>CM065423.1:41769562-42969562 GCA_033060865.1 Dorcus hopei | reverse complement strand
TATTAATGCGCGCGTGTTAACTAACGTGTAAATATGCGAACAACGGTTTTTTTACGGGGATAAAGTAATAGAGACGTTTAAAGGCCGGCTATTATTATTATAAATATAGTAACTCGTGTCCCAAAATCCGTTACTTTCGTGCCTGATGATTATATTACTACAGGATTTTCAAGGAAAGTAATCAATTTTTATTTATTAAAAAACGAACCAATCAATTAGTGTTGATCGGGTGCTAAAAGCCCCCGGGCAGTTTTAATTTACAGACAATAAATTAAATCGGTTTTATCATCACTGTTGATCCAAATCATTACACTCGAAAATATTTTAGAGCCTAATAAAGAGGACAAACAAATTCGCTCGTTAATAGTCGAATAAGTGGCAAGGTAAATTACGCCGATCCCGTTCTTTGTCAGCAACAGTTACATCGATTAGCGGGATACGAATTTATTTTGAAAACAGACTCCCTTGTGTCGTTGTGTTGCACTGTTTCAAAAAAATAACGCGCGCTCGTCGTTAAAATGCAACC
This sequence comes from Dorcus hopei, assembly GCA_033060865.1. Classification (NCBI taxonomy): domain Eukaryota; kingdom Metazoa; phylum Arthropoda; class Insecta; order Coleoptera; family Lucanidae; genus Dorcus; species Dorcus hopei. The sequence continues at coordinate 42,969,036 of CM065423.1, read as the reverse complement.
AGACATCTTAATCACATGCGTTTTCCTTTTGGTAGCGTCGGTGCTTGAAGCTTCCTCGCCTTCGGGAAACACCTTGGACGAAGAGGTTCGCGCAAGCCTCGACTCTAGCAGCGGCCGAAGTTTATCCCGAAAGCGACGCTATCTCCTGTTCCCCGTGGGAAGCTCCCTGCAACTAGGTCAGTACAAAATGCATTTCCTCAGAAAGTTTCTGCGAATGTGAACGGAATACTTAAACAGTCGCCTCATGAATTTATTCATTGAATTCTTGAAATTGAAACGTCCAGTTGGGCCTAATTACTTTGGAATTTGGTTAGGTTCGTATGTTTTAGTGTACGACACGACTTTTCCGATTCTCATCCAAGGAGAACCTCAGGCTCCTTTCGTTTTTGGATCGACGGCGGCCCTCGCCTGGCAATTACCCTACGAATTGCTCGGTCCCCTTAAGCTTAAGCTCGAGCAAAAAGGAAAGCTTCGACGCGTCGACAAACCCGGCTGGAAATTAGGAGGGAACGATAAAAACGATAAAAAACAAAATGAAGTTTGGCCGACGAATTACAAGGCTACGCACTTCTTGCCAGAGTACATGCATTATTTTAAGCCTGTGAGATATGGAAGCCACGCGTATCAAAATTCTGCGGCGTATCGCCAGGCGCAAAGGAGAAAGTACTCGTACCATCAACGGGTTAGTTATGGTAACAGAAACAACTATTACGTGACGAATGGGTACAGGAGACCTGTGACGACTTACGTAAATCCTTACTTCAATGAGGTCCATAGAAGGACGAGAAGGCAGCTTTTTGTAAAAGTTGAGAAATTTTTAACAGTGTAAGTAAATTATTTTTGTTTAAGGTTGTAAAGTAACTAGTGATCAAGTGAAAAACGAGTTAGAGTTGGCGATACTGTCGCGTAAAAGAAAACGGGACCTTATCTTAATTTAATCTTAATTTAATCTTACTTAGTCCTTTTTAGATTATATTTAATTTACCCTGAATTACTTAACGTTAATCACTTAACTTTAAACTTTATAGTTCTAACTTATCTTTACTTATTTTAACTTTAATTACTTAACATAGGGGAGGGTCTGGCCCTAGAGGCGAGCCCTGGCTCGTAGAGTCACTCTCTTGGCTTTCCCTACGCACTTCTAATTTACTAGTCACTATCCGACTCTTACTCACTCACTATCCGATCATTACTACTCTTACACTGCTACATTTTTACTGCCTTACCATCTACCTTCTTGACTATCTATGCTCCATTGTTACTGCTTAACTATCACTCGACTATTTTCTTACTACCACCTGCGGGTCGGTCTCTGATCTTTTATACATTTCTAAATCTACGTTACAATCGGTTCTTTCGTCCTGGTGGCTGGGGTTCGGTCCAAAGTACAAAGTTCTAAAGGTGTCAGCATCAATCAACCCTTGCCAAATTTGTTTCTTACAAACGTTCTAATTGCTTCAATCTCAATTGGCACATGTAAACAAACACGCTTACATTCCGCAGAGCTTGCATAAATGGAATGCGACCATGTGTAACGCGGCTGTCCTACCAATTGTTAATGCGTGCTGATCCTGCATAATTTGGAAATGCACATAATTGCAATAATTACGAAACGAATTTAAATTTACTTATTTTCCCAGATAATGACATCGTGACATTACAACCAAATGCACACATGCGCGTTCCTTCAGTCACTTTTCACGTTTCTATTCGAACTTGGTCTTAATTTGAAACTGGAACATCGAAAGCGAGAAAAAGGTTTTATTTTAAATAAATTAAAGCAGATGCATAAAATGAACTCCACGAACAACTGCGTGACTAACGTTAAACAACATTTCCGGCGTCACAATTGATTGACGATTAGTATTAACATGATGTTATCCAAGACAGGCATTTAAATTCCAACGCCTACCCTAATTCGTTGTTATATTGATCACTGGTTACATTTACGTACTCGAAATTCACTTTCCTAATGTAGTTGAATTTCTTTAATAAATACATCGACTTATAGTACATAGGAAAGAATTCTGTTATTTTTATTTAGACACCTATGAAATATGGTAACAAGGTTATTATTAATGTGCCCCTTTATAGGGTGTATAACTGACTTTTATTTGTGTTCTCTGTTTACGCGTTTGACAATCACGAAGTTATACAGGGATGAAACAAACGCACTGTGTACATTAGTCTGTTTGTTCGCAGACAAAGGAAGGACGGCAGGGCATGTTTGCTGAAGGCTGTGTGCGAAGTAAGTCAAGCATCTGAAGTGGGAAAAGGGACGTTCATAGAGGAAATTATTAAAGCAATATTCAGGTAGGTACCGGCCTGCGTATTAATATTAATGGAACGGTAGCGAGCCGGGGGAGTTTTCACAATGGCGTTTAAAACTGCTGCTTTTCTTTCTTCTTCTTCGTGGAAATTTTCTCTCGCGAAATTATTCACGAGTGAAAATAATTTTGATTGATTTTGTGCGAAATTATGTTTTCATGAAAATGAGGCGTTAATTTAATTATTATTACTAACCGCTAGTGTAAATTCCTTAATTAACTTCATCTGCTATCAAACAGTCCGCCTATAGACTTGGTAAAAAGCTAGGAAAAATAGAGTTAATATAAAGACTGAGTCACCGAAACAACTTTCTACACGATGAATCTTTTACATCTTTCCCGCCGAGCTTTCTTAACTGAACCCTATAAATACTCGAAAAATTTACTTGTAAAACATTCAAGTGTACAGTTCGTCACAGATCGCGTAAGCTCTCCTGTCGAGCTTTCCAAACTGAATCCTATAAATACTCGAGAAATTCATTTGTAAAACGTTTGAAAAACTATTATCTAAATTCGTTTTCACTTTCGGAGTTCCACAAAATTTAACGCGCGTATTTTTAGGTTTAATTGACAAAATTATTTAGTTAAGCATTTCACAAGTACGGTCATCGAAACAGGCTTAATCGCCGCGGAAGTTGTCTAGCATGAATTACCGACGTCTGCCTAGCTTGCATGTCAAATTCTTTTTCGGTCGATGGAGCTTATGCAAAATTAACGGTTTAATAGAGGGAATTCCATGCTGACAAATGAAAACCAAGTTGTTTGGACTTACTTAAGAATGCTACACAACAGTTCGTAATTCATTCAAAACGATTAAAGTGCCTGGCTCATTAAATGTGACGCTGACAATTTTGGAACATCGATCTTTGGACCCGAACCTTTGGAAACGCACTTTGTAGCATCCGGCACGGGTAGTATAAAAAGGGAAATTTGTAAATCAAATGGGGAGTAGTTGATTAGTTGTTAATCAATGAGTTGTGTAGTCGGAAACAGTCGATAGGCAGTTTCATTAATATAATTAGTTTAATGGATTTGGTGAATTTTATTTGTGACTTCTGAATCGGTCCTTGGGGGCGGCGTTTGGTCGAATGTGGTACAAAGAGGCGAGGTAATGTAAAATTTAAATTAATTATTATGTTTCGTTCGCCAATATCCTGCTCTGCAAGCGAGTGCTCGATATAAGGGAAAACGTAACGTGGTGGCGACCCCCTTACGTAAGGGAGGCGCGCTTAACAAAGGACAATGTCTTTCTTTTTGCGAACCAAATCCTGAAACAGGTCAATTTTTAATTAAAAAATATTTTTATTTATGAATTTAACGTTTTGATTTTTGCAGAGTTCATCCTCATCTTACCGGAAAGGAACACGACGTCTATGACTCAGCGGCGATGAAGCGCCATAATTGCACGGAAATGTATCCGAGTTGTAATCATTCATTGTGGGACTTTTTCTGACGATTGTGCAACGCAAACTTTGAATAAAATGTTTTCAGGAAATCATCAATTTAATCTCCTTCAAGTCCTAGTCAAATTTCCGCAGATTTCGTTTTGGCCTCAAACTAACTGTCATCTTTTCATCATATATCTTGTATACAGTATATGAATAGTATTGTTAATTCATCCGTAGATTATAAATCTTAATCATAAAGGTAAAGCTATATACAACAAAGTTCAAAGCAAAAAGCTACTTTACATATTCTGATAATACATATTCTCCATCAACGACGAAGGAATTTAAATTATCTTCTCGCGGATAGCTTTAAAACTCGCAAACTCCTTTAAGTTTCGCAATCGGTTGAAACCTTGCTTAGGAATACCTACTAAATATTGCGAAATTATTTGAAGTACATAGAAAATTGTTTTGTAAAAAGGATGTTTGTAAAAATCCAATCTGTTATACGCGACGTTCAATTTAACATGTTCCTCTTTTGCAAGCTACGTAAGTGTATTTATTTTCGTTCGAAGAGCGGAAGTCTCGCATTTCTCAGAGCCCGCCATTGATCGCCCCGCCGTCAGACGATCGTATAATTATTATAAACTGTGACATTCATCAATTCCGATGAACAATAGAGCGAGCGTCGAACACAAATGGCGATCGATGCACTCCAGGAGTTCTTGACGTCCACATCTTTCAGGAGTTAAGTATCGCGTGTCGCCTCTCGCTCTACGAGGAAATTGTCGTTTAGCGGCTAATGAAAATTTATAGTGGTCTCGGGGTTTCCTTTTCCAATCAGGAGGAAACGTCGGTAAATCAAGTTTAAAGTTTTAAGTGGCGCTTTCCTTTTTTTTTTTTTTTGAAAAAACGAAACTAACAGAGAGTAATTATTTGTTAATATAGAAAAAGACACTTTACAAAATTTATTTATAATAATTCTTTAATGTTTCTTAAATTATTTACACCGTCATCTCCGCTAGGAAAAAGCTCCATAAAAGCGAGAGCGCTGGCCACTCCAGTTTCAGTGCGTCTTCAGCGGCTATTGTCGGGAATACTCAGCATCAGAGTGCGTTCTGAGCAGTTATTGTCGGAAACACTCACAAGCCTTCCGTGCAGCAATTGTCAGGAGCAACACAAAACCTTCTGTGCAGCACATCCAAAACCTTCTGTGTAGTTATTGTCGGAAGCACACACAAGCCTTTTTTGCAGCCATTATCGGGAGCATTCACCACCGAACGCACCTTTTCAACAGCCGTTGTGGAGAGATCACTCACACTCCAGACATTCATCGACACCTTCGAAGCCAGCTGTTATAGAAGAGAAGTGGTACACGCCAGGTATTCGATCGTCCTGAAGAGTTCACACGCGCTCCACGCATTGGAGAATAAGAACACCGCAGGAAGAAAATCGATCTGAAAGAGTTCCCACGCACTCTACACTCAACCAACATCGTCGGAGACCGTTGTTGAAGAGAGAAGAGTAGGAATCAAGACGTTTCTGCGACAACCTGACATTCAGCCCAAAAATCTTACAAGTAGATTACGTCAATCATCGTCAAAGCTGAAGAACCTAGGCGAATTGCAGTACGGGGAGCATACCGACGAGAACATTATTATTTATTTATATACAAATACTATTTTATTATTATCTTTGGAATTTGTATGTTTGCTGCTGTCCTTCAATAAACTTTGTTCACGTTGTCTTTAAAAATCATATACGAACATGGCATAAAATAAATAGTATGGTGAAAACAGTACTTGAGAAAAGAAAATGTAAAGAACAGGATGTAAATAAGAGTGGAAGAAATGAGAGTATGGAATGGAAAATCTGTTTTCTTGTTGGAAGAAGAAGTGGAGTGAAAAGCAATGGAGAAGAGTGCCTGAGGCGAGATAATATAAAGCTCAAGAATCACTTCTTCGCCGTGCTCGTCCGTGTTTCGCTAATGACGGACGCCACTTCGAACAACAATAATATTTTTAAATCGCTGTGGTGGACGTTTAGGTGATGGAATGTAGGAATTTGGACTAAGGAAATGGAAGAGTTTATTATCGTCGATTTGCGTGAGGTATATTGGGATTGTCTTCTCTTTGAAAGGAAAAACAAAATAATGGGAGAAAAGGTGGCTGAAATCGAATAAAACTAAGCAGAATGTGAAAACAATGCTTGAAGTAAAAAGAGGTGAAGTATAAAGGCGTGAAAGAATTGGGAAGGCGTAGTTTGATAAAATGGAAGAAATCGGTGCAAGGCAGTAAATGGAAGAGGTAGCTAATTAGGAAAGAATACTTTAGAAGTGAAATCCAGAGCCGACACCACAGACGGATAAAAAAAACCCATCAAAGTACATCAAGCATATCAGGTATAGAAGACACAAAATTTCTTTGAAGTTTTTATGTCCTAAGTAATTTACGTTCGTTTTCTTCAGATATTTCTACTCTCCACGTTTTAATTAACGTTCCTATTTCTTTTTTTCCTTTTAACTAGTTCATTCTCCATCTAGTTTCACCGTTCACTCTGATAATCACTCTGATAATCACTCTGATAATTTCTTCCTATCCTCTGCCAGCGTCCTCCAGTTTTTTTGTCCTTTCTCTTTCACGTCCTCCATTTCTTTCTTGGTCTGCCCTTCCCTCTCATGTCTTGCGGATCCTTCCTTCCTATATCCTTTATTAATCTATCATCTTCTAATCTTTCAAGATGGCCCAACCACTGAAGACGTCTCATCTTTATAAATCGCGTTACTGGGGCTTCCCCGTATAGACGATATATATCCTATCAAAAATATAATAAGTAATAAAACAATTGGAAGAGTATATGAAAACCTAGACAATTGAACAGAGTAGAAGAGATTGGGGAAAGAGGAAGAATAGAAAGAAACATTCAAGGAATCGAGTTAAACGGAATATGATTACTTTTAGACATTTTTAAATCGTTTTTTTTAACGTAGATTTTGGTGAAGAATATGTTTTGAATAACACATTATATACATGTTCATTTACAAAATGTGGGCGGCTGCAAGTTGGCTGGATTGCAATGGGGCCCCGAGCATCCTCTGTATAGCTGTTTTGGTTCTAATTGGGGCCCCATCAGCAAAAGAGTAGCTCGAGAACTCCATCACAATCCCGACGACCATCAAGACTTATACAAAGATAGCACGTAATTGCAAACATGCCATGTAGCCCTGACACTGTGCGACTGTTTTCTGACCTGTATCCACATGCACAATTAGAAGTCAGAAAACAGTCGCAAGGTGTCGCGGCTATGCAGTTTGTTCATTTACTTATTTCACAAAACATTGCTAATTCCAAAATTCTCCCTTTTCCCCCCATTTACTACATTTATTCCCAATTTTCCCCATGAAAAGAGAAATTCCCAACAAGTTGGCAATACTACTCTTTTCAGCTAACATAAACACTCCACTCTGCGCCATCTCGTCAGTGTTTTAAGTAACTTAAAACGCCAACGAGACAGAAGACTTTACCCCCTGAAAAATGTTTTTCTTTTCAGCAATATATTTTTGTTTTATTTTAATTCCCTCCACTTTTAATATAAAATGCCCAAATTGATTCAATTCCACCTAGGAGCTAAGATGAATCAAACACTAACTTGAATTTTTTTTTAATTTCGTTTAGGTTTAATTAGAATTTTTTTAATGTGAAGTGCACCAGGAAAAGAAGGATCGATAAGTAGATAATCACGGCCTTTGCAAAAACATTTAAACGTATTTATCATATGTACATATTTAAATAAAAATAAATGAGTAGTTCGGTGAACCGCAAAAGTTTTTCGAATGAGTCGGTCTGAACCGGCTGAATCTCACCACTAAATATGCCATATACCGCTAGTATAATACACCTGCACATAATTGTGGAATAAACAAAACTAATTTTAGTCGTTTATAACACAAAACGTACTTGCACTCCTTCAGTCTTAAGCAAAAGGTTCGTAGTACAACATTCTTTGATTTTATTTTAGTTTCTAATTTTATTACTCATACTTTTGACAAAATAAATATGTGAATGGTTGATTGTGATTAGTGAATTACATATATTAATTTTAGTGAGTAAATTACAAGCTGGATTAATTGGTGGTTGGTAATTTGCCTAAGTACTTAATGGCATGACGTTGCGAGACACCTGTGTAACATAGTTAGCAAATCCGTTACGTTTTATGTTTATAAATTTGGTGACGCCGATGGCGATTTAAACGTGGAAGCTTACCGAGATAATAAATTCAATAAAATCGAATTAAAGAAGAATTATCAAGCGAATGGTTCTGGAGTTCCTTAGGGTTGCGCATCCTTTGCTGTTTCTGCATTTTAAAGATTTATTGAATATTGAATCAAATAAAAACGTTTAAGAATATTATTTATCTTTCAAAAGAAGTGTCTACGTGCAAAAACAGAAAATTCTAAGTCATTAAGTAAACTGTTTTGCGCGTTTGTAATTGATTCAGTGACATTGGCGGTGTTAATTACAAAACTGTTGTTATCCACAGAATGTCTATTCATCTCTCAGTAAGTGGCCAGTAAGATACTGGATAGATTAAAGATAGGCAAATGCATTGCGCTAATCTGTCAAGTAATAACTTGGCACTTTACTGAAAGATGAATAGACCGGGCCTAAGAAATTAATAAAATCATTAATACATGTATCAGAAAGTGTGCAGGTTCTAAGATAGACCCCTGAGGTACGTCAATACCTAAATGGCCTTCTATAAACAGTTCGATGGAAAACAAGGTTTCTTGTCGAACTCTAACAAAAATAATAAATTTTACAGTTCGACAAGAAGTCTTGGTTTTTATCAAACTGTTTACAGAAGGCTATGACTTGGAATTTCCTTTTGTTTTATGAGATAAAAGCCAATCAGTCATGCGATTTCGAACCCGCTTTTGTATTACGAAATTTAAATTAAAACAAAAATTGGTTGCCTCGTTGCAATCGTGTAGCTTGCATAAAAAATAAACACAATTAGTACAAACGCGATTGTTTTAAAAAAGAAAAAACTGAATTTACGGAAAGGTTTTAAACAAATTAGTGTTATTAGAACTAAATACAAGGAGAGGACTGCTGACTCACTTTGTTTATGATTGTGTGAACGTAATTTTAATTAATTGGACGTGCTCGTAAATGAAAGAATCAGAACTAAATCGTGTTCGACCTAATTCCGATTCCCATTTCTCGACATTAATGTTACCAGTGGCAATTCAGAGAATAATGCCAACCTAAATTGGACTAATTACAACAGGATTAGTGTATGGGCAAATACCGTTCCCCGACAACGGTGTTGTTAATTAGCACTGGTTGTGCGTCGGGCCACAACAATTTTTTTTTTTTGCCTTATCTCCTCCGACGAAGTGCAACTTAAACAAAAATGGACAGCCGTGCGTTTCTGTGCCTAGTGCTTTTTGCGAATTTCCTACAAGAATCAAGCGCCGACTTCGATCTGGGACAGACACACTCGGAGAAGAGCCTTTCGCGAAAGAAACGCTATCTCATCTTCCCCGAGGGTAGCTCTTTGCAGTTGAGTAAGTGAATTTAAATTTTGTAATGCGCATTAGCCCTACAGGCCAAAAAATAAAGGGATGGCTTTGTAGATGGTGTAAGAAAAGAAAATCTGTTTTGCTTTAGTCTTTTGTTGGGTGGTGCCAATCATCGGAATGCCAAATATTTTCACGATGGGTCTCACAGCGGCCGTCGCCTGGGAGCTTCCAACCAAACCAGAAGACGTCTTGCGAAAGCTAAAGCCGGATAAGGATAATTCAGATACAAGGCGCGTGGACAAGCCAAGTCAATCTAATAAATGGAGCTCCCATTCGCACGTTAAATACAACAAAATTTACAACCGACCTTTTTACGCGAAGGGCCCCCCTGTTGTTCACTATCGCAATCCAACGTATTACGCGACGATGTGGAGCTCGCCCTCTTTTCGCAACACCCTCAGGAGAAAATACGGGATGAAATGGTCCTCGACGCGAGGAGATTATGGTCGCAAAGATTACGACGAGTATTATTATAGGAATCCGGTGTATGAGGAGGTGCACAAGAGGACAAGGAGGGATTTCTATGAAAAAATTGAGAAGGTTTTGTTTTCGTAAGTACCTCCAATTTATTTATTTATTCTTTTAATTAATACTAACCTGGAAAAAGTATACATATAAAAGTTCGCAGCAAAATAAGAAAATCTAGCCTCATGCTTCAATTCTACCAGTTGACAAATTCACAAATAATTGTTTGTTAATTCGTGCGGATTTCATTAGCGCGAAGAATGTAAACATGATAGACAGTCCGGCCAACGTGAGTATATCAAACGCCCAAACAAGGGATGGAAACCAAAGAAATTTGTAACTAGAATTTTTAAGCGCGACGCACGCGTATTCAATTTTAAACAAGTACGGACACGCTGAAGGATAGTATGGAGGGAGATGATTGAGTTCGCGCGAGGGAACGTTTAATTCTTGCTTGAACGCCACAGCGTACAGACGCTTAAGAATTCGACAAAGAAAAAATTCACCGGGTTTAAAACAAAACAAAAATTCATTAGTCATTGCGTTGCCCAAGACATGAACCCAAGCCTTGACAAAAAGAGCAGAACCAGAAAAACTGAGCTAGAACAGGTAAAGTAAATTGTTGCTGAAAAGAAAAACTAAGAATAACCCGGAAAACACAACAATATTTTTGGTTTCTCCAACAAATTCTCAATTCTTTCAACTCCTCGAGTACACAGCAATATGTGGTTAAATTATTTAGTCTGTATATTTAGGACGCCTTGCGCAGAGTTATAAAGCATAATTTAGGTGGGAGTGCTGAAAGAGTAGGGCTCCTCACCACGCGCAAGCCTTTAAAAGCACGCTGCGAGCACGCTTTAGGCAGTCGCTCACCGACTCACCTTTCCGCCGGTGCTTCGACTCTAACACGCTGGGCCAGCTGTGCTACGATCGTGTGATTTTCAAGCACTCCTTTTTTTATCCTCTCTTACCCGGTGCGGGTGTTTCGCACATCCTAGAATGGGTGTCTTACTCCCTCTCTTACCCGGTGCGGGTGTCTCGCATATTCTCTTGCTTACCTGATCCAGTCACAGGAGCCGAAAGCAGAAAGTACGCACAGTTTGTGTGGTGTTTAGACGTTGATTAGTGTCCTTAAGACACACCGTATTTTACCGTTATTTAGTGTCCAAGAGACACACCGTGTCGACACACCGCCGCCGAAAATATCGTCCGGAAGATTAATATTCGATTACCAGTCCGTGAGTTTTGTTATCAGAGTAAAAACATTTGAATCTGTGAATACTTGTAAAAACTGTATTTGCTAAGTGATCGACGCTTTTATTTCTGGACCTGGAAACCGACGAGCAAACCCGAACCGTCGAACCAACGTCAAGCAGAGCAACTACAGACCAACGAAAGTTGACGGACCGTTACATATTTATATCTAAATTTGTTTACTGGCGACTTCGAACAATTGGATCAACGGCGAACACTCGTACGTCCTCGTGCGGAATTTTTACTAGAGCGCGACGAGGCAGTTCACGTCCTTTGTCAAGTCTGTACACAGCTTTAACCGGCTGACGAAATAATGCGAATAAGTGCGCGCTAAAAACACAGGACATGGATTTGCAAACGCGTCTTGAATTTGTTAAACTTTTAATAGATTTGTGTTAATAATTCGTCACCCACAAAACGGAATTATAATAATTAACAATCGAAACATATTACGAACGAGTTTACTGATTATAACGTTTTAAATTCTGGTGATGAAGGGCACGTTTCTTGTGGAAATAAACTTTATTTACGATCCAATTTAAATTAAAATGAAAGAAAAATACTAGGAATTCTTAACGCGGAGATTTAAATTGGTTTTCGTTTTTGTGATTTATTTGTTTACCCGTCAGAGCACGTGTTAAAAGTGGGGCGTGGAATAATCTGCTTCAGGTGATTTGCATGCATTTTTGAAGTAAATATTTTATAGTTCGTATTTCATATTCATCTAAAAACGGAGTTGACGTGAAATTCCACTTAAAGGTCAACTTCACGATCGATGCTACGCCGCCGTGCCTACCATAGAACTTTTATGAGGGCATTTATTTCGTTCATCTGCTTCTCTATTTTGGGGCAAATTTTTGATTGATCATTTTTCGAAAACTAAAGTAGAAAGAGTTAATTTTTTTTTCCATACTCTCGTACATCTCTTCTTATTGTAGTTTCATTTTATCGGGTTAAATAACAGTCACCCTGTATATTGTAGATGAATTAGTATAATTATTTTTTTTTGTAGAAAGCAAGTGGATGGTAAAGCTTGTATTTTGAAAATAATATGTAAAATGAGCAACGCCGCAGCGAATGAAGTGGGCACCTTTTGGGAAGAAATTCTGAAAACGGTATTTAGGTATTTATACTTTTTTATAATTACATACATGAAACTCAGGTTTTGGATGTTGCTGAGAAGTTCGGGAAATTTATTTCAGATTAAACGGTTGTGATCTCGAAAGTATAAAACGGCAATCTGTAATAATTTATTTAATATACGAGGGAGAGCCAAAAGTTAACGAGACATTTAGAAAATCGATTCTTTTAAAAAATACTCATGAGAATAAAATGTGTAGCCGCTCTGCATTTGTGTGGATTTATTTTAAAAGAAAATTCGAAGCTTCTTTGGCTTTCATAGTTCCAATGTCTTCTTCATCGAAATGACGTAATTACGTAAAACACAGATTCCGATGTTAGTGAATCAAGAAACCTCATTTTAGATGAAACAGAAGTACAAGTAAAAAGAAGCTGCAAAATATTATCTGTAGATTTTTCCACCAACAAATAGAGTAATAAAATAAGAACGCCCATGTTGGCATTTTAAAATTTGTTGTGTAATTGGTGGGTCAGTTTTACACAAGAAATATAACAGTGCGTACAAATCCATGTCTATTTTTGTATGGACAGTGAAACGGGCTGGTGTCAGCCATTGTAATTTATTATTGTATCTGTTGATGAAATAGACTTTGTATGCGAGGAAGAGTTAAAAAATAGAAATATTATCTTGTGCACGAATGAATTTAAAAAGTTTAAACTGTACAAAAGTATAAACTTCCCTGTACTCCTCTTTGTTACGTTTCAATTTTCCCGCCAAGAAAACGCGGAATCTAGACGATATCTGACCCGCTTTCGATATAGTTGGCAAGCCTGTGCCCCTCCTTTGCTTTCTCAAAATTTATTGATGGTGACACACCACGTGACAGTCTTCGGATCCGTATCTTAGCAACCATCACCAACTACAATTTCGTCTTGATCGGGCCCCACATTGGGCGCCAAATTACTTGTCACCAAATTTATGATTTAATTGACTTACCTTGACAGATGACAAGTTTCCGTTGACTAAGTATCAGCTGCTCCCCAGGCTAGCAACAGTGAAGAATTGGGTGGGTTAATTAAGATGGTAATTAAATTAAAGGGCGCCAAGACAGACAAAAGTAAACAACTGAACCCTAAACAACCTTGACGACGTGTCTGAATCGACAAGCGTTGGCAGAAATATCAAAAGCAAATAGAGGCGAGACTTTACTCACTGGTGCGTTAAAGTATAAACATAAACACACAACATAAGTTATAAACGTTTAATTTAACGAACAAATATTACACTAATTGAAAGGGATAATACCCTACATTACAGGATTGGCATACCAAAGAGTAACCTAGATCGGTATACAAGTACGACTAAAGTACCCGACAAACGGTAGATAAAATTTACATTAACGCACCACGTCTAAATATCTCAGCAGCGCGTGAACAGCCGAGATTCGCTCTCTTTGTTTATGGAAATGCTAATTCACGAATTGCCAAAAGGAACGGAAAATAATAAATAAATACCTTAACCTCTTCAATTAATATTAAAGCATGACATGAAGTGTCACCGCAGATTATGACGCCACCTGATGATCACGTCCGTTGTCGGTAAAGCACCGTCCAAAGTGGTCTCACAGGGAGTCGGTAAAACACCGTCCAAAATGGCTACTCGGGAATCGCCAGGATGGTTTGATCAAAAGCTGTTTCCAACAGGCACGGCAACGCTCCAATAAAATTCCTCTAAGACTTTGGCTAAGCACCGATTACAAGTCCCGCTGAAAGCCCGACTAAAACTTCAACCCAAAAGCCTACATAGAAGTAACGATTTTTGTTAGCGGCCATATTAGCTTGTTCGTCGTCATATTTTATCTGAGAAAACTGGTGTTCCAGGCTTGGTATGGGGGTTAAAACTATCCCCAAGTGTGTTCGATGGTGTCACTAAATGTTCCGGCACGGCCGCTGATGAATTACTTCTCCCAAAGAGCAAGAATTCCGATAACTTACAATGCACGTAAAACACGTCTTGTACGCTTGCACCACGCTTCGAACAAGAAAGATCGCGGCGAAAGTGAAGATGGTGGAGGTCGTTCAGACGCGCGAAAATTGCCGACGATAACCAATGATGAGCTATCAAGTAGTCACATGGTGCCTCCGTAGCCTATGGATGTTGAGCGTTCGCATCACGCAAGTTTCCCCTCTTGCAATGTAAATGAGGGGGAACAGTGTAGCCAACTGTGTTAAAACGCAGCTGGATGATACCGTATCGCCACGATGTCTTGGCGGCAAATTTGAAACGTAACATCTTGCATTGTTTCGACGACTTTTCCATTTGAATGACTTCTTTTCATGCAGATCTTGCCACGTATCAAAAAAAATTGTAAAAAAAACTTCTTTTTACATAAAAATGAAATTAGACAGTGGCAGCGTTTTCACAAATGATTCGTAGGTCCGGTGCCTCTGGAAAATAAGAAAAATGAATACTTGCCACTTATTAATAAAAGTGTCAGCCATTATAATGATCTAAAAGTATGCGATTACACATCACGAACATCAAAACAAAACGCAGCGAAGCAAATTTAGTATTTTCACATTTCTGAAAGAGAAGCAACATTTCAACGCCTACCAGGACCTATGAATCATTTATGAAAACTCTGTATTTACTCCGCCCACTCTTCCTCCCCCTTGTACGTCTATGTAGTTGATCCAACAAAGGAAGAAAGTTCGTTTACACCGTTTTGACGACTTTTCCATCTCCATCACTTTTTTTTGCACAGTGTTAAGTCACAATTATATGGCGGATGATCGAACCTTAAGATGTGTCTCTATGAGATCGAGCGTAATCGAAACCACGCCTTTCAAACTTTTCCTTTCCGCACCACACCCTATTTACCGTTTCATTTGGAGATCTTCTCGTGAAAGGCAAATCTGTTCTTTTTAAAATCATCTATCCACTCAAAATAACTATGTATTAACATTCGAACGAAAAATAAAATCATAGTAATTGTAGTATACAACGTGGCGCAGTCAGTAGGACCGAATAAATTAAATCACTGTTAATTACATGTAACTACGAGCTAACTACAATATGCGTAGCTACTGATTCTTTATTTAATCAATCGTTGCAAGTGTGCAACATCAAATGTAATTTCTTTCTTGCACTCACCCCACACTTACCCCAACACACACGGTCTCGTTTCGGCTTATACGTTGTTACTATTTTGATAACTTAATTTAATTAGGACAAATCTGACATTTAATTCATTGCAACTTATTGCTTAAGATTAATATTATTCTTTTCTTTTCAAGAATTCGAACCTATCATCATATCGAAAAGGATGAATACGATCTGGCTGGCCAAATGAAGAGCAATTGTACTGAAATGTATCCGACTTGCAGTTTGTATTAATAAAGATAAGTAAAAACGAATCATATTTGGTTTCGAAACACTTACTAATCGCATATAGTCGAAAACCTTCGAATGCCGAGGAAAAAAGACCTAGTAAGTCGGTCGCAGCCGCAGCAGGCAATATGAGACTTGCGAGCCTTAACGCCTCCCCGACGAGCTCATAGAGCTTAGGGCCTTAGGGCACAAATGGTGAAAGAAAAAGTATATATACATATTACGAGAGTCAATCGGAAAGAAGGTTTACGATGACTGTCTAGCGGCAGCAAACATTTTTAAAGCAGCAGCGATTAGTTATTTCTGGACAAGTGACCTTGTTCAATTCAGGTAACATAAAAATCACAACCCTCTTCTTTCATAATAATAAATAAAATCCACGTAGACGTTGCACAAGTCTTACAGGTCAGAACTTGCAAAATTGTTGGTTGCAAGTCGGCAGGATTGCAATGGGGCCCCCGAGCATATTCTGTATAGCTATTTCGGCCCTAATTGGGGCCTCATCAGCAGAACAGTAGCTTGCAACCCCGACAACTAATAAGACATACGCACTTATTTGACATGTTTGCATTTACGCTCTAACCGTGCGTGTGTCTTGTTGGTTGTCGGCGTTGCAATGGAGTTCTCGAGCTACTGTTCTGCTGATGAGACCCCAATTAGGGCCGAAATAGCTATACAGAATATGTTCGGGGGCCCCATTTCAATCCTGCCGACTTGCAACCAACAATTTTGCAAGCTTGCGATGACAGCCTTGTCCGCACTGACCGCCATCTCGTGCGCGATAGCTCATGGGGCAGCGATATTAGTTGCTATTTGCTACTCACGACACAATTTACAGGTCAGAAAATAGTCGCGCTGCGGCGCACTTATTTGGCGGGTCAGAACTTGTTGCACATTTTTTCCGCTTTAAAAGAGCACGTGACATCAAAAGAAATCAATGCCCAATCATTAAGGCGGTTGCGTTGAAAACTAGTCTGTACATACATGTACGGGGTGTTCCAAAACTGAAGGCAAAAGAAATCGAAGCAGCTAACCTAGTAGCTAGGCGAACGCCACTGTTTGATAATTACAAAAGCCTCAGTTGTAAATGGTCACTGTCATGTTGTTCCTTGGGCAAGAACAATTGAATTACGGTTACGTAAGAACCTTCCATTGCACTGACATTAATTTATTAAACATTGAGGAATTCAGACAGTTATTGGAAGACATAATGGATGCTGTCAAATGGAACCCTGTTGGCTTCACCGCATCTCAGAAAATTTTCTTCGTCGTGCTGCTGAAGCAAGTATTAACGTGAAAGGTAACCATTCTGAACCCTTGTTATCATATAAAGTTTCGTTTCGATTGATACTTGTTTCTAAAGTCGATGGAAAAAAGACCCGACGAGAGAAACTCGAATATCGCAGCAACGCCATCTTGAAATCGACGATGGGGGCGATGCGATCGAAAAACGCAAAGTAAGAGATAAACCGGTCATGTCGCATATCAAATGAAAAGTCTCCACGAGGCGCACCGTAAGAGATAAAGACGTCGTGTCGCATATCAAGTGAAAGGTCTCGACGGGACAAACTCGAATATCGTAACGACGCCATTTCGAAATCAAAGATGGCGGCGGTGTGATCGAAAATCGCACCGTCAGAGATAAGTCTGTCGTGTCGCATATCGAATTAAACGTGCCGGCGAGGCGAGCTCGGCTGTCATATCGGCGCCATCTTTGAATCAAAGATGGCCGACTTATGAGGTCGAGAAACTTTCCTTTCAGAGATAAGTAGGCCGTGCGACCACTCAAATTAAACGTGCCAGCGAGGCGAACACGACTGTAACATCGGCGCCATCTTGGAATCAAAGATGGCCGACTTATAAGATCGAGAAAGTTTCCTTTCAGAGATAAGTAGGCCGTGCGACCACTCAAATGAAAGCGCTGAACGGGGGGAACACGTTGGAATAAATTCAACATCTCAATCAAAATGATTACAATTAATAGAGAGCTTATGGTCAAATCAAATTATTTTCTGTACTCTTTATCATTAAAATACCAATTTGTTTGTGATTAAATAATAAAATACAATGTGCAATACTATAATGAAACTAAAACATTTCGTCTCGTTCAATTTCAATGACAAAGCAAAGCAAACAACGCCATCCCCGGAGCTTTTTTTCGCTTTCGCTTTCGCAAAGCAAATTTGATCCGCTCTTTAATTCATTTTGAATAAAATTTGGAGCACGTACTGTCCAACGACAACGTAAAAGAGAAATGAAGCGAGTAGATCGATACCGTTTCCTGTCAACGGTCGTATTAATTAGCGTCGATAGTGTCAACTTGGGAAAGATACATTTCGTACGGTATTTACTGCGCCCGTTAAAGATTAGCGGACGACGCGTCCAGGGAAAAATGGACAGAAAACTTGCGCTTTTTATCGTCTTCTTGAGTGTTTTATCGGAGACAAGTTCGAGTGATTTGTCCGCGAAAGACCAAAGGATACTGTCGAGGAAGAAGAGGTTCCTAGTTTTTCCCGAGGGAAGTTCACTTCAACTGAGTAAGTAAATTTAACCCCTTGTTTTGAAGGCACTTCTTGATTCTGGGGCACTTTCCAGTTTTCGATTGGGTCGTGCCTATGGTAGGAATGCCAAACGTTTTTACCATAGGCATCACAGCAGCCTTGGCTTGGCAACTTCCCCACGACCCCACCGCCCCATTCCATCGACCAGCTGAAGTTATACATCGTCGGGTGGACAAACCCAACAATAACAAAACGACTTCAGCACCGTGGTTTGGTGAAATTCGGCCGCCATCGCCGTTTAAATACCACAAGAAATACAATGACCTTCTCCATAATAAATACCTGCAAAAATATCCAAATTATTATTACAAACCCTTACGCTACAGCACGATCATGAGCTCTCCGGCATATCGGGAGAGTTTACGAAGAAAGCACTGGTACATACGAAATGGGAATGAGCAACCGAAACCTAATTACACCCATTTGGTTTACGATCAAGTGCACAGGACGAGTAGGAGGGATTTGTATGCCAAATTGGGAAAATTATTGGCCTCGTAAGCCTTTCATTTTATACTAACTCAGTTCGATTTGTTTTTTTTTTTTAATTATTCGACTTGTAGGAAACAACAGGATGCGAAAGCTTGTTTGTTCAAAGTGATTTGTCAAGTGAATAAGGTCTCCGCGAACGAAAAGGGCACGTTCTGGCAAGAAATATTGAAGGCGATTTTCAAGTAAGTAAACACGAATTGATTACAAAGGAATCGCTCTCCTCAATTTTCGGTTTGTGAACAGGGTGCGCTCGAGCCCAATTGATGAAGAAGATGAATACGATATGGCCGCCAATGAGATGCGTGACTGCAATGAAATGTACTCGTCCTGTGACTTATTCAAATAAACCGAGCAAAAACTATCTAAAATTTGTAAATCCTCGTTTAAGAATCCTCTGCTTCACTCAATTCGTTGCATTTTGCATTCAGATATGAAGTTAATTCAAATTAAAACGAAACATACGGTATAAGTTCGTGTAGGGTCCCTCCTGAAGGTAGTTGTATAATCTTTTTGTATTGTTTTTATAATGTAAAACGCAAAACACTATTTTTTTAATAAGATCTCTTTTCACCAAAGTTCCAATTCCCGACACAATCATCCAACAACTGTTCACAGTTCATAATCAACCCGAAGACTTAATTCCCTTAACAGAATGTTCTCAATATTACGCCACAAAATTATACACTTTATTTAGTCCTATAGTATCTCTCCATTTCACTCTGTCGCCCGGCTAAAAGTGATTTCATTCATAACGACGTCTGTCTCAGCGCATAGTGGAGAGAACGCCGCCCTCGGCTTCGCGGTCATTCTTTCAATAGCGCTCGTGCCGTGCTGACCTTTTGTTTGTGTTGGTGATTAAAATCTTTGTGTTTCTCTCATGTGGATTTTGTGATTGAAATCTGAAACGGAATCTTCTTCGAGATTTGTTAAAAGCACGCCGACTGAATCCAAGCTCATTTTGAAGCTTTTCTAAAGCCTGCTTCTGGGATAAGGAACAGGTATGTCTTGTTGGCCATTTTATGCGAGTGTTCTGTGAGTAACGCGTATCTCTCTCTTCTACTAGGCTTTTAGTGGTGGTTTTACCTCCGTGAGTTATCCGACATCGCTTTGGGTGAAAGAAAATGCCGGAATCGGGTTGTGAAACGAATAAGTCCCCCGGCATCACGGCCTCCCTCCCGGCCATGAAAGTGAACCTAACCTTTTAACCAGACGCCACTTGGTGACACAACATCTGTGCCAAATTACGTCATTGGCAAACCTGACCGCCGTTGGAGGGCGCTCTCTCACCACTGACAGCTGTTAGCTTTTATGCCGGATTTGTGGTCACAAGGAAAGATTATTAATTACCTTCAATTACCTTAGACGTCTCATTTAAACGCGGCGTTTTTATTTATTTATTTTATTTTTTTTGTTAAACTAAGTACTTTTGTCTTTTTGATTTACTTGGAGGCGTAGTGTAAACGAGGGGCAGATCTGCTTATCGGTCAATTTCTAACTTGATTGTTTGCCTTACAACAAAGTTTATTTAATTACTTCAGTGCTCGATTCTTTGGACCCCGTCTGGGTCGTACTAAACTTTGTAGTTTTACCATTTTATTATTTTGACAAAATTTTGAGCGCTTTTTTAAATAAAAACAAGCGTGCTCAGCTGATGATTTTTATTTTATTTAATTTGCCCACCTCTTGCTTTGGGGTTTCGTCGAACCTTCCCTTCTCCAAGAGCTTAGCCGAGCGGTGCTGGAGAAACGTCAAAGTCACTCGCACAATTTGCTGACTTTCAGGTAGCATTATGTCATATTGCTATTACCACTTCTTGACTGGGTGACCGCCTTTTGTTTTCCCACATCAGACAGTTGTGTAATTTCTTTTATTTTATTTATGTCGATTGGCATATTTTTTTACTTTTCTTCTTCTAGTTAGGGCTGGTTTCTTTATGTTTTACTCAATAGTTACATTTTGCACTAAGTCCGGTCAAATGAGTCAATTGTGGGCGTGGCTTCAGGCAATGCACATTTGCAAGTTTTAGAATAAACGCCCAGGTGCAATTCAGTGATATTTCCGTGCATTTAATTCCGCCTTATTTACTCCTGATTCGTTTAAAATGTATTAAGCCACGCGTACTCTCAACCGACTTTTTACAAACGTGGGCGTGGCTTCAGTATTAAAGCAAATTTAGACGTTTTAGATTGATTGTCAGAAAACAATTCAATGGCATTCCTGTACAAATAATTTTGCCTCATGTAGTCTTGATTCGCTTAAAACATGTTAAGCCACGCCTACTCTCAACTGCACATTTAACCGTTTCGTAAATCACCACGCTTGCGCTCTGACTTAACCCGGACAATCATATGTTGCATAATTAAGTCGAAACAAATTAGTCAATTATCTCACTCATTTACGTGGGCGTGGCTTCAAGCACCTTTTAAATTGAATGTCCTGGTACAATTCAATGACATTTCCGTGCATTTAATTCCGCCTTATTTACGCCTGATTTGTTTGAAATATGTTAAGCCACGCTTACTTCTAACCGATTTATTACAAATGCGGGCGTGGCTTCAGTAATGCAAATTTGCAATTCCGCCTTATTTACACTGTTGATTCGTTCCAAAATGTTAAGCCACGCCTACTCTCAGTCAATTTATTACAACTGTACATTCAACTGTTTAAATAACCACTGATTTTTATGTTGAAACACACTCGGATCTATCTCGGACAATCACATCACATGTGGGCGTGGCTTCAGGAATGCAATATTGTGTGTTTTTAGATTTATAGAGTTTGAACGTGTCCAAGGGGCGATTCAACCTCAAACCGATCGTCTTTTGTTTTCCTATGACTATGACAGACACTCCTGAGAATTTACTGACGACATTTTCAATTTTATTGCGCTTCCGCTTTGACCGAAAAATACTTCCATTTTTTTATGCAGTAATAATATTATAATAGTGAACGTAATGAAATTAAAACGATTTATTTTCGTCAGTTTCGATGACAAGGCAAACAAGCGTCGCGTCGTGCGTCGTGCAGATGAAACAACTTTTTATCGGTTTCGCTTTCGCAGATTAAATTTTTAATGCAGTTTTCTTGTATTAAAAAAATATACATAGCCTTTTTTTATTTTATTTTTTATGAATCTGAAGCTATAGTCGCACAGTATAAAGTTGTGCCCGCCACTTGTTGGCGAGGGCGACGCCCGTTTATTAAATGAGCTTTTGGCTTCAGCCTAATTTGGCCGAAGCCGATTATTTTGCCGAAGGTGCAATTTTTGGCCGAAGCCGATTAATCGGTCGGACTCTAATCACAAGTAGTGTGGTCGCGTACATCACCCAAACTCCGAAAATCCGTTCGTCTCTCTCTGTATCTAGTACCATGGTTTGGGTGAGAAAACATTTTTTTGCATTGTGTCGTACGATATCGTTCTGAGGTAATCTTCAATTACAATGTCCTAATTATACTCTTTAATAATTTAACTAAATTATTATAAGTATGTATTCATTGTTGTTGCTTCTTAAAATTGTCTTAATTGTTACATGATTTTGAGTTATTATTTTAATACTGTTTAGAATTTAGCTTTATGCCAAATTTCTTAATTGGTGTGTAATTGTTTTTACCCGTTTTCAATAGGTATATATATTTATTTAAACTTTTTCTTTTATTTACGACTGAAATTCTGCTAAAAGAAAGAACGTACAAAAATTTCGACAATCCCAAAAAATATATGTAGTGGCGGGCTAAAATTTAAAAACCTTAAATAGGTGAAATTTGTTTACAGATTAGGTTGATTCTTGACACTTCATATTCCTTAAAGATAACCTAGGACTCTAAATGGTGGGACTCGAAAAAGGCAAGCGGTTAATGTAACTGTCCAAGAATCATGGAAACTTATGTTTTTTTTTATTCGTCCCCATTTTTTCAAAACAGATTTCGCCGCAGATACATAAATTAATTAATTGGCGCTAACAACGACTATAAAAAAGCTCGAACGGCCTCACCATACAAAAACGTACGAGATTTAAGCGGAATCACGCCGCGGCCTGTTAACATTAATCGCATTAAACCCAATTCGAAACAACAGTTACGTCTGGTTTCCAATAAAAAAAAAGAATGATGGGCAGATTACGACGAAAGTGCTAATCGCTACGGAACACATTCCAAATTGTTTAGTTTGTTAGTAGCTAACAATGCATTGCACAAAGTGCACGTTTTCGACGGTGGTACTCATTTTAACATGTTGCATCTGCGACGGAGAGTACGAGAAAGCGAGAAAGGAAAGAGCACTGGTGTTTCCTCAACCATCCAGCGAAGTAAGAGTAAGTGATTAATTAAACTTTTTTTTATATTTCCGTGTGCAGTCGCAATCATAATTCATGACGCTTACAGTACATCGTACCCATCTCCTTCAAAACTATGGACGTCCAAGTCCACGATGAGTTTTTCTATAAAGGTTATGTCATAAATTATGATTGCGACCGTACCTTAAGTATGTATATACAAAGCGAGGACAATAAGTATTATACTTCTTGACTGACTGTGAGTAGAAACGTGTTGCCTTAAAACGTTAAGTTTGAAACACATGGTTCCTTTTGGGCAGCATGTGATTAATTAATAAGTTGCGCGAGCTTTAGCGAATTACTAAGTGGGCAACGCAAGATGTTAAGATATCAGTTACGTCAAGCCTAGTTGGGAGGAGGTTCGGTCCTCGGGGAGCACCTATCGACCAAAGCTTTTTACAGAAACTTCTCGAGTCCGTCCTGAAAGAGCCAATTGAGCGTGGCATGTAACGAAGGTTGACGTGCAGCTTTCCACGTTGAAATCAATGTCGGTGCCGAATGCGCGTTCTCAAAAGCTGGGGGAAATAAGGGGCGACTTCATTACGACGAAATATTTTCCTTGCATCACAAAATAGTTTTTTTTTTATTAGTACCCATCATATCATTTGCAGGTAATAACCGGCATTGGTCTTCCCGTGGATTTGGAAGAAGAAACTGTAATTATAGGCACCGTGTTGAAAGGGATCTATATGGTCCCTGCCAACAGTTCGTTGTACACGAATCCTTCGATTACTTTCGCCCGTCGTAAAAAACGTTCGATATCTCGTTGGGGCGTCTACGAACTATTGTCCACCATATCAGATCTGTAAGTCTCTTCTTAAACTTAAAAAAAAAAAAAAAATAGTTTCGTCACCCAAAGTGACTTTCAGTTATGGCCATGGAGGGCGACCATGCATTTTACGAGCCGTCTGCGAAATGGCCGACATCCCCATTGATCGGTCCAACGGACTTTTCGAGGAACTATTCCACGCGTTGCTAACGTAAGTCTCTCCCTCCCCCCCGTCTTTGTTTTGCGTTCAAGAGCAAACTTTTGGGCATCTCATTTTCAGCCCCACGACCACCAAAGAGGAACTCAACCATCACTCCGACAACGAATTCTACGCCGCCCATCAAATAGGGCGGGAAATGAAGGGGACGTGCGAGCGCTTCTTTTCCGATTGCAAAATCAGTTACTTAGAAATGTTCACCAGGCTTCGCTTTAATTCGAAATAAATAATAGTTTAAATAAGAAAGTAAATTTTTATTTATTTTTTTTACATAAATATTCTGGTAAACTGATCCAATAGATTCGTCTGGCATTCTGGAAACAGGGCGAAGCAGTTGTCGGTCTCCTTTCCGAGCTTCTCGGCCCCGTGGTACTCGAAATCCGAGTTGCTTTCGATCACGTCGTCCGTGGAGGATGGCCTGAAAATGGAACGGGAATGGATTTAATGGAGCGCGAGACGCTTTCATGGGTGGGCCTTACGTCAAAATCAGGTGCAGAATTTCCGCCAGAAGGCCGGCCCTGTCGTCGAGGGGGGTCGAAGCTATTTCGCAAATGGCCCGAAGCAAACAGGCCTTTCCGCTTCCGAAAACGCCAATCCTAAAAAGAGATGATCACCAATTAATATTTTTAGTATACAGGGTCTCCCAAATATTGTATATTCCGATTCACTTTTGTATATTTTTATCAAATTATATTACTATTGCAGGTGTCGTCATATATCTTTGGCGTTATGCTTTTGTTGTTAATATTTAAATCTTCATATTTTGATGCAATTTCTTTTGATTACTTTCAAAATTAGTTTCCTAACCTGAAAATACTTACATTCATTTTTATTTTAGCCTTTTAAATAAGTTTTTAATTTTTACATTTTGTGACTTATGCATGTACGCATACCTTGGTAAGCTGTGAGTGTCAATGAATTACTAAAGGACGGATGATAGAGAGCGAGGAGTCAGGCGTCAATATAAATGGTAAATAGGAAGAGATTTAAGACGAAAAGAAAAGAGATTAAAGTAGACTACAAAAAAGAGAGTGAGAAAGTAGATCTCTCATCAACAGAAACGGAAACACCTTAATGGTTAAAGTAGATGAAGAAAACCAGGTGCAAACTTAAGTAGAAGAAGAAGATGGATGAGAAACATTCAAAAGTTTTACTCAAGTTACTCACAGCATTTTTGTGAGTATAAAGAACTTTGTAAATGTAAGTAAGAAGATATCAGCACCAGTAGCGTTACCGATTGTGTTATTTCTTATGACGGTAAAGTTACTAATTGCTACAGAACAGGTATAGATACGGAATAGATTCTGGTGCCTTTGAAAAGATAGATAATCAGGCCTATGATGTATCACTGGTGTTAAGATAACATTCGGTATTACTGTTATCTTAACTGCACTTGGATAACACTTCACTTAAATGCATCGACAATTTTTTGTGTGTTGCATCAGTGGTTAAAATAAGTGCATTCAGGCCTGTGATTTATCATTGGTGATAAGAATAACAGTGTAACTGCTTTCGCTGTCAAAAATCGACATGATGTATTGTCACGAGTGGGAATTTTCTAAAAACCACGAGGGTTTTCTTTTCTGTGTTCCGCGAATAAAAAACATAAAACGTATTTAAACGCGAACTTGTGAAATTGAGGGTAAATTGCGACCATGTCGAAATGTAAACACAATAAGGAGGTAACTAATACAACGTAACGTAAAGAATCATATTTCATAATAAGACATCAGCGGAATTTATTACAAACGGGGCCACGCGCTTATACGAATGACGCAAACGGACACAAAGCATGTGATGGAAAATGCAACGCGCGACTAGGCAAAGAACGTGTATTTAAAGTGCGAAACCGCTATGTTTTGAAGCTTAAGCGAAATGAGTGTCATTAAAATCTAATCCATCGTCGAAAGGGATTATTTTATTTGATAATTTTTAACTACTTTATACAGCTTTTTTTTCATGTAGTGCAATTGCTACTATAAGCTTTTTCTTCGTCGTCGTCTTGATTTGAGAATGAAATGAACACCACTTGAAATGCGTCCTTTCTACTCTCGTGAAGCGAGCAGGAATGCCACAACAAACCAGCGTTACTGATACTTAAATATACTGTCTCCCTAGACGTTAGTTGAAAACCCCTAAATTGGTACTAAATGCCCCGAAAACGACTTATAAAAATCAAATTAAAAACTCACAAACTCACATGGCGCCCATTTTAAATTGTGCGCCTTAACAATTGAATATAGGCAACCCATTCTACTTCCGTGCTTTCAGTACATTATGAAAGCATGAAGTTATATCTGAACTGATTGATGGGTTGCCCATACTAAAATCTTTAGGGGTCTCTATTTATTATGAGCAGTCTGTATAAACCAAAAATATTCTGCAAAAAATGTAAATACACTTTCATAATTACATTATATTATTTTATAATTAGGGGAGAGTGGGGTAATCATGGACGGCGGATAATGGTGGACACGCCAGGTTAGCTGTGTTAGAAAAGGATGGAAGATATTCCCAATGACGCAATTGCGAGTCGAGCCCGAACATAGAGCCGAACAGTGAGTGGTGAAGTGAGGCCGCGCTCGCTGTGATTTTTTTTCAACAATTTCATCTAATTTTAGAGTAAAATTGAATAGGGGTACAATATTGTAACAGAAGACAAAAACATGTAAAATCCGTCCCTGGTACATCCGCATCTGCATGGATTGCATCATCGTGGCAGCCGGGCAGCAGAGAAAAATGAGTCATCAGAATTTCCAAGAACAACCAACACCTGCACAGACTACGTCAGTGGAAAGTAGGTCAAGTCAATTCATATAAATAGAACGATTTTCCGATTAGGAGTTAATTGGGCGAGATCATGATCAAAGTGCGCGAACTCATGTCGTCTAAGTAAAGTGCCATAACTATTGGTCAGGTAAGTGTAATTATTGTGCGCGAACTCATGTCGTCTAAGTAAAGTGCCATAACTATTGGTCATGTAAGTGTAATTCTTGTATTTGCAACCTCAATAAATGTACTTTATGTATTTTGTGTTACCTTAATTCTGTTGCCCTACAACCCTTTTAAGTATACGTCACTTCTTGGTACAAACTGGATTACCAAAAATGCAACGTTACAATATTTTAGCTATAACATAGAAATCTTTTATGTGAATTAATAAAATGCCATAAATGTAATTTCTAGGCCCGCGAAGACTGCGCGAGTGGTGCCAGCACATCAAGGGGGTGACTTCTGTACTAATTAGACCACGTCCGTGATTACCGCACGCATTGTGGGTGGGGTAAGGTTTGTTTTTAGTTAGAATTTGATTTTATTCTGAAAATGTATTTACGTTGATTGTGACAACTTAAGATTCATTAGTTTACGTAAACTTTCAGTAATAAATAGCATTCGTAACTTAATCTGGTTTTGTTTTATTTCAGTTCTCCCTTAAGTGTTCGCAATTACCCCACTCTCCCCTACATTAGTTATTTAGTTTATAAGTTTTTAAATACTTTTTCTTATTACTCATTTATATGTCACGCTGTAATGGAAAAAAAAAGCCTGTGAGATAACAGTCAACTCTTAACAATCAGCTGTCAAATACTATCCACATAAGTCGGTTAAGACAGGCAACCAACTATGCATCTCAAAATGATTAATGATTAAAGAGGAATTTAAATATTATAAATGAATTTTTTATTACACAGGAGCATATTAATTTAAAATTTTGATTTTCCTCTCCCCCCCTCCCCCTAAAAATAACCGTAAAAAAATTCCTCATAAGAAACTTCTTTCATAAAAATGTACCCCTGAAGTTGGGAGGAAAATCCCTTAGTGGCAACACTGCCACAAATACTTGTCAGCTGTCATATTCTTCGAATGTTTTCTGTGAAGACCTTTGATTATATGTATAGACTACGTGGATAGCGCGTTGGCTCCGTACACATGTTCCAAAAAAAGAGGCAGATATAGAAGTATACTTGAGCGTTATGCGCACGCGCGAAATTGAAGACTGGACGATTCGTGCACGCACTAACCGACGCCGGATTAGTCCTGCGCAATGAGGTTTTATGTACTTCTAATACTGTCTCAGTCTCACTTACACATTCCACACTTCTATCGCTTCTATCATTGTCTAACAATTTGGAACATCAGATGTACTCTTCTTACACAAAGAATGCGCTATCCACGTTAGTCTATATAATCAAAGGTGAAGACGTATGAGCAGTGTCGCCAATTTAGTAGAATTTCTACTAAATCTAGTGGATTCAAGAATTTAAAAAATACACAAAATACTCAAGTATTTTAATTACCAAAGGACTTGATGCCTTACTAATGTTTTCTGCCATTCTGGCAATAAGATCAGTTTTTTGCAAATTAATGTGAAGCACGAATTATTATTGGAAATAATTTTAGAGCAAAGCAAATGAAAGCTCTAAGGCCTCGCCAAAGGACATTGGTTTTGGCTGCGTGTTAGGTGGATTGCAACACAAAGAATGCGCTATCCACGTTAGTCTATATGATCAAAGGTGAAGACGTATGAGCAGTGTCGCCAATTTAGTAGAATTTCTACTAAATCTAGTGGATTCAAGAATTTAAAAAATGCGCAAAATACACAAAGTATTTTAATTACCAAAGGACTTGATGCCTTACTAATGTTTTCTGCCATTCTAGCAATAAGATCAGTTTTTTGCAAATTAATGTGAAACAAGAATTATTATTGGAAATAATTTTAGAGCAAAGCAAATGAAAGCTCTAAGGCCTCGCCAAAGGACATAGGTTTTGGCTGCAAGTTAGGTGGATTGCAATAGGGCCCCCCGATCCTAATTGGGACTCATCAGCAGAGGAGTAGCTCGAGAGCAGCTAATTGTCCGCGTTGGCCACCTTGTGTGTGATAGCTTATGATGTGAATTTACTATTCTTTGCACTGTTTAAGGTGAAAAACCAGGCGTGCGATGGCGCGACTAAGCTGTTTGAGACTGAATTTGACATTTCCGTGTAAAGCAAACGAAATAGACTTTAAATATACATGTGTGACTGTAACTTTTTAAGTTAATTATTCTAGCATACAAAAAGTATCTACACATTTGCTTTTTAAGTATAATTTTTTTTTGTATCATTTGTATCATCGTACAGTATTTGGTATTATTGATTTCACTGTATTTTATGCAACAACGAACAGAAGATATTAATTTTTTTGTAATCAATTTGTTTGCTTTTCTGTAAAAAATATTAAGCAACTTATTTTTAATTTGCATATTTTATCGGCAGCTAACGAAATTCATTGTCAGTAGAGCGAGGCAGAAAGATTCAGTAGATTTTGGTAGAATTTCCTCAGGCATTTCCAATTGTTGGCAACACTGCATATGAGGCACTAATTCAGCAGTTGTTTAAGTCATCAGTAAAGCGCAAATGTTTCCAAAGGCACGACTACATTGAGCATTTAGTTCGCACCGAGCACCAACAGCACTTTTGGATTCGCTGCTCTAGAGCACTCTCAGAGTATCTTCATCTTGTTTTAACCTCATGTAATAACAGAAGATGGAGATACTCTGAGAGTGCTCTATGGCAGCGAATTTATTCATTCCATATTATTTTTGGCTAGTAATAAATTTTAATTCATCTTGAGTGGTCCTTCGAGCCGGATCCAAATGTCTCGACTTCACCTAGGTTTTCGTTTTACACGCCGAGCTGTCGCTGACTTTTTTTTATTTACTTTTATTATTCGCTAGTGAAACGTCTTGACTAAGTTGATCTTGTTAGATACGATTGTATTGTATAATTCCGTGATAAATAATCATAGTCTGTATACAAGATGGTGAATCCCGAATTAATTTAAAAGCTATTCTGAGATTGCATCATACCTACCTGTCGGCGAAATACTCAAGTGAAGAGTAGAGTTTCCATCTCGACGTCGATCGTTTTCCTCTTCCTATTGTAATCGAAGGGCTTGTAAAATCGGAGGCGTTAGTCGGCAAGAGGTAATAACTCTTCGCCGCAGCCCCCCACGTAAGACTCTGATCCTCCAGTTCGATCGGCAAGCCTATGCCGACGATGAGCTTGAACAAAACGTGCATTATGCAACATCCCTCGCCGTTGCACTTCTCGTGCTTTTACCTGAACCCAATTTATTCCCGGCTGGTATATCAAGAACCTCTTCTGCCTGGCGAGCAAGACCTGGCTCGTGTCGAGTATCTTCGAATCTATCAGCCCCAGCAAGGACAATAACACGAATACGTGTGCACGTTTGGGCCTCATGGTTGAGGATGTTTGAAGAACTGACAAACATTTCGTTATAGTTAGCGCCGGCTTGCTAAGTGCTAAGTGTATCGTTGCGCGCGTGAGTTAGCCGGGGAATGTTGGTTTAACAGTACGGGACCGCTATGGTACAAATATTTATTTTACGCTAAAATATTTACAACGGAATTCCATTATGTACAACTGTATCTTGATTTGTGAGGCAATCTTAATTGTCCAGATGAGGCGATAATTTGCTCAGCACGTAGGGGCACTTCTTGTCGTACACGTCGCATTTCGTCGTGAACGATTGAAAGAATTCTGCGTCTATGCCACGTGATCTAAAACACAAAATGCACATTTAAAAAAAAATGTACTGCTGAAGACCGCAAAGGCGGCGGAAGCCCTTGTACCCCAAAAAACCAAAAATAAAAAAAACTGTACGAGAAAGAGTGTTTCCGTTTTCATGATTGGTTGCGTTACTTACAATTTATATTGTTATTTTCTTTAATAGAATGCCTTGAAAATTTATGACGCCCTAGGGCATTATTTCAATGCTAACGCGTCTTAAAGTTGAACCATTATTATGTTAATCTAATAGTCTGGTCGGACTTTAAAACTGTTTGTTTCAAATTTATTTAAATATTTCATTGCCGACTTTCAAGTGCATACATTCAAATGATGAAAATTTATTCGCGTTAACACGATTTCGTTGCGATAAATTTTCGTGGGCGAGGTGCCCGCGCAATCACCCGAATTTAGTGCGATTTTATTCTATTTTCGGCGCGCGAAATTTCCCATTCCGAATTAAATTTCACCATCGTTTAAATTTAACCCGTTCCACCGCTCCCCGAAAATTCGCACGGCGGCGCGGCGCGGTGCAGGTGAAGTTACAAACTAATTACGAAGTCATTTGTTTGAATGGCGACTCTTCCGAACTCGCAACGAAATTAAGGCGGGTGTTTTAATTTCGGGTTCGTTTATTTATTATGTATTTAAATGGAAACTGTCTTGAAAGTACAAAACAATCTTGTACTTGTTCGTTAAAAAAACAATTAATAACGACAAATATACGTTGTGAAAAAAAAGTTCGTGGCCGGATTCCCCATTGTGCAAAGGGGACGGTTGTTTCAAGCGCCAACTTGGCCTTGACATATAATAGATGGATCGTCAACCAGCTTGTAATGCGCCCACTAAAAACCCTTGTTTATTTACTTTTACTTACAAGTAAACACCTAATAAAACTGTACAGACAAACACAACTTAAAATTTATTGCCAATTTAAATAACTGTCCCGTGGAATTCCGAAAGGCCGCACAGCTGGCTAGTACGGGTACACTACCTGCTACCGGCTACTGACCACTGCGGCCGCCTAAAAGTTATCAACTGACTGATTCGGTTCAGTTGAATGACCCTTCGGAGTGAAAGGAATGATAATATTTGATTATGTCTCGTGATCGATGCTAGCCTGGACCCACATCGTGGTGTGGATGTAGTCAATTGAATGAACAAAGGAGCGGCTTACATTAATAAAACCACGAAATTAGATTTAATTAATTATTTATAAAAAAAAGGTAAAAACTCCTTGTACCAGCCACTACGGGGTCTGGGATAATGAGCGCAAAAACCTTGCGTTGCAATTAAATACAAAGGAACAAAAATTACGATTTTCAGAAAGTACAGTATAACCCGCTTAACAGATTTCACTTCGAATATCGGCGCGATCTACTTTCTTTCGATTCACACCGTTGGTGGTTTAACGTCTACACAGATATTTGTTATGTTGGAGAGCTCTGCTCCTTAATCAGATTCACAATTAATTGAATTTCAACTTAGCTCGAGTCTTGGTACTAGCGTTCGTCACTTCTGATCGTTCTCTAAGCCTTGTTCTGTTTAATAAACCAACGCACAATGTGTCACAGTGGGACTACAGTGTACTTAATTAATGGAGTTAATTAATGAATTAATCAGATGTTCTGGAGAAGTATGTGATACAAAATGCCGCCCTGATCGATCAATTTGCAAGTAAATCAGTAGCAATCACCTCTTTTTCAGGGACTCCCGTGGGAGGTGGTGGTATAACCCTATCTCTAGCTAACCTGATTAATAAGGTGGAGTAGGGAACGCCGCTACTCCTCTCACCAGAGCCTTTAATTGAGGTCGAGGAACTTTTCTCGACTACTTTCGCTTTGCGTCGAGGGTGGTACTCTGTACCCGCTTGCCTGGGCTTCAGGTCCCTCTTTCGTCGTCTAACCTATCTAATTAATTTATAGCGCAAGAACTCAGTTTTGACTGCTTATTTTTGGCAGTACACTATGGGTGTTTTTGGCACTTGCAGTCTCTCGGCAATCGCTCTTAATTAACCGGCAAATCTCTCGGTAAGGACCACAGTTTGGCCCACATAGTCCAGTCAATGAATGCCCAAAAAAGGGTTGTAGAGGACATAGAGGGGGGAGATTTTTTCTCTTCAGGAATGTGTTGGGGGTAGTTGGGAGGTAAACATACTAAAAGTCCCCACCCCTACCCCTGCCGTTTCAGGGTGGGAGGGGGAGGGGAAGCTCCCTTTTTTCGGTTTTTCGCTTATAACTCGGAAACTAAGTGTCGTACGAAAAAAGTATTCATTACAAAATCAAAGATAATTTCCTGGGCTCTCCCACGAGTTGCTCTGAGCTATGTCCCTAACCAAATTCACTCCCCCTCCGGCAACCAGACGGACGAAAAATTTCTCCAAGGTAAGACTTTGTCTTTGGTCAGCAGACTCAGATTGGCTAAAGAACCCAAAAGCTTTTTCAATGAGTTCTAGCAAGCTCACGAGGAACGCGGAAGCTTCCTGATCTTTCACCGGCAGAAGACCTCCTCGCCTGCCCCCAAACAGTCAAACAATATTTTTGGATTCGATCTGAAGTCAGTCACGTCTCCGGGAAGTCATGATAACAACTAAGTACATAGAAACCAGAAAAAGTAAACTTTATAAACGTCGTCACAGAAGGTGTCCCGGCCATAATACCAACTCGGCGAAATTAAATTCATGGGGCAGTTAGTTACAAGTACACTTAGAACTAAGTTAATAAATTGGGTTTGAAGATTAATGTGACCGGTTAATAATAAAGCAAATGTCTCTGACATGGCTAAATGTAAGTTTCCTTCCTTTTTAGTTGAACGTACTACCGTAAGTCCCCTTTCTTTTTCATTTAAACATATTGTAAGTTCAGTATAATGGAGATGTGAACATGCGAATGTTACTACAGAGTGCCCGATTTAAATCGTGACCC
This sequence comes from Dorcus hopei, assembly GCA_033060865.1. Taxonomy (NCBI): domain Eukaryota; kingdom Metazoa; phylum Arthropoda; class Insecta; order Coleoptera; family Lucanidae; genus Dorcus; species Dorcus hopei. The sequence continues at coordinate 42,935,686 of CM065423.1, read as the reverse complement.
CTGAAAAATTTCGAAAAGACAACACATCAATCAAATCAGAAATAACCTCTTGTGTTTATATTGTACTAAGAGCACGGAAGTAGATGGAGTTGCCTAGTCTCTAGTTTTAAGGGGTAATTGCTCCGATAAAAGAAAAAACATATAAGAGAATCGATGTCACAGAGTACGGGAAAAAATGTTTAAAAAAAATCATTTGAACAGTTTATAATTAATTAAAAAATTACCCCAAAATTAAGCTCCGGCACTGCGTACGAATACGGCGCCACGTTCTATGATTATTGTTTTATTGATTCTTGCCGGCATACCATGCGACCTAATTTCGTTTTATTGCACGTTTAACAGCTGGGAATGAAAGTCTGAGTTACTTCTTTTACGCGACGTAATTATTAGTAATTTCTAAAATAATTGGAATTACGTATGAAATGGGGGGTAACAAATTCGCAAATAGTTGTGTAAATAATTGTTTGTTAATTCGTGCGGATTATTTGCTGCAGCGGAATGTACCAGCTGCTTCGTCCACAAAAAAAAAATCGCAAGGATTTAAATCCGGTGATCACAGGGGTCAATGCACGGCCCGAAAGGCATTTACTCAGAATAAAGCTTGTAAAACTTGACCTTCCATAGCATACAAACAGTATGCCTCGGACTGCGCGGCGTACGATTTCGGGTCGATCCGAATGCTGTGCTCAGCGTAGTCGTAATATTTTATATCCAAATTTGTTTACTGACGACTACGCTGCCCTGCTAAGAGCAAAGGGGGTATCTGCATTTTCACTCTTTAAAGAATTTCAATTTTTAGGTGTAATTTAATGCCTTTTTCATTAAAAAAAAGAAACTAAAAACTATGGACATAATCTAACATAATATATGCAGTGTAGATACGGATAAACCGGCCTAGCATAAGGTAAAGAAAGTCTGTACAATTTTAGACATTGAATTCTCATTTTTGAAATAAAAAGTGCAGATACCCCCTTTGCGTTTACTAGGGCAGTACGAACAACTGGATCAACGGCGAACATTTTCATATATCCTCGCGCGGAATTTTTTCAAGAACGCGTCGAGGCAATTCGCGTCCTTCGTCAAGTCTGTACGCAGCTTTAACCAGCTGACGAAATAATGCGAATAAATGCGCTAAAAACACAGGATACGGAGCTGCAAACGCGTCTTGAATTTGTTAAACTTTTAATAGATTTGTGTTAATTATTCGTCACACACAAAACGAAATTATAATAATTAACAATCGAAACAGATCACGAATGAGTTTATTTATTATAAGTTTATAAAACTTTATTTCCAACACAATTTAAATTAAGATGAAAGAAAAATACTAGGAATTCTTAACATGGAGATTTAAATTGTTTTTCGATTTAGTGATTTGCCTGTCAAAGCAGGTGTTAAAATTGGGGCCGTAGCCTTTGCATTGAATAATCTGCTTCAGGTGATTTGCATGCATTTGTCAAGTAGTACGTATTTCACGGCGTTGGGCGTTGACCTAATAACGGAGTTGACATGAAATTCCACTTGAAGGTCAAGTTCACGATCGATGCTACGTCACCGTGCCTACTTGATTAATTATTTCTCGAAAACAAAAGCGGAAAGAATTTTTTTAACATTTTTCCCATATTCTCGAACATTGCTTCTTATCGAGGTTTCATTTTGTCGGTTTAATTGACAGTCACCCTGTACGTATATACAGTAGGACTTCAAAAAGTAATGTATGTAAACTATGAGGAATTATTATGTGCAAATAATCTTCTAAACCTTTAGTTCTTATTTCAATTCGAATCCGGGACAGTTGCGGACCTGTACGTATGTGGAACCGTACTCATATTTACTGTTTCGATTTACAAAGAACAAATACCATCAAATGATTGTTAAGTAACATCCCTATTATAAACGAAGGTGCGAACTAGTGAAATAAAATAAAGGAGATAATTTACTGCATGCTACTTCAACTAATATTACGGCGTCGATAATTTTTATTGCGAAGCCATAGAAAGAAAATAGGAATTGGAGAAGTACACGTCATATTGTTATACGTTCCTGTTTCATTAATTTATTTTGCAGGTGAAATGTGTGGGGCGCAAATGCCCCGACACTTTTTAATTCTATTATCTTTACAATCTTCTAAGTTTCTAACAAAATATCAATAAAATCAATAACTTTTTAGTATGCTCAAGAATATTGTACAGGGAGATCGAAATTGAATGTCCTGATCCTGCTGTGCTCTTTGTGAGCTTGATATCAATATTTACATCTAAAAGTAGTGCGTGCATAGAACATTCACGAACTTGCATCCAAACCTAACCTAATTATTGTTTAATCAGATTACTATTACAATGAAATAAACCATTGTTCATGAATGAACGGCAATGTATTGTCAACAGAATCTTAGGATATCCCCAGATATCAAGCTCGTGGCAAGCAGTGTAGAATCAAGACAATCAATTTTGATCGCCCTGTATATTCAAACGTGAACAGTATATCTTCAATATTTATTTTTGTAAAATTGCCACTTTATTCACTGTTACTACAAGAAGAATTGTACTACCTGTATATTAAAAAAAATTGTAATTTGTTCATTTATGTACCACGAAATGCATCGGTGTAAGTTCAGTTACATATCAAACAGAAGCAGAGAATTTATTTCGTGTAAGTTTGCTGTTTGTTATTTAACGGTTTAATTAAAGTTTCGTAATATGTAGGTATTTGCATAGGTAAATACGGAACTGTGGAAAGGTCGAACAAGTTTCCGTTCCGACCAATATTTACCTAAGAATAAATTTTTAAGTTCACGGTCAAGACTAAAGCAAATTAAATTAGAGATCATCTTTATTATTTAAACAAGAAATTTCCTTGTTTGTTTTTCTTTCAATCAAATTTTCGTTTCCGTTTAAGGAGACCACAGACGTGGCGATGTTCGGGCGATTTTTGGGCGATTCGACCGGATTGTTTCAACATGGCTACAGAATGGGCAACATATTAATTTCGGGTTTTCACCAAAATGTTCGTATTTTTCGAAGTTTTATAACCACTGTAAAAAAATATAACTTTCCACTTAATTTTTTCAAGAAATCCGGCAATAATTATGTATTGGCATTGCGAACAGCGCCCTCTAACTAATTTATAATAAAGTAGCCGAAGTCATTGAGTGCAAGTTTTGTATCAGCTTAAAATTCTCTTTCAATGGAGCCTAAATTCGTTCATTTTTAATAAAGGGTATGGAAGCTGTAGGCTTCTTGAGACTAAATAATTCAATTCTTTCCTCTACACTTAATGGCGATACGATAATAATCCTCAAATCAAAGACGTGCAGCATTAATTCAACTTTCGAAAGGCGCTATTAAAACTGCACTTTATACTAAGACTTTGGTTAGTATCATTAAATTTTATTGTTGAGCCTATTGCTTGCGCCACCTTGTCGTCAAATCTGATACTTTAAAATATTTTCATTGAAGTTCTCGTGGTCACTTTGTTTTCCCCCGAAGCTCTAGGTTTACCGTTTTCTATATATCGTCGGTCGTCATCCATATTGAAACACCCGGTATACGTGGGTGGCGATTTATACGTGATTTCATTTCTCGGGTCTCACAAGTAACCACTTACACGTAGGTACTAATAGCCAGTGTGGTATAAAATGATTAGGGCAGACCTTGTAAATATTTGGGTAAGAAAGCGCGCGAAGACTTGTACGCAATATTTTACGAATACACTGTACCAATTAATAGTTATTTTTTGTGGAAATAATACGTAATTACCGTCGGTATAGGGATTTGACTTTTACTCTCTGACTCACATAGTAATTAAATACAGGGTGTTCTTCAAGTTCGTGCAAAAAAATTAATGGCGTATTTGGTAGCACGAAGTAAAAATCAAAAAATTCATACCGACATTCGGCAATTCCTTGTGAAATGTTTAGAACCGCTAGACGCAACGGACGGTGACCTTCGCCCACAATAAGTGTTTGAAGTTCCCCCCTCCCCCCTGCGCGAGACGTAAACATATCGATTAAAGTGTCGTTTAACATACCTGTCCATACATGCATGTTGTGAAAATCAAACACACTGTCACGAGGGGGAATTCTCCAAAAAAACACGAGGGGGTTTTTCTGTGTTCCGCGAATAAAAAACATAAAAAGTATTTAAACGCGAACTTGTGTAATTGAGGGCAAGTTGCGACCGTGTCGAAATGTAAACACAATAAGGAGGTAACTAATACAACGTCACGTAAAGGTTCATATTTCATAATAAGACATCAGCGGAATTTATTACAAACGGGGCCACGCGCGTATACGAATGACGCAAACGAACACAGAGCAGGTGACGAAAAATGCAACGCGCGACTAGGCAAAAAACGTGTATTTAAAGTGCGGGCCAAAATTGGGAAGCCAGTTGTGGCCACCGGACCGACTCAGTGGGCACTAAGTGCCAACTCTACGAGGGGACGCCCGACATCGCCGTCTAGCAACATTGCCGTCGCCGACGCCCAACCACGACGTCGCCGCCGTCGCCACCCCAGCATCAGCGTTGCTGCAGCCACATCATCTGCCACTGCCGCCGACAACATTGCCGAACCCGTCCTAAGAGAACGAGGACCATCTCCCTCGCCAGCTGTCCAAGAGAAGACACCACCGTAGTTCTGCCCTGGCCACGCTGTTCCAACCCGATCACCCATAGGCTGAGCAAGGACGTGTCGTGCTCCAGCCAAGGAACATTGTCACTGAGACCGACCTTGACCCACCACGCCAGTCACGGACCGGCCTCGAACTTCGCCAGTCTTCCCCGGCTAAGGAAACGTCGCCCGCTGTTCTGTCTTAGACGAATCAACAACCCCAGTCGCCGCGAACGACCCAGGACCGCACCCCCAATTTTAACGGACAAACCACCCTCAACTAAATTAATCATTTAACGTAATAAAGAGGTATTAATTTTTTAAATCATTGTCTTAAAGCTCTACCCCCAATCAACCCGAAGACTAAGGACACACCGTCGCGACATAGTGGAGGCTTAGCGTGACATGGTGAAGGCACCCTTCATCGCGACAATACCATCCCTTGTAAACACTGATTAACAAAGTTCGGATTGTCCATCTGTTCCCGGAATAACCACCGACAAAATCGCATGCGTTGGAGGTAACCTGCGGGCATCAGAGCTTGCACTCTTTGAAAATTGAACGGGTAATTGTTCCTCACGAATAATTTGCCAAACAACAAACTGCACAACTGACACAAAGGATCTGCTATGTGGCAGCATAGGTGACGCTGTGCATACGAACGTCTTGCAGCCAACATTCGCCGTAAATCATGTCCACAATAACACTATTGGAAAATTCGGCCCTGTTTTCAACACTGTTATCTGCGACGTGCACTTGAGAACTGAGTAACTGACCCACTTTAACAGCATACTTCTCCGATTACGTAATTACATAATTTTTAACGCCTGAACGGTCCAAGTGGTTGCAATCGCATGGGCGTCGGTTCGAACCGCGCTCGGGGGTGGTCGGCATCGACTTCAGGCACCCTTCAGTGTTGGGGATAAAATTCGACACTGCTTCCCCTTAAACGGCGAGGAAGTTTGGAAGTAACACTTTGCACACACTCAAATACACTCGCGCTCCTGAGGTCCTGACAAGTCTATGACTTAGGACCCCGTTGGGCAACCACCACAGATAAAAAAATAATAATAATAAAAATAAACCAAGGACTATCAAACTGTTTCATCGTTCGCCGGAAACATTTATTAATCAATTGTTATACAAAAACTGCCTCATGTGATGTGTGTAATGTCAACTTACACTGGTTTCATTTTTTGCGTGAAGTTACAAAACAGCCTGTAGATTACGCCTTCCGAGCTCCCACCCATACATGCGGTCTGCGGCGCATCTATGAATTCGGCTGCGTAAATCGTGAGGCCTGTATTTATTATTATTATTATTATTATTACGAGAGTCGTCTTAGCCCGGATTGTGATACTTAATCGGGGTTCTTAAGCCCGATGATTCTAGAACCTAAGACGACTTTTCGTGCAATTTTCGGGTGATCACGCTGCAGCGACCAGATCGCCTCGTCTGCGATCTCCTTTAGAAAGCTCCGTAATTTAAATAAAATTCATAATAAATCTTCAATAAATTCACCTCAAACAGAGATGAGTAAATTGAAACGTTGGATAAGTTTAATATACAGTTTTCTGAAGAAGTCAACAACAGAATTATAAATAAATAAATAAAATTACTTACTCGGCGATTAAATTTCCAATTTCGCATAGGACGCCGCACTTGGGCGACGCTCTAATTTTGGAGGCCGTTTCGCAGATGTATTTCATAATGCACGAGTAGCCCTGCATGCCCCAACTGAAACTCGTGTATTTAATTGACTTCCATGTACTTAATTAAAAATTACTCACTGCCACGGAATATTCTCTATGTCCTCGTGTATGTCCCTCTTGAAAAACTTGCGCCTCCTCAAGACCGTCTCGGGCAATTCCCAGTTCACTCTGAAGCCCCAACCGTGCGCGAATACCTGATTCCACGGAATTACGTTTTCTTTGGCGTTCAATCTGAACTGCAAATAAAAGAGGAAGAAGAAACGATTAGTTATTGATTTTATTTGGAGGTGGAGGCTTTTGTTCGCGGGATTTTTCCTATACTGAGTTTTGGCAAAAGTCCCTAACATGGAAGCCTTATACTGACTGCATCCAAAGCAAATTTCTAAAATAAAATATGCGCGTAAAGATAAAAGCAATAGTAATAATGACGTTAGGGTTTACAAAGCAGGGAAAGTATTAAGTTTTATGCACAGATGTATTTAGTGTAATTTTGATAATTATTACAACGAACAAGCCACTAACTCTTTTCGTTAGCATTTAGGTGATTACTATCTCGTTTACATTACACTTTGCATTTTTTTTTACAGAAAATACCAAACATAATTGCTACGTCACTTTGGTTTTGAAAGTTGAGAATTGTTGTAACTACATTTTTTTAACTTGTATTAATAGTAATTTGGTTCGTGATCGTCGTACGTCACTTAAGTTTCGCAAATTGAAAGAAAAAAATTATGATCCCAAGATATTTCAACAAAAATGTTGCTAGTACTGAAACACAAATTTTCGTTAAGAAAAACAAACATGAGAGGAATGATTCAAAGATGCCATCACCAGACTGACACACACGACGATCTAAAAGCAGTTCCGATGGATGTACACCATCGTTGAGTGTTCTCGCAGTTCTCGAAGGCACCTGCGAAACCAGACTTCTCAGACCAGGAGCAAGTCCAATTTAATAACACGTACGGTTTCATTTGTTCGACAACTAAAATCGGAATTACATGGCGATTCATTTAAGATCGAGCGCGAATGCAAAAATTTGTTGTATGACGCGTTTAAGTTTTTTTTTTTAAGACAGTTTATAAATACGACCGGCGCGGCGTCCCATTGGGCTTTGAACGTATCTATTGACACTATGATTTAATAACCGCGAATCAATTAAATTACGCAGGGTGAAGTGATAGGAAACATTAGTTTGGTGTCCAAAAAAAAAACCGTAAGGAACTGAACAAATTATTAGTAATTTAAATAAACGATTCAGTACTTTCTTTTATAAATAACAACAATAATTACACGTTCAATTGCTTTTAAAACAACTGGATACCCGTGCATTTCCAAATCAAAACGAAACATGCGATACAAAAAAGTCACACCCAAACTTTATAACAGTTTCCTCCTTTTTGATTTCAATCCTCATTGTTTTGGGGGCGATTTTTTAATATCTTTTCAAAATTGACAGTCACGTTGATGATTAACACTTGTGGTTAAGGTCATCTGATTGTAGATCGGAACGATGACCTGCGTGATAATTAGCTCACGGAACATGAACGTCAATTCCGTTGTAAGAGTGGCTCTAAATGATTGTTTGTGATGATGTAACAGACACTTGCGCAAATGTACTCACGTGATTTCGTTTCTTTTTACTATCGTGCTTCCAAAATTGTAAGCTCTTTTGCATTCGATTAAAAAAAAAAAATGTTTTCGCTTTTGATTAGAACGTAACGACGTTCGTTGCTTTCGGTGATCTGCATTGAGGATGTACAGTCGCGAGCAAAAAAATTGGTCCTCAGTGTCATTTTTTGACACACTGACAAAAGGTTGTAATTGTCATGTACAGCGAGATGACGTGTCTTCAATATTTGGAGTTTTTGTGGGGGGTATTGTGAAATTATTATCACACAAGTGAAAATGTTGAATATTTGAAGCCGTCTATAGTCGAAACAATTTACACCGTTCAACGAAGAGATACTCACGTATAGTTTGCTGCTCTTGCTGAAGACGAGCCTCCTTTTGACACGATGATGGCTCCGAGGTTCTTCCTCGCACAATTGACAGGAGAACACACAAAACAATACGACGAGGATGCGAGCGCACACCGTCTTCACCGAGTGTTTCTCTCCTAGACGCTTCATCTTCGGCGTCGCGTCGCCTCGTCTCAAGTCACAAAAAGTCTTCCCGCCTCGGAAACGGCGATTTAGGCCATGTTACAGTAATTTAAATAAGAGCAAGGCACTTCGCTGCTATATTGTCTTGACAAACATGTGCGCGACTGTGCATATTTGCTCATTGAATTACGTTTTTCTTGCGATGTCATGTCAATTTTCGGATCACGATGGCGCGTAGCGGCCGAATTTTGTTTGCCTGGAAGACGTACGGGGAAAATCGTCGGAAACCGTAAAGTTTTTGTGCGCTACGTTAATGCGCGTTAAGTAGCTGCCTAATTCTTAAGTAAACCCCGCAAGGCCTTTACTTCTTCTTCTTCATCGTCACGCACCGTCCTCTCGCGAGATGCATGGCCTTTTGTGGTATCTCGTTGCGCTTGCGGTGTGCCTCAAGGTTTGTTCCGGTCAGGTGACCAGGAAGGATCGAAACGTCCTCTCCAGGAAAAAGAGGTATCTCTTGTATCCGACCGGAAGTAATTTTGTCGTAAGTACTTTGCTTTCTTTAATCTTTAATCCATCGGCAGATTTTTTTTCGATTACTTTAAATATGTAATTAGAAGAAGGATTTTCTTTCTTCCTTCTTTTTTTTTCAAACACAGGGAGGACAATTTACGTTTACGAGGACGTTTACTTTAAATAAGATTAGGAAATTAATTTTTATTATGTAAACGAAGAAGAATGCAAGTCATTACATACATCGATTACCTAGTAATTAGGCAAATACAGGGCGATCAAAATTGATTGTCCTGATCCTACACTGCTTTCCACGAGCTTGATATTTGTATTTGATATGTACATCCAATTATTTAAATGAAATTAGCAACATAGGGAGATTTGGGGAAGTTACTAGATATCTAAAAATTTTGTTGACAGTTCATTCATGAAAAATCGTTTATTTCATTGTAATGGCAATCTGATTAAACAATAATTATGTTCTTTATTAATTAGGTTAGGTTTGGATGTAAGTTTAATGAATGTTCTATGCACGCACTGCTTTTCGTCCTAACCTTCATATGATAGATGTAAATATTGATATCAAGCTCACGAAAAGTAGTATAGGATCAGGACAATCAATTTCGATCTCCCTATAGTATTTATTATAGATACAACATGATCATAAAGTACATTTTGAAAATCAAAAAGTAGTAATTAATTGAAAACTTTCAGTTTGAAATGGAATAGGTTTTTTACAATATTATCCGTTATCTATGTATTACACTTTTGGGGGTTGTCGTGTTCTTTAGCCAAACAATTGATCGTCACAAACACAAAGAGAATGCCTTTATTATTAATAACAATAATACAAGTATATTGCTGCATGCACGATGGACGGTTATTCTTCCGAAAAGAGGTGTTTGATGGCCATGCGAGGAATTTCCGACCTTTCGGCTGGCTTCGGTGCGAGGAGTTTCCGACCTTTCGGCTGGCTTTGGTTAGGAGGTTCCAACTTTGCAGCTGCCTTTGGGCAGAATGATCTTCGTGCTGCTCTGCACGAATTCATATAGCCCCTGCTTAATAGAGACTAGACATACGTATATTCTGCGAGCACATTGCTTACATTCTCATGTATTTATTTCTATTTTTTTTTAATTCCAGCTGATAGTTGAATTTAAAACAATAATAAATGAAAAAATCAAAACAAAAAAAATTAGTTTTTTTTTTTAGAGAAAGCGAATTTTGGTTAATTTTTTTTGATTAATCGGGTTCTGTTGACCTTTCTTGATACGTCACCCAAATACAATGAAAATACCAAGACGTAAACGCCGTGGTTTAAATATATGTATGTACATCTGTTTTATTCAGTAATTTATTTTAATGACTGTGTATGCGTATACGTAACGGACTACACTGATTTAAACTTTAAACTCCGACCAGTTTAAAAGGGTTAAAATTTTTCGCCGCGTATCAGGAGAGTAAAAAGCGAAAAGAGATGGGCGTTTGAGATGCACTTTACGTCGAGGTGATACAAACTGCCAGAACGAGGCAAGGCGCTCGATTCGGAGCTCGGATTTTCTAAAAGCGGCGAGAATACTTGCGTCTGGTTAAAAATGGGGGCGATTCGTTCGGCGCACTCGATGATTTCGGTCGTTCGAAAAGAGTTCTGCGACCTTAGTTTCAGGGCCTTGATCCGATCTCCCAATCTGGAACGGCGCGGCGCTCGCTTGAAAATCGATGCGGTACGGTGACGGATACGCGGTCGGAAATTCGTTTAGGTCCGTTCAACGAGCTCCGGTTAATTACCGGATTGCGTTCAGGTGAGACGAGGAAATGTCTGAAATTCAGTTAGCAACTTACTGCGAAAGGTATTGCGGAAATAGATGGCGCTTTTTTTTTCTGAAATGAAATTACTTGTGACGAGAAATCTCGTGCTGAAGTCGCGCGGTTATTTTCACTTCCTCTTTCAACTGCGTTTTTTACTGTTAATGCAATTTATAACTGATAGGTTTCAGAAATAATAAGATTACCTACCGTGGCTCTGAATTGATAACTCCTTTGCTTTGTCCTTGCGTTTCCAAGAGTTACCTAGAGGTTGATTTTTTCTTTGTCAATTTCATAGTCAACTTCGTGATGTGATGTTTCCCGAAGTTTCCCAGCAAAAACCTCGATAGTTCACACACGCGATCTACGCACCAGCACAATTAGGCGGGAAGTAACGCCGTGCAACAAAACGAAACGGGTTGACGCGGGGTAATCGCAAGTGAGGTCGGCTCCGACCAATGGCGATCGTTAATTTTCTCACATGCCCGCCCATATAAGGAATCGACGGACGCGGACGAGTCGATTCTGGCGATCAATAGTTTCGAGCTTGCGCCGGCCGCAGTGCTTGGGAACTTAAGGTTGCCACAATGAACTTTAAATTGGCTGGATTTGCCAAATGTTGCCAACTTATTTCGTGCGAAATTCTGAAACGTAACAGTCAACTAGGTACTGTTTTTTTTTTTTTTAGAACGTGATTACCATTTCTTAGTAGCAGCAAAGAAGCGTCTTGTATCATTGTGAAAAATAAAATGCAATTACGTATATCCCTTTTAATTGTTTCGTAATTTCTTTTTCCATGTCAAATTCCTGGTAAACTTTGTGGACTTTGTCCATTATAGTGAACTTTAATTAATGGTGAATAGAAGATATTGAAATTAATAGAGAGGGGACAGTCAATTTCTAGGGACGTTGGGGAAGATAAAATGCACTTGTAAGAAACTGATATTGTGTTCAGAGATGCTTATTTTAAATGGAACGAAATTATAAGCAAAATATGTCGCAGGCGAACTAATTCGCCCGATTTTGTAATGACCGCAAAACACCTGCGTCCGTTTTGGAACACGTGTGCGATGAGTAAGCTATCTGATTCAACTTGCGGATTTTGATCGTAATTAATCGGAGCTGTTCGGTCTAATAACTAAATAAAAGACGGCTGTTGTGAATTGGTATCACACAGTCAAAAGACGTCACATCGTCAGAATTGACACTCAAAAAAATGTCTTATGCCCATTTGCACCAAGTACTTAAGCTTAACTTAACCCTAACTTTAAGCTTCGTTTTATTTCTACGGAAACAATTGTCTTTACAATTATTACTATGAGAATAAAACGAAGCTTAAAGTTAAACTCTGAATGAAATACTGGGCCTTAGAATATGACTTACTCAATACTGTGTAGCCTAAAAATGTCACATTATAAACACCACTTAAATTTAAGCTCAGCTTAAGTGTTTGGTCCAAATGGCCATTAGTGTGATTAAATCCCAAGTTTCGTGTCTCTCTCTAATATTCAGTACGATGGTTACGTTTAATTTCCAAATAGTTATTAGTAACTAATTTAATTGATGTCCAGAATGCCGTTCCTTCTCTTTATAAAATTATTTTGATTTGTTTTGTGCTTGTGTTTTGAGTTAATCTTTCTTTTGCAATTTTACATTTGACAAATTATTATTCTTGATAATTTGTCTATCATTTTTTCTTTACTTAATTTTTTAAAATTGTTATTTAATAATAAATTATTTTCATTTACTTTTTAACATTGTTTTGAATCTTAACTTATGCCAAATTGCTTTCTCAATTTGTAATTATTTTAATTTTGTTTCGAATATACATTTATCTCAGGAAGGCATTTCTATTTTTTTATTGCCCACAAAATATTCATAAAAAGAAACAATTTCTTTTATCTTTTAACCCCCGTCCTTTACACAATTATATCTGTTTTGTGAAATTGTCAAATTCATTGTGAACAGAAAAAAAAGAAAAAACTAATTACGTATTTGAAAAATTTTTGGTGTTTCCTGAAAACTTTGAGAAAAAATGCAAATGACTTCTTCGTCTTTAGTACAGCTGATGCGCACACATTTTGGAAGAGTTAAGGTCGGATTCTTTAGTTTCATTTACAATAATGTGTTGCTTCGAAACAAGCAATTTTTGACGCGCAGATTTAGATTAACTTAGGTTTGATATTTATTTATTTATTTTTGTGAGCGAAAAGCGGATCCGTGCTTCGTGTTTCAATTTTATTTAACCCGTCGATATTTAATTTTAAACTTGCTTTAGCTAGTGTTATTTAAAGTTTGAACTTTGCACAAATAAAGACAAGTGTGCAATATCTGGTGACTTTTATTTATGTTTAATTTCTGCCCCTTTGTTTCGGGGTTAGGTGCGACCTCGATTCGTCCCATTGAGTTTAGTTGGCAATTTGGGACGAACTTAATTTGCCCGCCCAAGATTTGCAGCCTTCAGGTAGGTAGCAATTTTCTGGTCTGGAGTTTTAAGAACTTTCTGGTTTTTACATGATAGCTTTTGAGAGATTTTTTATTTTTAGCCTTTAGCCTTGAGCTATACATTAATTTCCGGGCTGAAAACCTCTCTGGTCTAAGAGAATGCCTTACACTGGATTTCACAAACGTCACTTAACTTTAATCATCGATTAAGAATAATCATTCCTATACCTTCAACACATGTAACCATGACAACGCTTACTTTTAACGGATGATTCAATTTAAGTAACGTTTGTGAAATCCGCCATTAGTCTTCTTCATTTTTTAAATTTCTGTTACAATAATTTAATAATCATTTCCTTTATTATCCTGTCACTCGTAAGTCTTCGTAGACATACCAACCCCATAATTTTTTACTGATTTTATCTTGGTCTACTTGACAATTTTTTTCATTAGTTGCTTTAGCGGTTTTGTTTGTTTTCCTTCTAGTATTTTTCTTATTTCCTCGCTCGTCGCGATCTCCTCTCATTTCTTGTTTAGGACTCATGTTTTAGTATAATGCTGTTGGTCACACTGTTTTATTATTTTTATCTGAAATCTTGAAGTAGTAAGTTGTCAGTACTTCTTGGACCATGAAGGTTCGAAATTAAGTTGTGGCCTCTTTGCTACAAAAAAAAGACCTCGTGCCTACTTGTTTTTTCCCACCTTTTAGAAAAATACCAGGTGAGCCATAAATGCTCTCGCCTGTTTGGATTCGGCATTTTTTTTATGAATGATAGTTGGCAACCACGTTAGCTTTTGTCAATGTCATTTTCTCGCTTTCAAAGGATTTTGCTTAGTATATTTTAATTTTGTACATTGTGCTAATGTCAAATAGCTTGTAAGCTTGTCTCAGTGATTTATTCAACACCAGGAACTAAAATTTCCATTTTCCATTATCACACCTAAAAATTATGTAAACAAACGACTAGCTTTATCAAAGGCTTCGCCGTCATGACTCATGCATATCAATCAGATACATATTGAGGTGACTCATCAAATGAGCGGACAGTCTAGGAAAATCACGATGATTCATCAAGTGACCCACATGCAAAGTTTTTCCTAATCGGAATTTCCGGTGTAAACCATATAAAAGACGACTGGATTTCATGCAGAGGTATCAATCACATAAGTACAATCCATTCACGATCTCTTTAGACTCTATAAGGCCATGCTCTTTTTCGCTAAGCTACGTGCATGTAATTATGACAGTGCCACGTCAGTTCTATCGATTGTGTTGCCAGTACGTTCCTAATGTGGATTACGGTAGCATGATTAAAGTAAAAATTAACTTTTCAACTTAAGTGCTATTTAAATGCCCATGTGTGCTGTGCTTCCTTAATGATAAAATAAATCAATTATCAAACTTATTTACAGTTGGTTCTTGTCCGATGAAATTTGTATCACAAAATCTTTTAAGCGAACACTAAATCGCGCACTATACACTTTACGTTTCGCAGTCGTTCTGACGAAGCTGTCGAACGACTGCGAAACGTTAAGTGTATAGTGCGCGATTTAGTGTCCGCTTAAAAGATTTTGTGATACAATTATCAAACGTTTGGTCGGGACTAAAGATCTCTTTTTCGTGGACACCACAGTCGAGCTGGCAACAGTGGCAGTGGTTATGTTTTTGAAAACAACCATTACGTCTGCCAAATGTCTGACGAGTATATATTTTTTTTGATACCAACAAAAATGTCACCCTAATATGGCCTACTCTGAGTCTGAAAAGATCGTGAATGGATAATACAAGTAGTGCGGTCGAGAACGTCATCCAGAGCCCGAAGACGGAATGTCATAGTGTATGTCGAACTCCGAAAATCCGTCCGTTCCTTTGTATTTAATACCATGGTTTGGGTGAGAAAACATTAATTTATTTACCAATTAGTTATGTTATTAGAAACTAACAACTGCTTTAATTGATTTACAAAATGCTGTTTCCTCTCGTTATAAAGTTACTTTGAATTTGATTTGCACTCATCAAAGTTGTACTCGATGAAGCTGTCAAAATCGATCATTACTGTTTCCGATGGTTTCGAACCAATTAAAAACTGCTGTGGTGGGACAAATTCATAGTCATAAAATCTAGTGGGTATGGAATTTGCGGGAAATTCAAATTGGCGACAATATTTCTGGCTCACCTGCGAATTCGATGGTTAATGTTTATTCTGTATGCGTTTCTACTACTGCTAGTATTCGACAGGTGCTTCATCGCTCTCCTTGTTTGTAGCTTGTATGTACGTCTTGCCTTTTCCTTTTTATGCTAGTTCTCTTACATTGTTATATGTATAATTGTGTATATGCCATCCACGTTATTTGTTGTGGAACGATCTATACCTTTCTAGAAGTTTCATGCGTTTTCCTAGTTGGCACTAGCTTATAAGCGAAGACATAAGGTCGGAATTGGAAAAGTTTAATTTGGGCCAAAGTAAAAATTGCAATTTGCAAACATGTACACGCGCCTATAAATTCATTTCGCCGAATGGAACAATGCACACAGTGTAATAAGTCCATATTAGAGAGCCAAAGGCAATAAATCTAGATGACGTGCAATACGCGTCATAATAAATTCACTGACTTCGCATCTTCGCACATCGTCCCGTTTACGCTTGATTTATTGTTTCCAGATAACCATGTCGTACGTAAAAGCAGTGGCAGTCCTTGCCCCCAGGGGCATCAACACTCTGGGAGAGTGCGACGTCCCATTCCCTCTTCCCAGTGACCCCAGTCTCTTGAGGAAGTACAAACGACCCCATTACAGGCAGAGGAGGGAAATACTCGATAGATTGGAAAACGCATTCAACGAGTAAGAAAAAAAATTCGAAATGATAGTTTCTGCATGAAATATTTTCTCAGGCTCGACTTTAGTGGAAACGCGTGTGTAAAAAGAATGCTTTGCGAAGCTCGTGAATTCATGCCAATAAAAGGAAAGTCGCTGGTGAAAGACCTTCTCTCGGCGATATTTTCGTAAGTTTCGTTTCCGTCATCCCCCGCAACCCCCCCTAAAATAAAACCTACGTTGCAGGCTGCCGGAAGTCGAGCGGACCAAAGACGATAAGTACGGCGATTTCTGCCACAATTCCACCTTCACCGACTGCGGCGTACCCCTGATCAACCTCCTCGTCGGCGAAGTCTGACACGAAAGCAAACGAGGTCGCGTTAAAAAACTAATTTACTGTAAAAATTACAAAATTACTGTCACAACATAAATCCGAAAGAATCAGTCTTATCGCTTGCGTTTAAGTTATTTGAAATAATAAAATTAGTACTAAAAGTAACGTGTTAATTTAATCATTAACGAAGACGGTTAGTAATTAGCTAAGCGATCGCATTTGGTAAGTACAAGGGTTACTATTGTTTTTAAATGCATATTGGGGGTGGGATTTTTTTTTTTTAATAAATTATCTTCTCTCTTGGTTGCACAGGGGCAAGCCAGTGCACGGTTCGTATTCCCTCGGTTTCGTGTTGCTGTCGCAGAAGTGGTCGGGCAGTGCCATCTCTCGATCGTCCACGCACATCACACTTCGACGGTAGTACTGCTTTTCCTCCTGAAATACAGAGAAACGTATAAATATAGAGAGAGAGAGCATCGAGGCTTCAGCTCGAGAAGAATCCTGAAAGGATTACAGAACTCGCTCCGGTAAGAGCTTTATATTTGTTAGTTCGGCGTGAGTCAACTACGGGGCGCTACACTTTCTATTACACAGAAAATACTTTATTATAATAATATGAGAAACTGAACTCGTTAACACGAACACTTTTTTTTAATAAAAGAGAAGTCTGTTTGACATGGTAACATATTTGTTATAACGTTATAAGATTTGTGTTACAAATTGTAACTAAGTATATTGTTGTTATCGTGTCAAAGAGCCATTTCGTTAAAAAAAAAAACTACAAAGGTGCAGAATAATTTAGTTTAAAAATGACGCCATACAATTAAAGTTCAATCTGTAAATATCTCGGACCATATACAGGGTGTAATCGAATAAGTTTCACTTACTGTCACCACTACTAATAGGGGGGAATCATCGTAACACCAACGTTAACATTTACGTTAACGTTAAAATAATGTGACCCAATACTTATAATCAATGACACCGTGTACATAAGTCGCAATTGTTTCGTTGAAACTTGAAAAAGGCGGAGATGGAACAGAAACTGACCTATTACAGAATAAAGGTCGTAAAACGTAGACGCGTTCGGTAAAGACTGAAAGCTCCGAGCTTTAAAATTCAAGTAATTTCAAATGACCAATACAAACCCCGAAGTCTTTGTAACGATTAACAAAATAAAGGCTGTAAAACGCAGACACGTTCGGTAAAGACTGAAAGCTCCGAGCTTTAAAACTAAGTAACTTCAAATGACCGACACGAACTCTGAACTCTTTGTAACGATTGATTCGACGAAAATATACAAAGGAGAATCAGAATAAACAAAAAGTAACAGGATGAAAAACGAAGAAATATCGACGGTAAAGAAAACTGTAAACATAAAAAGATTAAAAATAATAGTTCGACCACAACACTAAAAAAACAAGTAAAAAATACGAAGAACAAAATAAACTAAAACAATCGGTGAATCGTTCGAGAATAAAGAGTATTAACAGAAACAGAAGAACCACAAAAAACACTAATGCGAGAATTAATTCCATACTAAAAAAAAAAGATGACACTTAACAGTTAAGTACAGAATTAGACAAGCAGAGAGCAGACTGTTCCTCGACTAGCAGCAGCGAAGAATGGGTGTGGGTAATTAGATATCAAAGTAGGCGCCAGGGTGAACAACATACCCAGCTGATCCGAAATTGGCCTCGAAAGTATTCCCAAATTGTCTCGGCCTTGCAGTTGATCGTTCGCAACAATCACAGGAGATTTGATTCGCTCACTTATATGCTGAGGGTGGTGGCACAGATGCAAAGTTACAAACGGTTAATTCGATGCGACAGAATGTCGACTAAAACTCTATAAATAAAACGATTCAAAAATGTTATACCCGGGTGTACAATTTACTTAATTACTCTACCCGATACTTCAGATCAAATCCGCCGTATTTCTGCAACTGCAATTGACTTCAACTAATTAAGGCGCAAGATCTGTCGAAAATTCGATCTTAATGCAACGCGGCGTCATAAAGATATTGAATAAACTCGCGCAATCAAAAATACCTACGTCCTGTGGGTCAAGGTCGTTTACGCCTTCCGGGGTGTCTTCTGCATGAACCCTGAAGCGGTCGTGCACTTTCAACCGGGCATGTACGTCGTTTTCGCCAGTATGCAATCAAGGGATGAGTATTAAAATAGTATTAAATATTAATAATAGTATTAAAATAGTATTCCAAAGGGATTTTAATAAAACCAGACACCGGCAGGGTCATAAAGTCACCTCAAATCGTTTAGCGATGTACTAAGGAATCTTCCGACCAAGTCGAATCTTACGTAGCGAAAACTCCGATAACTTAAAACACAATGATGTAGGCACCACTAGAGTGAAACGAAAAGTGACACCTTGAAACAAAGCGGAATAGGATGACGCGCGACAAGGTTGCCACAATAAATTCTAAGTTGACTAAAATTTTCAATTATTGCCAACCTATTCTATTCGTAATTTGGAACTGGTAACAACAGGTTCGTTTTTATATTTTGCACCCTATCTAGAGGCTTTATTTTAGCATTATCTCTAAGAGTTTTCACAAAAAAAAACAAAAGCGAATCGCAAATTTGATAAAAAAAGTACAATTTGTAATTTTTTAAATACCCAGTATATTAATTTACGCGATTTTAAACTCTTAGGGCTCGTCCAAAAAATATCAACAAGTTAAATGTTTTTGAAATCAAGAAACAATTATCTTTCATTTTAGCAAACAATATACAAGGTGTTCCATTAAGAAACAAAATAAAAACTGTATCTTTTTCTGCACTTTGCGATGCGCATTTGTTTTCTATTTTTTTTTGATAACTCTAAAAGATAATACGTGTGAATCCGTACAACTTTTGCATTTAAAGTTTTTCTCTAACTCTAGGTGGGGTGCAAAATATATAAAAAAAATCCTGTACATGAAACGAATATGAAAAATGAATTCCACAGAAAAAAACTGAAATAATCTACAACGAAATGCATAAAGAGAAATTAGTAATTAATAAAAATAAGAGTAATTCAATAGAAAAAAATTAGAAAAAAAAAGACATCGAAACACTAAAAATAGAACGAACGAAAAATAAATGAGTACGAAAACCAAAAACTGTTGGTTATATTTTTTTTATACGAAAAATGTTAATTTATAATAAGTTTCTTTTCCAACTAAAATAAATTACTTCAAATGTTAATGAAAAATTCAAAGAAATGTCAAGGTCACTAAACAATGAACGGAAATTTTAATGTTAATCCAACATGTTTCTGTTGCAGAAATAACCCATCATCAGGGGCTACTATCCAATTGGTAGTTAATAATCGTGTTTCGGATTTTCTCTTTAAATTGCAGCCTCTGCAACCGAACTATGTTGGATTAACATGGACCAAATTTTCGTTGATTCTTTAGTGAGCTTGACATACCTTCTACATTTTTTATTAATTATTTCTGGTCACCACTATCAAATGGAACAACTCACTGAGATTACTTCAAATGTTTTTGTTTTAAATGTTATGCGAAAATAGTGTCACGAGGGGGATTTTCTAAAAACCTTATGGGGGTTTTTTCTGTGTTCCGCGAATAAAAAACATAAAAAGTATTTAAACACGAACTTGTGTAATCGACGGCAAATTGCGACCTTGTCGAAATGTAAACACAATAAGGAGGTAACCGATACAACGTAACGTAAAGGTTCACATTTCATAATAACACATCAGCGGAATTTGTTACAAACGGGGCCACGCGCGTACACTAGCGTATACGAATGACGCAAACAGACACAAAGCAGGTGACGAATGTTTTTAGGGTTATTATTATTATTATATTTAAATTGTAACAGGAAAATTAGCACAACGCCAACGCGCGACCTAGAATGGAACAGCTGTTATCAAACGTTACGAAACAATCGGCCTACGCTTGGAAAAAGTCCAGGAAAAATGTAATGTAAACAAATGGCCATCTGGCGTTTTAGACCAGTGACGGGCACGAGCTCGCCGATAGCTCGACCCCCACCCTCAATTATTTGCGACGATCCCGATGTTTCAGACAAACAAGCGCCGGCACATAACTGACTCAGTCGTATCAACGAAATCAAAAACAGAGAGCGCCGAGCGAGTTAGTTCATGTTCAGGTTTATTAGCGTTTAACAGTGTCGTACAAGTTCGAGACCATTTTAAATTGAAAAACAAACCTTTTTTAAACAATATTTATAATAATTTTCGGCTTAATTCGATATGAACAGCAGCCAAACGACTAGGCCGTCTACAATTTCATATTTTGTGGAACGAAGCAGACTCCGCCTAAAGTGCGCCGACTACCCCGTCGATACTTGCTTAGCGTAGTGGGGGATCATCTCCCCCTCAGCGCGCATCGCTGTTTTAGACCATCAAAGACGACCTAATTATTATGAGTCATTGAATACTCGGGAAATTCGCCTGACAATCGTCACTCTGGTTAGAGGAAAGTTCCTGTTGTATTATAGTGAAAACCATGTAAGTTAATATTCGCTGTTATTTATAATAAATGTAGTGTTTTATCAAGCTCTACCCCTTTTTTGTAGTTATGTAAATTATTACGTAACAAAATAATCAATAAAATATAAATCTAAAATTCGAACACGGTTTTTTTAACGCGAAAATCCTAAGTAAATGTAGCACGAATGTCAAGGTTAAGTCGATGTCATCGACAGAATATTAAGGGCCTCGTGAAACTTGCAGAATTCACTTTACGTTGCACCGTGTTTACTTATTCACGACTTGCAGCAGCGGCAGGAGCTGCAGCGATCAAAGAAAGACGACGACCGAAAACATTCCGAGACAACGACCGAAGTTGCGAACTTTCCGTCGTCGGGAGAACGGCAAGTCCTTCCCGAAAAATACGCCGAAAACTCATGTTTTATGTACGGGGGTGATACAGTTGAAAAAACAAGAGTTACCCCCGTCTATCCTTCGACTTGGAGCTTTTGTCTTGTTCACCTTTTAAAAGCTTACGATCGGGGGGAGGGGTTACGCATCGATTTAGATGTTTTTATTAATTTCGAGGAAACAAAGTTCAGCAAAAAAGTCGGAATAAAATAAGCTTTTATAAAATACCTCAGGAATTATTAAAATTATGTTTGAAAGAAAAACGAACAAGGCGACTCCCAGGGAAAGATAAACATAATTTTTTTGGGGTTCGCTTTGTGGTCCAGGTCGCCCGCTCATGTTTACAAATAGGTGATATCTGCGGCGGACAAAAAAAAAAGAAGAAAAGATTAACTGCTTCACATGTAACCCGAACAATAATACGCCCTGTGATACGGCCCGGCCGGCGAGAGGGCGTTTAAAGTAAGCGCGACGCTTCGAGGGTCAGCAGATAAAACTAAAATAAACACATTGCAGGGGCGCGCACAAAACGAAACCGAAGAAGCCCCCCCCCTCCCTCGCCCCCGATTCCGATACCGACGGCCACCACAAAAGGACGAAAAGAAGAAAAAAAAAAAACACGAAAGAGCGTCCATTTGAAATGGAAAACATTTTTTTATAATTTTACTTACCTTACTTTTTTACTTTTTTTTCTTTGTTTTAATTACGTATTCAATTTTTACAAGTGTAAGGAGGAGGGTACCTCAAGAGACCTTGTAACTTAATTGATAAATCCCCTTCATCTTTTATAATTTTTTTGTGATTTTTCCTGTCATGGTCTCGAAGCGCTTGACTTTTCTTTATAATCATTTTATGTAATACAAGATCCTGTGTAATGTATCTTGGATGCATTTGGAAACACAATGCGGCATGTAAGTCCTTAAGCTCAATGGCTCAAATGATAATAACGAAGTTGAAAATAGAATCTGTATGGTCGTGCCATGTCGCAGAGGCACCTATTATCAAAATTATGAATTGTTTGTTTGGTCTATCTCTATCTTTTTCCATCGTTTAGTTTTCCTGTTATGCCTCGTCCATGCGAATCATCCGACCATTAGAGAGAGGTTTTCAGATTTAATGACATCAGTAATCTCTACGGTCGTGCGATGCCGCGACCGAGATTGCAGTTGTGAAAATAATTTCTTGTGCGTCTGTAAACCCGAATTCTGTACAGAAAAATGTATTATTTCAATTTAGAAAAGAACTTGAATTTCCGACGCAAACGTAGTTTTTAAACAAAGGAGTCTCTATCTTAACGTGAGTCAAGTGTAGCCTCTATTTTGTTTTTGACTTTTTGCCCAATCCAGTCAGTTCGGGGATACTGACTGGATTGTTTGCCTGTCGGCTGAGGTCTTCCGTCCTGGCGCCCTTTAAGAATTTAACATCATATTGACCCACTCCCTTCTCACTGTCGCTAGCCGAGGGAATAGCTGATAGTTAATACAGAGCAGAATTTGTCACCTAGTCAAGGTAAGATTGAGGCTGTCAATTTAAAGTAAATTTGGTGCCAGCCTGGAAGACGTGTCAAAATATCTGAATCTCCTCGATCTGCTCAAGAGTGGAAACGCAACTAGGTGGACGGATGAAAACCTGCAGAAGTTGGCTGGATTGAATTTCCTGCTGGTTTTCAAGGAAGCGTGATAGTTTGGTGAATGAAGAGCCCGATCAACTTTGGATTCCGTTCAAAGACCTGCAAGCAGTCGAAGACCCTAATCTGTGGAACTGTCGCACTTTGAAGAATAATTTCAGCCCAGCAATAATTTCTTAGATTTTCTAAAAGTTTAAATGTAATTTGAACTATTCACTATACTTCGGTTTAGACGTAACGTGTACGTAATTGTAGTTTAATCTCAAATAAAATTTTTAATATTTTGTTTAAGAAATTCTTTAATTCAAGTTTGTTTTTCCAAATCTCTTACTTTTAAACGTACACTGTAGTAAAAAGTTCGGAAAACAAACAAGTGAGGGCGCTGTGTTACTTATCGCGTGAGATGGTAGCCCGTCACGCTTTAAAACCGCTGACGCGCGGAATCCCTTTTAAGCAATGAAAGTAATAAAAACTATGCTGCATGAACGGTACGAAAGACAAGTGAGTAAAACTTTAGTGGGAAGGTTTTGTGAAAAGCCCGACCTAATATTATAAATTTCTTTTAAGAACCCGAACTTCTTCGTGCTAATAATTAGTTTGTGACAATTAATTATTTTAAGTGATACAATAAACTATTTTTTTACACGTTTTTTTTCTACGGCATTTTTCATTATACACTCTCTCTCTCTTACACTTTTCCTCCGCGCCGCGCACGTACTCTGCTTTTCTTTCCTTTATACCGTTCTCTTTCTCGCATTGCTCGGACTCGAAATAACGTTCTCAGAGGATGGTCCGGGTCCGTCTGAATGCCTGTCTTATTTTCTACTGTGCATACAGCATACTTGTAAAGCAATTGGTTAAAAAAATAAATCGATTCACTTTCTTCCTTTCTTCTTTATCATTGCTCGCTCTAAGATTTGGCATTGTCATTTTATTTTTAACGTGGCTAGCTCCATTCTGAATCGGAAAGTTGAGAAAATTCTTACCGCGCGGCTGGCACCATTCTGAACAGCATTAACTAACTCGGCAAGTTAAAAAAATTCTGCTTTTTCAGCAAGCGAAGGCGAGTGCGTGGGCGAAGGCTTGATGAAAAGGGTGAGAAAGTAGGAAAGGAAATTGTTGTTTTTATGTAAAGTTTTTTTTTTGTTCGACGGCTTTCTTTGGACCCTTTTGATCACTTCTCCTCAACACCGTCCGGCCTTTGCAGTCTGCATGAAATTTGAAATGACTATTCCAAATCTCGCAGTGATTAAATATACAGCATAATGTAAGAAAATCCAAGCATCTCATAATTAACAAGCCTAGGACGGAAGTTAAATTCAATGTAACGCGAAATCCGCCCACCTAAAGATTATGTAAGTATCAAAAACCTTGGCCGAGATGAGACACGATTGACATTTGCAAATTCGAAGAACTGCAGTGGCATTGATAGTCGACTTCGTGAATCATAGAGAAATCACATACATATGGAATGCTAGGTAATCTGTTATGACCTTTGTAAAAGTCATATAAATGGCAATGGCATAGCACGATAGGCTTTAGACAGCTTCTAGCAGTTTGGTCGTGCCCGTTTTGTGGTGTACATCTCCATAAGCTCGAGGGCGCAATCGACATTTACAGAATGTCTTAGTGTGTGTGCGGTTATCATATTTTTTAACCACCCGTCCCTCACAATAATATTAAAAACAAATTTCTTGTAACTTTGCTAAATACAATTGTAAACGATCAGGCCTCGTAGATGTGCGTTAGAAGCATGTGTGTTTGAAGTCGATTTTGATTGCAATGGATTCCTCGAGCATCCCCTGGACAGCTGTTCCTCAGCAGAAGAGTAGCTCGAGAAATCCACTGCAACCACACAATGTTAGGTCAAAAATCGGTCGCAGGATGTCGCCACCTAAACTATTCATGTTTTTTACATTTGAACTCCCAATT
Source organism: Dorcus hopei (assembly GCA_033060865.1). Classification (NCBI taxonomy): domain Eukaryota; kingdom Metazoa; phylum Arthropoda; class Insecta; order Coleoptera; family Lucanidae; genus Dorcus; species Dorcus hopei. The sequence goes on along the minus strand of CM065423.1, from coordinate 42,910,914 downwards.
AAAGTTTATTTAATTTCATATTAGATCGTAGATACTTCGAAGTTCGCATACCTACTTTTTAAAAAATAAGTAAAAACTTGCTAACAAGTTTAATGATGTAATTACTTCGTAAGTTCTGAAGCGAAAACTAACAAAATAATATAATTGCGTTCCTGTTAAGTACGTACCTTTCACAGAAGTTGATGAGTTTTCTTTTTATTGCAAAATAAAATTCCAGCTAATGAGGTAATTACGTTCAGGCAGGCATACTTACTTTGGTGCTGCATGTGACGGGACAAGCTTGCCAGGGTCCGATCCACCAGTGCGAGGGACAAGGGTCGTCCTTGCAGGTCCTCATTAGCTCGGCGGGTAGCTCCTCGGGATCGCACAAGGACTCGTCGACGATCGTCGAAGTCCCGTCGATGACAGCCGGCACGGATGCGGAAAAGGACTCTTGGCAAACGGGTCGCCTGTGCTGCACTCCTCCACCGCAAGTCACGGAACATTGGGACCAATCCCCCAGGATCCACGTGTACATGATTTCCTTCGGATCTTCCCTCTTGGAAATCGTAAATTGATAGTGAACGCCTGGGTTTTTCACTTTTCCCCTGAATATTATCTGAAGCAAGAATTTAGAACGTGTTTATCATTTGATGTCATGAAATGGGTAAGGTGGGATGACCGGTGTAAGTGTGAATGAAAATGAGAGGAATTTTGTATGTTGGTGGGCGACGTTTTCTAAAGGCGTGCGTAGAGAACACAAAAACTGTTCGCATTCGCTTGATGTGTGAGCTCTGTCATCCTTAAAACGAGGCAGAATGGAAGGAATTTCATGAAATACTTGACAAGGTTCCACTCAGCCGACCATAAATAACGAATTTGTTTCGTACGTGCTCATACAGTGGGTGAGGAAGTCGACGCCGCGCCGCCCCGTCCGGAATAAACCGTCCGCATTACTTCGTTTCCGGGTAATCTAAGGCTGATATCTCGTTTTTGTCGTACACGTTTCGTTACGTATGCTTATTAAGTCCATTAGTAAAGTCTGGGAGTCGAGCGCGCCCGAACAAAAGCGTCGTCTGTTGTGTGGAGGCAATTTATCAAGAAACATAATACGCGAACGCTATCTGAAATCTTGCACATGAATTTCCTTTTCTTACAAAGATTACATTAATCACTATAAATAGTTGTAATTGCAGGGCGCCTCCGCCTCCTCGCGAAGAATAACCCACGTCCTCTTTGTTTATGGACTATTAGTCGAACGATTTTGTTCTCTTCCTTTTAAATAAATCCACCGACGCGCACAATGAAGATATTAATATCCGAGGACCGTTGCAAGATGTATCTACTTACATTAAATACACACAGCAGCTTTATAAATCTGCAACTAATGCACTTACATTAGCCTGACATTCCTCGTTTGTACGCGGAGAGAAGGACCTTTAGTAAAAAGTATTTATATTTTCTAAAACGAAATAACTCTGCTGCAGTTGTATAAGTTATTTATTATGTTGGTAACATGCTATGAGTATCTAAAATCCTTTGCTAAAGAAGATTAAAGACCAAAGTGGATAAAATTTTGTTGCAAAGGGACGCTTGAAACTCTTCGAATTACGCTAACGTCTTGGTGACGCACGAAAACATCGTCTTGACATGGGGATGCTATCCTGGCCAGAGTAGAATCGAGAAAGATAGCAAAGGTAAAGAAACTTGCGCCCAACATGATGATGTTGGGCGCCAACTATTGTAACCTACGAGAAAGATAGCAAAAGTAAGGAAAGACGACAAAAAATAACTTGAAGCCTTGAAGGAGAACGTTAGGAGTAATTGAGAACGGGTAATTGTTCATCACGAATAATTTGCCAGTCAACAAACTGCACAACTGACACAAAGGATCTGCCATTTGGCAAACGGCGAGCTCGGTTACGCTGGCTGTGCATACAAACGTCTTGCAGCCAACGCATTTTGACCACATCCGCCGCAAATTAAAATCATGTTTACAATAACACTATCGGAAAATTCGGCCATGTTTTCAACACTGTTATTTGCGACGACATGCAGACGCGAGACGAGAACTGACTGAAGACTGACCCACTTTAACAGCCGATGCTGACACACCGGCATACTTCTCCGGTTACGTAATTACGTAATAAAAATAAACCAGGGACTATCAAACTGTTTCATCGTTCGCCGAAAACATTTATTATCTCTAACGTTTATTAATCGATTGTTACACAAAAACTGATTCATTCTATCACTTTTAATGTCAACTTTCATTCACTGGTTTCATTTTTTGTATGAAGTTAAGAAACAGCCTGTATAGTATTCAATACTATGTAGTATTCAATTCACCGTGACTACGTACCTGTTTGCAAAATTGTTGAGCAAATTAAGTTACTTCCCAACTGCCGGCTAATCAGTGGGAGGGGTCAAGGTCATAACGCAACGCCAAAACTAAGATCTGAAGTTATACGAATAAAATAAAAGTCACCAGTACTGTACACTACTTGTCTATATTTATATTTCAAACGAGAAAATGAAATTCAAAACAGAGAAATGAATAAACGCAAACAAAAGAACTAAATGTTCAATCGGTTAAACCAACCGTGAAAGTCAAATCACGAAGCACGGATCCGTTTGTTCGTTCACAACAAATATTAAATTAAATAGCAAAAAAAAAAACTGTAGTAAGTTTAACTACGCATGTCAACATAGTCTATACTAAAATGCGTCCAAAATATAAAAAAATATAAAAATAAAATAAAATCCGACCTTCGACTTCCAACTGTGAAAGCACAACAGCTGATCGAGAGTCGTGAAGCCGTTCGAGTAACGAACGCACAGGCAGGAGCACCAACTAACTTTTCGGGAGAATAAGCGCCCTGTAATGGCAGGCGTGATAACGGGACACTAAAATGGATGACGGCGTCGCGTCGATCGGTCCACAACGACGCCATCAAAATTCCAAACACGACTCCACGAAGAAACCGTCGAGCAGCTCCCCGTTAAATGCTCCAATAAAACGTCCGGAACAAAAGAAAAACCCAGATAAATGATCGAGAAGTACTTGTTACGACCTTGAACTGCGCACAAAGTTGCTGATATGGAACATACTTGACTTCTACCCAGAAGTCAGGCTTGGAAAGGCCTGGAAGAAAGCTTTTGTTGCTTGAAGCGTTCAATATTAACTTTAAACAACACAATTTAGTGAAACTCACAAGCAGGGCGGAAAGATTCAAACACGAGGTGTGTGCCAAGCGAGCAGTAACAAGACTGAAATGGAACGGCGCGGTTATACACGAGCGGGGTTTTGACGGGTACACCTCAAGGGGAGTTGCTATGAGAGACGCAGGGGAGTGAGTGAATCGGAACAATGCAGGAATGCGTGGGTCATTGCATTTGTCTTGTTGTGCAATGAAGTTGAAGAAGACCGTTACGATTCACGTACAATATACAATACAATAATCCGGAAAACTAATAATAATTTTAATGAACTTTGCAACCGTAACGATATGTTGGGCGCCAACAATTTTAACCCCCCTTGAAATGAGATTCGATAAGAAGCACTCTACGTGAAAGACAAGGCATTCTTTTATGCTTTTCGAAGCCTGATTTCTACACATCAATCGGGCATTTATGGCAAGCGAATTCTGTGCGCAGTTTAGGTCGTAACGTGTGTTTTTCTTTTGCTGTTCATGCTTTTCTGTCATTTGTGGTTTTATTTGGGGCCTGTAGAAAACTCTTGTCGCACCGGTAAGGCCCGCCTTGGTCAATCGGACGTGTGCTTTCGCCAACCTGTAGTTGATTACCGATGACACAAGAGGGAGACACCACACAGAAACGTAAAATGACGCACGCTCCTAGCCCCTTGGTCTTCCTCGGGACTAACACAGCCAATGTGAAGTTTGATTAGATAACACAAGGTTGGATTTTTTGATTTATTTTATAAGCACTTGTTTTAATGAACTTCGTACTTACCGTTCGAACTCTAACGTTTTGCGTTGTTAACGTAAGTTGTTGAAAATCTAAATCATACCAGCGTTTGTTTACACAAAGATTAGATTTTCTTCGTTGCTCTTTTATAAATAAAGACAAGTGTAATAACTGGTGACTTTTATTTATTTTTTATTATTGCCCCCTTTGTTACTGGGGTTTCGCATGACTTCGCCCGTCCCATTGAGCTAGCCAGTGATTGGGCGAACTTAATTTGCCCTCCCCAAACTTGCAGCCTTCAGGTAGGTAGCAAAGTTTTAGCACTTGCTTGGAGTAAATCTGAAGATATAACAACACGAAAATGCATCAACGATACCCCAAAATTTTTAATTTATATTCGTAAGATAGAGGGTAAAAAAATAATAAAATCTATTATAGGATTGTGTCTTGAAATTTACAGAGGGTCTAGAGAAAGATTAACATGGAAGTGAAAGATCATTTAATCTGAAAGGGAAAAAAGCAAAATAAAAAATTAATAAATGAAAGAAAGTTACTCAGTTTTATTACTTACTTCCCCTCAAAAAAAAAAAATTCTCAGTTTCTCCCTTGACGTCTTTCCATGTACGGGCGGATATTTCTATATACGAGATCCTAGATGTGTCGGCCGATATTGAGAAAAATATATCAATTTATTAAGCTGTCAGGCGCAAGCACAAGTTTTTTTTTTTTCTTCTTCTAAATTTAATCTACTTCCACTTTCAGACAGTAACATTTCTCGTGGCGGCGCACCCACCGCGCGACCGCCCCCACGATAATAATTTCGAACGTTTCGCCCCGAGAAAAATGAAATGCATAATTCATCACGCAAAACACCTACGAGCTTCCATCAATTCCAGATTACCCGCGCGTCCATTCGAACGGTGAAGTCGAGCTTGTTATTTTATTTAGCGCGCCCACCCAATTAATTAAAGTGTTTCCGTTGTGTCGCAGTGCGGATTAAAATGAGCGCACCGAGTTGCATCCGAGGATAAAAACTTTCGTTTAGCGCGGCTCTGAATCACCATTTGCTCGTAATTAACGGACGGAATAGATTTACATGAAACAAGGCAAGTTTTTATCCGGAGGAAAAGAATGAACTTCTTCGGACGGAAGTTCCTTGATCAGTCAATTTCAACTCGGCGGTAATAAATCTAATTAAACTTAAGCGAAATCCTACAGGAAACTTTTCAATAGATCTTCTTTTGTATTAAAATAGAAACATAATAGTGGACCCCATCATAATTTGAATGTATTTCCTAATAGCTTTTACATCCTGTGTTACGCCATCTACGCAAGTACAGTACAATACATTCCCGAAAGAGTGAACCTCTAGAAAGCTGAACAGGGAGCTAGGTTTAAATCAGCGAAAAAAAGCGAATTAAATATTACGGTGAGAAAATCCGTTGCAAATAATTTCCAGCTTTCGGGTCACCCTGTATCTTGGCAAAAGTGTAATTGCGTCGCAGTTTGACCTTTGGAACTTGGACTGTTCCATAAACGACGCTTAGGATGATAAACAACCCCGGATGATCCTTTTCTTTTGTTGAAAGTGAATACGGAAAAATTTAAGAAAAAATTTTTCATAACAGGGGGGAAAATTATTTTATTCATCCCTTATACGACGGTTATGAAACAACAAGAAACTTACGGAGCCTGCTTCGCTGATCGTAGGCAATAAACATCGCAGGCGTGACTAATATGCAAAGGCGCACTCACTCACCGAATAATATCTGTGCGGAAGAACAGATTCAAACGTTCACTACAGTAATTTAGGAATGTTTATAACAACTGTTCGAAGTGGCATCCATCATTAGCGACACACACGAAACGTTCCATAATCGCGTAAATGCTGGGACATAGCTGTAAATATTCTTGCATGGATTTGGAAATGTGTTTCCATAAATCCGCCGTGCTTCTTCAGTATTCGAGCTTCGCCATAGACGAGGAACATACTTGTTCTCTTGCTGTTCGTGAATTGCGGCATTTTAATCAGTAATACTAAGCACAAAAAATTGTAATCGGATTTAGCCTTAACTCGTTCAACCACTTTTCACAAACTAAACTGTTGATCCCAAAGGATACGGAGCAATAAATTGTGTGTCATAATCATAAAAAATGAAGCAAATTCCTTGGCTACGATACGTCTTACTGCGACGTGAAAAAAATTGCTTTTATTGGCCGCCCGACTTCGGCAAAGGTCACTGCTCGATTGCAGTTCTGTTTTGTGTTCCAACAGATGCTTTCTGCGATCGCAATAAAATTTCCTTTTCTTGACCTACCTCAAAGACATAGACGTGTGATTAGTTCTTGCCCGATTTTCAACAGCGATTTTCTCGAAATATGTAAAACTTTTGTTAAGGACATATGAGTTCAATCGAGTGCCATTTATTTACAGGTTTAAATATTTGCATACAGCAAAAGAACAGGCTGTATAAAGGCTTGTCTTTGGCCAATGGACCTCTCCCACACTCGCGAACCGTTCACGTCGTACGCCGACCCGATTTGAGATTTCGCCAGTCTTGTTGCCGCCCGCTTTGCAAACAGACCGCATTGAGAGTTATTCTCGCTTCTGTGTAATTTTTACGTTAAACGGTGTTTGTTTTGGAGTGAAAAAGGAGACGGGTATATTATCCGGTTGATAATTGTTTGTGGCAAGTCCTAGGCCTCTCCAAGTCTGTTCGTCGAACTTACGACAGGCATGTTTTTAGAGTCACGTCGGTTTTCCTTTTATCTAGGGTTTATTTTTATTCGGTTCTTCTCCCCGCCCCCCATTTATTCCGGACGTTTCACTGGAGTTCCTCTAATTGGGAGCTGCCTGGCGATCTTGTTCGTGGTAACCTTGTTGAAAAATCTGATGGCGTCGTTGTAAACCGACCTTGGTCGTCCATCTTGGTGTTTGGTAATACGACAGTTCATTACGCCGCATATCGCAAGAGGGCGCGCTCTTTGGAACGAATGTGGTCACTGAAGCTGACGCAAGTGGTCACTTAAAGTGGTATCACGAAAGTGACTTGACGACCCCGAAATCAGCTGACGTACATTCATAATAGATGTTGATGTGTTACGTTTTAATTCTCCCGTCAAGAAAACGCGGAATCAAGACGACATCTGAGCCGCCTTTCGATACAGTTGGCAAGCTCGTATCCCTCCTTCGCTTTCTCGAAGCTTATTCGTTGTGGTACACCACGTGACAGTATTCTGGTCCGTCCTAGGTTAACGCTTGCGATGTTCACGCGTAATGTAGCGACCACCATCTTCAATTGTTCTTTTACGTTCGGGCTTCGACTAGGTGCAACGTGTTTTGTGTGTTCTCGGAATTCTTGCTCTCCAATGTGAGGAGAATTCACCAAACGACTGTGTCGGAATTCCTGGTTGCACCACCGAACGAGTTGGGCCACTTTTAAGAAGCTCCATACTAAGCCTGGGAATTTAGAAAACCCCAGGTAACGTAAAAAACGTGCAAGGGCGTGTACGCTAACATTTTCATTTTTCTTTAGGCTTTTAGCACAAGCTTCTAGTGCGGCTTTCAAGTATCCGTTCACGGATTTTTGGAAAATAATTTCGAATCATCGTGTTGAATCATCTCGTCTTTCCCTGTGAAGAATTTAGTTCCTACGACGCATCTTCCAAAACCGCTTTGAACCGGATCATCGTTGTTAGCAGCAATCCACAGGTGGCGTTGTGAGCGCTAACTTCACCCCGTAGTTTGAACGCAGCCGTGTCCTACCGACAAGGTCGTGAGTTTGGCGTTTAATTTTATTAGTCATTCTTTTTTTTTGCGAACGTGAATTTAATTGCATGATTATCGGAGAGCGAATTTTCGGCTGATTGCGGTCGGCACAAATTAGATTAACAGATTTAGGACACACAAGTAAAAAAAATTGGCATCCGATTGGTGTCGGTTTGTAGTTACATTTGCAAGTTGATTTGTAATAAAGCTTTTAGTTGTCAACCTCCGCTGTTGTGTTTATGTCCACCACCTTGACGTACTAGTGAGTGAAAAGCCTCTGTGTTTGTGTCCACCATCTTGACGTACTAGTGAGTGTAAAGCCTCTGTGTTTGTGTCCACCACCTTGACGTACTAGTGAGTGAAAGGCCTCTGTTTACTTTTGATTTTTCTGCCAAACCGGTTGCTTCGGCGACGGCAACAGGGTTGTGGTCGCTCAGTTGATTCTTGAGTCCGAACTGGCGCCCTTTAATTGTTTTAACATCTTCATTACAGACACCCCCTTCACACTGCAGGTGAAAGAGATAGCAGAACTTGTCCACCATCGAGGTAGGTACGAGGCATATAAATTACATTATAAATTTGGATTCTACCTTATTATATTTCTTCTTTGTTTAATATTTTGAACGCATTCTAGTGCCGACTAGGTTGACATGCCAAGTTAAAGTTGTTTATTTTTCTTGCTAGTTAAGTTAATAATTTTGTGACGAACAAACGGATCCGATTGTTTGCGCGTTTTGACGTTTTATGTCACTTGATTCTTGACGTTCTGCACTGTTAGATTAACTGACTGCGCTTTGATTGCATTTTGTCTCCATTTATTTAACAAATTTTTGTGCGGAACTTAGTTTACCCCTTTTAAGACATAAATAAAAACAAGTGTGATTGTTATTTCTTTTCGAATTAAATTCAAACTTTTGTATTGGGATTACGTATGATCCAGCCCATCTCCGCGTGTTAGTCGGTCGTGAGATGAACTTAATTTGCACATTTCAACATTTTTTGTAACCGGGTAGGTCACACCAAGAAATGATAAAATAATTGAGGTGTCAGTCACTCTGTATACGAATTTGTTATACGGGATGTTCAAACTATGCAAACTATGAAATCTATTTACTAGAAGACTTACATAAACCATAATGGATTCCCTTATAGGTCCCGGAATACGTATTTTCTCGACTTCATTTTCTCGTTCGTACAAAGCTTGCGCACCTGCCACCGTATATTCTCCAGGTAGCGTAATATGCCTGCAAGATGAGCTCGCTGTATCCGACCCTACTATGAATTTCCAATAAGACTCACCCCTTCCCGTTCAGGAAAAACCTCTTCGACGAGACGCTCCCGATGCTGATGTAGTTCTCGGAGAAGTCCACCTCTTCGATGCGGATGTTCCGCGAGCCCGACGGTATCAGGAACATTTCCCGATAGCCGGGCGCCATGCTCTGCTTGTTGTAGACGTCTTCGATTGTGCGACACTTGCTCCCGTCGCCTTGACAGACGCCGCAGGCGTCCTCTTGGGCGTCCGAGTCTACGACCCAGTCGCAACCGACTTTCTAAAAGCAAGCAGCAGCTCAGATTACGATGAGGTTCGCAGAAATTACGTTACCTTGCAAATGCCGGAAATGCAGACGTCTCTGGAACCGACGTTGCAAGGGGTTCCGTCGAGTGCCAACCCCCAAGGCACTATTACCGTGTCGTTGGCGTCGTTGCAGTATAAATCGCAGGGTTCCGCTGAAATAACAACGTCCCAAAATAGGTAGAACTGATATTTTGTTTATCTATTTGAATTTTCCCTCGCAAAAAGTTACTCGTGACGTCACCTGGCAAACCTGTCCTGGGGTGTGTTCAGAAACTATACTTTGGAGTGCACATTGAAATGAAACAGTTCCTATATAATAATTATCCCTTTATAATAATTCCTTTAGGAACGAATAGAAATATTGATAAAATCCCCTTCCATAAAGATAAGTGTTAGGGATTCGCGACTGTCATTCCCCGTATGTGATCCAACTATAACTGTCTTGCTTTTATAGTCAAGAACGCAACAGCCTGTTATTTTCGATTGATTAATTATTCTTTTTTAAATCAATCCTGCAAATTGTCAAGCAAATTAAATTTCACATTGTTTTATTTCCACACACAATTAAAACGAAGCGAAACGCTAACAGAAATTGCAAATGTTACGGAAGAAGCCTTCGAGTGTACACGATATAATTGAGATTCCATTTCGATTCGTTTTAATAATTAATTCTTAATTAAACTTAAACGCAACGTTCCGCCCTAGTTCGCCCTTAATTGCCCTTTATTAAACTTTGCGAGAGTATGAACCTCGACTGCATCATTCTTTGCGCGCGCTTTGTTGGACAGAGCGTTGCGAAATCTGTTTGCTCTACTAACTCAGACCCTCTTTACTCGAGGAAATTAGTTATGCAGGTTCTAAATTTCTGCCTTTTGTGCAGAATTAACGTAGACGTTTACACGAGTACGTCACGCTAATTCCGTGGCACATCAAACAGTTCCGAGCAACTTTCCTGTTAGTTACGACGAGCAAATTATGCACGTCTGCAGGGGGGGCGCCATCGCGTGAATAATTGACTCACCTTGATCAAAATAAGGTACCCAGATGTATTTCTTGCCCTCGTAAGTCCGATTGTTATACGAGGTACACTGGACGGCCCTGAAGGTGGGCTCATCTGGGGGGCATGAATCCGTGTTGCATATTCGATAGCGCCTCCGCTCGCCCACGCAGAATTTTCCACCGGAAGCCGGCTTGGGGTGGTCGCAGTCGCGTTGCATGATGGATACACCCGCTCCGCAAGAACGTGAGCATTCACTCCAAGAACTCCACTCACCCCAGCCGCCGTGGATCGCGACGGGCGGTTCCATAATCGGCACGCATTTCTGCTCCTGACACCACTGGAAGCCGAGAATTTCTTCGACGGTAATTAATAATAATAACAGCACAAGGGGGTAAGCGGGGGGGTTGATTTAAATTTAACGGGGGGTTTTACCATGTGCTTGCCGCAGTGGGTTCCCGGAGCTGCAGGACGTAGTTGGGTCGTGCAGGTCTCGTTTACGCTACACCAGAGGCGCGAGCAGATTTCCGAGGGTGGCGTGCATACTTGTGCGTAATCCCCGAACTGAAGGCGACATTGATATTCGGCGTTGTACATCGCACCCGGGGGGAGGGCCGGGTATTTGTATTCCTCTACGGCTTGGGGCTCGTCTTGAAGGCATTCTCCTAACCCTTTACTGGATTAATTTACATCAAGTTAACAAATTAAGCACATTAATTTAAACCAGGTCTGTTTTCTTATCAATGGGGAAGGTGGTTTGAAAAAGAACAATTTTTTGGCTAAAATCAGTTGGCTAAAAATCAGGTATCCAAACTCTGCGCCATCTACCTTCTCGATTCCTTGCGTAATAAAAATGAGTGGCGCCCAACGGAGTCGCGTTGGGCGCCAATCACTATCGCAAACCATTGGCTTGAACGCCAATAATTATAAGCAGGTTTGGAATCAAGAAAGGTAGGAGAATTTAAGAAAATAATGAAAAATTTTATAACGGCCGAGTGGAGGCTCTTGGGTAGCGTAAGTCTCGAAGTCCTTTTCCCATTTCCAGACTTACAATACCAAATTTTTTTTTCCCTTCAATGATTTCAATTTAATTTCAATTAACAATAACAAAATGGAATAAAAACATGGCGTCGATTTAACTGCGAGTCGCCTTTAAGGGGGTGTTTCAGTATTGCGTACGAAAAAAGTCACAAAGAAATAGAAAAATTCCCCGTTAGAACAAATGGTAAAAAATATTCCTCTGACACGACCTTTTTAAATCAAGTCAAAGCAGAAAATTAAATTAATCTGAGAAATTCGGGAATATAGTAAAAAAAAGGTGTAATTTTTGGCCCGCGGCCAGGGCCATTAAAATTGCGGGGGGGGGGCTTAAGCAGGTGCCTATTTTGCCTATTTCATAATCCGGCACTGCGAGTTGCGCCCATTATGATTATGTTGGCGCCCAACGTGATTATGTTGGCGCACAACGTGATTATGTTGGCGCCCAATGTGATTATGTTGGCAATAATTGCAACCATTCATTACAAGGATTAACTGGTTCAAAAAAGAAAACTAGAGTGTAGGCGGTTGGCAGATTTCAACACATAAAAGACTCCAGGGGGGCAGGGAGGGGGCTATTACAATATTCTTAACAGTCATCCTTGAGCTTGCTGAAAAAGCGACTCCCGATAATGAAGTCTGTAACTTTTGTTTTTATTTAAATAGAATTAAAATCCACAATATACATCCACAGGGTGAGTCGGAAGGAACGCCCCAAACGCCCTATGTTACATGTAAATACAAGTGAACAACGAAATACAACTTTTGATTCGTCTGTTTTATGTTTACATGTAAAATACACTACCTGCGGCGCGGCGTTTGTTGCTATCCTTCCGATTCACCCGGTGGGAACAATAGAGTAATAAAAAACGTAGAACAACCAAAAATAAATGCGAAGAAGTACTGAAGACAGCAGCGTCGCTACTGTTATAAACCAATTGTGGTAAGAGATTATTTTTGATTCGTTGCCGATCATGTGTTAAGTCGTCCAGGTAGAAAGATATAAAACTAAAAGAATTTTTCGAAAAAAGAAAATATGAATAGAAAAAAGAATATTTCATTCGACAAAAACATAAACAAAAGAAAACTAAAATATGTTGTTACGGTTGAAAAATCCAATTAAGTTATTCATAGTATTTTCTGAACGCCCTGTATTTAAACGGGCAGTAAGAGTTCAGTGTGCCTACGTGACGGTCGTCACATTTCATAATATTGCATCAGCTAGATCATACGTTGTTATTTAGTCCTGCAGTATCTCTCCATTTCACTCTGTCGTCCGGTTAAAAAGTAAGTTCATTCGTAACGACTTCCGTCGTAGCGATAGTGGAAGAGTACGCCGCACTCGTCTCGCGGTCAGTCTTGCAATAGTGCTCCTGGCGTGCGTATCGTTTATTTGTGTCTTCAATCTTTGTGTTTCTTTCATGGAGTTTCGTGATTGAAACCTGAAACGGAATGTTCCCCGTGATTTGTTAAAGCACGCGCCGAGTGAATTTCAAGCTCGTTTAGCAGCTTTTCGAAAGCCTGCTTCTGAGATAAGGCCCAGGTATGTTTTGTTGGCCATTTTGTGCGATGTTCTGTTGGTAACGCGTACCTCTCTCTTCTACTAGGCTTCTAGTGGTAGTTTTGCCCTGGTTGAGAATACCGTAATTCCTTGGGTGGAAAGAAAAGGCTGGTTTTTCGGCTTTTGAAACGATTTAAGCCCCGCAACACGGCCTTCCCCGCCTGTGACAGTGGACTCGTCCCGCAAGACGCGTTACTTAGCGACATAGCTGCGTCACCGACGCCCAAATACGCGCCATATTTACCTAATCTCAAACTGTCGGGACTAGCCTTGGACAAGCATTAAACAATGCTTAAAAATGCAGGGGTGTCGATTTTTAAAAAATCCGGTAATCAAAGAACCGTTAATCTTCATCTCCAGGCGTTTTCAGCCAAATGAATTGCAAAGCACGAAAACCACAACAATGGCACTACACATGCACATCCTACAACGAACCACGAAGGACTGGCTAACGTGCAGAGCATGTAAGATATCAAGAGGGGGGTTAATAGAAGAACAGAATGAACTCACTTCAGGACAGAAGGAGACGGCAACAATTCCGTATTGCAGGCTCTCGTTTAACGGCGTACAAATGAATGCGCATGGCCGAATAACGGAATGGTCATGTTATTTCACAATACAGGGTGACTGACAATACTAGAAATGATTTTAACAGGATTTTCACCCGTAACGAAGTAAGTATCTAAAGATCATAAAGTATCATAATCAAACAAAAAACTAAAATACGCCAACAAGTGATGCGAAGAATAAGAAGAACAAAAAAATAATGATCGACATTTCTGTGGCGACGGATTGTTCGAAAATTGAAAGATTAACAGAAACTAAAAGAAAACTCTAAGAAGCCCCGAAGTAAAACGAAAACTAACTGGACCGAAGAAACAAAAAAAGAAATAAATTGAAACAATGCAATACAATGAACAGAAAAGAAATGAAGATCGACGATTTTCATTCAGCAATCGAAAGATTAACGAATTAGGTACGAAGAATAATTAGATTTAAAAGGAAAACAAAAGAAGAGTGAAACGAAGAACATGAAAATGCGAATAACGAGAAACGAAAGAATTTCGACAGTTTTCGCCGTTGTGTTAAAAAACTAAAAAAAAAGCTACCAAAAATTCTGCTACTTCGTTTAATTTCCTCCAATTATTATTTTATATCATAAACGCTTCTTCTAGAGAAGTGTAGCCAGTGGCGCACCCAAGGGGGCACGTGCCCTAGTACCCCTCCTCCCATATGTAGTTTTCACTTTCTCGGTAGCTTGGTTATTTTTCTCCCCCTCCCCTTTCTATACAAAACATAAGTATACTGTGCTCCCCTCAGGATTAAGTACTAGGTGCGCCACTGATGGCGGATTTCACAAACGTTACTTAAATTTAATCATCCGTTAAAAGTAAACGTTGCCATGGTTACGTGTGTTGAAGGTATATGAATGATTATTCTTAACCAATGATTAAAGTTAAGTGACGTTTGTGAAATCCAGCGTGAGTGTAGCTAAGGGTTTTCTTATGGAGAATTAACATTATGCAATCAAATGTATATGTTTGGTTGCCTATCATGACTTTTGTTAGGCGCTGGCAGAAGTTTATAAATAGCAGGTAACAGTTTTCAAATAACAGGTAGCAGTTTAAAAATTACAGATAGCACTTTACAACAGGTAAAAAACAGGTACCAGTTTATAAGTAATAGGTTGTTTATTAACTGGTACCGGTCTATTTACCTGTTGTAAACTGCTCATCGGGGAGGCGGCTTTTTTTTCTCCCGAACAGGAGGAGACATCGCCGAGGTGGTGCAAAAGGAGGATAGCCCCTTCGCAACGCACGTCCACCCTTTCTGCTTGCCCTTCAAACGACGGTGTCGCAAATTTTTTAAGTACGAATTTCAAAGAAGAACTGTCCGGAAATGCTAGGCCAGATGAAGGACCTTTTATTTGAAAACTGTTAGGCAACCATACATACGCATTTGATACATAATGTTAATTCCCCATACGCAAGTGAATCAGAACGCCTATAGCAAATACTACTTTCTAGTTCTCTTTCATTTTTTCCTTGTCTAGTTTTATGATTTTGAAACATTCTGCGGGAAAATCGTCTTGTTTTCTGCGTATCTATCTTGTTATTTAGCACAGTTTTCTTTGTCTATTTGGAGTATTTTTGAGTAGTAAGATTAGAAAGAGAAAACTGTAGATTGTTAGTTGTGGATTGAAAAGTATGGAGGCGATTTAATACATCGCAATCAAACAGGAAAAAGAAACGACTAAAATGTTTAATTAATAGGAACTGATTAGATTGTTTATGGCCTCAATTGAAGTAGAAATATCAAGAAAAAGAAGTTAATCCGTCGCAAATTTTGTCTCGATTATAAATTCTAAAGGCATGCGATAATACAGTCAAAAATGTGAAATATTTTAAAAGTAAAAACCGCAACGATTTTTCGATTACCTCGCGCCTGGTAATCCGAAATTTATCGGCCCCTGAAATATCGAGATATGTAAAGTTTGGCCTCGTAAAATCGAAGCAGCTCCGACTTGAGAATTTTCGAATAAATATAATGGTAACTTCCGGCAGCATAAACTCGCCGGCGATACATAAAATTGAAACTCCCGACAACCGTAAATACGACACAACTTTTCAATATAGAGAGATCTCGTGTCGGATAAACTTTAAATATAAATGACTCACTCCAGGAAGTTCGTGACATCCCTTCTGCTGCACTTGGACCAGCTAACTTCGACGGTGTCGGCCTCGAAGCTCGGAGTCATGATGTGAAGTTTCCTTCCAATCTTACCCTTGCACCCTATCTTATCCGTATCGTGATACATCCCGAAACTGTAAATAAAGTTTTAAAACGATTCAGAGGGGAACGGAAGGGTTTTGTTCTTCGTACTTGTGCCCCATCTCGTGCGTTATTGTGTGCGCGAGGGTGATCCCATTGTCCTCGTTGACGCTGCAGCTCTTGTCGCTCTTGCACATACCAGCGACATGAGCTACACCCAGAGTATTACAAGGCGTGTTTTTTCTTGCACAGATATCCTTTCTTGTCACTAAAATGGCAACGTCGTGATGGTGTGGGTGGGAATCATCGCCGGGGTTTAAAGTCTTCTGCCATTTACAAAAATTCCTCAGGGTAATATCCGCGTTCACGGTTACATTCAACTCGGTTTCCGCGACCGGATCGTCGAGCAGAATTATTTTTACCACCACCACCTTAATGAAATTACCAATACTTGGATCCGAGTACAAAGACGATACCTAAAAAAATCAGCAGGTCATTGTTTAAATACACACGTGCAATTTTGAACTCTGCGTTCATAACTTATTATTATTTTATCTTTCCTCTTTGCGGTTCTCGGTTTATCAAGAGATAAAGACAATCGGCGAACCAAGAAACGAGCCGTGTTGCTGCTTAGCTAATCATATCTGACGTGAGCTCGTGAGCTCTACGTAAATGGAAACGAGAAATAAAGCGATAAGCCAAATAAGTCCGATGAAATATAAGCTGTAATTAACATGGAACGTTTGCGGTAAGCTTCGAGATAAAATAATAGAGGAACATGAGCGTGTGTACATGTAAAAGGGCTTCACACACGCGCGCGCGTGTTCAAGTTGGTGCTTGTCTGTCGACAAGGACAGTCGAGATCATGTAAATTGAGAATTTTATGGCCCTTGCTGCCAGCGTCAATAAGAGCAGATTGCCATTTCGGGGGTGTCGACTTACATGATCGCGACTGTACTTAATTTTCTACTACAACATTTTTAACATTTAATATTTTGAAATGGCCGCATATACGGGGGGTACAACGGGAAGATTTTTCTGTTGTTTTGCCAACGTGAAGCTTTACGAAAAGTTTTTTAGTTGGGCATTCATGCCATTGCCTGCGACTACGACCGACTTACGTTTGTTGCCCCACGCGCGATCCCTTGGGACAACATTTTTCACATTGTAGACCTTAATGGGAAAGTTGAGCTTTTAAGTAACAATATTCTAGCACTATTTGATACTTACACTCCTTTAAAGACTATAAAGGTGACTAATTGTAAGGCACCTGCTCCCTGGCTCACGGACGTAGTGCGTAAAATGATTAAACTGCGTAATCATCCCTTAACAAATTCAAGCATTCTGAAAGAGGTACGGATTGGAATTACTATAAATTTTTACGAAATACTGTCACCACTTCTATACGTCAAGAGAAAAAAGCGTACTTAGAACATGTATGCAGACAAAAAAAATTAAAACGAACTTGGCATACTTTGAGAACGATGGGAGTCACTAAAACGCAGTCTCAGGAATATCTGCCTGACGCTTTCAGTGATCCTGATAACATAAATAATTTCTTCCTTGATATAGTAAATCAAATGAGTAATCCCGTTGATGTAAATACTTTATCTTACTACCTAAATAATGATCACATCCAATTTAAAGTTCGAATACTAAGAACTGCAGTGACATTGATAGCCGACCTCGTGCTGAGTCACACAGATAGGGAAGGCTACGTAATCTGTTATGACCTTTGCAAAAATCGTACGAATGGCAATGGCATAGCACGAGAGGCATCAGACAGCTTCTAGCAGTTTCATCGTAAAGATTGCTAGTGCTCGTTTTGTGGAGTACATCTCCATAAGCCCGAAGGCGTAATCGACACTTACAGAATGTCTTAGTGTGTGTGGCTGTTCTCCAAAAAATCCATCCGTCTCTGTATCTAGTAGGTACTATGGTTGGGTGAGAAATTAATTGTTGATTTTTACTATTTTGGCTATGTTTTATAAACTAACCTTTGCTTATTCTAATTGTGAGATGCTGTTTTTCTCGTTATAAAATCATTTTGAATTTGTTTCATGTTGCTACCTAGGTCCTTTATGGTCTGATTCAAGTTTCAGTAAAAGAGTGAAGGGAAGAAGTGGAAATTGTTGATTATTGTAGTGTGATTAACTTTGGAAATTAAGATCTAGTTTGGGCATCACAATAGAACTTCTCTCTTACTCTCGTCGAGATACCTAGACGGACATAGTATTTCGACGAAGCCTTGTACTAAAAATTGATAAGGTTGAGAATTTAGCAACGGCCCTGCCGGAATAGAATTCACACCAACGAGCGAGTACTGGGGTTTTTTCAACCCCATTCCAAGCTTGGGATTACTACTACAAATCTCAGGTAAAGTTATTAAGCAAATTGTCTAACGTCATTTTGGATGCTAACGATCCGTCCCTGTCTTCTTTCTCTTCAGTTCAGCTTTTAGTTCGACTTCGACTTTCAGTTATCAGTTTCGAACAAGTTGTAGTTCTAGGTGTTGAGCTATTTAGATTTATCGTTTCGAGCCAATTCGCCTTCGCTGTGAAGAAACCAGTTCAAGTGTACCTGCGACGTACAGTCGTGTTCAAAAAAGTGTTGTACAGAATTTGTACTGTGTAAACTTGTATGTGCATTCATGAAGTCAAGTTGTTTTGTTACATATACGGTTTCTGTTAATAATAATATCATTGAACACAAAAATAGAAAAACCAACTCCGCTCAAAAGCAAAGTTATTTAAAACGTAGCTGTACAACACTTTTTTGAACACAACTGTACCTTGCGAATCCGCTTTGAACCAGATCACCGGTGTTGGAAACAACCCACAGATGGCGTCGTGAGTGCCAACTTCACTCCGCGACCCCGACTGATAGATGAATGTAGCTGGGTCCTGACAGCAAGGTCGTGGGTTTTGAAGTGTATCTTTATTTATTTTTCTTGCACGGTTATTGCATGCGTTATCGGAGAGATAATTTCGGCTGACTGCATGGTTATATTGACGGGTACAAACTGTACACTTCATTAGAAGTAAATACAGGATACTTATTCAGATTTATTTATTTAAGCAGATAACTTTAAGTATGTAAATACTTATTTCTATTTTGACACATATGTATCGTTGATACGTTTGCTATTAAACGGTAAGTAACTTTAAGGTTGTGTACGATTTCTATGTTCACGTACTAGTGAGTCAAGTGTAGCCTCTATTTTGTTTTGGCTTTCTGTCCAATCAAGTCGGCTTGGGGATACCGACGAGGTTGTTTGTCTATCGTTTGGGCCAAATCCGTCCTGGCGCCCTAAATAAATTTAACATCATACTAGACCCACCCCCGTCTCACTGTTGCTAGCCGAGGGGAAAGCTGGTGGAAGATACAGCAGAATTTGTCACCGGTCAAGGTAAGGTTGAGGCTGTCAAGTGTAAAGTAATTTTGGTGACAACATCGCCCTGTTTGATGTTGATATCGGTCGAATCATTACGTGATACCTCCAACAAAAGTAATTGCTCACGTGGATCATTGAATTTGAACGTTGCAACTTGCGCAGCCTGCAAAAAATACTGCTCACGGAATGAGTTGAATTTTGACGGCAGATCCGTTACGAGTTTCGACACGAGCAACCTGTCTGCGACCTCTTCACCAGCCGTCTTCAGACCTTCGACGATGCTCGGAAGTTCAGCACAGTAACTGGAGATTGACTGACGATCATTAAACTTTAAGGAATGCAACGTTTGTGCAAGAATATACTTATTGGCTTCACTTTTCGGTTCATAAAGTGATTTAATTTTTAGCCAGATTTCATTATTTGATGTACAGCAGTCACGAATGCTAGCATGATCATTGTCGCTAAGGCCACCTGAAAGTATGCGCTTTGCTTTTGCGTCCAACTTTCGCCATGCCTTACACTGATCTTTCTTTGCCTGATCTGGACACTGATCTTCTCCTGACACGACCTCGTAGACACCGACGCTTTCCAAACAAGCAATCACTTCAAACTTCCATCGTGAATAGTTTGATTTCGTCAATACGGGGACACGGAGATCTTCATGTGACGACATTTTTGTAGACCTCAAGAGCAAACGACCAGAAACACTAGACTACCTATACACACGTTAACAAACCGCGCTGGGCCCATAACCTGTTGTGCAGTGTATAGATATATTTTATGGTTTATTAACGTATTGACTTTTCACTTCTTCAGTATTGAATGTTTACGAAAAACATATGAATCTACATTGTAATCATTGCACTCTAATCAAAGCGAACGAAGAAGCGCTCTTTCAGTTTTTAAATTCTTAACATAACTTAATTACAAAGCATCTTGAAATGAACTTTCTGGTCTTACTTTCTCAACTACTTTTATTCTTATTTGTTTCTTTTCATTTTCCAATTCCAACGCTTTTAGGGGGTCGCCGAGTGGCTTAGCGGTCAGCCTAGCCGACTTTGGAGGTCTTGTCGCTCAGCGGTGTGAGTTCGTATCCCACCAGGGCCATAGATGTTTGTGCTGTCTAATGACAGAGACCCAATTGAAAATTGTTTGGAATGGTAACTGTCGTAAGACAATGAAGCAGCATTGCTGCGCAAAGCGAAAAAAAGAAGAAGAGGCAAATAAGCTTGATCGACATTTAGATGAAACGGCCGTTCTTCGTTTTCGTTTGCTGACTTGTTATGTGCAGCTTTGCCTGCCAATTTATTCCTTGCGCATATCTGCGCGTGTGTAGTCGTCTTAAGTGAAGACAGATAGCGTTAACTTAACTGCGTTTTGTGATGAAGTCGCAATAAATTACGCAGATATGATTACATAAAACAGACCCGTAATAGTAGCAATTGCACAAGCAGCTCGTACATACATAAAATAAACGATTTCTTTTTGCGCCGCCATGGCCAGGGATAAATAAAACCGTGTGCGATATTAACCGTGCCGTATAAAGGTCGGCGTTTCTGAAATAAAAATCCGACTTATCTAATGGTGTTTTATGCGCACCGAGCGGGGCTCTAAGTGAAACAGTTCGAAAACGCCATAAAACAACAGCGCAGGATAAGTAAAGCGATAAATAAGAGCCGTGCGTTCGCTTTCTCGCGTATCCGTTGCCGATGCCATGCAGAATAATGCACAAGATTACACCGGGAGCAGATACAAAAACGAATTAAAACGGGCGAGAGTAAACGAGACGAAAAAATGCGGGCCATAAATTTTGCCAGGGAACGGGGGCGAGGTTGCGTGCAGGAAAAAGCTCCTTTGTAGTAAGTGAAACGGCTGAGGTTGAGCAAGCAAGCGTGTGCATTTTCATATAATAATCGCTTTGTTGCCGCTAATGACTCCATTAAAACAAATAAAGCAAGGCAACGGGACGGCTATAATTACAGCTGCCTTGAATTTATAGCACAATTTTGACAGAAGGAAGAGGAACTGTGACGGTTTTCACCAACAAAAAAAAAATGACACAAAAAGTGATGGGGTGGAAGAAATTGCGCTTAAAATCGGAAAGAAAAAACAAATGGGCGAAGACGAGAGAGGTCCTGTTCCGGTGCGTTTAGCCATTCCAATCCAATTATTTCTTCTACTTTACTATTACTTAACTTTCCTGCTCGTTGTTTGCTGAGCTATCCAGCCATTGCGTGAATTCTTCAGACTAATCTGTCTGATTGAACGGTGAACGGAAAATTCCTACACCGTGATCTGGGAATGTCATTGTAGGCGACCCGAAGTACTTGTGTATGCTTTTCGAAGCCTGACCTCAACAAAGCGAATTCTGTACGTATAATTCAGGCTGTAACGTTGTAGGTTTTTAATCGGAGGCTTTTTCCGGGTGCCACTTTGCTGGTTTATCTTGATGACGGCGTAGAAAACTCGTGTGGTATCGGTGAGACCCACTTTTAACCCGACCTGTCTTGTTACTTCTTGGTAGCGTCGACGTAAGAGGGAGTCCACTCTTGGGAACGCACTGACGTCACATCCCTCCGCCAGACGTTGAGACTTGAAGGACCTCCTCGATATTCTGACAGCTGATGCGAAGACAGAGTGAATGTCTTGAGGTCGGATCTATTTATATCATTTCTGAATTAAAACAAGTAACTTTCGTCGCGGGGAGTTAACTTTAATCGGCGTTGATATTGTAACTAGGACGAGAAGACCACCAAAGAATGTGCAGCTGCAAATCAGCCGAGCGAAACATAAACATAAGAATTATGTAACGTATGACTCACCCGCGATGCACCTGCAGACCTCAATGCAAATGTCAAAGCGTATGATTCATTCGTGTGCCGTGTGCAAATCTAAGTGTCAAGGTATATGATTCATCTGCGTGCATAGATCTGAAGACAAAAGTCGTGCCGTGTGCAAATCCAAAGATAAATGTCAAGGCAACAATTGACGTAATACTCCGGGAACAAAATCCCTATAAATACGCGACAAGCCGAACGTTAGTATCATTAGAATAACATCTAGTCAGAATGTCAGGTAGTCTGTTTGTCTGTAAGTGCCCAAAATATAAGATGTAAGTATTTGTAGTTACAATTAATTGTTAATAAATGTTTTGTTATACTGAGCTACGATCCTTATTTCATGTTACTTAAATTATTACCGTAACAATATTTATTGTCTTTGTGAGCGAAAAGCGGATCCGTTCTTCGTGCTTCATATCAACTTAACGTGTTACGTTAATGTTTTCCACATAGGTCTTAACAATTCAATGACTAATCCGTGACAGTTCATTTTAGACATTTAACTGTCAATTATTAATCTTGACCGTCCAATTGTTAGACAATTATCGTTTCTCCTGAACTGTTGTATGCTTGACGACTTAGTTGTTTATCATTATTTGTCATTAACAATACAACTTTTCGGCCCTGATGGTTCAATTGTTTGTCTTTGACAGTTCAGTTTTGGCTGACAGTTATGTTTGACACTTACAATTTGTCATCAATTATCATTAACACAATTCTTTGTCTCTGTGATGGTTTGTCTTTAGCAGTTCAATTTCATCATTTTATCATCAACAGTTCAACGATTTGCCTCCGACAGTTTGTCCTTGACATTTCAGTTGTTCATTATTGGCAGTTCAATGGTTTGTCGTTTCAGTTATTAAACAGAATGTTCTGTACTTGAGGGTTCAATCGATTCTTATCAATTGTTAAAAGTTCATTTGTCGTCGACAGTTCAACTGATTGTCCTTGATATCTTTCAGTTTTTTGTTGCTGACAGTTAATTTGTTTTCTAAATCTAAATTCCTAAACAGTCAAGCAATAAGCAAGAGCTTATTTTTTGTTGACAGTTCAACGCTTAACAGTTCAATTTATTATCGTCATGATTTATTGTTAAAAGTTCAATTATTTGTCGTTGACAGTTTGTTCTTGATAGTTCCATTGACTTTTCTTGATAATTTAGTTACAGTTCATTATTTATCGTTAACAGTTCAACTATTTGTCTCCGACTGTTTGTTCTCGACAGTTTTATTGCTTGACCTTGACAATTCAACTGTTTTCCTCCACAGTTCGACTGATTATCCTTGACAGCTCGAATGTTTGTCCTTGAAACTTCAGAATCTGCTTTCTCCGGTCTCTTCTTGAGTAATCAGTAATCCAATCTTTACGCAAATTTATTTTGAAAGTTAGAAAGTTTTTGGCCAAGCTTTTTCAAAATGTTTTTCAATTTTCAATTGTTTAGGATCAAATTCGAACGATTGTTTCTTTTTTTCGTTTTTTTCATTGGCGAGGTGCACCTGTTTTTAAGACCTAGGCAATAGTTTTTCTTTTACAGCATTTTCAATGGTCTCTCCTTTCTTCTGTTTTCTTCCTCCTAACTGTAGGCGGTGCTGCTTGTTTTTTGCCACTCGATGACGCACATCTATGAGCCCTCTTCCCCTCTCTTTCCACCAAATTCATTTCTTCTCCGGTTTTATTAGTTTGAATTAAATTTGGCATCAGCGTGCTATCCTCACGAACCAGAGAAAGCCAGAGGGGCGAATCCATGGCAAGGAAGAGTTGGGGCAAAACGCAAAACGACAGGTTAGGGTTGTTCTTTGGTTTTCGCGGCGGAATGTGTAGAATTCCAACATCCGACTTTGCATTACAAAGCTAACTACATCTACGGCAAAGCGAGGGTGTTACGGATGATAATCCAAACGAAAAATACACATCTTATATCAAGAAATATAAGTAGAAGAGCACGGGCGAATCCACAAGTGAATGACCAAAGCCCACTTGATTTATTACTGGTGACAAGGCTTCGAAAAGCAAGAAAAGGTGCTTTGTCTTTCACGTAGAGTGCTCCTAATTAAATCGCGGAGTAAATATCCGTTCGTTTCCCTTTCGAGTACACACACAACGGAATTTTATGTTGTAACACAGCGAGAAGAACGCGACAGATAAAGGAAACACTAAGAATTCCAATAAATGGATGACCAAAGTCCAGTTGATTTATTAGTGGTGATCAGGTTTCGAAAAGCAATAAAAGATGCTTTGCCTCTCACGTAGAGTGCTTCTTATCAAATCACGGAGTGAATCTCCGTTCGTTTCCTTTTGAAGCACACACACACAACGGAATTTTACACTGTAACACAGCGAGAAGAACGCAGGAGAAGATGGCAGATAAAGAGAACACTAAGAAGAACTCCAGTAATTGGATGATCAAGTCCAGTTGATTTATTAGTGGTGATCAGGTTTCGAAAAACAATAAAAGATGCTTTGCCTCTCACGTAGAGTGCTTCTTATCAAATCACGGAGTGAATCTCCGTTTGTTTCCCTTTCAACTACACACACAACGGAATCTTGCATTAGTAACACAGTGAGAAGAACGCAGGAGAAGGTGACAGGTAAAGCGAACACTAAGAGTAACTCCAATAAATGGATGACCAAGGTCCAGTTGATTTATTTTATTAGTAGTGATCAGGTTTCGAAAAGCAATAAAAGATGCTTTGCCTCTCACGTAGAGTGCTTCTTATCAAATCACGGAGTGAATCTCCGTTCGTTTCCCTTTCGATTACACACACAACGGAATCTTGTATTGTAACATAGTGAGAAGAACGCAGGAGAAGGTGACAGATAAAGGCAACACTAAGAATAACCCCAATAAATGGATGACCAAAGTCGAGTTGACTTATTAGTGGTGATTAGGCTTCGAAATACAATAATAGATGCTTTGCCTCTCACGTAGAGTGCTTCTTATCAAATCGCGGAGTGAATCTCCGTTTGTTTCCCTTTCAACTACACACACAACGGAATCTTGCATTAGTAACACAGTGAGAAGAACGCAGGAGAAGGTGACAGGTAAAGCGAACACTAAGAGTAACTCCAATAAATGGATGACCAAGGTCCAGTTGATTTATTTTATTAGTAGTGATCAGGTTTCGAAAAGCAATAAAAGATGCTTTGCCTCTCACGTAGAGTGCTTCTTATCAAATCGCGGAGTAAATCTCCGTTCGTTTCCCTTTCGACTACACACACAACGGAATCTTGCATTTGTAACACAGTGAGAAGAACGCAGGAGAAGGTGACTGATAAAGGGAACACTAAGAAGAACCCCAATAAATGGATGACCAAAGTCGAGTTGACTTATTAGTGGTGATTAGGCTTCGAAATGCAATGAAAGATGCTTTGCCTCTCACGTAGAGTGCTTCTTAACAAATCGCGGTGTAAATCTCCGTTCGTTTTCCTTTCAAGCACACACACAACAACGGGATTTTACATTGTAATGCAATGAGAAGAACGCAGGAGAAGGCGGCAGATAAAGGGAAAACTCAGAAGAATTCCAATAAATGGATGACCAGAGTCCAGTTAAAGAAGAGGTAGAAGAAATGCCAAGATTTAATTTTCTCAAAGTAGCTGAGTTCTTTCGGAATCAATTTCTAGAGACACAAATATAAACTGCTTTCCTCTTCTTAAGGTTTGTTCCATCTGACTAGTTTGAAACCATCAAGCTTATTAAAACCACTCATCACTTCGGTGGGCCACTGTTCAGAAACTGCTGTTGGAACAAACCTATACTAAAAAAGCAAAAGTATCAAAACAGGAAGACGCGTAAAAATCTTCTAATTGGGTCCGTAAGTTTTATAAAGGATGGCGTCGTGCTTTTAAAACTTCCCCATACAATATGTGCGCCAATCTAGAGAGCCATACCTTGACGCTAACCGCGCCATATTTTATAATTTTATATGTTATTTCCGCACAAAGTGTTTTCATCGCAGCTGCTATTACGGCCACTTAGCGTGAGAGACAATTTGAAAAACGAAACAGTAAACCTTTAATGGCCGATACGTTACGTAATATAAACCGTTATATGTGGGTTATAAAATTAATAAAGCACCGGGAGCATGCTCTATTTAGAAATTTTATGGCGGTCCAGAAGCCAGCCGACCGATAAAAATCACATGAGAAGTGGCTTGCAAATAGACTTTAATGCTCGTGTTTTTTTTAAATTAAACTTCAGTTTTAATAAGAACTTCAAGCGTTTGATTTTAATTTAAATTCAAAGCTGTCTGTAGCATTCAACGTTTAGCGTCGCCAACAAACATGTTTACGAGTATGTGCGTACGTGTGTGGAGCCCTTTCGTCATTACGATGTCCCGCCGTGATAATTTCAAATTAATAAACATGAAAACAAGCGAAGAATCCGCTTACCATATTCATAATAGTCAATAAATAAACCTCAATGCCGTCGTTATCGTGGAACTCAACCATGGACGAGTCCGCGACGAGAAGCGCCTCGACGAACCTGCGCTTGCTGTACGACCGTTTCTCTCGCACCCTTCGATTCTTCAGCTTCTTGTACTTGTGCTTTTGCAAGTTGGAATGTTTCACCGAGTCGAACGTTATCTTGTGCTGCCTGGAGCCGTGCTTGCGCCGTTTCTCTTGGACCTTTATTTTTCCCATCTGCTTCTGCCACTCCAATCTGAAAACGAAACGAGGGCGCGGGTTTCAGGACGGGGGAGCCTCGCGGATTTATTTGTTTAATCACGACGATTTAACCAAAGATTAAACACCTAATCAGTTTCCGGTTTCCTCAAGATGGAATTACCTACCTTTTGGCTCGGGAATTTATTAGAGCTTTAAGCTCGGCTTTAATTAATATCAACTAATTACCATTTCTAATTTAAATGGGAACGAAAGCGCTGATAATAGTGAAAGAAATTGTCACTGAAAATGTGACGCCGACAACGAAAAAAACAAATAAATAAAAAAGAGCGAGTCACATGAAATTTACACGCAAGTGCCATCTTTTGGTTCCATCGTATATTACTGGGAAACACTCACGGACAACTAAAGTTTTTAGAGCGCCATCTCTTGATGATTATCATAAACTATAACGTATTAAGTGAGCTATATACAGTGTGGAAAAAAGTAAGGAACAAAATCGATAAAAAAAATAAACTATTGAGTTTGAACAGAAATCCAAAAACAGGTGAATTTTTGTTTTAAATTATACACGTCTTGACATTGAACTTAAATAAGGGCGATGCCTGCAAAAGTTCCGTACGCGGAACTACAATTATTCAATAAATATCAGGCGTTCGATTGAAAAGTTCATCGCATTCTATGATTTGCTTGCAATCATTTCTATCCGTGCCATTTTTTCAACCAGCGACATCTAGTAGCAATAAAATGAAAGCCCGCCAATGGCGGCCATTAAAGCGGCCATATTGGCTCTGAAAACGGTAGTACAAACATCAAAGATGCCGACACGAGCTGTCCCTACTGATTGATAAGTATACTGTGGCTTACAGAGGTTCCGATTTATCAGCGATGGCGCTGCGAGCTTAAAATCGAACGCCTATTCGCGAAATCAAACAACGCAGACGACCTCTGTTGGTCAATATTAATAGCATCAAAAGGGTGAATAACATTTCACGGATTGGTTTAATATTGAAAACATGCACCACTCAAACTTTGATATTTAACGCAACTGTAATGTTGTTCACCCTTTTATCGGCCATGTTGCAATTAACAGAGACCCCTCGCATTGACAATTAGGTCGCGAATAGAGTCAAGAGGAAGAGTGAGAAAAGAATAACGTTTGAATGTTTTTTTTACTTTTAGTGTGACGCGACGTGCCAGATAGAAATGACCGTGCTCGCATTTTTAGATGCACTGGAATTTCGTGGTTTAGTACGAAACTTACTCCGTCATCCGTTTGGGTTCCCTCGTTCCGCAGTTCTGCACATGTCTCTTTTTCCTCTTTTTCCTCTTGCGTTTGGAATGGTTGGACGCTGCCCTCTTATATATTAAATGCTTGTGGCCCGGATGAACCTTCCTGAAGACGTGATGCGACGGTTCAATAAAATACCTCTCGCCCTCGGTGTGTATGAGTCCCGTCTTCAAAAGAGAAGAAGCACCTCGCAAAGCATTCCTTCGCGCATTCGGCCTGCCTTACTCACCAATCCGTTGCAGGCGGACAAGGCGACCCTCGAATTAGGTTGGCCGTGGACGACGCCCTCGAAGTGGCAGTCGACGGCTTCCTTTTTCGGTTTCTGCCTCACGTGCACGTCCCTTTTGTGTCGCTCGATGATAATTCCGGGGGCGAGAAAGCGCCTGGAGGGATGCACGACCAGGAGATGTTCTTTGTTCGAGATCGTTACGTTGAAGTGGACCGGTCCATCGCTGACACGCTCGAAGCTGGTGAGGTCATGGGAGATGTGCTCACCTTTCTCCGAGACTATTTTCGGGACGGTTATTTCGGCTTCTTCTATTTTGTTCGTGTAGAAACCTGAAATGATAAAATGGTAAATACGTTTGTTCCAGCAACCGCACAATGAATTCCGTGGCGCCTTCGCCTCTATTTTTTCCTTTTATTCCGCTGCCAAACGACATCAGAAGAATTTATCGCACGCTGAAAACGTCGGAGTTAACTGCCGGTACGTGCGGCGAATACCATATGGGATTTGCATTCTGAAACTCTCGCGTAACATCCACCGGATAATTGTATAATTACGAGTCCGATCGTTAAAGACTGCTATTACACCGTGGCCGGTAATTAGTCTTTAATGTATTCACCATTAAAAAATTGATAAGAAAATTATGGAGCACGTTACGCAATTAACTTCTAGGAGCCGGGGCGCTCCTATTCATCAAACACGAAATGTCAAAACCTAATCGTGTGACTGGTGCATACAAAGTGGTGACATTAGAAGTTTCATGCGGGGCATTAAATTTATGGCCTGCATTGTGTCCGTGCCTGTATTTATTAATTTACAAAAAAAAAAAAATGAAATGAAATTGCGAACTTTTATCACACCTTTACGTACACATTTTTTCTTGCGCGCGAGATTTATGTAATGTCGCTGCACGTTCACGTGAGTTCGAAACACCTACGATGCATACAAGAGATATAGTTGTGAAATTAGCAGATTTATTATGTATTTTGTTAAAATCATTGAAAAAACAAACTAAAATATTGCACAGTCATAAAAAATACAAATAAAACAAATATTAATGTAATTTAATCGAAAAAGACAATGTAATAAAAGCAAAAAATGATGAACGGAACTGAAAATTTAACAATTTAAATACAGCGTGTTCAGAGAGAAGAAAAAAAAATTGGCAGTGCGAATTAACGTATCGTAAAAAAAAATATGTAACATCCGAGTTGACACATGATGATGATGTTAATGTTTTATGATTACCGGTTGCTCACTATAATTTAATGTCATTGAATTAATTTGGGCTTATGTAAAGGATAGAGTGGCACTGCTTGACTTTGGCTTGCGGCCAAGGCCAAGTTTAACTAACATCTCAAAGTTAGAAATGGAAATTTATTGGTGTTTTATGATCCGCGATGGTTAATGCACGCAGCGGTTGTAAATCGGAGTTTTTATTGTTTCTAGAATTATAATTAAATCGAAATAATAAATAACCTGTCTGGATGAGTTATCTCGAGGCATACGCATAGAAGAAGCAGTTCTATTTGTTCATTTTTTCTAATGTTTGAGTTTCACTTCATTAAAAACGTAATTCGTATGTTAATAAAAAAAAGTTTGAAATCATTATACAGGGTGACTGACGATTGTTCCGCCAAAAAAAAGAAAAACACGAAGAAAGCAATATGCGAGAGTATGAGGATAAAAGTTAAAAAAATTCTATGTACTTTAGTTTTCGAAAAATAATTAATCAAAAATTATGCCCAAATCGATGATACGTTCCTGGTTAAGAAAGAGCGACAGTTTTATGATTGTTACGGCGTCGACGTGAACTTGACCTTCAATGGAATGTTACGTTTGTTATTACAAATTCTGATTCTGTACGTTATTCTAAATAAAAAATGTTAAGACTTCTCTATGCCTAAATGTAACAAATTTTGAGTTATCTTTAAATTAAAAAAAAAAAAAAAACAGTTTGGGTAACCTTCCCTTTAAGAAATTGTATCTATGACACTTTCAAATTTCAAGATCCAAGTTGCATATCGTTTGAAAGTACAATCTTCAAGCTTTCAAATCATATCGTAGTTATCCCAAAAAGAATCACAGGCTGGTTACAATATGGTGTCCAATGTCATTATGTTTAACTGCCCAAAACTCAATTTTTTTAAATGGAACACCCTGTATGTTTTTACGTCGTCAGATGCAGAATCAAATTCTGCATCGATTGATATTAGCATTCCCTATACCTATTCCTTTTAGTTTCTTTGTTAATTAATAAAAAAAGAAGGCAAATTTAAACAATTAAAAAAGGTTTGGCGAAATAAAATGAAAAGCTGAGGTTTTGCAAAGGTTGTACTTTTGCGTCACGTGACTTTTAAGTATCGGCCTATCTTCCTGTGACCGTTAATCCGGAAACCGAAGCCGTTAAGAAACCCTATGCGGTTTAGGGCCAACGGGTTAGTTAAAAAAAAGCGGCAGCCGTGCGCAGATTTAATGCGAACTTAACGAAAATCTATGATTTAGTTTCGAAACGCGCCGAGTTCGAATAACGGCACGATAACGGCTAATATAATCAAATTTTATCGCGAATTAATTCCGCTTTATGGGTTGATGTTTTCCTCGCGGATTTTACGCGCGCGCGATACAGGCAATTTAAAACGCATAAAAACAAAATAATATTGGCGTTCCGCCGAGCCGTAATGTCCTTAACGGCGCATATTATTAAAAAATCGAGGCCGCGCGCACACACGCCGAGACGTTCGTGAACTTGTTCGTGAACTTTTCATATTTAATCTTACATCGGCGATAGAATTGAACTCGCAATTTTCTAGCCAATCACATCTTTCAATTTATGCGGTCGCATTTGTTTTGGCCAATCTTGCGGATGTTGGGTAAAGAAAGCCCAAAAATTCGCATATCTCAATGTATTTTTTTCATAAATCGAAAGTCTATCACATCACATATCGTAGTGGTTTGTTACTTTACTTCAAAATTCTTGAATTTGTGTGCAATGTCTTTCTGAGGCTTATCACAGGGTTATAGATTCTTTTAATAAAGAAATTCGCCTATTATTTTCTTTTTTAAATTATGAAAATACCAATAGATTTAAATAAATTGTTTACGATCTTTGCAAATCGTCTACAATTTACTCGTTAATCGAATAATTTCCAATTAATTTTAAAATTTTCTTCAGTCGGTTTAAATACCTCAACTACGATCGTTGCGAATCGCCTTTTAAATATTTGTTGACTGAATTAAATCTGTTTACTACGATCTTTGCGAATCGTCTTTAAAAAGCATTCATTAATTGATACAGTTATAATCAATTTCTGGTTTTTGATTAAAACCAAGAGCATTAAGGTAATCAATTTAGGTTTATCAGCATCAGACTTTGCCTTGTCGGAAAATAGTTTCAAAACAAAAGGAAAATCTTCAGGAGGAAGTCTTGATGAACGAAGAGGTTTCGTCCATAATATCTTTTCTGTTAATCCTTGATTTAATTAGGTTATTAGTTGGGGGAGAAAACCTAAAACCTAATGGTGTTCCTCCATAAAGATCATAAACAGTCGTTGATAGAACTAGGGTTACATCTTTGATTGTTCAACCAAACCCAATCAGAAGCCATGATTCTTTAAATAAAAAAAAGTGAATTCTATTATCATGGAAGATTTCGTTCTTAAGGCTTAGTTTCGCCTTTATTCTTACCAATTGGGGGCACGAGATATAAAGACCTAAATCCTAAGGCAAAAGGATCGATCTCGTTTGAAGGTCATAAGTGCTTATTCTTTGTCCAAACCTGTCTTGAACTACTCTATGTGTTTCATCAAACTGAACCAGAGGTCATTACTCTTTTATAAAAAAAAATCCACTACTATGGCATGCTTCTTCTTCCTCATTACATAGTTTCTCTTGCCCTTTTTAATTAGTAATTGAGCATATAAGACGTAGTACCCTAATGCCTAATGGAAAAGGATTGGTGATGTTCCTTGAATGTGTTATTCGTTGTCCAAAGTTGTCAGCACAGTTTGGCCAAAGAAGTACTTCTTGGTTTCTCTTCCAATTCCTCAAAGTCTTTCAAAGTCCTCTCGTCAGCATACTCCAGTCACGATTGAAGACGAGAGAGATTCACAATCTGCAAGTCCAAAAGTTTCTCCATTTTCTCCAGTTTCTTCAGCGTCTGAAGAGAAAAATGCCTCGACTCAGGAGCAACGTGTGCGTTCACAACGAGAAAGGAAGCCAGTTCGCAGACCTATCGGGGAACTTCAATTTTCAATGTTTACATTTTATTTTTATCTGTGCATTTTGAACGTTTTCTTAGTTAGAAGGGAGAGAGATTGGCCATGATTATTGATTGGAACAAGAAAAAAAACAAAAGGGTTCAATAAAAAATAAATACGCGTGTCAGATGGGTGTAATAAAAATTATTTAAAAAGAATCGTGTCCGTTTTGTGCGTTTCGGATGACTGACGACTCACGACTTTCAATTCTGATTTCCTCTTGTTGAAGACGATCACGCAGATTGGCGAAGGTTTTATCGACTTCGGCAACTGATTTCCATGCAGTACGAAAGTGACATTATCTTTCACATCTTCATCATTTGCTCGTAGCTCCTGCGCCAGCCCATCTATTTCGAGACAATTTTCAGCAGCAGATTTTGAATCGTCGTATTTATAGCTGAAGAACTGTAGTTGTAACATTGCTGTAGACTCTTGACTTTGCGCTTGCCATAGAGTGCTTCGAGTCTTTCAATCATAGACGACCCAGATGTACTTACGTTTTCAGAGCAATCTTTTCGTCCGCATTCAATCCAATGATAGTTTGAGCTCCTACATCTTTCTTAAACTAGTTGAGATAATGCTCATCCTCATCCTTTTCAAATGGTTTGGGTGTTGCACCAGTGGCAACATCTAATAGACCTTTCATTCGCAGTAGAAGATTTAATTTAAATGTACTCGTCAAATCTGACTCCTGTGTCTGACTCGATGTTTTCCGCATTAATTGAACAATAAGTGAACTGAACGGATAGTGATATCCAACCGGAACCATATGGTGATTCAAGTAATATCATAGCAATATGCTTGCAGACTTTACTTGTTGATATGTTCGTGGTGAATGGGGTGGTTGTCTTTCGTTAAATTTTAAAATGGTAGGGAGGGGGAGCCGAAAAAATTTGTGTTCGTTGTCCCTCTCTTGTTGAAGGTCGTGAAAGACGTAAATCACTAGGAAGATCTAAACACGTGAAGCTGATGAGGCTTCAGAGATTCCCAGACGATGATTTTTTTAATGGTTCTCCAAACACGTCTGCAAGCATGCCGACGCGTGCGTGTAGGCCATCGAGACTTTGCGGATTGTAAAATATGTCTTTCTGTCCGGTCTATTATTAGGTGAGGCGCCAAGTCCGCAATTAGAATAATACGTTGGCTTTGGCTCCCGAAATACGATCATCAACGATCGCGGCGACCTTATCTTTATCGGAGGCTGTGCGATAGTTAATGAAGTGACCGCCTCGGCGCCGTCAGCCAGAATTTTATTTTAATACATAATAAAAATGTAATTGACCGTTTAAGCGACAGTTTAAGGAGATTACAACGTTTTTATGTCCAGACATTAACAGATAAAAGGCTTCACCTTGAACGGATTTGCGCAGACACGCAAGTCTGACGCTCGACAACCCGCGAGGTTCAAATTTAGGGCCATTCTGATTTTCTCTTTGACATAATTTATGAAAGTGAATGGTTTTACGTACAACGAAGGACGTAATCTATTAATTTGTTTATCTTAGAGGTTTAAAAAAAATTCTCTAAGATACGATCTTTTCCAGGTAATCAAACTGGTATGAAACACCTGCGAACGAGACGTTTAGTAAAATATGCGAGTCAGAAATCGTTACGTCATAGCAAAAGCGGAAATTGGTTTAATTTCACACCAGATGACGGCGAGGATAGCACACCTCCAGGGAGGTCGTTACGAAGAAATGCCTTGCGAGCACCAAGGCATGCAAGATTTTCACAGATAGAGGCAGGCAATGATTACGGGGCGAGCATATCGGATCATCGTCGTCGCGTTTAAAATCGATAATTACCGGAGAACGTTAATAAACGAGTAATAGTAAAAGCCAGGTGCACTTGAGCTGTCGCATTATTGAAATACACTTTGACGTATAAATTATTTAATTGAAATCGAACGCGCTTAATTACCAGATCGAATGAATAATGGGCGCATTTGCATTCGTCGACCTTAAACAAAGCGCAAAAAAAAAAAACGAAATCGAATTAATTCTCTAACGTCTTCATCGTTTTTCTCTCGGCTCGGCTCGCCCGAAACACTTAAGTATTTTATTGCTTGTTTACAAATAGCGTAAGTGACATTTGACAAATTTTATGAATATTTCATTGATTTCGTTTTTAGATACGAAGAAAATTAAATTCTACTTTTTTGATATCTTATTTCACACACGACTGCCATAAAATCTTACACGTGAACGGAATTGTTGTCGTTGTATAATTTTAATCAAGTTTAGAATTTTTAAGAAAGTTTACGCGTTCTCAATGTATCCGTAAAACACGGCACGTTTGTTTATTTTACCTTATGGTTTGGTAATATGATACGGAGTGCGTCTCAGGCAGAGGGATGGAAGGAAAGAAAGATGCGGGCAGTTAGTCTCCGGGCGGGCTTTGAGTGGTAAACGTGTTGGTAATGTTGCGCTAATTACGCAGACGGGCTCGCGAGTGTTGTAGTGAATTGCAATGACATGTGATGAAGGAGGTGTGCAAGAATTGAGGCTTGCTGATGATAGATGATACTCTGAGGTAGAGTAAGGTGCCAATCTCGGGGTGTCCGCTGATGGTTCGGACATAGGGCAACAGATTGGGCATTCTATCATAAGGGTGATCGCGCTGTATTCGCCGGTAGTCGAAGAGAGTAGAGGATCACTCCACCTGCACATGGCATTTGACCATATCCGTCGGCGCTCGGCTGCAGAGGCGTGAGTAGTAAATACCGGAGACACAGCTAGCTGATGATGCTTTCCAAGAACGGTCATGACTTGGTGTTGGCTTGGTGTTGACTGGGTTCGTCC
Organism: Dorcus hopei; assembly: GCA_033060865.1. Lineage (NCBI taxonomy): Eukaryota > Metazoa > Arthropoda > Insecta > Coleoptera > Lucanidae > Dorcus > Dorcus hopei. The sequence goes on along the minus strand of CM065423.1, from coordinate 42,875,855 downwards.
TTATGCATGCGAAGTACGAAGATGGACATTCGAAGATACCTTCTCTGTGAGTTCGCATCCCAACAGGGAGCTTCCGCTCCACTTCTTGTAATATATTTTTTTTTATGTAAAATTAAGAATACTCTGATTGTCTTTCATGGCCGGGGAAGAATAAATTCGAAGACGCCCATTGAATTGCCCATGAATTCCGATGAAATTGCACATTTAGCTTATAGATCCGGGCTTTAATTACTACTACTATTTTATAAGCTGCTCGAGAGCTTTTACCAAAAATTTGAAACTCTCTTGATTGGGCAACATAATAAAATCCCCCCCGTGTTAATCTCAGGTGAGTTACACGTACAACACAACGCACATAAATTTTCTTTTTCTTTTTTTTTGTCCGGTTTTGCTCTTGCGTTGTAAGCCGGCGGTGGTATGTTGTACGTGTGAGAACAGATGATTAATAACGGTAAAGTTGGCAATATAAATTCAGGTTGCGTCCTCGTATACCGTTCGCACTGAACACAGACCGGGCGGTAGAATTTTCGGCGCGTTGAAATTCCGGCTGCATTTTGTTGCACTAATGGCGATGCGAAAGCGTTCGGTCGTTAACGGCTACGTGCTACGAGCGCAAGGCTACAATCGACGATACACCCCAATTAAATGCGATTTACAAATTTCCTAATGAACCCTAAGGTTCTTTCTGCGTGTGCGTAATCCTTCAGTTAAAAGCAGGCACAACGGCCGCCGGCCGCGCCGTTTTAACTTTTTTAGCGCAATTCCTGAGCGCTTTAATGTTCGGAGTAAATGTTTAAAATTTAATGTGTGCTTTGCAGATGCGCTGTGAAGATGGCGGGGCCGTCTAATTGGGAATAATCGAATTTAATGCGGGCGAAGATGATGATGATGACGATGACTGGGGGGCTTTGAAAACCATCCCGTTAGATTTTGCGCAGAAATTCCACTCCACACAGAATTTAAATGAAGAAAAAATACTCAGATCACATCACATCAATATTAACTTCTAGTTCTAGTTTCTTGCTTAAAAATATAAATTATTATTAGTATTATTAAGAAGTCGTCTTAGCCCTGATTATTATACTCAATCGGGGTTCTTAAGTCTGATGATTCTCGGGTCTATGACGACTTTTCCTTCCCCTTACTCCTACGGTCCTTTCGGTAGATTTTGCAGAGTGAATCCGATCGTCGTTCATCGTTCTTCGTTTTCCACAAATCGTCAATTATTATCGTTATTACGAAGTCGTCTTAGCCCGGATTATCATGCTTAATCGGGGTTCTTAAGTCTGATGATTCGCGGGCCTAAGATGACCTTTCGGGGCTAACATTTTCCTTCCCCTTGCCCCTACTGTCTTTTCGGTAGATCGTCTTCGTTTCCCATATCAATTTTCCCAAGTACTAATGCTGACGAAAAGTGGAACATGATGAACTAAGCAACAAATCCCTATAAAGTTTCAGTATTCCACCAAGTAATCTAAAATCTAAAGTGTCGTTCACATTACGTTGTTGTTAATTTATACACAAAACTTTCTAATTGGCCATAATAAAGCCAACTCGTTTATTTTCGTAATTTTTTCCCCCGCGAGTTAACGAGTGGCTTGCAGCACCGTGTGTAATTATTATTCGTAAAAGCCCACACTCGTTTCCAATTTGCCTGTACGGCGATGGGGACTTTTATTGGTATTTACCTGCGGTGAAGGTGTGGGCGGCGGAGACCGCCTTCTCCCGTAAAACTGTTTGCATGCAGGCACCTTTTTACGACGCGTAATTGATAAGTTTACTTTTACGAATGCGTGCCTACGCACTCCGCGATTCATGAAATCCGTCCATTCATAAGTCGGGCCCGGTGAAGATTAATAACTACAACGGGACGAATTAATCGCGCCCCATTAATCAGAATCGTAGGTATTGATTTGTTACTAACGAGACTCGTCAGATTAGCGTGCGTGCGAAAGTGTAATTAGTAGAAATAATAAATTTGTATTTGCCTGTCATTATAAAAGGAAACTTTTTATTTTTCGTTCATCCAAGTCAAAATCTACAAAATCTAAAGTTCAAATCGATGGATCGACGCGACGGGACGGTAAAAAAAGAGAAGCTTCGATTACTGTTTTTCTGTCCAAAAAAGGGCATGAATTCGATTGTCGTTCATTCGTTTTCTTCGTTCTTCGTTTTCCACAAATGACTAAAAACAACGTTTTTCATTGCCAAGTCGTCTTAGCCCGGATTATGATGCTTAATCGGGGTTCTTAAGTCCGACGATTTTCGGACCTAAGACGACTTTTCGGGGCTAAAATTTTCCTTCCTACGGTAGATTTTGCAGAGTGAATCCGATCGTCGTTCATTTGTTTTTCGTTTTCAACAAAGTGATATAAACAATGATTTTTCGTTCCCAATTATTTTTACTACGAAGTCGTCTTAGCCCGGATTATCACGCTTAATCGGGGTTCTTAAGTCCAATGATTCTCGGGCATAAGATGACTTCTCGGGGCTAGAATTTTCCTTCCCCTTGCCCCTACGGTATTCTCGGTAGATATTGCAGGGTGAATCCGATCGTCATTCATTTGTTCTTCGTTTTTCACAAATTACCAAAAAACAGCGTTTTTTCATTGTCAATTATTTATTATAACTGTTATACGTAATTGTTTAGTCAAAATTATTTTCAAGTGAAATTACTAAACCGGAAATCAATAAATTTTGGACCTGTCTGAACTCGCAAGAAGTCAAAAGCCAAAGTCACCTCAAAATGACAACATTGATCGTCAATGCATACCAATTTACTAAATTTCTTCTATTTCTTCGGCGGCTAGATCATAATATCATAAGTCTCTTCCGTGATTTAAAAGTAATTAAATATTACTAACCAGGAACAGTGAAAGTCACCAAAAAATCTTTTCGGAAGTACCACTGTACTGAGATCTTTTCAATTGTACAGGAAAAAGTCTCCATACACAGGAAAAAATGTAACTCTTTTTGGTAGTTCCCTTGAGACCATCCGTCCAAAGTGTTAGAATTTAGGGGAGTTACTTTTCTTAACTCCAAGAAGGAGGTAAAGTAGGTAATTCCCTCTTTTTGTGGTGTTGATATTTAATTCGAAAATTCTGTATTTGTTCTATAATCAAAGATGCAATGCGCGTGCGCTAAGAAGCAGGTGTTCAAACGTAACAAATTTTAAGATTATTTTAACTCTATGCTGCAAGATGTCACATCACGAAAAATTGTAACAACTTCTACAAAGGTGTTTAACAAATTTCAGTATATACTTCCACTTACGACGCATAAATCGAAAGTAATAGCTGATTGGCAGTTTCTTTACAGATACAAGTAGATATACTATGGGGGTTCTGAGCCAATTACGTACATGCATAATTTCTCAATACCCCCTTTCACCCTTGAGGCTACAAGACAGCCGCCCCAGCCTTCACGATACACCCTTGATGCAGCAACCTACCCCAAGCATTCCGAGTGAAAGCCAACCCGCGCGCGCACCCTCGGCGAGCGAACGATGGTTGAGTTCTCTCTTTTTTTTTACTCCTCTTGTTAACCCGCCGCTCCTAAATTACCCGATGGCCGAGTGCGTTAGGTGAACGCCTTGCAAACAGCGAGCACCGTGTTCGAATCTTCCTTTCCTCCGCGAAACGGCGAAAAATGTTTTTTTTCATTAAGCACGATTAATCGACCACGTGACGCAACTGCACGCAGCTGCTGCAAAACAAGACAGCGCAACTCTCTACGTCTCTCTCTTTCGCTCACCACTGCCGCGTCCCCCCTCTCGCTCCTGCTTGCCCGCGTCCCCTTCTGCATGCGCGCGACCTCCCGTCCCCTCTGCCCCGCACTCCCCTGAGCTTCAAAGGGGGGGGTCGTATTGTGGCATCCTTTGATTATGTGTCTGTAAATCACTTGAAGTCGCACCTTAGCTAGGGTTGCCACATTTCAAATTGTAACGAGTGTTCCATTAAAAAAACGGTCTAGATAGCCATGAAATTATCTTGAACGTATAGCATAGGGTTCTTCATACGACTAGCGTCACCTGAATTTCTAACCTCACTTTATCTCAAAGAAAACATTTCAAAGATAAACATCTATTACTGTAACTTACAAAACTTTTTACAACAATTATAATAAATGCCGAAAATGACTTTCTTCTTGAAAACATTTCAAGGTTCTATGCTTAATTGCGTTCATCAGGTTTTTAGGTTTTAGGTTTTTTTACCCGTCCCGGATTCACCGGGATTATCCCGGAATATGATAACTAATTTTTAACGCAATAATAATTTTTAACACAAAAGTGAAAACGACAGGTTCTCTTACATTCAAATTGTCGACTGTTTTATTGTTTCTTGACTTTGTTAAACAATCGATCGTCTTTTATTTGTTTCGTTCTTAGGTTTATTTAGACGAATACATAAAAGAAATACACTAAGTTCTCTGAAAAGAAGCTAACAATTAAATGTGATCATTCAGAGTGGCTAACTTTGTTACAATTAATAGCCGAGACTTCTTCGAGATGGCGTCATCTTTCGGCCAATAAATAAAATATATTGTCCAAATCCAAAACATTAAAGTTTTCTGAAGAATCTTAAAAAAAAACAAATGTGTAAGTAGTGACACCTCTTGGCTGACTTACAATTAGTTACAGTTAACGGGACAAAACGACAAGAGCGGCAGGTGATTTCCCAATTAATGTTTGGCCGCATCGAGGAGGCGACATCTCTCGGCCAATAAAGAAAATAAATTGTCTAATTGCCTAATTCTATTGGAATTCGAACACCATCGAACCAATAAGTTTCTCTACTTATTAATTTTTTTTTGTATCCATCGAGAAAGAAAACGCGATATAAACTTATTGCCAAATAAACAGATCGCATTTTCTAGCTCGAAAGACACAAAAAAAATTAATAATTAAAGAAAGAAAATGCGATCGACGCGACGCGACGGTGTAAAGGGAAACTCTCGATGTTTTTTTTTTGTTCAAGAAAAGAGATAGGAATTGATCGTCGTTCATTTCTTCTTTGTTGTCTTCTTACTGCTTCTGTAAATTGCTAAAACGGCATTTTTGCAAACACGTAAAAAAATTCCTTTGCAAAAATATTTTTAATAAAGAAGAAGTTTGGGAACCTGGCCAATAATTTTATGACATGTCACTACAACATAAAGAAAAAACTAAAGCCGGTCAGACTTATCTGAATTTACTAAAATTTGTCTGAAACTTCAACAGAAAGTCACCAGAAAATTAGTAAACTGGCAACAGTGGTTCAGTGGTCAGGCAGAGGTGTCCCGGGCTAACGGTGAATTGAATACTAACGGTGGCAGCATTCAAGTGAGATAGTGAACAGTTACGTCATCGCATACCCGCTTCTCCCCCTAATACAACTGTCAACCGTGACAGTTAATATTGGTTAATAATTGTAGAAAAGGAGAAGCGGGTAATCCCTTGCCGAAATGCTGCCACCGTTAGTATTCAATCCACCGTGTCCCGGGCTGGCACTTCTGGAAGGTGACAACTCTAGATCTAAATGAAGACGTCGTTACGGTAGCAAAATTCATTCAAATTATTATTAGTTTCCCGGATCACCCTATATATTGTGAGAACCGAGAATGCGTTACTGGATTTCCGTTAATTTCGAAAGATTGCGAAATATTGCGCAAGCAGACAAATCCAATAACTTCCGCCACACGGAGTTGTTTTATTTCGCTCATTCTCCTGCGTCTTTTGTTAACAACTCCCCTTGCAACCTCCGTCAACCCCTCCATTCGTGAACGACTACGCAATTTCCGTCAGTCTCGTTACTTCTCGCTCAGCGTACGTTTTGTTCAAAGTGAAGTTTGAACGGAGGATTTTACTCCGACTTTTGCAAAGTGCGTTATAAGCAACGAAAGGCTTCCTTGCAGGCCTTTTCGAAGCCTGATTTCTGCAGACTATTGGGTAAAATATTTATCAGCGCAGTTCAGGTCGTAACACGTGTTTTTTTTTTTGGAATCATTTATCTAGGCTTTTGTTCCGGACGTTGTACCGGAGGCTTTCAAACGGAGGTTCGCTCCGGGACTTTTACCGAAGTTTATTGGAGCCTTGACTTGGAAGTGTTATCCTTGAGCCGTGGTAGAACATTTCGGTGGCTTTCGTTGCGTCCATCTTCGGTCAGTCGATAATCCCGTTGTTTTGCAAAATTGCCGGGAGAGAGAACTGGTTCTCCGGAATCGCTACCTCCCGGACGTTCGTTAGTTTAAGGACGTTGGTGCAGTTGATGCACTTGCGCATCTTTTGGACGACTGAAGGTCGGAGCTTTTCTTTTCTTTTATAATTTTAATTAAACGGTTGAGTTTCTATTTATTTATTTTTATACAAGTGAGCGAAAGACGGATCCGTGCTTCGTACTTCACTTTTATTTAACCCGTCGTTAATTAATCGTGTGTTTAGCTGAACATTCAAACGTGTTTGGTTTAATTTATATTGCTTTGACGTCAACTATCACATCGATAAAGGCCAGTGTGCCTGGTGGCTTTTATTTTATTTGTAAATTCAACCTTTGCTTTGAGGATTGCGTACGACCCCCACTGAGATGGTCGACAGTTGGGATCGAAACTTAATATGCTCGCTCAACAAATTCGCAACCAGGTGCGTAGACGTAGCAACCTGTTTCACATTGTTATAAAAAATTCAACAAAGTTTTTTTTAAATAACAGAAGGCAAAAATAATATAACATAATGAATTTAGAACGTCTTTGTAATTTCTTGCCAAACGAATTGAAAATTAATAAAAGATGATCGGTCCACTTTTTTTATTAAAATTTTTCAAGTAACGATTCAGCTTGATTAGCAGAGGTTTAATGGATTTCTTAGGGTTGGAAACAGCCGCCGGCGCGGGTGTATAACGGTTATAGCATGAATTGTGTACTCTGATAACAAACGTTGGGTTTTGTTAACATCGAGGGCAATTTCGTTGAAAGCATTTCGTGAAGTAACCGGCGCGTTCTTTCAACGAAAGACAGTCGAGTCGAAGAAGTATCTTTCAGCTTCTCCCCTTCGGCGATAAATACGTCTGCTTGACTTAGTGAATCTGTTGCTCGCGTCAACATTTCGGAAGCAATCTGATTATAAGCCTCTTCTCACCGCCTCATTCACTGGCGTCGAGCTTTTTTTTTTGTTTGTTTATTGTCCACTGCGACTAGTAAAGTGTTAATTATTATTAAACATCCCGTGCTTGGCCTCATGGGATTTTACTACCGATGCATAAAGTGCGAGAGGGGGGGCGGGGCGTCTGAGATAATTTAACACCTGACAGGTGTAGCTAATTTCGATTTCGCTCGATTAAATTATAAGCGACGCGTGAACGCCTTTTCGTGGTTTCCTTTCACCTTGAAGTTAAAAATTCGCAAATTAATGCTGTCGGAAACGAGTGATTACAAAACGGTGATATTAATATTTATTATCTCGTTTAGAATTGTTAATTTACTGTGTTCATTTTCTCCGAAAACCACGAGTAAAATAAAAAAAGAACCTGTTCTTTTTCTCCGTGTACTTATAATAAATCACATCTACCGTATTTATTTTATTAAAAAAGAAAAAAATTGAAAAGTCCCGCCGTGTTATGAGTCTTTGATTGGCTGTGACGAACCAATCGTATTCGTAGATACATGCACGTTAAGGCGGGAACTTTCAAATTTGGTTAAAAAAAACATTGCATGAATTTTCTATGAAATCAGATGTTGTCATATAAAAAAGATCCCCTTCGGAATCAATTTGTTTTTTTCTTTTTTTTTTATATATATTTTATTAGGGTCGGACAACTTTCTCCTATATCACGAAGAGCATGTTGAACTTCGGCTTGTTCAATACCGCATCGTCTAATGTTATATTAAAAGCAAATATATTTGTCATATCTTCCAACGCCCGCCGCCGACGAGAGGAGGAGAGCCTTAAGGGTTGCATACGTCAAACGATATTAACGTTTTCAACGAAACGACTTTAATATGGAATGACGTTCACATATAAATTACGTTTCCCCGCGAAATATAAGAAAATAAATTTCGTTTGAGATGCACGTATAAATCTCTGCGACTCGTCCTTGCGGTCCTTCCTCGTATCCTTTCATATAAACTAAACGCTTATTAATCATAAATCCGCTTAACTTTTAATTAATTGCAAAATTAATTTTTGTTTTTGGTAAATTAGCTACGCCCAGGCGCATTCTTATTCATTCTATTTTCGTTTAAATTTGCTAAACTTTGTAGGTCGAATGTTGAAAATAGACGTAGGTATAAAACTCTCGAGGCCGAAGTTATCGTAAATCGATGAGATTTGTTTTGGTTACGTGCACTTGCAGACAGGATTAACAAACGTGATGTTCCAGGAAATTAATTTTAGATTATTACCGTGCAATCAAATCGCAGCTTCAGTTGTCCACACTGACGGCATCTTCACAGTATAGGAATCTACGCAGTAGCGACACTCGAATATAACTGTCACATCACGCCATCTTGTTTGATACCCACCGATTTGCAAATTACATTACGTTTCCATATAGGTATCAAACAGTATGGCGGTTTTCTTCACAGTGACGTTTAGGTGTTGCTACTGGGTAATTACTTATACTGTGACATCTTGGTGTACCGTTTGAGGGACAGATAACTCAATGTATCATCAAGATGGACAACGTGACCAATTAGCAATTGCGAAAATTGGTTAGGAACCGTTGACTTAACAATTTACTTAACGCAGCCCTTGGATGAGAACAATACGAAATGTCACTCCAGTTTATGGCTCCGTTAAGAAAATAGTCAACTTGCACAAAATCGTCAAGCCGACTAAACCGCCTGTTCAAGAAGCTAATTAGGAAAATCTGACACGTGATCATCGACTAATTTGTACAAGTCGACGGTTTACTTAACGCAGTCTATAAATAAAACACTATAACTATATGACAACTGTCATCTGTCATTTTCGATCAAAACAAATCAAGAACTTTGTACACTCATCACATATAAACGAGACAAGGTTAGGTCGGTAAGAGTGAAGATCGCGTAGAGTTTATTCAATTAAAAGAAAGCTGTGACGTCATTTCCGGGGGAAAACGAGTTTCGGTTGGCGTGCCTAGTTTTCTGTGAGTTCTGTTGCACGTCATCGACTGTACGGTGACGTAACAATTAAACGTGGTTGCCAAATATACGTAATGAATGCGTGATTCGATGTGGAACGTAAAGAAACAACTGTCATCGACTATCTTGTACAAGTCGACGGTTTACTTAACGCAGTTTATAAATAAGAAACCATAACGATTTGATAACTGTCATCTCCCAAACGGCAATCGCTTTTTCGATCTTTCTTTCATAAGAAAAACTTGATGAACTTCTATTGTATACTCGTTAAATATAAAAGAGACAAGGTTAGGTTGGGTACAGAGTTTATTCAATTAAAAGAAAACTGCGACGTCATTTCCGGGGGAAAACGAGTTTCGGTTGGCGTGCCTTATTTTCTGTAAGTTCTGTTGCACGTCATCGACTGTACGGTGACGTAACAATTAAACGTGGTTGCCAAATATACGTGATGAACACGTGATTCGATGTGGAACGTAAAGAAACAACTGTCATCGACTATTTTGTACAAGTCGACGGCTTACTTAACGCAGTCTATAAATAAAATACTATAACGATTTGACAACTGTCATCTGTCATACGGTAATCGCCTTTTCAATGTTTCTTTCATACGGAAAACTTGATAAACTTTCTTTCAATTGTACACTCGTTAAATATGTATAAAAGAGACAAGGTTAGGTTGTCACCTAATTCTGTATTTAATTCTTGTTTGTTTAAGTTTTACGTTCACGTTTTACGTTTACTCTGTACATGTTTTTGACTGTTGGAACGAGAACGAAACAAACCGTATGTTAGGAAACTTGACGGGGGATTCACATTTCGGGCCTAACGCAAAATTTCGCCGCGTTAATAAGAAGAAAGCCGGTGCGGTTCGGAATTGCCCTTAAGCCGCGGGAAAGTCCCGGTTAATTCAGCTGCGCCGGGAAAATCAGAAATTCGGAATTAAATACATAAATTGCTCGTCGCATTGTTCTACGCAAAAGGGCGAGGATTACGTCTGTTGCGCCCTGCACGCGCCACCGGCTCCTCGCATTAACTGTGAAATTATGTGGGCGCGTTCCGTAATGGGACCCCCGGCTTGACTCGACTCGACGAATTGGTTCATTAAAACCGCACCCCGCACCCGGAAAATTCGCGGCGTGTCACAGAAGGTTGTTGATTTATTAAGCGTTTCATCTTTCAAATAATAGAATAAAAACATTACTTTAAAATAGTTTATTTTAGTTTTCACTGAAAGTGAAATACAGTGGGTGATTCAGGATGGTATTTGCAGATGTGAATAATACAGGTCCACTAATAAATTATCTCACATTATGAGGAATCTGTTAAGTGAAAGAAATACTCCTGTTAAGCTTACTTATAGCTTATAGTGAGGTGTACAGTAAGTGGTTCTTGTTTTCCTCACCTCATGTAATATGAAACTAGTAATTGATATGTACATGTACGTGAGGTAATAAACGTCCGGTAATAATCATAAACACTTAAGCTTACGCGCGACGGACATAAAATCGAAATAATTTGCGCAAATTCTTACACAAATATAATTAAACGCGAGTAACAAAGTATGCAGGTAATTTGCCTCCGTTAAATTATTTTATTTTATGCTTCTCTCGTTTCCCTTACCATTTTGCCTAATATCCTGATGGGTTTCAGTTCTTACTTGTGTGTCTTTTATTCATTTTCCATCTGTATTTATTTCTCGCCGTTCATGTGGATACTATCCAATCATTCGAAATTATTCAAGCTGGTGGTGAATAGTCCGAAAAATCATACACCTAACACATCTGTTACGGTTGAAAAATTCATTTAAGTTATTCCATAATAATTGGCAGCCACCCTGTATGTATAACTTCCGTAAGCGTACGTGACTTTGCCGCATGTTTCACAATGTTTCATAATCAAATCATACGTTGCTATTTAGTCTTACAGTATATCTCCATTTCACTCTGTCGCCCGGCTAAATCTGATTTCATTCGTAACCACCCCTGTCGGAACTTACGGTAGGAGAGAACGCGGCGGCAGTGTTGCCAGATTGGGCGATTTATTGCAAATTGGGCGATTTTGAGATATAATTTGCGTGTCATTTTTTATAAAAATCGCAAACCGCAAATTGGGCGATATTTAAAAATGAAAGTAGCGCACTCTTTTTCTTTTCCTCTCAATGATTCTAAATTGTTGCTAAACGAAGCCGCTAGATGGCTCTGATATTCTTAATGCAATGTCGAGTAGATGGTCAACGTTTTTGGATTTCCCTTAAAAAAAAAGGTAGTTCTAAGATAAGCCGCCAAATTTCTCCAAAATCCGTCGTTTTTTTTTTTGTTTTCCGCCGAGGCCGCTTTACGTACCTATCGTGAGATTTAAAAATGTCAACTCGACGATGACGTTTTCGAATTTCCCTTCGAAAACTAGTTCTAAATAAAGTCGCTACGTGGCTCTGATTTTTAGACACAATGTCTCGCTCTAAATTCCATTGTTTACTTATTTATTTATTTGTGTTTGTGCAAAAATATCGATGATCAAATCTACTCCAGAATCATTTGAAGCTCTTCAAGCTTCAGTTCTTCGTCTCCATTGGTTCATATGTTATTGAGTTTCTCGACAACTAATGGACCAGTTAAGAGACTTCTCCGTTTCCTGTGCAATTTGCTGTTGATCAACTAATAGATCCATTAATCAACTAATAATTCTAGTTGATTAAACTGGCTAATAGTTATTAGACGAATAACTACCGTGGAAACAATTCAGAGAAATCAAGTTATTCGTCGAATAAGTCTAATAGGAGATAAATATCTCGACCCTTAATGAATTTATCTACAAATCTATAGGTCTACCGGTTGACTTATTTATAAGTAAATTATTTGCTAATTTGGTTGCCAACTAATAAATTTGTTACTTGTTTTTTCAACTAACTGATAGACCTGTCAGCAAAGAGTAGGTGTTATTCAAGAGACGACATTCCGTGTCGGCACGATTGATCTTTGCCGAGTAGTTTAGCTGACCTCAAACCAGTTGTCCCTTTACTTTAAATTGGCGTAGGTGAAATACGGTGGAAACGAACAGCAAATGGCGTTGGCATGACACGAGGTGTAGCATACAGTTTTTACCAATCAGATTAACGCAGACACAATTTTCGATAGCGTACGAAAGGACTTTTAAATTGGCGTAAACGTTTTCTCTTTTCTAATTTGCACTTCCTTGTTCAAGCGTCTTCTCTTATATAAGTTGTCTATTCTTTACTGTTAGTTTGCTTTGTGAATTATCTAACTAACCAACTAACTAACTAAACTAGTTGGTTAGCAGATAAGTCAATTGACTTGCTTACAGACGAGCTGGCTTAGTTATAAGCAAATTATTTACTAACTTGACTGCCAGCTAATAAATTTGTTACTTGTATTTCCAAATAACTAACAGACCCAATAGTTTCTTCTGTGAATTATTAACTGCTTAATAGATCTATTAGTTGGCTTGTCTACGAACGTCTCTCGATTGGCTTAACTAATAGACCTATTAGTTTGTTCTGTGATTTACTGTCCAAGTAATAGATCGATTAGCTGACATGTCTACAAGCGTATCACATTTACAAGCAGATTATTAACTTACTCGACTGCAAACTAATAAATTCGTTACTTATCCCTCCAATTAACTAACAAACCTATTATTTGTTGAGTAAATTATTGACCAACTAATAGGATTATCTGTTGACTTGTCTACTTGTCTACAGTTGGCTTTACTGCGAGCTAATTTGTCTTTCCAAATAACTAATAGACCCATTCAGTTCTTCTGTGAATTATTAACTGCTTAATAGTTCTATTAGTTGACTTGTCTACGAACGAGACAATCTATTGGTCGGCTTAGTTATAAGAAAATTATTTACTAACTTGACTGATCTATTAGTTGACTTGCTTGCAAACAGACAGATTTACTGTTTGGCTCATTTATAAGCAAACCATTTACTTTTGCTGCTTCCGACCAGTTTATTGTATAGAGCGAAAATGGGATGACTTTCTAAACCGATTATTGACGTTTAACGGATGACAGTTGTCAAATAGTTGTCTAACGTGACTTATTAGCGCTTTCGTTTGCTACTTTTATGCACACTCAGGTATCTTCATCTCGTATTTAATGTATGAGGTTAAAACAAGCTGAACTGAAGTCTAAGTACGTCCTAGTGAAGCAAACGAATGCACTGAACGTCAAATGACATTTCGCTTTGCTTTGATCTAATTCAAGACCTGCTTCATAAGATTACGAAAAATTCAAAGGCTTCGTTTCAATTGAACACCTGTAATTGAATCGATCTGTGTTGAATTAATTAAACCCCGCATAAAACTGTATTCGAGGGTCTTGATAGAAGTATTGAGTTTCACTCAAGAGTTTGCGCCTTGCCTTTTAAAAATCTGGCAACACTGCACGGCGGTCGCTCGCTTGCAGTCTGCCTTCAGAGCTCTTGACGTACGGCTCGTTTATTTGTGATTTTTATCTTTGCGCTCCCTTTCACGAGATTCTGTGAAGGAAGACGGAACCGGAATTACTCCGAGATTTGTGCAATCGTACGTCGAGAGAATTACAAGCTCGTTAAAAAGCTCTTCAAAAGCCTGTCCTGTCGCTGAAACAAGGAGCAGGTATGTCTTGTGGCTATTTTGATTTTGTTCCGTGAGTGACGCATATTTCTCTTTTCTATTAGGCTTCAAGTGGTAGTTCAAGTTCTAGTTTTTCGTGGTAGTTTTACCTGGGTTGAGAATATTGTCATCCCTTGGATGCAGGAAAAGGCCGGAATTGGCGTTTTGAAACGGTTTAAGTCTCGCAACACTGCTTCCCCCCGCCTGACAAAGTGAACCCGACTGGATCTGCCAGGCGACGCCACTTGGTGACGTAATACCTGCGATGAAGTACGTCATTGACTGCAGATACCTCCGTTGGAGGGCGCTCTCCCACCACTGACAACTGTCGAGCTGTCTGACATTACGTCGGATCCTGATTACTACATCTACTGATGGGTAGAAGAAGCAAGGAGCTTGAACCCACCCCCTGTAATAACTTGTCTTTTACTGTTCCTTTTTACTTCGAGGGGCGCGGGCGTTTTAAATCAATCTAGAACATTCCGTTTGCCGCATTTGATTACTTGCAAGCGAATAAAGACAAACAAGCACGAAGTGAATAGAAAGTTACCACCTTGTTTTGTAATTACATAGTTATTTAGATGCCGGAATTGTATTACTGATAAGTAATCGATACTTGCTAAAGTGTTGTACGTAAAAGTTAATTAAATCGAACGCAAAACGATTCGATTGAAGATTCGAGAAGGCAGATATGAGTGAAATTAAAATTTATTTAAAACGAGCGATTCCAAAAAAGTTTCCGACTCGATTAAGACAATACAACGCAGTTCGCGTCTCGTCCTCTTCCCTGTCGCAATAAAGGCAGAGTTTTAATTATGCGCATAGCATTTGAATAAATGTTTAGTTTCGTATCTTTCTTAAATATGAATGAGATTAGTGAGGCTGGGTGTGGTGCGTCAAGCTGTGCAAGCACAGCAGCAACAGCAGCAGCAGCAGCAGCAAGAGAGCATCTAAGTAATACGAATTAGGGAGAACAAGATCGTGTTTTACGAGATGCATCTTTCATGAATGAACGGCGGCGTACAAATGAACAAAAACAATTTCCCTATGAATTATGATAAAATCTTTAACAGACTTACGCGAATCGTATTTTAATTTTAATTACAAATAGTGCATTCATCCATTATGTGAATGCACCAGCAATGTCACAATGCAATGCAATTAAAACTATTAATATTGTAAGTTTTTCATCACATAAGAGAATCCATTATGCAAACATCAGTGGTGTAGCTCAAAAATAAAAAAACTGGCCTACCACAAGGCTCGTACGTGAGATATACAAACTTCTATGTTATGGGCGATTTGTAATTAATTTTTTAATATTTAATTTCTTTGTTATTTGTGGCCCATTTTTAAGCAATTTTCTTAATTAATGATGCTGTGAATTGCAAATTAGGCAGACGGGCTTGCGCTTGAATTGTAATGACATGTGATGAAGGAGTTTGTGCAAGAATTGAGGCTTGCTGATGATAGATGATACTCTGGGATAGAGTAAGGTGCAAATCTCGCGACTCGGACTAAGGGTAAGAGATTGGGCACTCTATCATATGGATGACTATCATATGGGTGATCTCGTTGTATTCGCCGGTTAGCCGGATTAAGAGTAGGGGATCACCCCACCTGCGCACGGCATTGTACCATATCCGGCGGCTGCAGAGGCGTGAGTAGTAAACGCCGAAGACACAGCTAGCTGTATGCCTGACCTCGTGGATTGCATCGTGCGTCCCAAGAACGGTCATGACTTGGTGTTGACAGGGCTCGGGCCAGTGTGACTAACACTGTAGGAGTCAGTAGCACCAATGATTCTGAGAACGTACGCTCATTCACCGCAATTCATTTCCTCTCTATTTCCAGGTGCTGTTGCAGAAGTGCGATTTTGGACGCGTTCAGTCGGACCCTTCGTCCGTCGTCCAAATATACCAGTCTTCTCTTCCTACCGGACGTCTTCACCTGGACCGGCCAGTGTCTTGCAGTCGATGGTGCGGTGGTGCTTCTGCATTATCTCGCAGAATTCTAGCCAACACGCCTGCAGCAAGATCTCGTCCACCCACCGTAGATCATCGTCCGGTATTTCTACCGCACCGTTCTCGGCACTGTTCGTTCTCGACTTTACTTTCACTTTTAACTAAAAGTCTTTTTGACTTTTCTGCTCATGAATGAGAATAATTTTTTTTTGTTTATTTATGAATCTGTAATAAAATCATAAATTAAGGGTTGACGAGTATCGGCGTGCCTTTCTCCAGTAATAAATAAGGCAACGAATTTTTTTCTTCTAATCCAAAACCGATGAAGTCGTAACGCCCCCCTTAAGGCACGCACTGCTTAGCCAGTGATTGATTTGTTTATTGTACTTATTACAATGGTGCGGCATCGATAAATAACAGACGACAGCATAAATTGCCCGGCGATTTACATTGAATGAACGGACGCCAGACTTTTGAAACGCGCTCTGCGATTTGTTTTCGGCCTCGTGTCGTACTTACTTACGTGTACACCCGATTTGTCCGCATAAATTTAGATCGTACAAGGTGATAGCTCGCTTCTTGTCGTGAGAGGACGTGTTTAATGACAATATTAACCGCAATTTAAAGGTGAGCTGGTGTCGCGTTCGTATTGTTGGCAACCCGTGTGTTTGTGTGTCTCGGGGGGGACGGATTGCCAAGCGAAGATTCCTTCTCGAAACTTGGAAACGTCCTTTGTGTTGTTGTGTTGCTTCATCTGAGCGGGATAAAGGTCACAGATTATAAAAAAAAGTTGCCAACAATGTTGGCGTGATATAAATGCATCTGATTGATCGTCTTCCTTTACATTTTACATTCTACAAAGTAAGAAAGTGGACGTAAATGTCCACCGTACGCAAATTATTAATATACGAAGTTAAAACTATACATATATCATATAATTCAGCGATGCTCACGGGCGCTGCGAAAGCGTTCTCCCCACTCTCGAATGTTTGTGAGAATCCAAATACGTTTCTGCGTCCAGACAGACAGGCATCTGCAACACGCGTATCAACGACATTAAAAAAAAGAGTACCGAGTCTTTTAAAATTGAAATGGAAAAGCGAATATTGTTTTATACAGGCATGGGAGTGACAGTTTTAAACGAACAGGGTAGAAGAAGAATCGATCGGACTTTCAAAGATTTTCTTCCAGCGCCGACTCAATATTACTTTCATTCTGTTTTTTTTTTAAATTTATTTATAATCTACCACAATTCTCCATGCTTGCGCTTGCATTCTGGACATTGTTGCCGGCGAAACGCCGTCCGAAATTCGGCGAGCTGCGAAAGAGATTGATTGCCGGTGAATATTGCGAGCGTGCATTGTTGCTGCGGCCATAATGCCCTCGAAGTTTCAACCCTGATAGACAGTCTATTTGAAAAACTCTCAAACTGCGAAATTGAACGAGATGAATGCAGCTGGGCGAACGGGGGCGCCGGCTTTATACCACTTTGTGCGCCTAGACAAAAAAAGGTCGCGAAAGCAGTGCAAGATTAAATAGTCGATTACTTGCAGAAAATTTGCATAAAAAAAGTACGGCCTCAGCTTAAAAAAAACTTAATTCTGCGCCATCTCTCTTTTTCTAAACGGATTAGTTCGTCTCTAACGATCTGGTGCCGCCTAGAAACTTCACGAAGTTTCTAGAGATGTGTAGGCAATTCTAGACAGGCGTTCTCCTGTGTTATGTGGGTGGCCTACACATGAGGGTGTAACAATCTCATTTTCATTGCAACTATATTGTACGTTAATACTTCCTGATGATTCAAAAGATTCCTAAACAGGAAAGTTTCAATCAAATAGAAATTCTACTAGGTTTCATTTCGTGATGCGCTTAGTTACAAGGACGATTCAAAAAGTTCTGTAGAAGCCTTGTTTAAAATTTTTGATTATTTCCTTTATGATATTGATAATGTTACGAATCGGGGGCGCTTCGTTCTGTTTATGCAACAAACACAGAAGTTTCATTTATTGTTTAGTTTATACTAGAAGAGAGGTACGCAGTGATTAAAGACCACCAACCATCAAGAAACGTAAATAAATTCGCTTAGTCACGAGGAGTTTTGTACATGCTTTAAATTTTAACACTTTTAGATTCATTAATAAATTTATCTTTTCTTAGTCATCGAATAAATGGAAGACGGACCCAAGATGGCCACAGACATACCTGTTCCTCGTTTCAACGACCGGACAGGCTTTTGAGAAGCTTTCTGTTTTAACAAGCTTGTAATTCCCTCACGTACGTTTGCAAAACTCGGAGAAATTCCGATTCCGTCTTCCTTCACAGAATCTCGTGAAAAGGGAGCACAAAGATAAAAATCACAAACACACGAGCCGTGCGTTGGGAGTTCTGAAGAGAGACTGACTGCAAGCGACCGCCGCGCTATTCCCCTAAAGATAAAAATCACAAACGCACGAGCCGTGCGTTGGGAGTTCTGAAGAGAGACTGACCGCAAGCGACCGCCGCGCTTTTCCCCTACCACAAGTTCAGACAGGAGTCGTTAGGATTGAAAACAGATTTATCCAAGAAACAAAGTGAAATGGAGATATACTGTATGACTAGATAACAGCGCATAATCAAGTTGTGCAACATTAGGAAATATGCCGACCGGCACGTAGGCCGTCTGGCTTTTAGATCCCACGCTAATACAGAGCGTTCGGAAAAATATTATGAATAACTTAAATGGATTTTTCAACGATAACACTATGCCGAATTCATTATAAAAAGGCATTACTTTGAGAAAAGTCATGAATGAAAAATGAATCATTTTAGAACTAAATAATTACTCTATGTGAGCATCAGAACCAACACACCTCCAAAAATATTGCAAAAGGTTTATAAAAAAAATCTAAACACGGGGTGTTTGTGACACCCCGAGAACTTTTGGCGCGCAGTGATGAAAAAATTAACAGTTTTCATTAAACAAACAAAGGGATGAGAGTTAGTTGACAGGAAGGTACACGATGGCAGCGCCAGCTATTGTCACACAAATCAAAATGGCAGAAAATTTCATGGGAGTGGGGTTGTTTTCTACATCCCGCGCGACCAGTTAAGAGTTAAACAGAAATTCCTCTAAATTTAATTTCTTGTTTAATTTATACCAGAAGTGAAGAACGCGGCGGAGATTACGGCCACCAATCAAGGAACAGAAAGAAAATTGCGCTTGGTTACGAGGGACGCCCAAAAAGTTTCGTTTTTTAATTTCATGAATTATAATTCACTGATTTCATTGAGATTAAGGAAGCCAAGGACAGAAGCGCTCTAAGCTAATAATGTACAGACGCTTCCAATTTTTTATTAATTATAGAAAGTTTGATTGATTGCAACTACAAAACTTTAAAGAGAATCAATCCGATTTAGTGTAGATTACTTGAAAGAAAAGAAGGAGCAAATACAGACTGGAAACCGATTTATGTGACATTTGGTTTAATGATGAGAAAAACAAAGAAGGAAATATATCGCCGAAAGCTTGGTAAAACGAGGTAGAGGAGAATAACACGGCTCGCGCGTCGCATACTCCCACTTGCGGTCTTTGTCTTTACTCTGGTTGCTCGAATATACTTCCTTGTTTATTTCGTTTACTTTATGCAAACTGCTTCTCAAGCAAATCTGTATAGGTATTGTATTGTCCGCTTACTTGACATCCGGACTGTCAGTGGCAAAATTTCAAAAAAAAAATCATGATTTTGAGTATACTTGTGCATTCAGTTACTAACATGTCAGTGGATGGAAGCCAGATTAGGGATGGTATGACGTATAAATAAAAATGCCTTTCCTTTTTAACAATTGCCTGAAATTCATTCGAAAGAAAAGAAAATGATATTCATTTAGTTACGAGGGCCGTACAATAAGTTAAAAAATTCGAATCCGTAAGAAACCGCTCCTGAAGTCACAAGGTAAAGCTCGTGATTAGTTCAAGGACGGGGCGAAAACTTGTTGGATTCCTAGATCGATCCCGATTCTACAACCATGTCAACAGTTTGTTAGAAATTCTAATGTCAGGTTTCTTTTCTAGAAATAACGGGTTTTTAAATTAAGAATACTGCCATAGCATGCCGTTGGACATTTTGACGCACGCAGAGAACGTACGTCCGCTCTTATGACGTGATAACACAACCTCACTTTTCAAGAAATAAAACGCTTCACGTAATTGAAAGTTTTACTTATAAAAGGTGCCGTTCTTGTTTTAACTGCAACCGTCAATCACATTTTGAAGTAACAACCAAGATGAAACGTCAGCCGAAAAATGACGACAATTAATAAATTCTGGCTGTTTAATTTAGTTTTTATTTATCAAGAGAAAGGACGATTTGCATACCGAAAGTAATAAGTGGTAATAATAATATTGAAACGAAAGGAAAAAGTTAGTTTCCGCGACTCTTCTATTACGAGGGTTGCTCGTGATGCTTCAAGATTTGAGGGAACGCTTTTTTTGTTGATTTCCAAGAGTCTGAAAGGTTAGAGAGAGCGACCGATATAATTTTTGCAAGAAAAAGGACAATCCATCGCAATTTTGCAATCTGTTTTAAAAGTGTATAAAAGGCATTTCAGGTGACACTTAAAATGAGTCATAATATTGATTTCTTTGTTAACGGTGAATGAGAAAAAAGGACGGAGTTATGATTCATAAGTCTAACGATGCAACACCAGACAATGATGCAGAGCTCTTCTCTTATGAATACAACAATGTAGGTGTTCCTGGAACGCACGGCCGGGCTCCGCTTCTGACGTCACGGGTTTAACGATGCGCACGTGTTTCCACGCGCTTCTCGCTTGGCCTCCTAGGTATCATATTATCTGTTTAATTAATATAGTTTTTAAAGAGTCATTTATTTCAATGATTTATGCATTTATTTGATGGCTTGGGGATGTAGTCAGTTAGGGGTGGTAAAGAAACTCCTTTTAATTTTAATTCAAGCTTTCCCTCACCATTTTCATTTCTTTCCCACCCTAATTGACTTCATCCCCAAGCATTCAACTTTATTAATTCTACCAGTCAAGGCCCAGATAAGATATCAACAATTACATTTATTTAATGCTACATAATTAATTACTGGTTTCATTATGGAATTGTATTTATTAAAAGAAGCTGAATTTTGCTTCGTTTTTATCTACGTATTTATTTTCATTCACTTCTTTGAAAATTAATATAATTGATTTTCAAATTTATATTACGTATCGATCAGGGCGTGTGAGTGTGAAATGAAAATTAAATTTAGCACCGCGACTTGTTTATGTTACGATTTTATCGCGCAATAATTAAATTAGAAGCCCGCGAAGATTACGATGCGTCCTCCCAGGCCGATTGTGAGTCAGCAAAGAATTTTTAATTTCCGTTCCGGCAGGACCAGAAATATTTAAACGTAATTTACTGTTAACTCGAGGTCGTTAAAAAATGCTAAATTAAACATTTCGAGTTTCGAAACACTCTTAGAGGCGAAGAATGGCTCTCTCATTAATTGCATTTCAAATCCAAACTATTTTTGACGCCGAAATAAAATGTTTCGTCTTGAATTGATGATTGAAATGAACGAATCGTTTGTTCCTTCGTACGAGGGCGTATTTTTATGTTACCTGCCCAGCCATGAAACAACGAGTTTTTCAAAACTAGAAATACCCACCACATATGCCAAGTTGTTACCACAAAACTCCAGATGAGATACTCCTGTTTACTTAGTCTGATCGGTAACAAGTCTGCGCTCTTTCTTTCACCAGCTTTCCCCTCGATTAGCAACAGTGAAGGATGGGGTAGGTAATTTGATGTTAATAAAAGGCGCCAGGGTGAACTAAGTACCCAGCTGATCCGCTATAACCTTGACAGCGTTCCCAAACCCTCTTGATTCTGTAGATGATCATTCGCAACAACCAGGTGATTTTATCTTACTCACTCGTACGCTGAAGGTATACGCACACAACACAACAGCTATTTCTACATTATTTAAGTATTTGTATAAAAAAACGATTTGGTTGTCGCAAACACTTTTTTTTCAACACGAGGAGATTCATAAATTTACTAGGGAAGTTAAAAGTAAAGGAGAAAAGTCAATACATGTAAGGTGCTCAGCCAATTGAGCTATAACGTCGCTAGTATTATGCGTAGAATTTTTGATCAAATCTCGTACGTGAATGCATGTCACAGATTACGAAGAAACGTATAAAAAATTCTATGGAACGGTTTGTAAATAATCAATTATAATTTACCCAAAAAAGTAAATGTGATTGGACTAAAACGTCAAATTCACAGCGTACGTATGACATAAGCGTTTTACGATATTTACTCAGAATAAAGCTTGTAAAACTTGACCTTCCACTTTAAACTGCATACAGACAGCATGCCTCTGGATGTGCGACGTACGACTTCGGGTCGATCCGAATAGTGTCGGTGCTCAGTGTAGACGTAGAAAAGACGTAGAATTTAAATCTGGTGATCGCAGGGGTCAATGCACGGCCCGACAGGCAGCTGATAATAAAATCTTTCGTCTCGTCATCGCACAATAAAGCTATTGCGATCAGTGTTGCCAGATTGGGCGATTTTGAGATACAATTTGCGTGTAATTTCAAATCGCAAACCGCAAATTGGGCGATATTTAAAAACGAAAGTGGCGCACTCTTTTTCTTCTCCTCTCAATGATTCTAAATTGTTGCTAAACGAAGCCGCTAGATGGCTCTGATATTCTTAATGCAATGTCGAGTAGATGATCAACGATTTTGGATTTCCCTCAAAAAAAAAAGGTAGTTCTAAGATAAGTCGCCAAATTTCTCCGAAATCCGTCGGTCCTTTTTTGTTTTCCGCCGAGGCCGCTTTACGTACCTATCGTGAAATTTAAAAATGTCAACTCGACGAGATGTTTTCGAATTTCCCTTCGAAAACTAGTTCTAAATAAAGTCGCTAAGTGGCTCTGATTTTTAAACACAATGTCTCGCTCTAAATCCCACTGTTTACTTATTAATTTATTTGTGTGTGTGCAAAAATATCGATGATCAAATCTACTCCAGAATCATTTGAAGCTCCTCAAGCTTCAGTTCTTCGTCTGCATCGGTTCATATGTTATTGAGTTTCCCGACAACTAATGGACCAGCTAAGAGACTTCTCCGTTTCCTGTGCAATTTGCTGTTGATCAACTAATAGATCCATTAATCAACTAATAAATCTAGTTGATTAAACTGGCTAATAGTTATTAGACGAATAACTACCATGGCAACAATTCAGAAAAATCAAGTTATTCGTCGAATAAGTTTAATAGGAGATAGATATCTCGACCCTTAATTAACTTATCTACAAATCTATAGGTCTACCGGTTGACTTATTTATAAGCAAATTATTTGCTAATTTGGTTGCCAACTAATAAATTTGTTACTTGTTTTTTCAACTAACTGATCGACCTGTCAGCAAAGAGTAGGTGTTATTCAAGAGACGACGCTCCGTGTCGGCACGTTTGATCTTTGCCGAGTAGTTTAACTGACCTCAAACCAGTTGTCCCTTTACTTTAAATTGGCGTAGGTGAAATACGGTGGAAACGAACAGCAAATGGCGTTGGCATGACACGAGGTGTGGCATACAGTTTTCACCAATCAGATTAACGCAGACACAATTTACGAAAGGACTTTTAAATTGGCGTAAATGTTTTCTCTTTCCTAATTTGCACTTCCTTGTTCAAGCGTCTTCTCTTATATAAGTTGTCTATTCTTTACTGTTAGTTTGCTTTGTGAATTATCTAACTAACCAACTAACTAACTAAACTAGTTGGTTAGTAGATAAGTCAATTGACTTGCTTACAGACGAGCTGGCTTAGTTATAAGCAAATTATTTACTAACTTGACTGCCAGCTAATAAATTTGTTACTTGTATTTCCAAATAACTAATAGACCCAATAGTTTCTTCTGTGAATTATTAACTGCTTAATAGATCTATTAGTTGGCTTGTCTACGAACGTCTCTCGATTGGCTTAACTAATAGACCTATTAGTTTGTTCTGTGATTTACTGTCCAAGTAATAGATCGATTAGTTGAAATATCTACAAACGTATCACATTTACAAGCAAATTTTTGACTTACTCGCCTGCAAACTAATAAATTCGTTACTTATCCCTCCAATTAACTAACAAACCTATTATTTGTTCCGTACATTATTGACCAACTAATAGGACTAATAGGATCAGTTGACTTGTCTACGAACGCGAAGATTTTCAGTTGGCTTTACTGCGAACTAATTTGTCTTTCCAAATAACTAATAGACCCATTCAGTTCTTCTGTGAATTATTAACTGCTTAATAGTTCTATTAGTTGACTTGTCTACGAACGAGGAAATCTATTGGTCGGCTTAGTTATAAGAAAATTATTTACTAACTTGACTGATCTATTAGTTGACTTGCTTGCAAACGGACAGATTTACTGTTTGGCTCATTTATAAGCAAACCATTTACTTTTGCTGCTTCCGACCAGTTTATTGTATAGAGCGAAAATGGGATGACTTTCTAAACCGATTATTGACGTTTAACGGATGACAGTTGTCAAATAGTTGTCTAACGTGACTTATTAGCGCTTTAGTTTGCTACTTTTATAGGTATCTTCATCTCGTATTTAATGTATGAGGTTAAAACAAGTTGAACTGAACTGAAGTCTAAGTACGTCCTAGTGAAGCAAACGAATGCACTGAACGTCAAATGACATTTCGCTTTGCTTTGATCTAATTCAAGACCTGCTTCATAAGATTATGAAAAATTCAAAGGCTTCGTTTCAATTGAACACCTGTAATTGAATCGATCTGTGTTGAATTAATTAAACCCCGCATAAAACTGTATTCGAGAGTCTTGATAGAAGTATTGGAGCTTTTGGGCGGTTTTTCATTCAAGAGTTTGTGCCTTGCATTTTAAAAAACTGGCAACACTGATTGGGATACAGTTGTTTTAAACGTCGCTAGTATTACGCGTAGAATTTTTGATCAAATGCATGTCAAAGTTTACGAGATATCGGATATCGCTTACAAAAATTGTAATTGATTACTTAGCGGGTGACCCTCTTATACATTTATAATTGTCTAAATTATAAAAATTGTTATTGGATACATTAATGGGCTGACCCTATACTATATTATTTATAATTGCCCAGACATGATGAGATCGTAAATCTGCGATAAGGTTAAAGAATGAGCCTACCTCAAAGCAAAAAAGAAATTGCTGCCAACTCCTACGTTTAGAGTTGCCCACGCCTCAGGTCAAAGATCGATTAAAAAACGGCCGGAGTAACTGTTTAATTAATTAATTATTTATCGATACGTCTGCGAAATGAAATCGGTTTCGTATTAAAAACCGTTGTATAACAGCCGTACGCAACAAGTCGCCATAAATTACCATATTTACACGGCGGTGAATTTATTGCGCCCATTACTAATATTAAATGTGGCCATATTTTTAATAACGCGCCAGCAAATTTCCTTCCGTGTTCGTGCGTTCTATGTAGGTATGTATGTATATGCGAGCGCAGATGAATTATAGTCAATTTGCAAATTAGAAAAAAAAAAAAAAGTTTTCCTTACAGGGTGTCGTCGTCGGTCGATATTTTCACTCGACTTCCAGAACTTTGTAACCATAACTCCGCCTTCGGTGTTAACTGATTTCCCCAAACATTTTTTTTGCCCAGTAAATTTATTTATTTGTTGAGAGGTTTGATATATACAGGCGCGCATAAATTACCGAAATTGTTTGCAGCGACGGTGTACATAAACTCGGATCCCCGAGCGAAACTTCCGTCCCGAAAAGGTTAAACGTACACAGACGGTAAACAAAGCGCCAAATTTCGGGGCCGAAAAGATTTCAGATTAGGTTTTTTTCCGTTCGCGCAAGGTCAGTGTTTTTTTTTTTTTTGTTGTGCGCTCGTTCCGTTCTTTTCTTCTTCCATGATTGGGAGAGGACCTTTTGTTTGTTTTATTGTATCGTAAAGATAGAATCAAGAAACTGATCGGGGTCGTCGAAATACTAATGCACAAAAACAACAAACAGACACGCTTGGCTTCGCGTACTTCTAATTTACTAATCACTAAATTAATTACTACTTCTTACTTCTACTCACTCTTGACTACTACTTCATGACCACTCTTTGATTAATTAATAATCATCTAATTAATAATACTGCTACTACTTAATATCTGACTAATTAATACTGCTACTACCTCCTGTCTACCTCCGGGTCGATCTTTTATACACTTCCTAAATCTACGTCACGATTGGTTCCTTCGCTCTGGTGGCTGGGGTTCGGTCCAAAGTACAAAGTTCTAAAGGTGTCAGCATCAATTGACCCTTGCCAAATTTGTTTTCTTAAAGCATTCTAATTGCCTCGATCTTAATTGGCACATGTAAACAACACACTCACATTCCGCATAGCTTGCATTTATGCGTAGTGAAATGCGAGTATGTGTAACGCGGCTTTGTCCTACTAACTTCAATGGGTGCTGATTCCGCATAATTTTGAAATGCACGTAATTGCAATAATTACGAAACGAATTTAAATTTACTTATTTTCCCAGATAATGACATCGTGACAATATCAGTTGTTAAGTCTCCTGCACCCTTAAGCTATGTGAAAAGGGTCGTCGTAACAATATTTAAATTTGCGTCGGAAACGTATTAATTCCTTTCCCTCCACGGCTTTGAAGCAAGTAAACATCTTGTCAGAATTCTTTTTAATATTCTGCACGCGAGCGTTTTATTGCGTTTCTCATTATTATCAACGACGACATACCGGCGTATAAATCAGCTTATCGCTAAAATCTGAACGGTGGTACATCGACGAAACTGCGAACGGTATAACACCGCGAGGTTCGTTTGTTTGGGCGGGAGGGCATATTTTAATTTGGACGCAGTGTTTAAATTATGTATTTATTTGTTTATTTATTTATTAGTTTGCGGCCGACGCAAAATAGAATTTGCTCGCGCGCCTCGCTCGTATCGAATTTCTATACCAGTCATTGGATAGAGCGGATTTTTAGGCACTCAACAATATCAGTATGCCTACATTGATACTTATGAGTGCCTAAAAGAACATGTTGTGATAGGTCAATGTTAGAGGGCGGATTTTTAGGCACTTTTGTAATTTGTGACTGCGATGTGGCGGCATCTGTGCCAGTCCCCCTTTTGATCCCGCTGATTTAAGTCATTGGAGTGATTTAAGTTGCCTACCCTCGAGGGGTTGCGAGGTGTTTTTGGATCGGCTCCACTACTTGCGACTCACACGCTCAGGCCCAGTTTTACAATCGTGGAATTAGGACGAATAACTGTTCGCTGAATATCCTATAACGTTCCTCCATATCTGTCTATCTTATTCTAAGTATAATGCTTATCCGACGAATGTAAAATCGGGCCTCAGTGTCTTTATCGCGTGGCTTACGTACTTTAACGCATCTTAATGGCTGCTTGTCCTAAGAAGAGTCAGTATTTTGTCGTTTGGGCCCCTTACCCCTGATTCCAAACTTCGATACTTCTTTTTAAGTCATTTACGTTTTTTGACACGACAAGCCTTTATTCTTCTATTTTGTTTGCGACTCTTGAGATATCGTCCATGACCATGATAAACAATGAAGGACTCAATATCCCTCCCTGAGGTACCCATTCTCCGTGCTTTCATCGCATAGAGGCCTCGACGCTGATTCGGACCATTTTATGGTAGGAGTGAAGGTCACACAGATAATACCGGAAATCAGAAACAAAGAGGAAAGGAGAGAAGAGGTAATAAGACAATAAGACTAAGAAATTCAGAAGATCAAAAGAAATATAAAGAAATAAATGGGGGAGAGGCAGAGAACACCATAGAAACAGGCAGTATAGAAGAAAAATGGGAGGAGTTTAAAGAGATAATAGAAAAACCTGTAATACCGAAGAAAAGGCGAAGTTTGCAGAGTGTGCAGCGAGTTTGCAGAGTTTAGAGCGAGTTTGCAGAATTTGCAGCTTGTTTGCAGAGTTCGCAGAGAGTTTGCAGAGTTCGCAGCGAGTTTGTAGACTTTGCAGCGAGTTTGCAGATAGTTTGTAGCGAGTTTGCAGAGTTTAGAGCGAGTTTGCAGAGTTTGCAAAGTTTGCAGCTAGTTTGCAGATATTTTGCAGCGAGTTTGCCGAGTTTGCAGCGAGTTTGCACAGTTTGCAGCGAATTTGCAGAGTTTGAAGCGAGTTTGCAGAGTTTACAGCGAGTTTGCAGAGTCTGCAGCTAGTTTGCAGAGTTTGCAGCTCGTTTGCAGAGTTTGCAGCGAGTTTGCAGAGTTTACAGCGAGTATGCAGACTTTGCAGACAGTTTGCAGCGAGTTCGATGAAGAATGTAAGAATGAAATAGAAAAAAGAAGAAAGCTAAGAATGCTAACAGAGAGGGGCGATGAAGTAAAAAATCGATATGAACAACAAAGAAAGAAAACAAAAAGATACTAAGGAACAAGAGAAAGCTAAGATTAAGAATGCTAACAGAGAGGGACGATGAAGTAAAAAATCAATATGAACAACAAAGAAAGAAAACAAAAAGGATACTAAGGAACAGGAAAAGAAAATATAGTGAAAAAATGATAGAAGAAATAGAAGAAAATTTTAAAAGCAACTAAATCAGGAACTTGTACCAGACAGTAAAAAATGAAAGACAGGGATATCAAGCGACTACGGTGGTCTACAAGGGAAAAAAGGAAGAATTTAACAGGA
This sequence comes from Dorcus hopei, assembly GCA_033060865.1. Classification (NCBI taxonomy): domain Eukaryota; kingdom Metazoa; phylum Arthropoda; class Insecta; order Coleoptera; family Lucanidae; genus Dorcus; species Dorcus hopei. Next base: position 42,847,475 of record CM065423.1, on the reverse strand, counting down.
GATGAAGAAGTTCTGGCCAGATGAAGAGAATATTTCGATGATTTGTTGAACGAAGAAAATAGGACTGAGGATAAAACAGAAGAAGACGAAATAAAACAGCAACCACAGGAAGCGGAATCACCGCCAAGCAAAGGACAAACAGAGGAAATAATAAAAAAAATTAAAAAATGTCACCCAAGTTTAAATTTAAATTTACTTTGCCTCTACTTACCACGGTTCAGGTTGACAAGCTTCTGCCGATTCTACGATCAACTGTGCCCCAGCTAGCAACAGACAGACAGACAGACAGAGAGACAGACCAGCTCCCTAATCAACCCTAAAACGCTACGAGCGGCACCTGAGCGAATTAGCCCTTCTCCGCTCGAGTGTCGATTGCAGCTAGCTTGGTCCCACGAAATATAAAATTGTAGACGGCGGCGGCGCGGTGTATTCGTTTTGATGCTGTTCATGTTGAACTAAACCGAAAATTATTATAAATATTGTTAAAAAAAGGTTTGTTTTTCAATTTAAAATGGTCTCGAACTTGTACAACACTGTTAAACGTTAATAAACTAACTCGCTCGGTGCTCTCTGTTTTTGATTTCGTTGATACGACTGAGTCGGTTATGTGCCGGCGCTTGTTTGTCTAAAACATCGAGATCGTCGCAAGTAATTGGGGGTGGGGGTCGAGCTTTCGGCGAGCTCGTGCCCGTCCCTGACGTAGAAAATACATAAGTGCTATTGAATTTTTTTAAATCGAACATAGACCGAAAAGTACGTGGTAACCATGGATATGGTTAACATTAATTGTCATTATTTTTCTTTCACACATTTCACACATATTCAACGAATGAAAGGATACAAATCTACAACTGGTATCGAGCAGGATTCAGTTTAAGGCAATTAGTAATTTTTATGACCGTTTGGATATGTTCTCAAACTTCCAGAAAACTGATTAATGATTATTTTTAACTATTTCGGAAAAAGAGTTTCAGTGCTAGACGAAAAGTATGAATGGTATCCATAGTAACGAAGCCCACATACATATTAAGCCTATGTTCGATTTTAAGAAACTTACCTTCAATATTGCAGCGAGGATGCATATGTTCTACGCTAAAAAATTCTCACTGTACATATTTATATAAAAGAAACAACTCGGACTTCCGTTCCCAGCTGTTAAACGTGCAATAAAACGAAATTGAGATATTTGTCAAGGGCGCATTGTGTGCAGGCAAGAAGTCAATAAAATAATAATCATAAAATTTATAGTCCTATTATACTGCTGCGTTTATAAAGCGTGGCGTCTTACTTCGTACGCAAAGCACTTTCTGCATCTTCCAGAACCTCGTTTGGAACCAGCTTTCTGTCCGATCCCTCAATGACACCGTCATAAGTTTTCTTGTCAAAAAGAAATAAATTAGTAATTTATTTATGAAAAGATAAACCTTGCTTTTCTAGAGGATTACGAAGGTGTTGTGAATAGTTTTAAAGTTTAAAATAAAATAAAACATTCTAACCTAACTTAATATACAGGTGTCCATGAACTAACACAGCAATATGTAAACGTTTGAATTAATATTAAGTTGAACTGAGACGGGCGGTATGCATACGTATAAGATAACCGCATTTCGGAGTTTAAATTTGAACAAGTGAGTCATTTTTGAGTTCGTAAGGAGACGAGAAAATTAAAGCCGTATCCGTCAAATTCATCCGGACTTGGCTGAAATACAGCTCACAAAGAGTATGCAAATTCTTGATGCCTTGCATTTTCCACTGTGGATCGTCATCTTGCTCCTCCGGTTTGGTCTGATTAAATTTCACTCGAAAGCGATTCATAATGCGAGCTGTACATCTTCCGGCTGCAAAGAGACGCAAAGACACAGCAATTTCACTATTTCGTGCAAAATTAATGCGGCCCCCGCTCGATGGGGCCGAATTAACTGTTCGGGGTTTAATTTATAAATCAAAGTAAATTGCACGCGTATCTTTTCTACGTACAGCAGAGGAGAGTTTCGCCGTGCGCTTTGTAAGGCAGAGAGCATGAGAATTAAATTGTTCTGGCATGTTTGAATTAATTAAGTAGGTATTACAGAACGTAATCAGAACTACACAAAGAAACTGTAATACATTTGTGTATTTAAGTAATTATCTCGTTACTAAATAAATCACATTGATTACTGTAAGTACCTGTACATTAATTACCTACTAAAGTAAACACGGCGTACGATATTTTTTTTCCTTTCAATGTCATAACATAACGTATTAATTAATCAGGGCGTGCCCACATCTATAATCGGCATTGGTCCTTTTTGTATATAGGCCGCTTTTCTCAATTAAATTTGATTTATCGTTGAAAAACCGGCGTTTTTATACCGAGCGCGCAGGATTGGCAGGTCATTTTCTTCTTGCACAACGGACAGGTTAATAATTAAACAAGACGCCGGCCGAGAAAAAAATCCGTCGACTTATTTATTGACGATACAAATTAATGTCCGGCGCCAGGATTTCCATTCACTTTCGACACAAACCCGATGAAAATGTAAATTAGACACATTCGTATGTATCGGTCGGAATCGAGCGAGCGCTGTTTGTTTATTTAAATTTCACGAAAGACGTAAAAATTCACGTCCGCGGGCGGGCGGGCGGGCGACGTCCAAACCGAAATTGTTTGTTTTGTCTGGTTTTCATTTTTATATTTACTCAATGAATTACGTATTAAAAACAAAACCGTATGTCATCATACGTAACCACATGACAAAGTGGAATAAAGAAAGAAGAAAAAAAAAGGATTTAAAGCAGGATTTGTAGGTACTTTTGTGAGATGGTTCCCTCCAGCAATCGTTTGTTTTTAGTTGAATGCAAATTTACAAATTTCGGATTGTCTCACCCAGTAATTGCTTAAATTCTATTTACTTTATACACGAGTCACTGTGAAATACCCACGTTCTAAATGCAAGGTTGTACCCACTTCTTGAAAGTAAAAAAAATGTGCCTCTTGGAAAAAAATCACTTTGTAGTAAATTGTTTATAGATCCGATAAAATATTAATACTTCTTTTCCCACTTAAAAAAAATTACATCTCATTTAATGCTAACTGACATGTTTGCATATCTCATTTTTGCCTGGAATATTCACAGTGTCACCTGCATAAAAAATACAGTTTCTAGGTGTCTGTAGATAATTTAAGCCATTAATATAAATAACAGATAATATAGGTCCTAAAATGGAACCTTGTGGTACACCAATCTTGCTACTCTCCAATTGACAGTTCTTGTTGTTATTGTTGTTAATAGCCAATGTACGTACATACCTCCAGGTCATTTTTTTACTATATGCCGATCAATCGATCGACAAGTCAAAGTACTTTTATATAGCTATCTCCTTCTAACTTTCGTAAAACGGCCTTGCGGCTTTTGTCATGTCAAGTCGTTCTGTCGTATATTTAGTAGATCTATCAGCAAAGAATAGGTGTTATTCAAGGGACGACACTCCGTGTTGGCACGTTTGATCTTTGCCGAGTAGTTTAGCTGACCTCAAACCAGTTGTCCCTTTACTTTAAATTGGCGTAGGCGAAATACGGTGGAACCGAACAGCAAATGGCGTTGGCATGACACGAGGTGTGGCATACAGTTTTCACCAATCAGATAAACGCAGACACAATTTTCGATAGCATACGAAAGGACTTTTAAATTGGCGTAAATGTTTTCTCTTTTCTAATTTGCACTTCCTTGTTCAAGCGTCTTCTCTTATATAAGTTGTCTGTTCTTTACTGTTAGTTTGCTTTGTGAATTATCTAACTAACCAACTGACTAACTAAACTAGTTAATTAGTAGATAAGTCAAATGACTTGTTTGCAGACGAGCTGGCTTAGTTATAAGCAAATTATTTACTAACTTGACTGTCAGCTAATAAATTTGTTACTTGTATTTCCAAATAACTAACAGACCCAATAGCTTCTTCTGTGAATTATTAACTGCTTAATAGATCTATTAGTTGGCTTGTCTACGAACGTCGCTCGATTGGCTTAACTAATAGACCTATTAGTTTGTTCTGTGATTTACTGTCCAAGTAATAGATCGATTAGCTGACATGTCTACAAACGTATCACATTTACAAGCAGATTATTAACTTACTCGACTGCAAACTAATAAATTCGTTACTTATCCCTCCAATTAACTAACAAACCTATTATTTGTTGAGTAAATTATTGACCAACTAATAGGACTATCTGTTGACTTGTCTCTACGAACGCGAAGAGTTTCAGTTGGCTTTACTGCGAGCTAATATGTCTTTCCAAATAACTAATAGACCCATTCAGTTCTTCTGTGAATTATTAACTGCTTAATAGTTCTATTAGTTGACTTGTCTACGAACGAGACAATCTATTGGCCGGCTTAGTTATAAGAAAATTATTTACTAACTTCTAACCGATCTATTAGTTGACTTGTTTGCAAACGGACAGATTTAATGTTTGGCTCATTTATAAGCAAACCATTTACTTTTGCTGCTTCCGACCAGTTTATTGTATAGAGCGAAAATAGGATGACTTTCTAGACCGATTATTGACGTTTAGTTTAGACATAGAAAAGAAAACCATACTCGGTGGACACGTGGTACATACAAGAAAAAAAATGTCATGAGTTCCAGACAATTCTCATTAAATTTTGTTTTCGTGAAAATAACAAACTTTTTGATGTCTCCTTTGTTAATTATGAATGTGATCGATACGTTTCCGTGAGTTTGCAATGTATCGAAAACTAATGCGATCGGGAGCTTTTGTAACTTTTAACTTAGCCCTTAGTTAACTTTAATCTGCGATCGGGAGCTTTAATTTACCTCTTAGTTAACTTTAATCTTTAGTTTATTCCCTTAGAAACAATTGTCTTTACAATTGTAGGCTTGGGAATAAACTAAAGGTTAAAGTTAAAAAGGGATTGAAGCACTGGCCCTAAGAAAGAGAAAAAAATTGCCAAAAATTTGAACAAGTTCGCACATCGGCTGCAAAAGTGTCTTTAACTATAAAAGTTAAAGAAGCAAAAATGACAATTTTTAAATTTTAACAAAGATATACATATAAATAAAATAGTAAAGGGGACACTTCTGTTCACGACGAAAAGGCTTCGGCGAATATTTTATAAAATCACTTACCCATAACAGTTAACGAATTACGTCGTTTTCTTGGACTCATTAATTTTTATCGTCGTACCCTTCCAAATACGGCCACTAAACAAGCTCCTTTGTTAATTTTTATTCATGGAGGAAAGAAGAATGACAAAATAAAAATCCAATGGACACCAGAAACAAAAGAAGCTTTTGAAAATCTTAAACAAAGTCTTCCAGAAGCAACACTTCTAGCTCATCCATCTTCAAATTTACCACTAATTTTAATGGTTGATGCTTCAGATTTTGCAATTGGCGCATCTCTACAACAAATCAGAGGTGATGTTCTTGAACCACTTGGTTTCTTTTCAAAGAAACTTAATGAGGCTCAAAAAAATTATTCAACTTACGACAGAGAACTTCTTGCAGCCTACTCAGCAGTTAAATATTTTCAATATATGTTGGAGGGAAGAAATTTTCCAATTTATACTGATCATAAACCGTTAACTTTCATGTTTAGACAGCGTTCTGAGAAAGCTTCACCAAGACAGATACGTCACATAAGTTTTATCGGACAATTCACTACAGATATAAGATATACTTGTGGACGAGAAAACATTGCAGCAGATGCTTGTTCAAGAATCAATTCGATTAATTTGAACAGTAGTTTTACAATGGAAGATGAAGAATTAAAATATTTGAAAACCTTTTTCACTTCATCAATTAACTTGACGTCAATAACACTACCTAACGGCATAGAACTTATATGCGATACATCTCAATGCATACCTGCAGACCATACATACCTCAACAGTTTAGGCGAGCCATATTTGATTCGTTTCATAACATGGCTCATCCTGGAGTAAAAGGTTCCGTCGAACTGATAAGAAAGCGTTTTATTTGGCCATCACTTAAGAAAGATATAAAAATTTGGGCAACAACATGTATTGCATGTCAACGCAGCAAAGTGTGGAAACATACGAGTAGTCAAATAGGAAATTATCTTCCAGTGAGTTTCAACATATAAATGTTGATCTTGTTGGACCACTACCAGAATCTCAAGGGTATTGTTATTTATTGACCATCATTGACCGTTTTTCAAGATGGCCAGAAGCAATTCCACTCAAAGATATCACTGCAGAAACAGTCACATATGCGATTCTCTCTTCTTGGATTGCACGATATGGTATACCTCAAATCATCACAACAGATCGTGGGCGACAATTCGAGTGTCAACTTTTCAAGTGTCTCACCGCTTCTTTAGGAATGAAACACTGCTCATCATCCAGCAGCAAATGGGAAAATTGAACGATGGCATCGACAACTTAAAGTTGCTATTAAAGCACAACTCTCTAACGACTGGATTTCTAAACTACCAGTAATTTTGATGGGTCTTCGATCGTATATTATTTCAGAGACGAACACTACTGCAGCAGAAATGGTTTACGGCACTCCGATTAAATTACCAGGCGATTTTTTTCAAGAAGATAGTATTTCAACTGATTTTCCTACATTTCTATTTAAATTGAAAGAACATATGAAATCTTTAAAACCAGTTCCAAATGAACATCACTCATAAAAGAAAATTTTTGTGCATCCAGCATTACAAACTTGTAAACATGTTTTCATACGACACGATGCACATAGAACTCCAATTCAGCCAACATATGATGGACCCATATCTAGTTATCTCAAGAAATGAAAAAATTTTCGATGTTTCAACCGGAAGGGGTAAAAAAGCTATTAGTATTGATCGGCTTAAACCAACTTTTGTTCTAGAAGACTCAATAGCCTCAAAAGACACTGATGTCCATACAAGATTTCATACAAGTCCACCTGAGGATCAACACTCTTCACAACAAACAACAAAAGACAACAAGGTCGGGTAGACGAGTCAATTTTCCAAGACGATTTCTAGACGTTGTCACTGGGGAGGGAGTATGTGGCTATCGTCAATCATGGTGATGATCAGTGGTAAATAAAAATAAGATAGTAGTTATAGAATATTCGATAAATTTTCAATTGTTATTATTTATAATAACTTTGACGTAATGTTTTTCTTATAAAGATTTAAAAAAATAAATCTCTTAATTAAACTCAAAGGATATCTTCTGTTACAACATTTTCAAAAACCGCCCCTTTTGTAATTTGCGACTGCGAGGTGGCGGCATCTGCGCGAGTCCCCCCTTTTGATCCCGCTCACTGAAGTCACTGGAGTGACTTAAGTTGCCTACCCTCAAAGGATTGCGAGGTTTTTTAAACCGGCTCCGCTACCTTGCGTGAGGGTCCTCACGCGCATAGGGTCTCATCGTTTTTTTTTTTTTTTTTTTAATAAAATGGTAATCGTTACTTTACTTTCGTCCAAAAAATTACAGCGCGTAAGTGAATGAATGTCACATATTAAAAAAAAAAAAAAAATGAAAGAAATTAGTGACACGCATAGTTTACGTATTTTTCCGCTTTTCCACAACTGGAAAAGATAATATAATCGGTTCAAGCGCATAAATAAAACATGAATGTCTTTCCTCTCTCATGGCTGGCTGCCCTTTGAAAAAAAAAAAAAAGAATTTAAATATTCAGCATAATATCTGCAGTTTTCCTTTCAATCCCTGGCGTTTGCTTTCCCGCTTCCATCCATCCCAGATATTTGCAATTATCGGTTATCCGGATGGCCTCCGGCGTTGTTATTATTACATCTCCGATGAGGTAAAAACCGTGCTCTCACGCACACACGTACGTACAGAAGAACCGGCGGTGTTTGTGATATATCCTGCGCAGAACTCCCATTACCATGATATATCGTGTGCACTCGTGATGCATTGCCTGTCGCAGCTATATTAGCAAATAGTCATGCACATAAGCAAAATAAAAACGCTCTGTGAATATAGGAGTCAGGGTGGTATTTACGAGCGCTCGAGATTTATGCCCCGGTGCAAATCTATTTACTCCAGATATTAGAGTTTCTGCATTGTAAAGGCGGAACGCCGTTAAGCGATCGTGATTTTAATCGAGGATACCTTATTATTACTTGCAGTCATTTTTGCGTCACGGTTTGTCAATTCGTGATGTAAGTAAATCCGTCTTAAATATACAGGCCAGGCTCTAATGGTATTTACCTGAGGCATCCTTTTTTTTTTTTAATCCAAGCGCACTCGGTAGAGTACCGTCCATCTACGTAATATAATATAAAAAGGCCAGTGTTTCTCAACCCAATTACGGACGAAAAATGTCGCCTGGAATCTGTCACACGAGGCGACGAGACGTTCGATTCGTCTCGCGACATCATCCGAAATGATTGAGTTAAACCAGTTTTTATTGCCCGCGATTCAGCAATAAACGCGCGGATTAAATATAGAAAGTCGCGCGAGCAACCGTTTTAAAATTGGCCCACTTCAAATTGTCAGCGATCGCCGCTGATTGATGTTATTTCGAATTGTTACGCGACGTCGAGAGCCATGACGCGCGAATTCCTCTCCGCAAATCGAGAGATAAATTTAAACCGTTTGTTATCGACGCGAACGGTTTCGAATTGGGCACAGGGTATTATGTTTCAATCGACGTTTAATGCGATCCTGAAAACCGAATGAGCACGTCGCAGTTTACCACACGAATCATTTAACTATTAAGTTGAGGACAGTGGTTTTAGAAGGGTTTACTTTTATATTATCTACCCGGCCATGAAAAAAACCACGTACGAATAACGAAATAACACATAAACTATTGGTACATTGCATCATCAAACAGTCGTCGAGGTGACTCATAAAATGAGTCGCTGTTATGTAAAAGAAGTTTGTTTAAATTGAGCAACTTGATGTCACGTGCAAGGTTTTGTTCTTAATCGGAATTTCTGGTATGAACCCGTATAAAAGGCATCACACTGTCAGAAGTCGTATGGTCGTAAACTCATCGGCAGAATGACTTAGTGTGGTCGCGATCGTGACCAGTCATAAGTTCCTCAGTCTCTTTGTATCCCGTACCATGGTATGGTGAGCAAACATTAATTTATTTGCCAATTAGTTGCGTTATTGTAAAGTTATTTTGCATCGTTTTGAATTTGTTTTGTACGATGTGATTCGGTACTCCTTCTTTGAATAAAATATGGTATTTATCAAATACTACCTATATCGTTCCACGTGCTATTTGGTGCTAATTGGATGGTCTAAAGTATTTATAAAAAAAATTAGACTTACCTCTATAAAATCCATCCTCTGCAGCGTCGGTTAACCAGAAGAAGAAGAAGAAGACGACCCACATCCAAACAATCCACATTCGACAGTAGGATGACATGGTGTAAATTCTCATCTCGCGTCACTTTGAAAGTCTACCACAACATTGCAGTCGTCACATTATGAGCTTCCACTCCAATAAAGATCGAAGAGTGCATTTCGAGATAACTTCATGCGAGCTCGTCTGGCTTAAAATTACACCATGGCGGGGCTGTCGAAATAAATTATCTTGTACGGTCCATCTGGCCTATTTGTGTGGGCAGTAATGTGGATTTTTATCGGGTCAGCATGCACACACACACACACACGTACGTGCATACAGACATACGATGGGAAGGAAATCAAAGCGAAGCTCGAAAGGCGAGCGCAATTTATAAATGAGATTTTTGTACGTGGCTAAGGTCAAGCATGCGGTTTTAAATATCTGATTAGCCTGGTGGATTTATGTGCACGTATGTTCCGTGTACGAGGGCATGCAAATTATTAAGGTAAATTGCGGTTATCTATTAACGTGTCTGTCGCCTTAAATGATGTTTATGATAGTTTTTCTTTCGCAGTGTTTCATGGATCGGTGCACTTTGACATGGAAAGAACGGCGAAGAAAAAAGCTACGTGTTCTACATGATAAATACATATTTCAACAACGAGTTCTCTATTATACAGGATAAGTCAGTAAGTCAAGGGGAGATCGCACCTCTATAACTCGAACCTCCACAACCTCCCTGCACATTGTGTATAACTGAAATCTTTCTTTAACTCGAAATTTCTATAACTCGAAGTAATTTTCCGGTCCCTTGAGATTGGAGTTATGGAGGTTCGACTGTATTTTGGAAGACGATAGTTTCTTTCTCTTTTCCTACTCCTATTTCTTGGATGATACGGAAGAGAATGTGTTTATCAGCAGAACGAGAACGAGAACGAAACTCTGCCACATATTGCTTACTTAACATCTAAACCAAACCTTTCTTAGCCTATGTAAATTTTTGTTTAAATATTGAGGTGATGGTTCCATCTGCCTAAAGTACTTGCTTTTCATTTCTTAGCACTTGCAGAGAAAGGACAACTCTATCTCGGACTTGAATAGGAGTAATAACCACGTTCATATATTTTATAACGATCGACACTATCGCCTCTCAAACTATGCTTCCTATTCCGAGTCACCCTGTATTGCTCTTTTGATGTTTTGTAACTTAATAAGTATGAAAACATTATCATTTCCTAATCTCTAGATTTGAATACAGATTTGAAAATGAAAAGAGAAAAAAAATGGAAACACCGATAAAACGAATAAAAAAGCGAAAGAAGAACGACGATTTTGTTACGGTGGAGAGTGTTAGAACTGATTAATTAATAAGTGAACAAAAAACAGACTATGATACTGAAGAAATGATAAACAAGGTAGTGAAAGATGATCGACGCTCCTTCAGCGACGAACTGTTCAAAAATCAAAAGACTAACAGAAAGCAAAACATAACTGAATGAACAGATCAGACATCCAGCAAAGCGTCAGTGAAGTAAATCTGTAAAAGTAATAAAAGTAATTTTAAACTAAAGGCTGTGAAAACGAAAAAAACGCACAACATAGACAACAGAAGGAAAACATGAAGAAAAGAACAGAAACAAGCGATTTACATCTAGTGTAAATGAAGTAAATGTGAAATATTAGCTTCAAATTTCGCGCCCAAAAGAGTTGTAGTCTGACAGGAATTACATTGATGGCGCCAGCGTAACGCTATCACGCTTAATCGTTATTAATCTCAATTAAAAACGTATAAAGAACTTGAAGAAACATAATTTCAATAATAGAATCGAAAACTATAAACTAAATTCAGTTTGACTGTATTTTAGATTCGGAAAAAGTCAAATTCAGGCAATTCCGATAATTTTTAGGTATTTCAAATTTCGCGCCCCAAAAATGAAGTTCGACGGGATTTACAGAGATGGCGCCACATTATTTCGATCAAATTCAAAGCCACTATTGATTTTATTAGAATATTAAAAAAAAAAAGTTAAATTAAATCGATAGGAAAAGCAAAAGGAAACTTCAATAAAACTTAAACGAAATACGTAAAATATTGAACGAACAAAGAACGATCTATAATCCTCAATTCGTGGAAAACGATTGAGAATTAAATTAAATAAATTCGAAAAGTTGATTTCAAATTTCGCGCCGAAAAAATCTTAGTCTGACAGAATTTACATTGATGGCGCCAGCTGCAGTTTGTCGTTTTTAATACCTAATTAAAAATGCACAAAAAAAAACTCGAAGAAATATAATTTTAATGACGGAATCTAAAACTATAAACAGAATTTAGTAGGTACCGTCTGCAATAAAAAAATGTTGCAACATTCGTAATTTTTAAAAAATCATAAATATAACTTAAGTAAATCCGAAAACTAATTTCAAATTTCGCGCTGAAAAAAATTGTAGTCTGATGAAAATTAAAAACCGAATTCACTTTGGCTTGGTTGTAGTTTGGATTAAAAAAAATTCTTCCTTTTAGCAACTTCTGTAACTTTTGATATTTCGAATTTCGCGCGCCTAGAAAAACGAAGTCCTACAAGATTTACATAGATGGCGCCACATAATTTCGAGTTTCCTTTGATTTAACTTTGTTGAGATACAAATTAAAAAGAAAATTAAGTCGACAAGTTGAACCAAAAGAAAACTTAATTAAACAGCGAAGCACAAACAAAACCCAATTGAATAATTGCAATAATTTTAATAATAGAATCAAAAACTATAAACGAAATTCAGTTTGACTCTACTTTAGATTCAGAAAAAAGTAAAAAAAAAAATATCGTTATCCTTCGGCAATTCCGATGATTTTCGCGCCTAAAAAATGAAGTTCGACAGGATTTACACAGATGGCGCCACATTATTTCGGCGTTTTCTTTATTTCACTCTTACATGCACTGAAACACATTCGCTCTCCCTCACACTTGTGCTCAGAGCGTGCCCCGAGCGTAATGTCGATGACGCCCAGGTTCGGCATGACGCTCGAGGCACGCTCTGAGTATTTTTAGGTATTTCAAATTTTGCGACTAGAAAATGAAACTCGATAAGGTATACAAAGATGGCGCCACATTATTTCGATCGAATCCAAAGCCACTGTTTTAATTTTATTTTATTAGAATATGAAAAAAAAAAAATTAAACTAAATCGATAGGAAAAGCAAAAGGAAACTTTAATCAAATTTAAACGAAATACATATTACAATATTAAATGAACAAGAAAAATGATCTAGTATATTTGAATACAAATTTCGCGCCGAAAAAGTCTTCGTTTGACAGAATTTACAGTTTGGCACCAACAACTCGAAGAAATATAATTTTAATAATAGAATCTAAAACTGTAAAGAGAGGCACTTCAAGTTTCGCGCCCAAACAGACAAGATTTGCATAGATGGTGGCACATAATTCGATTTGCTCTTTGATGTTTGAATCTAAAGCTACCAAAATCAAATTAAGTTTGTCTGTATTTTAGATTTGGAAAAAGTTTAAAGCAATCAATATCCTTTGGCAATTCCAATAATTTTTAATTTTTTCAAATTTCGCGCCTCAAAAATGAAGTTCGACGGGATTTACACAGATGGCGCCACATTATTTCGGCGTTTTCTTTATTTCACTCTTACATGTACTGAAACACATTCGCTCTCCCTCACACCTGTGCTCAGAGCGTGCCCAGAGCGTAATGTCGAACGCCACCGATGACTGGGTTCGGCATGATGCCCGAGGCACGCTCCGAGTACTTACCAAGGGATTACCAATAGCAAAACACAGAAGATGTTTAGAAATAATTGGAATGTTAGTTACATAATTACATGACAAGTAAGAATCCATAGCTTGTCTCGAGTGGGGCTGTTGGAAATGCAATCCAAGCAGCTCTACATATTGCCAATAACTTCTAATAATTTTTGCAAATTTCGCGCCTAAAAGATGAAGTTCCATAAGATTTAAGATGGCGGCCACATGTCCGAATCTAAAGCCACCATTTTAATCCACGGAAAATGAAATATGAAGCAAAAATTAAGTAAATTCGAGAAACTTATTTTAAATTTCCCGAAAATCATTGTAGCGCGATAAAATTTAAAAAGTGGTTTCACTTTGACTGTAGTTTAGACTTCACAAAAAAAAAAAAATCAAAAAAACTATCGTTGCGCTTTAGTAACTTCGGTAGTTTTGGAATTTCAAATTTCGCGCGCCGACAAAATTTGCAAAGATGGCGCCACACATTTCAATTTGATGTTTACTTCTAAAGCCACCAAAATTAAATTCATTTTGACTGTATTTTATGATCGATATTCGTTGGCACTTCTTAGGTACTTCGAATTTCGCGCCAAGTTCCATACGATTTACGAAGATGACGTCACATTATTTCAACAAGTTTTTCACTTTGATTGTAGTTTAGATTTGTATAAAAAAAATTGAAAAATTTTCGCCGCTCTTTAGCAATGTCAGCAATCTTTGGTATTTTTAATTTCCCGGGCCTGGAAAGACGAAGTCTGACAAGATTTACATAGATGGCGCCACACGATTTCTATTTTTCTTTAGAATTTAAGAAGTTATATTGATTTAACTTTATCGAGATATGTATAAATAAAGAAATAGTAACAATTCGACAAGTAGAAACTTATTTTATTTATTGTTTAATTTCATAGTCGTAGTTCGGTATCCTTTATGTTGTTAGGAATTTGGGGTTCGCAGAAAATTATCATCGTTTATTTTAAGGAACATTTTAACGTCTACGATCGCTCAACACAATGAAAGCACAATAATAACGAACAATGACTGATTTAAAAAGCGCTTTTATAGTAATTCACTCTTATTAATAGCGGCGAGCTGTAGCAAACACTTCAACAGATTCTACCTCCATCTAGAGCGAGTCTAGAAAGCACTGGTATCTTTGGCTGGCCCATAGATGGCGTGGCTAGTCTAAAAATAGAATTTGCCTCACGGAATGTAACAACGTTTTTTATTAATAGTAGTAGCTGTGTCATTATTTTTCATGTGTTTGTCGACCGTGAAACTGAAATATCGCACGACCCCTATTTATTAGACGTCGGATTTCATTTCGATCGCTCCCAGATACAGATGTACGGGTAAGGGCGGAAGTAAAACCGGAAGTGCGGCATTTCGTTCTCGAATTAAGAACTCGCGAGTTCCTCCACGCACTTCCCTACGCAATAAATTCGCCTCGCATCCCTGCGAAATGACCGACCCCTACACTACCGCAAAGAGCAAAGTAGATATTTTCTACGTTACGAGAATATCTAACGCGAGGTTCATACTTGGATTTAAAATTATGCGTATACGCACGCATATGCGCGGTCGTAAAAGTTTTTATTAAACCGGAGTAAAGTAGAGCCCGCATTGTCCAAATTGTTCGGTTAAACGCCGCGTAAAACGAAAGAATGCGGCACGCAATATTTTGCGAAATTTATCCGCGAGAGATCGCTTTCGTTTGGATAAAATTACGAGTTATGGCCTTTTTTTACCCCACCCCCTCCACCCTCGCCCGCGGTTGCTAGTGAGCGATTAAATTACTTCCTGATTTCTGGCCACGGGCATGGGGGAAACGAAGAAAGTGCCAGTTTTTTCGCTTAAAGAAACAAATAGTTTATGGTGAACGCTTATAAAGTTGTCAAGAGAAAATTATTGTGGTTTCCGTTCACCACCGTCTCGTCTCATTCAAGCAGGACGTAAAAAGAATAATAATTTAATGTTATGCAATTTGTTACGTTCAGATGTGCTAGCTGGATCTTATGGAAACGTGCATTTACACTATTTTTTTCTATTCTGATTCTTAAGCATAAAGAAACTTACATATCTGAGCTATCTTGTAAAATTCTGAGTTTTGTTACGTGACCGTTGGTGACACTGGCGCTTAAAACTTAAAATAGTTTCAAAAAAACGTCAAATTCAAGGTTATGTCTGAAACGGTCGCGAAATTTGTTTTCAAAACAAAATCGGTTATTGCGCGTTTAATTTCAAATAACAAACAAGTGTTCGGACGCTTCGAACTGTACGCAGTAAATTTGCGGCCGGATGCTCCAGGGCGCCGCGCTGTCCCTTTTCAAGAGAATGGAACACCCAGCGAGTCCTTAAAAACTTGTTACGTTAGCCATGCAAGTTGCACTACGGTTTCACGAGCATCATAAACCTGTCATAGAGTAAGCTTTGTATTCGTTCGGATTTGTATGGGATTGTAAGGGATCAAATTACGTTGCAAGTTGAAGTATTTCGCTTTAGTCTGCTTTGTTTCAAACAGACGCCGCAAGTATTTAAATGTCAAGTGGGCACTTGTCATGAGGAGAGGGCCTGGCAAGTTGCAGATTGCCAGAGACCACCGCGATGCTGTATGACAAGCTAATTGGGGTTGAATAGGCGTGATTTGGAGCTAGAAGCCGGTGGCTTCAAAAAATTATCTTGGGAAGTCCGAGGGGGGTTGTTAATTTTTACTTGGAAAGGAGCAGGCCCGAAAAACGGACAGAAACGTTCTGATCTCTCAAACGAACGGTTGAATGTTTTTAATTTTGACTTAGCGGGTTTCTTTTAGTGCTTGCAGTCATTTCCTCATTTTCTCATTTTCTAGCTAAATCATTTATTTCGGTAGGGTTAAAATACAGTGTGTTAATAGAAAGGGCAATTAAACAAAACCGGGAATACGTACGATTCGCGTCGCGAGTGTCTAAACGACAGTGTGCGAGGTGAAGTGTGTACGGTAATTTGCATTTATTTGCATTCCTCGTCACATATTTGGTAGTATAAATTGGTTAAGAATATAATTTGCATTAATCAGGGACTAAGAGTCTGTAAAGTTCAGTACAAGTTCAAAATATTTTATTTACATTTCAATCGAGTATTAAAACTCCACAGGTGGCATTCACCTTAGTAAAATTTGTTGGTCCAAGTTGAACTTAAATTAATTGTTAATTTAATCGAGGAGCAGAGTTCTCCAACAACTATTTGCGCGTGCACGAAACCGCCAGCTGTGTGATTTGAAATCAGTTAGGTCGCTCCGATATTCGAAAGTGAAATCTGTTAAGCGCATTCTACTGTACTTCCTGATAGCCGTAATTTTGGTTTCTTTGTATTGGTTTAACTTCGCTCATTATATCAGATCCCACAGTGGCTCGTGCAAGGAGTTTTTACCTTTTTCTCTTTGCAATAGATAACTTTCGTATTTTTATTTAAACGTAGTTAAGTTCCTTTGATCTCTCAAGTTATCCACCGACGCACCAAAAGAACTGAGTTACGACAACGTAAGTTCAGATTTGCAGCGACGATCACGAGCCATATTAGAAATATTATTATTTTATTGCGGATTCTCCGCAAGGGTCGCATCAACGTAAACAAATAAGTAGGTCAGTGGGTAGTCCCTTAGTGCCAGCTGTACTATAACCGACCAGATGGATAGGATAGTGCATGACTAATTGCAGTAATAAACCGTTGGGCACCCTTCTTGGGAATCTCTTCGCAGGTAAACTGTCGGTTTCGTTTCGGTCCAGTTATTTAATTTGGCAATAAGTTTAATTTGGACAGTTTTATTGGTTATTTAGTTGTCCGTAAAGGTCAACAAACAAGGTGACACGTCTGCGTGTTACATGTTTATAAACAGTTTAAATCGCGACAATACAGGCAATGTCAAACAGATTGAAAATGGCGGTAATTCCGGTACTGCATCTATCTACAGACTTTACCGTTCACCTCCACCAAAGCCTCCCGTGCAACAATCGTCAGGAGCAACTCAAAGCCTTCTGTGCAGTCACTGTCGGAAGCACACACAAGCCTTCTGTGCAGCCATTGTCGGAAGCATTCATTACCACACGCACCTCTTGTGCAGCCATTGTCGGAAGCATTCATTACCACACGCACCTCTTGTGTAGCCGTTGTCGAGAGTACAATCACACTCCCCACATTCATCCATTACATCTTCGTGAAAGTTTTGAAGACCTTTCTAAAGATTTTCCAGAAAAGTATGCAAGTATACTTAACCAAACGTATTAGTAAACCCCAAAATAAACATTAAGGAATGAAGTTGCATTTATTTTCACATCTTGATGCAAATAGCAAATGAGATTCGCTGCACAATACCGACCGCTGTTAAAACTAGAATGAAACAAACGGCGCAGAACTGCATAAGTTATTACCTTTTATCATTTCTGACACCGGCAACTTAGTTTTCCGTTCGCAGCTCAAATATTTGTCTCTCTTCGAGGGTATTTCATTATATTTCAGCGCTTTCGCTCAGTTGCAGACGAACGCCCGCGCTGTTGCTCTTTTTGCATTACGCGATGCGCTTTGGAATATCGGCTTTATTAAAAAGTAGCGAAATTTTCAACGTTTTCCGTTTCCATCGCTCTGATTTTGTTGCAGCTCAAAAAAAAAGTCAGCCCACATTAATCTCTTCGGCAAAGTGTTTTTATGTAGCAATTAAACGCCATAAACAACTCCTGCCTGCATTATGTTAATTATAAACGTTCTACTTATATTAATTTATTGAATTAAATATCTTCAAGGCTTTTTCTTACGTTTCCTCTGCGATATCAAATTACAAGTTATGCTGGGAATTAATCGGCGTATAGATAGCACACCTGATCATCTGGCGACCAGGTGTTTACTCGACGGCGAAGAGCAAAACTCCTTCGGTACCAGTTTCATCCGGCCGATCGCCTAGTCGGTTTCAATAATTCGTTTCTGACGTTCCGGTGATCGATGATGACTAAGACGTAAAACGTCCGCCGATCAATAATTCATTAATAAAATGAACATGTAATGAGCATGTGACGTAAGTACGGCCGTGTAAGTCTTGAAGCACAAGGTTTTAAGGGTGAGGTTTGCGTACATTTTAGGTGCGCATGACTGTACCTACATATATTTTTTTTAAACCGAGCGACTTTTGCGTTTCTCGTCTAGGATTTCCTTTACTCCGTCGGCGGCTGATTACACGGTCAACTCTCTCGGCTTCCTGTTACCATTTTTTACGTTCTTCTCGGAATACCGTTTCTAAGTTGCTGTTTTTATTTTTTCTTAATTCTTAATTAATTTACATTTCGTTACGTCACGAAGGTCTTTCTGATTCGATGCCGGTCGTTCTTTCTTCGGCTTCTGTACACCACTTCTGGAATCTTTATTTATATATTAGTTTAAATGCCTTCATATTTACTGAAGATAAAGCGTTTTATGACCGCAATGCCTATACATTCAAATGATCACCGAAGTCGTAAAATCCCGATAAAGATCCAATCTTGCGTTGTTTATAAGCTCACACGGTTATATTTCAAATAATTTTATGATAATGACAGTATTTACACGATATAATATTCATAAATTTACGTTGTACAATTTTTTCGTGATTCTAGATAACGCGAACGTCCATGCTTAAATCAAAAACGTCATGAAATTTATTAATAACGAAATAATTCCATGAGGTATCAGTAACGCTACTGTAGGTACATTCACAAACACTCCATGTAATACATTTTTTTTTAATTAAGAGGATGTACAATCACAACCAAAGATAATGTCACGGAGAGTGAGGTTGTCGTGGATGATAAAAGCAATAGCATTCTTAAAACGTCAAACACGTGGAAACATCAGAACTTGTTGGAAACAATTTAGAACTTCAACTACTTATAAGAAATCAACAATAAAACATCCTAACGCAGTCTAGATAAAATATCCTAGAACGTTAGGGTAGAACGTTAAATACTTTTTTTTTTTAAAAACAATGTGTCACTTGCGTGATGTTGTCCCGGTGGAACATTCTAGAACCATCTGAGTCTTTCGAAAATATTCTCTAACTCTAACTCCTTCGAGTATAAAGAACCGAGCAATAAAACTTGAAAGCCGATGGAACGTTCTAGAATCTTTAGAAAGATTTTTTCCAGAGCATGGCCCGATTTTACAATCGTCGAATAAGCATTATTCTTAGTATAACATGACGTAGGTGTGACGTAGATGCGGAGGAACATTAAAGGATATTCGGCGAAAGTTATTCCACGATTGTAAAACTGGGCCTAAATATTTTAGAGACGACACGTTACATGTGTCATTCAATTCAACCAGAACATTCTAGAATCATCCTCGTCATCATCATTCCTCGTTCAATAATGAAATAGTCGCTTTAAAAAGTATTTTAATCAATTATAATAAATTATAATATTACCCTTAATTACTATTTAAAAAAAAAAACAAACAAGTAATTTATTGGCCACATAAAAATCGATGTGGTATAAATTTTCGTAAACCAAAAAAATAATTAATTAGGCGACCAGCAACAGTTTTGCGACACATTTTTTTAAAGTGTTTACCTGCCAATTATCGGCAGCGCTTATACTCGCCGTTTATTTTGAAAATCTCTGTGTACACACACACACACACCCACAAACATCCGAGCGTCGTTAGCCGAGTGACAAAACTGTTTGAACAGATTCGGCAGCACGAACTATTAGCGCACGTAAATGCAAATGAAACGGATTTTAGGGACTTTTTTTATTCGTCATAAACATCATAACAGGAATGAGGAGCAGTCAAAAAACTTTACTAATTTTTAATATACATATAGTAGAGTCTCGATATAGTGAACTATCCACTGCAGTGAACACAAAAATACACATTAACCTCTTGTTACGTTTCAAATTTCCCGCCAAAGAAAACGCGGAATCGAAACGATACCTGACCCGCTTTCGATATAGTTGGCTAGCCTGCATCCCTTCTTTGCATCCACGTGACTGTCTTCGGCTTCGTATCCTAGCAACCATCACCTGCCACAATTTCGCCTCGATGAGGTTCTCTCTTGTTCGAAGTGTGTTACAAGCCTGACGTGTTTTACGTGCATTGTAAATTATCGGAATTCTTGCTCTTTGGGAGAAGAAATTCATTTGCGGCTGTGTCGGAAGATTTAGTGATACCATCGAATGCATTTGCAATTTTAACTGCAATTCCAAGCCTGGGAACTTATTAGTCCCAGGTAATGTAAAAATGTGCAATGGCGTGTACCAAAATGGCCGCTAACGAAACCGTTTCCTTTTACACTCAGCTTCTTTCTTAACCCCGCAAGCTTTCACGCGAGGTTTTCCGTTTGCTGTCAATTGGGTTTTGGTGCCACATCGAACTCCCTCTGTGGTTCACCGTGCCATTCGTGATAGGCTACGACCGTGTCGACTCTGTAGCGGCGAGTAGCGTAAGTCAGCCATCTTGTAACCGGATCCCGGTGGCTTGGCCAGCATCACCAGGTGACGTGACGACCGCCAACTTCACAGCGTAGTTGACACAGTGACTTGACAGCTCGGTCGTAATCGTAAGTTTATTATTTAATCCAATTTGCGCATGCATTTTTAAGAGCGAAATACGGCCTATTATCCCTCACGAAAAGCACAAAAGCTAGATATCCGTTCTCCATTTACAAGCGATCTTTCATGGACATCCTGTACAGTATGTTAAAATAAAAAAAGCATCGTAAATAAAGTAAGAGCGGTTGTTTCGTTGGTAAACAAAATCAGAAAGACACTTTTTTTTTTTGGCGTTATGAATTATGAACAGAAATGTTAGGCTCGGCGTAGCACGAACAATTCGCCGGGCCTAAATTAAAACTGAATAATTCAGCGACAAAAGCATTCGAGCTCACAGCGGTGAATCGAAATGTGCGATTGGAAGTACAACGTTACGCGTACCTGATTTTGTTTATTGATTTTTTTGTTTTTGCGCTAAATATAAGTTCGTTCCATTGTATCCGCTGATACACACGCGCTAATTGGTAACCGGCCGCGGTAATTTAAAATTTCAATTTCCAAGGAAAATAAATCGTGATTTTTTGTTGCGGCGAATATTTCAAAATGTTTTTTTTTTCTGTGCTTGTTTGCATTAATACAAGATTCGAGGTATAACATAAACAATACTACTGTATGATTGTAGAACGTCGATTGTAATTCTTTGTAATAAAAAAAAGATGTAAGAGAATGAACGCTATACCTAGGTTACGTGAAAACTGTTTAAGAAATTCTACGGAAAAGCTTACATATAGCATAATTAATGAAAAATTTATCCTAAACGCATGTTACGGCACTGCGTAGGAAATACAACGCCACGCTTTATGCAACCAGCAGAAAATTGGAGTAAAAAGTTTTATGATTATTATTTTATTGACTACACACAATGTGACCTCGACACAGATCTGAAATTCGTTTTATTACATGTTTAACAGCTGGGAACGAAAGCCTGAGTTATGTTTCTTTCACACGATATAATTAAAAGCTGTTTAAATTGCTGGGCATGTTTGGAAAATCTCAGCAAAGAAGGAAGGTAAAAGTAAAAAAGAAAAACAAAACAAATAAAGAAATAATTGGCCAACCAACCAATCAGAGAACGGACCTCCCTTCATCTAGCTTTTCAAGAAAGTGGAATATTTTGACTAAATCAAAGTAGACGTAAAAGTAAAACCGAAGAAGGAATTTTAAAATATTTTGGCGAAGCAAAGCTTCGCATTGAAGGCCTGAGATCTTGAAACAAAAAATAATCAAATAATCAAAAGAAAGTATATAAAAGCAAAAAAGAAAAAAGAGGAAAACAAAGAAATATTTGATTAAGGACGTAGCGATTTAAAATTATTTTGACGAAACAAATCTCAAAGCTCTTTCTTCTCTTTTTTAAAGAAAATTGAGCTTCGTCCATTTAGCAATAGTGAAGCAGAGTATCCCCACCATTATCATTCCTTCAAATTGGTGAACAACCAATCGGATAGCTCGTTCTTTACGTAACGTCGACGAGTCATTTTCATACGTCATTTTTCATATCCTTTAATCAGAGGCTGACCAATAAGAGAACGAGTCTCATTTAGTTTCTTAAATTAAGAGTGTTTACTCAGAGAGCGTCCTGGAACAGGAAAAGAAAGAAAATACTTAAATAAGAACAAGACGATTTCAATGTCGAAAAGATATTGCTAAGATTTTATTTAAAAATGAAAGGTCTCACTTGCTAAAGTATGTTCACTAAAGAAAAAGAAATTCTTTTTTTTTGTATTCCAAAGTAATTTTAATCACCTACAGAATTCGCTCCGGCTCTCCGATTGGTTACTCTTTATCTTGGGGGCGTGGAAATCGTCGTTATTGGTGTTACTTTATCGCTGCGGTAACAACGAGCTATTTGATTGGTTATTATTTAATTTGAAGGCGTGAAAACATAACAATAATAATATTGATTGTAAGGCAAATTACTGTCGTAATATAATTACGATGCACTTGTTATTACAAAAGGAAGATAACACGATTTTAATATCTACCTTAATAGGCGTTATTCGCGTTACTTTACCATCGTAACAAAAACAACCTCTCTGATTGGTTATTTTTTAATTAGAGGGCGTGAAAATGGGCGTTACTTTAGCGTTGCAGCAAGAAAAAGCTCTCTGATTGGTTACTCTTTAACTTGAGGGCGTGGATATCGGCGTTGTTGGTATTGCTTTATCCATAACTCTTTGATTGGTTATTCTTTAATTTGAGGGCGAGAAAATGTAATATGTAGTAATATTTATTTTAAGGCAGATTGCAGTCATAACATAATTAAGATGCACTCGTCATTAATTAAAGAAAGTAGATAAGATGCAACACGATTTTAATATCTAATTTAATAGACGTTGTTGATGTTACCTTATCATTGTAATAAAATTGGTTATGTTCTAATTAGAAGCCGTAAAAATGGGCGTTACTAGGGTTACTTTATCGTTGTAGCAAGCACAAGCTCTCTGATTGGTTACCCTTTAGCTTGGGGGCGTGGATATCGGCGTTATTGGTGTTATTTTATCGTTGCGGTAAGAACAAGCTTTATGATTGGTTACTCTTTAACTTGGGGGCGTGGATATCGGCGTTATTGGTGTTACCTAATCGTTGCGGTAAGAACAAGCTCTCTAATTGGTTATTCTTTAATTTGAGGGCGTGAAAATGGACGTCAGCATCAAGAATTATTTAATTTCGAGCTTCACATACTTATTTCTTTACATAAAGGACTATGCCTAGTACTTCAACACAGTTATTAGAACTTGTGTGTAGAATTAGTGTGAGGTTTAAGTATTTATTTAAACAATTATAACAATCGAGCGAAATTTGTTTCTTATTTGAGCGGCGTCATTCTGAAACTCAATGAAAGTTGCACGTAAGAAAAAAATTGAAAAAGCAGAAAAGCGAGAAAATGTAATAATAATATTTACTGATTACGATGCACTTGTCAATACAAAAGGCAGATAACACACAAGGTGATTTTAATATCTACCTTTACTTAATGGGATGTTTGGAAAATCACTCAGGATTACCAGAATTTGACGCGGGTAAAGTTACTAATAAGGAATTATGGCGGCGAGACGCGACGATCACATTTCCGAGGAATCGCTTAAACGTATCGGTTTTATCCGAAAATGCGAAACATTTATTACACATTTATTACACCTGCAATTCATCGCTGACTTATTAACGGGCGAACCTAGTTCGTTATTCATGCAAGCTTACAGCTGATTGTAAAAGCTTCCATGCACCTAGAGCTGATTGTAAAAGCTTTCACGCGCTTAGAGCTGCTTGTAAAAGCTTTCACGCGCTTAGAGCTGCTTGTAAAAGCTTTCAAGTGCTTAGAGCTTTCGCCGATGTGAAAGTCGCACGGAGACGTAAAACAATAAAACTTTATTAGAAGCGACCATGGAATGCACGAATTGTAACCGTCGCTAATGCCATGCCCTTGATTTTCGTACAATTTTTCATCATTACAAGAAACAAAACAACGCGTAAGTGAATGAATGTCACAGATTACGAGAAAATTTAAAGAAAATCGACGGAACAGTTTATAATTGATCAAAAATTAAAAAGTCAGGTGATCTACGAAACCTAAATTACATAGAATTTTTTTAAATATTTTTCCCATACACATATCGTGTCTTTTTTTTAAGTTTGGTGGAACAGTTGCCAGTCACTCGGTATATAAAATTATCTTTAATTTTGAGATAAAAGATTTTACGATGTAAACACACCGAGAAAGGCATTGCACACAATTTAATTTGTGCTTGTGAAGAAACAGTTTTCAGCAACTCCTTTTATGTACATTCATGAACACTGATCGACAGCTTTTGTTTTTCGGGGCTGTACAAATTGAAATAATTCCTGAACTTTTGTTTTCGTAGTTTCGTAGTTATTGTTACAACTCGGGATTCACAAATTACAATCGTTATTTATTTTAGAAACACTCTAATGTCTACGATCATATAATACAATGAAATGTCTAACAAATAACTTAATCGTTCTACTAATTCGCTTGTTACACACATCACTTTCTAAAAAAAAACCGATTTAAATATCCCGCCGCCGCCGCGCCCCAGGCTTATATGTACTTCACTCTTTCTAGAATAGCGGCGAACAAACATCGAACCACATCGAACATTCCAGCAGTTTCTACCACCATTCGGTGCGTGTCTGGAAAACACTAGAATCTTGTCTGCATCATAGGTGGCGAGACCAGTCAAAAAAATGGAATTTACTTCACTGAATGTGATCGTCGATAGCTTTTGTTTCTGTGAGCTTATGCTTTATCGAAAACGAGTTGAAACCAACGCGATCGAAAGCTTTTGTTCTTTTTTGAAGCTATTAACTTACTAAGATATAGAAAAAACGATAAAAGTTTCAAAAGTTATAAAAAAACTTCGCAAATTTTGCTTTTATGAAGAAACAATTTTCGATGGCTCATTTTTCGTTCATGAATAGGATAGGTAGCTTTCGTTTCTCCGAGCTATATGTCTACTGCGATCGATGTATTTTATTTTTTGGAGCTATACATATAGGGTGTTTCATAAGCGGCGACGAAGAATGAAAGGGTTTGTTGGAAACGGAATTTTAAACAATTCTTTTCGTATAAATGTAGATGGACCTGCAATTCATCGCTGACAATCTTTTTGCTTATTAACGGGCGACCCCAGTTCGACATTTATGCAAAGTTACAGCTGATTGTAAAAGCTTTCATCCACTTAGAGCTGGTTGTAAAAGCTTTCGCCGACGTGAAGACCGCGCGGAGACATAAAACAATAAAATTTTATTAGATGCAGCTGCGGAATGCAGCTTTTTTTAGCGGAAGCCAGTACACCTGTAGATATTATACATACAGACATACAAATAAATCAGTTGTGCACTTTAAATAATTGCATTATTCTCTAGAAATTTAAAGAAATTATTCATTGGAGATGTGTCAGTGATTACTCGGATCCGCTTCACCGTCCGACTGTGCACTTTTAATTGATTAGTTTCGCAGTTCGACGAGTTTAGAAACTGCGGGACAGATTCCCGAGGAGAAATAATGAGGCCACCCTGAAGTCGACTTGATTTAGTTATTAAAACATCCCATCAGATCGAATCAATTTTCTTGTTTCACAAAACAACTCGAGCGTTATTAATGACGTGAGACCGTAGTTTAGCTCGACGTTAATAACGTCGCCGCTCGCCGTGAAAGCAAATCATTGTTAATTCGAGTTAGCGTATTAAACAGGATGACGGCGAAAAGCTGATTTTTACCGGGAGAGCTTTGATTGCTCGTCAGAAACAATTCTAAACTAAGCTCGATACAAGTTGATTCTCTTTGACATTAAAACAATTAACACAAACAATTGTAGGTAATAAATGAAAAAAAAAATCAAGGAATAAAACCTTGACTAATTTCACATACACACACAGTGATTCAATTCAGAGCGTCCGTTTTTCTTACGGTTTACTACTCGAGTAACAGTGTATTACATGTTCCTCTCGTATGTGTTTATTACGACTGCCACGTACTTATACACAATACTATACTTATTGCAGTTACTAGGCGGACAATATTTATAACGAGCACGTTCACTACTTTGTCTTCACCACACATCAGATCCTGAAATTACATTTTTACGTTAGCACAACATTTCTCTTCTATTTTTAGCATGTACATACTTACTTCCTGGATGGATGCATTATACAGTTTGTTCTGCAAGTTTCTGCATTTGTTATTATTATTTTACGTGGAAACAGTCCGACTCAAAAAGAAATGTTGACATATAGTTTAAGTTATGAATTATTAGAGCAAAAGAATCCCTTTTCGATAAAAACACTAAGCACCGCCCACTTTCACTCCCCTAAATTCGTAAATAGCCACTCAGGCGTATGCTGAATGGTGCGATAGAGCACCGCCCACTTCGTCTCTTTGAATTACAGGACACCGATTGCTCTTGATTTAACGTCAAAGTAACGACCGTTTCCACGCCCACTAATACAAATACAAAGCACAGCCCACTTTCACTCTTACGTACTTGAAACAATAACATCCAATAGTGAAGCAGACCTTCGGCCCTTGTTACTTCCTCAAACTCGTAAACAACCAATTAGCAGAGAGAGATTGGCTCTTCATACGACGTTAAAGGAACGCCGCCCATTTTTGTATTCCGTCGAACCCGAGGCTAACTGACCAATAAGAGAACGAGCTTACCATTCAGCTTTGAGGGCTTTTATTTAGAAAAGATGAAGTACTTCGACTAAAACCAAAACAGACATGAAAGTTAAAACAAATTTTTTGACGAAGTAAAACCAAATGAATCCGACTTGCTGAAATTGAAGTGAAAACCGAAGTAAGTAAAAATAAAAGCGAATTATGAAAGAAAGAAATGTTTGAATAGGGACCATGTGATTTTAAATAATTTTTTCAAATCAAAACTCAATATTTCCTTTTGATGGAGAAAGCGAGGACCGCTCACTTTCATTCCTATGAAAACAATTCAACAGCTTTTGCCCTACAGAGAAATAGAGCTACACCCGTCGGCGAGACTGAAGAGTAACCAATTAGAGAGCCTGTACTTCCAGTGACGTCAAGGTAACGCCCTTTATTACTCCCTCAAATCCGAGGCGAACCAATCAGAGAACGGGCCTCCCTTCATCTAGCTTTTCAAGAAAGTGGAATATTTTGACGAAATCAAAGTAGACGCAAAAGTAAAACCAAAGAAGGAATTTTAAAATATTTTGGTGAAGCAAAGCTCCGTATTGAAAGCCAAGATCTGAGATCTTGAAACAAAAAATAATCAAATAATCAAATAATCAAAAGAAAGTATGTAAAAGCAAAAAAGAAACAAGAGGAAAACAAAGAATTATTTGATTAAGGACGTAGCGATTTAAAATTATTTTGACGAAACAAATCTCATAGCTCTTTTTTCTCTTTTTTTTAAAGAAAATTGAGCTTCGTCCATTTAGCAATAGTGAAGCAGAGTATCCCCACCATTGTCATAACTTCAATTTGGTGAACAACCAATTAGATAGCTCGTTCTTTACGTAACGTCGACAAGTCACGCCCATTTTTCATAGCCTTTAATCAGAGGCTAACCAATAAGAGAACGAGTCTCATTTAATTTCTTAAATTAAGAGTGTTTACTCAGAGAGCGTCCTGGAACAGGAAAAAAAAGAAAGCACCCAAATAAGAACAATGCGATTTCAATGTCAGAAGGATTTTGTTAAGGTTTTATTTAAAAATGAAAGGTCTCACTTGCTAAAGTATGTTCACTACAGAAAAAGGAATCATTTTTTTTGTATTCCAAAGTACTTTTAATCACCTACAGAATTCGAACCGGCTCTCCGATTGGTTACTCTTTATCTTGGGGGCGTGGAAATCGCCGTTATTGGTGTTACTTTATCGTTGCGGTAACAACAAGCTATTTGATTGGTTATTCTTTAATTTGAGGGCGTGAAAATATAACGATAATAATATTTATTGTAAGGCAAATTACTGTCATAACATAATTACGATGCACTTGTTATTACCAAAGGAAGATAACGCGATTTCAATATCTACCTTAATAGGCGTTATTCGCGTTACTTTACCATTGCAACAAAACTAACCTCTCTGATTGGTTATTTTTTAATTAGAGGCCGTGAAAATGGGCGTTACTTTAGCGTTGTAGCAAGAAAACGCTCTCTGATTGGTTACTCTTTAACTTGCGGGCGTGGATATGGCGTTGTTGTTATTACTTTATCCATTACTCTTTGATTGGTTATTCTTTAATTTGAGGGCGAGAAAATGTAATGATAATAATATTTATTGTAAGGCAGATTGCAGTCATAACATAATTAAGCTGCTCTTGTCATTAATTAAAGAAAGTAGATAAGATGCAACACGATTTTAATATCTAATTTAATAGACGTTGTTGATGTTACTTTATCATCGTAATAAAATTGGTTATGTTCTAATTAGAAGCCGTAAAAGTGGGCGTTACTAGGGTTACTTTATCGTTGTAGCAAGCACAAGCTCTCTGATTGGTTACTCTTTAACTTGGGGGCGTGGATATCGGCGTTATCGGTGTTACTTTAGAACAAGCTTTATGATTGGTTACTCTTTAACTTGGGGGCGTGGATATCGGCGACATTGGTGTTACTTAATCGTTGCGGTAAAAACAAGCTCTCTAATTGGTTATTCTTTAATTTGAGGGCGTGAAAATGGGCGTCAGCATTAAGAATCATTTAATTTCGAGCTTCACTTCCTTATTTCTTTACAGAAGGGATTATGCCTAGTACTTCAACACAGTTATTAGAACTTGTGTGTAGAATTAGCGTGAGGTTTATGTATTTATTTAAATAATTATAACAATCGAACGAAATTTGTTTCTTATTTGAGTGGCGCGGCGTCATTTTGAAACTCAATGAAAGTTGCACGTAAGAAAAAAATTGAAAAAGCAGAAAAATAAAAGCGAAACCACATGGTAAATAGATTAATAACAGTAAACTTGTTATCGGTCCGGTCTAAATTAAACATGAAAGCTTCTTGTAAACACAACGTCGCTGTGTTTTCGTTAATATTCGCCGCCGCCGTATCGATAAATTGATTTAAGGCACGTTCTGCAACGTGCTCTGCTCGCTCGTTAAAAAAAAAAAAACAAAAACAAATTTATTAATTCGCCGGAGAGTGCTTAACGCGCTCGTTATTCTTCCTTCGCACATCCGCCTTGTAAACATCCAATTAGTTCCATTCGATGCGAGATTTATCTCCTTAATCCTAATAATAATAATTTCGCGAACGAATTTTAATTTTCCCGCAACGTACAACATCGAAAATCAGCTAATTCGAACATCCTGTATACCGAACGGTCCTCATTTGCAATTTAAATCTATATAATCCGAATGGAGCTTCGGTAAACCGCATATCGAGCTTGCAACAACTTGAGAGCTGCATTATTAATGCGTCTACAAACAACGTAGAGGAGGTTTTCCTTAAGTCTGTGCTTGTCATCGCCGTAATGCTTTTGAACAATCAAAAGATAAGAGACGAAAGTTTCGCTTAAAGTCAGATGAGATCGTAGATCGCATTAAAAACAATTTTCAGGCGAGCAGCGGCGGAGACAGGGACGTATCGGATTCATTCCCGTAACGATTTTTCCCGTTTCGTTTCGGTTCGATCAGATTGCGAGTTTAGTTTCGAGTAATTTGAATAGATTCGGGCGCAGCTGCACGCTAATTAAAATTAATGAGGCCGTCGCGTCCATTTTCCGCGCGCATAAACGCAGCCTTGTATTTCGCTTTTAATTTTAGTAAATCCGGACGTGTACTTCCAAGTGGG
This sequence comes from Dorcus hopei, assembly GCA_033060865.1. NCBI lineage: Eukaryota > Metazoa > Arthropoda > Insecta > Coleoptera > Lucanidae > Dorcus > Dorcus hopei. The sequence continues at coordinate 42,817,584 of CM065423.1, read as the reverse complement.
ATTTGTTGCGCTCACACCCGATGATGTGAGGTTTCCAGTGCTTCGTAATATAATGTAGGATTTAACGATGAGAGTGCCATTCATTTAAAGTTGCCGGGAATTATGTTTTATAATCCTCAACGATCCAATCCCAAGAAAAATACGAGAGCCAAATACTGAAGAAGTCTTCTTCTGATATCCGAGAATTTAACTGCGTCATTTTAATTATAATAAACAAGTACGTGGTGAAGGTGCGCGTATTTAATTTTGATTGATATTTCCTTCACGATTTCCATTGAATTAAGTTAGGGGAACGCGCGCGTAATTTTTCTAGAGCCACGCACCTACGTGACTCAAGTCGAATACGAATATGTGTGTGTGTTCGATTATAATTCTGTTGCTTCCATGTAATATTCAATTATTTCATCGAAAATCTTTTCTTTTTTTAGATTTTAAAAATAGAAGTTAGTGGAAGCGAGAATGTATTAGCAATTATTGTGTTCCTCCCAGAATAGATTAGGTTTTGTTCAATATTGCAAATAGTCGCTTGAAACAGCACTATGTAGCACTATGTCGCCAACATCAACCGCACCACCGAGTTGCCTGACGAGCATCATCGAAACTAAAGTTATGTTTGTTAGCTTGTCTGTTTAGGGTACGGATCAAGTAAGGAACATACGTGAACATGCGAAAAAATGAGAGCAATGCACTAGATGGGAAAACTTTTTGTACACTTGTTACTTGTAATGTAATTTGCAAATCGGTGGGTATCAAAGAAAATGGCAAATGTGACAGTTATATTCGAGTGCCCCTACTGTGTATAAGTATACCTACACCTTTGACTATATACATCTGGACTGCTAGCAGCATATAATTTACAACGTAACACCATGTCGCCAACATCAACTGCGCCAACGAGTTGCCTGACGAGCAACATCGAAACTAAAGTTATGTTTGTTAGCTTGTCTGTTTAGGGTACGGATCAAGTAAGGAACATACGTGAACATGCGAAAAAATGAGAGCAATGCACTAGATGGGAAAACTTTTTGTACACTTGTTACTTGTAATGTAATTTGCAAATCGGATGTATATAGTCAAAGACCTACACAATATAAGAATCTAGTGATGCTACTGCGCAGATTCTTGTGTTGCTAACACAGTATAAGAATCTACACAGTAGCGACACTCGAGTATAACTGTCACGTTTGCCATTTTGTTTGATACCTACTGATTACATTACTTTTCAAGCTGGTTTCTATGGTCCAACCAAAAGTCTGAAAACCGCTCTTTTTTAATAGTGACAGAACAACTGTGACTTCTATTTAAAAAAACATATATTTCGGCTAATGCAGAAATTTGAAATTACTTGATTAGAAAATCACGATCTACTTTAAAAACATTCTAAGAAATCTCCTTAACATTTTTTGGTAATTTCAAAAACAAAAAAGTTATTTGGATTTGAAAAATTAGAGGTACCTACAAAATACCATCCAATTTGGGACATCCCGTACATTCACAATTAGTTCAGAAATAAAACATTTACTTCCGCGTAATTTTTACGCCGCAATAATTTGTGTCTTTTTTTCTTAAACGGTAGATAAGCATTTTATTTATTTTTACAATATCCTTCAGAAAAATGTACCCCTAAATTTAGGGGAGGGGGGGGGGTGTTGGCAACTCTGTTTACCAAGCATAAAAATTTACCTGCAACACGTGCAGTTTTTTTTTTACATTTTTGCAAGAACCATTCCAATGGAAACTTATAACGTGCGTTCAAAAAAATAATCGTTATCGAGAAGGTTCTGAACTTGCTTCGCTTTTATGACGGCACGTCGTAGCTTAGTATGTACGTTGCAACCTTGAATAACTGCGAGCTGTCAACAGCGTCAACTGTCAAAGGCATTTGTAATAAAATAAATCTTTTATTTCGTTAATTGCGTTTCGTTGTTCAATTTGTAGGAAATCGTAATTAAACGGATATAAAAAGTTAGGTTATGTTCATAACAATCGTATGGTACGACGTGACTTTGCAAAATTTGCACTTGACGCAAGCCTACTTGATAACGGTTTTATTTGAACGCACTTTAGAATCAGCTGTGTTTCTGAAAAATTATCAGTGAAGAAACGTACACTTACGGTCAACGAAACGCAATGAAACGGCAAAATTTAATTCGAAAAAAGCAGACTTAATATTAGGGACATAAAATATGATTTGCAAGATGAATATTTTAGTATTATTTAAATGAACAAGCCAGATAAATACTACGCAAGCAATAAGTTCTAATAAATGAATGATAAATTGCAATACATAGTTGAAAACTTATAACCAAAGCACGGATTTATACGGCGTGACTCTGACCCACTCACTGTCAGTTTTTCTTAAGTATCAGTTGGTCTGGAAGAATAATCGATATCTTTTAAAAAAATTAGTGTTTTCCAGGAAATTGTGGATTTGATAGTAATTTACAGCGAAGCCCGGCAAAATGCGTTGGCTGCAAGACGTTCGTACGCAAAACGTTTCGAGGGGAAAACCTGCCAACACTTATTATTATTTTTGTATACCGTTTTATTAATAAATTTTAGAGATGTTAAATGTTTTTTTTTTTGCATAAGGGTAAACGGTCTTATTTTTACAACGTCTGTGCTTCGTCAGCGCTTAATCAGTTGTTATGTAAACGAGCGTTCACCCGTTCAGTTTTAACCCCCACATGCTGATACGTTGCACGTAAACTAGTGTGACAAATATATTGCAAGATTTTCAAATAGTGAAATTGCGGATTTGATTGTAATTTACGGCGAAGCCCGGCAAAATGCGTTGGCTGCAAGACGTTCGTACGCAAAACGTTTCGAGGGGAAAACCTGCGAACACTTATTATTATTTTTGTATAACGTTTTATTAATAAATTTTAGAGATATTAAATGTTTTTTTTTGCGTAAGGGTAAACGGTCTTATTTTTACAACGTCTGTGCTTCGTCAGCGCTTAATCAGTTGTTATGTAAACGAGCGTTCGCCCGTTCAGTTTTAACCCCCACATGCTGATACGTTGCACGTAAACTAGTGTGACAAATATATTGCAAGATTTTCAAATAGTGAAATTGTGGATTTGATAGTAATTTACGGCGAAGCCCGGCAGAATGCGTTGGCTGCAAGACGTTCGTATGCAAAACGTTTCGAGCGAAAAACCTGCGAACACTTATTATTATTTTTGTATAACGTTTTATTAATAAATTTTAGAGATATTAAATGTCTTTTTTTGCATAAGGGTAAACAGTCTTAGTTTTACAACGTCTGTGCTTCGTCAGCGCTTAATCAGTTGTTATGTAAACGAGCGTTCGCCCGTTCAGTTTTAACCTGCACATGCTGATACGGTTGCACGTAAATTGGTGTGACAAATATGGCAAAATTTTCAAATAGTGAAATTGTGGATTTGATTTTAATTTATGTCGAAGTCTGTCAAAATACGTTGGCTGCAAGACGTTCGTACGCAAAACGTTTCGAGGGGAAAACCTGCGAACACATTATTATTTTTGTATAACGTTTTATTAATAAATTTTAGAGATATTAAATGTTTTTTTTTTGCATAAGGGTAAACGGTCTTATTTTTACAACGTCTATGCTTCGTCAGCGCTTAATCAGTTGTTATGTAAACGAGCGTTCGCCCGTTCAGTTTTAACCCGCACATGCTGATACGGTTGCACGTAAATTGGTGTGACAAATATGGCAAAATTTTCAGATAGTGAAATTGTGCGATGCACATCGAGGGGAAAGCTCCGAACACTTATTGTGAATGAAGGCCCCGACATTATCTCAGAGGTTCCAAACATTTTACACGTAATTATTAGTTTCCTGTAAGATTTTCTTTTTAATGTTTGTTTTAATTTCGGTGCATTCATGAGATCATCGCAAATACAACACACCACAATTTTTCTCGTATGAAATTAATTGAAATAACCATCGACCACCAAATGTTGGATGTTGCATGGTCACCCCCCTTGCAAATTTAGTTTATGTACACAACGAAAAATATAATAGGCGCACAAATTCCCTTGTTAAAATTTGGATAGTTTCATGAAATGCAATGAATTCAAGGATAACATACCCACTCATGTTGTATAAATTTAAAAAATGTGTATCAGTAGGCTTTAACAACAAATTTATACAATTTTGAATATCTAGCAGGAAACAATCTGTAGCTAGGTACTTTCGTTACATCAAAACAGAAACGGGATATTTAATATTTACGTGTATTGTTGACCGGCGATCGTTGGAGCTAAACAATCAGTTGAGTCGCGGGAGTATAAAACAATACGATACAATATAATACAAAAAGGGTGTAGGATGGTTTTTTATAATCATGTAAAAGCGTGCATGCGTTTGATTTGAAAAACGCGAATTTTTAAATGTGGTCTTGAAACACACGTCACTCTTTCACGATTGTTAGTAAGAGGTATGTTACATACATACATACATGTTAGAAGCGACCGGACTGGAAGAAGGAATCAAAATGCGTAAATGTGTAACGTGATACACTTTTGCGCTAACAACAAAAACAAGTAACGCGTCCACATTCACGTTCACGTCCACATTCACATCCACAAATCCACATTCACGTATAGCCGCCTCGCTTACGCCTGCCTGCCACATCTATTTTAGCGGACCGAAAATACTACTATCAACGAAAAAAAGAAAAGAAATTATGGGCGCACTATTTATGCTAGGAATTACCACATGTAGTTCTGTGTACACAACATGTACGCACGAAATTCGACGGCGACGGGATGGTCCGGACGCCGGGCGGACGATAAATTCCTCGAGGACGGACGGTTTAAAACACCCGCACGGTTCACACCAACAACGTGTCTAAACCACGCGGTGTGTCCCAGCAAGATCACGTCTATGTCTGACCGTCGCTGGTCCAGCGAGTCCAACTCTGTGACTAAGACTTCTTATATCCTCGGGCACTTCGCTACTTTAACTTCTTGCCTCCGCGGATTGCAGATTCATTCGTTCGCGATGTCGTACGTACACACGTCCCTCCGTTTGTTATTGTTTTGATGATGTTGTCTTCTCCCACTCGGCGAAAAACTCCTTCGCCTATCATCGAAATTTCGTTCTCGAATTCGACGTGAAAGGCCGCCGTGTTCTTGTTTACAACGCGCTACCGTACGAAAATATCAATGCCACTTCCTCGCCATCTCAAAACAGGTGATGTTGCAAGCGACAAACAACTCCTAATGATCGAGTCGAACTAATACGCTACCGTTGTCGTCGTCGTCGACTTGTGTGTACGACGATTAATTACTCACAGAAATAACAGCAGATATGTTAATGTACCTACCAGTTCTAGGTCAGATGTAAAACCATTATATTTTAATCTCATTATTATTTTATTTCAACATTTTTTAACAACGACCTAATTTTTTGATTCGATACATACACCGGGCGACCCATTTAAAAATAAAATAAAAGAGCGTTTCAATCATACAATCAAGTTCCGACTCACCCTGTACACACGGTGGCAAATATGCTAATTTTGTCTACTAGATAATACACTTGACCTATTTAGAAATACATTCGCCGACACAAAGTTTAATTGTAAACAACTTCTATTGTTACAGAGGACGTTGCTTTCCAGATAAAAGCGCTCGTAACTTGTTGACCACCCCATATAAAACATTAAACCTCCATATTTTTTCGGAAGGACGCAAGCAGTTGTATAATTAATTCACTGGTCGTTCCGTTTAAAAGTATACAACTTTGGTTTTTATTACACTTATGCTGTGTTATTTGTTATAATTTAATTGAAACACCCTGTACACACTTAGGTTAAGTTATTGTTTTTGTAATTTTAATTTGAAATAAAATGTACTTAATACTATTGTACGTTACCTCGATCTCTTCCAGAACACTTAAGAATAACTTTATTTGCATATTTAATCCATGTTTCCGTTTGATTTAGAAAATGTCAGGCGACGTAATTGACGGAACGCTTTCACCCACGACAGGGAGCTGGTTCGATCAAATGTTCCAGGAGATTCTCCAGGATGCTGAGGAATATTGGGACTATAAACTCAAGCAACATGAGTTAAGTTCCGAGGCACCCGACATCGAAAAGCTGTCCTCCGAGTTCAAAACACCTACTCGAGCCGATCCTGTCATTTTGGAAAGCGCTTCAAGTTCTTCAACTACGCTAGAAGAGGCAATCCGGAGCAAGCCTCGAGGATACTTCTTCAAAACGAACGGTGGAAGACGCCGTATTCTCATAAAGTTGAAAAACCAAGACAGGATTCGTCTATCGAAGATTGAAGCTGTTCGCCTTGGCCTTTTCCAAGATGTGTTTTGATATCCTTTATTTGTAAAACAAGGTTTACATTATTTGTGTGCTAGAATTTTGGTTTTCATTCATTTTAGGATTTTTAATCTTTTAATGTTTCGACGACACAATTAGGAATTTTTAATCAAAAATGCACTCATAGCCTCCTTTAATCAATTTGAATTTAATTCTTACATGCGGTAAGTTTTTGGATTTGTTATTTAAATGACGATCATTAATTAAACTTATTTAATGGTCAGATAAATTTAATTGAAAATGAAAAGATCGGGTCTTACTTTGGTTAATTTGAGGACAAACAACAAATACTCCAGTTGGCTTATCTCTACTTAAGAACAATGAATCATGGGCGTTACTCATCTCCTTATTGGTTCGTTTTAAGAAGATAAGCGCCCTGATTGGCTACTCTTCGGTTAGAAGGAGTTAAACATCTTGGATTGTTTCAGGAAATTGGTTGACTGGTTACTCGCAAATTATAAGAAATTAAACGCGGGTGTTACTCGTGTCTTTATTGGTTTGTTTCAGGAAATTGGTTGACTGGTTACTCGCGAATTATAAGAAATTAAACGTGGGCGTTACTCTCCTCCTTATTGGTTCGTTTCAAGAAAATAAACGCCCTGATTGGCTACTCTTAAGTTAAGGAATTAAACATGGGTGTTCCTCATTTTGGTTTGTTTCAGGAAATCGGTTGACTGGTTACTCGCGAATTGTAAGAAATTAAACATGGGCGTTACTTACCTCATATCGGTTCGTTTCAGGAAAATGAACGCACTGATTGGTTATTCTTCAATTAAGAGGAATTAATCATGATGTTACTCATCTCCTTATTGGTTTGTTTCGGGAAAACGAACGCTCTCGAATTAAAAGGGACAAATGTAGGCGTTACTAATTCTCTTGAAAATTAGTTGGGCGTTTCATTAAAGGCTGGTCTACACGCAACGACTTATCGAACGACTTGTCGAATCAGACAAATCGTATCAAGCAAAACGGAGCGTGTGGACCGCAAAACGTAAAGCTAGACGTACGTTCTGCGGTCCACACACTCCGTCTTACTTGATACGATTTGTCTGATTCGACAAGTCGTTGCGTGTGGACCAGCCTTAAGAAATAACTTCATTGTTCTTTTCTTTCCATTTGTTTCGAAAGAGTCTATTTCGTTGCCGCCCTCTTTGAGTGGTTGTCTTCACATTTATCTTTTTTACGAGCGAATTACCTGACAATAATCTCGTTCAAATAACGTCATCGTTAAACAACACCTTCATCTAAACCATTCGCCAGTATTTTGATTGGAGTGATTACTGTCAATTTCGAAGCGGCTTTACTTAAAGTCGTAAGGGTGAAAGCTCTCTAAGGCCCAGTTGTACAATTCAAGTTTAAAGTTAAGCCAAAGCTTAAACTCTTAACAACAATTGTTGAAATAATCGTTGCTATAGCTTAACTTTAAACTTAAACTGACATTGTACAACCGGGCCTAATTGGTTGTTCGCTGGTTTCAATGAATTGAAGTCGAAGTTACTGTGTCTCCCTTGTTACGACTTGACTTGCCCGAGCGGTCACCTTCGAATAATGGGAGTGGAAGTGGGCGTTACTTTCTATCTCATCATAAATCATAAGGCACGTTCGGAGATAGGCTTGCAATTACGTTCGTCTTTTTATGGCAGTTCAGAAATCAATCTCTTTATATTAAAATCGAACAAGAACAGGTTTGTGTGGAGATACATACAAAATAGGCAAAATTCTTCTGAAAAGTGTGACCAGAAGGTCTGAAGCAGGCGTGTGTCAACAAAAACCGAAATGTCTTAAAGGGAGGTAAGGTGTGTACGTCGATAATAACCAGAAGGCCTTATGAAGAGCCTTATGAACTCGATCTTAAGATCCTAGAGACCTGAACCTTAGTTATGTCAACTTGAGCTTCGATTGTAAGAACCTAAGACTTTATTTCGAAGCCTTGGTCCTTAATTAAAAGATCCCCGACCTTGGTTTTGAATATGAAGTCTTTATTCTCGACTTTCAATGTGATTGTGAGATCCTCGTCTTTGATTGTAATGTTCTGAATCTTGATTATAAGATCCCTGTCTTTGAGTGTAAGCTCCTGGAACTCGATCGTAAGATCCTAGAGACCTGGACCCTAGTCATGTCAACTCGAGCTTTGATTCTAAGACCCTAAGTCGCCTTGACTTTATTTCGAAGCCTTGATCGAACAAGAACAGGTTTGTGTGGAGATACATACAAAATAGGCAAAATTCTTCTGAAAAGTGTGACCAGAAGGTCTGAAGCAGGCGTGTGTCAACAAAAACCGAAATGTCTTAAAGGGAGGTAAGGTGTGTACGTCGATAATAACCAGAAGGCCTTATGAAGAGGGTTATTTGGCAGGCTGGATGTCAACAATGAGCAGAAGGTCTTAAGAAGTATGAGTGTAGCAATGACCAGTAGTATAAGTAAAAAAAAAAGATTGGGCGTGGCTCAATGCACAATAGGTACTTGTAGACTTATCTGATTGTGGAGTAGACATTTTGTTGAAGAAGACTTTTGGTCAATGTTGACACACCTTGCAGAAAAACTTTCCTTAAGACCTTCAGGTCATTGTCCACCTTCTGCTGAAGAACTCGTAATTTCTCCTTTAATTGGTAGTTCCGGACCAATTACATGAGCTAGCTAGAGGTTTTCTTTGATGTCACCTTTTCTCCTCCTTGCTTCGTAGCCTCCCTCCAGATCCAACCACAAACTTTTCATCAACGGATAGCTTTCTCAGGGAATTTTCAAAAAGTCTCTGCGCACGATGATCAACTTTGAAACTCAGCGATTCACATCTGCTAGCTGTTAAAAAACGAAGCTGTATTTTTCCGTCCTTACATTTAAGAACGTGAGCGGATAATTCATGTATCCTTGGATTTTTCCAGCGAGCATGACAAGATCGCCAGATTTTGTGAAATTGCCGCCAATTACACGATAGCCGAGAGGAGCGTAGGACAGATTCGTTAATTTCAATGGCGCGATTTAAATAAGCTCGGTGTGTGATTCACGGCGTAAATTTTCCCAACTTTCAAGGCGGAATGAATGAAACGGATCTCTCGTCGTGAATCGGTGACGGTGTTGTAAGTGCGTATCAGGCGAGCCATTAAAATAACGTAACACACATCTGTAACGTTAGCACTCGATAAAGACGGTTGCGGTGTCGCAACTATGTAAATCGAATGTCTGCATTAAGGTCTCAACACACGCGTTGACATGCTCGTATAAACGTACCGAATATGACATAAAATCTAAGAGGCTGCTTCCAAAAATTCAGCAGAACATAGTCTATTAGATTACCATATTTTTTTGTATAAGATATCATATTTGGCTATTAAAGAAAATTGTTTCTTATACTAAGTACCTACGTACAAGATGAATGACAATTGTTGCATGGAATAATCTGCTTTAGATGATTTGCATGCATTTGTCAAGTAAATATTTTGTACTTCGTAGTTCACGGCGCCCGGCGTTGATCTGAAAACGGAGTTGACGTGAAATTCCACTTATTTCCAAGCATCGTCGTTTTGGGGCTAATTTTTGATTAATTATTTCTCGAAAATTAAAGTAGAAAGAATTTTTTTAACATTCTTCTCATACTCAGACTTTCGCCCTTTTACTTTGTAGTCGCCTCGGCCTTTGAAGATGATCACCCTTGTGATCTAAACATGTCGGCCTGAATTAAAGCCCTTCGAACGTTACACCGTTCTTCTTAGTAACCTCTGACCTATCCTAAATTATTTATTATGGGTTAATTAACAGTCACCCTGTATACATGTATCTAGTCTACGATAAACAATTATTAATTTTGATTGATTAGGGTCATTAATAAAACTGCAGAGAGCGTACTTACGTAGGTTTAACGCCTTTTAACGTTTTCTTAGAATCGAGTTTCGAAAAGCGCGCAAAAACATATCGTTACCATAAAATAAGCTATGCAAATGCGCGCGCCATTATCGCGAAGACATATCGAGCAGAAATCGTAAAAGTCACGCTAATCAAAACAAAACATTTTTATAATTCCACCTGTTGTCAATGGATATGGCCTCACTATTATAAAATAACAGCAGCGCCACCCATGCAATATGTAAATGGTTTCGCCGGGCGAACGGCAGCTTTATCAAGTAATCCGCGATTAAATTCAGCTGGCGACGCGAAATTTATGGCGCATCATCATTTGTCCGCGTAATTAACGAATCAACCGCGTGCACGACCGTGCGATTCACCAATCTTTGCCATAAGGTGAATGTGTATCGCATAAAGTACGCCATACGTTCAATTTATTAATAATGATTTATGTTGTTTGTTTCTTTCCGCTCCGAGTTATTTACAATTATAAATGAATTAAACTCCACAATTTATTACGTTATCCTCTCTGTATGTATACGTACCTACATATATATATTTTTTTTCTTCGGAGGAGGATAAACAGTATTCCGCCGCGGGTTTGTCTGTTTACGTAAAAATCGGCTATAAATTAGTCGTTGGTTTGTTTTCGCTGAAATTGCTTAAAAAAGTCGAAAACATGGTGGTTTTGTTTCGTGAAAAATTAATTCAAAGGATTTCAATATTTTTTTTTTAGGTCCTGGAACTCGATTTTAAGATCCTAGAGACCTGGACCCTAGTCATGTCAACTCGAGCTTTGACCCTAAATCGTGTTGACTTTATTCGAGCCTTGATCCTTTGTTAAAAGATCCTTGACCTTGGTTTTGAATATGAAGTCTTGACTTTCAATATGATTGTGAGATCCTCGCCTTTGATTACAATGCTCCGAATCTTGATTATAAGACCCCCGTCTTTGACTGTAGGGTCCTTGAACTCGATCTTAAGATCCTAGACACCTGGACCTTAGTTATGTCAACTTGAGCTTCGATTGTAAGAACCTAAGACTTTATTTCGAAGCCTTGGTCCTTAATTAAAAGATTCCTGACCTTGGTTTTGAATATGAAGTCTTTATTCTCGACTTTCAATATGATTGTGAGATCCTCGCCATTGATTGTAATGCTCTGAATCTTGATTATAAGACCCCCCTCCTTGATTGTAAGGTCCTGGAACTCGATCTTAAGATCCTAGAGACCTGGACTCTAGTCATGTCAACTCGAGCTTTAATTCTAAGACCCTAAGTCGCCTTGACTTTATTTCCATGCCTTGATCCTTAATTAAAAGATCCTTGGCCTTGGTTTTGAATATGAAGTCTTTCTTCTCGACTTTGAATATGATTGTGAGATCCTCCCCTTTGATTATAATGCTCAGAATCTTGATTATAAGACCCCCGTCCTTGGTTGTAAGGTCCTGGAACTCGATCTTAAGATCCTAGAGACCTGCACCTTAGTTACGTCAACTTGAGCTTCAATTGTAAGAACCTAAGACTTTATTTCGAAGCCTTAGTCCTTAATTAAAAGATTCCTGACCTTGGTTTTGAATATGAAGTCTTTATTCTTGACTTTCAATATGATTGTGAGATTCTCGTCTTTGATTGTAATGCTCTGAATCTTGATTATAAGACTCCCGTCCTTGATTGTAAGGTCCTGGAACTCGAGCTTAAGATCCTAGAGACCTGGACCTTAGTTATGTCAACTTGAGCTTCGATTGTAAGAACCTAAGTCGCCTTGACTTTATTTCGAAACCTTGATCCTTAATTAAAAGATCCTTGACCTTGGTTTTGAATATGAAATCTTTATTCTCGACTTTCAATATGATTGTGAGATCCTCGTCTTTGATTGTAATGCTCTGAATCTTGATTATAAGATCCCTGTCTTTGAGTGTAAGGTCCTGGAACTCGATCGTAAGATCCTAGAGACCTGGACCTTAGTTATGTCAACTTGAGTTTCAATTCTAAGAACCTTAGTCGTCCTGACTTTATTTCGAAGCCTTAATCCTTAGTTAAAAGATCCTTTACCTTGGTTTTCAATATGAAATCTTTATGCTTGAGTTTTAATATGATTGTGAGATCCTCGTCTTTGATTGTAATGCTCCGAATCTTGATTATAAGACCCCCGTCCTTGATTGCAAGGTCCTGCAACTCGATCTTAAGATCCTAGAGAACTGGACCTTAGTTATGTCAACTTGAGCTTCGATTGTAAGAACCTAAGACTTTATTTCGAAGCCTTGGTCCTTAATTAGAAGATCCTTGACCTTGGTTTTGAATGTGAAGTCTTTATTGTCGACTTTCAATATGATTGTGAGATACTCGTCTTCGGTTGTAATGCTCTGAATCTTGGTTATAAGACTCCCGTCCTTGATTGTACGGTCCTCGAACTCGATTTTGAGATCCTAGATACCTGGACATTAGTTACGTCAACTTGAGCTTTGATTCTAAGACCCTAAGTCGCCTTGACTTTATTTCAAAGCCTTGATCCTTAATTAAAAGATCCTTGACCTTGGTTTTAAATTCGAAATCTTTATTCTTGACTTTCAATATGAAAGAGAGGCTTTTCATTGTGAGATCCGCTTTTAATATAAGATCCCGGGACTCGATTATAGGCCTAGAACTTTGATCATAAGGTCCTAGAACTTGATTGTAACCCCCCGGACCTTGATTATATCATCCTGAGTTTTAATTCTAAGAACCTGGGCTTTGATTATAAGCGCACTTCCGTCTTCTTGGTTGTATCTGCAAAATCTTCGGCCTTAATTTTGATTCTGGAGCCCGGATTCTTAATTACAAGAGTCCTTGAGTCCTTGGTTTTGAACATAAAACCCTCCTCTTTAATTTACAATATGAACTGAAAGCTATCGATTGACGATCTTTGCCCTCGATTTTAATTCAAGTTAAATCTCGATTATAAGATCCCCAAACTTGATTGTAGGCCCAGGACTTCGAACTTAAGATCCTGAACATAAAACCCTCGTCTTTAATTAACAATATGAACTGAAAGCTTTAGATTGACGATCTTTGCCCTCGATTTTAATTGCGAGTTAAATCTCGATTATAAAATCCCGGATCTTGATTGTACGCCCAGGTCTTCGAACTTAAGTCCTAGATCTTAAGGATTGGAAACTCCTGGACCTTGATTATATGAAACTGAACTTTACTTCTAAGAGCCTGGGCTTTGATTTCGAGCGCTTGTGGCTTTCTCATTGTACCTACTAGATCCTTGGCCGTAATTGCGATTGGGAAGCCCTGATTCTTAATTAGAAGATTCTTGACCCTGGTTTTAAATATGAGCCGAAAGTCTTTGATTGTGATTGTGGGATCCTCGTCCTTGTTGAATTTCGATTATAAGTTCCCAGCTCCCAGATCTTCTTAATTGTAAAGTGCTAGATCTTGATTGTAACTTTGGACCTTGATTATGTGAAGCTCAGCTTTAATTCTGAGAACCTGGGCGTTGATTGCAATCGGTTTGTGGGATGGGATACTTGGCCTTAATTTTCATTCTGAAGCCTTGATCTTTAACTAGAAGACCTTAACCATGGTTTTGAAGATGGAATCCTTATGTTTGATTTTAAAAATAAATTAGAAGCCTTTGATTAACGATCTTTGCCATTGAATTTGATTGTGAGAACGTCGTCCTTGATTATGACGCTCTGAATCTTGCGTACAGTACCCTGGAGTTTGAACGATTTACGGGTGAAGTGTAAAGTAAAAGAAAATATTAAAACGAAACCTGGTGATAGAAAAGAGGACGTAGGTGGTAAAAAAAGTTCATATCGTAAACAGAAAAGTTCGTGAAGCAAGAGAAAGCAAAAGAAAGAAAAGATAACCAGTTCGTCAGCAAACTAGTTGTTAAGAAGAGTTGCAAAAGAAAGAAATAAAAGAAAATCAGGAGAACTATCGTGAAGTTCAATTTGGCACATCGAGAAACGAATTAAAAGTAATTAATTGAGTTTAGAAAGAGTACATTTGTGAAGGATTTTAAAAAAAGTAAAAGTACACAATTTTTGGTACTGAAAAAAGAGTACATGTGGTATAATCGTCTCAGTTTTGTATCGGTTTTATGGTCTTGCTATAAAAGAAGCGCGATAGAGAGGCGACAAAGAGACCTCTTTTTATAGCAAGACCATAAAACCGATACAAAACTGGGACGACTATAACCCTAAGTCCAAGAAAATCATACTTGTTAATGTTAGAATGGGGATAAAATTAGTTTCCATTAAAATTCATGCATTTTATATTCGCTGGAATCAAATTGAGCAGCACAATTTCGTGGAAGCAAGGCTCAATAAATAAGATATAATTAAGAAGCCCCTTGGCATTCGCTTCGGACATGGGGGCAATTACAATGTCATGTTGAAATTACGCATGTGTTCCGTTCGACTTTTATGAAATATTCATGGCGAGACGTATCGATGCTTACACACAACATTATGCCGCGCTCGTTTCCAACCATTAGGAGAATTTAAGCGTGGAATTTCAAGTCGGAAGTTGTAAGGATGCATACCACGCTGAGTTTTATGGATTTCCTGATATATCGCCACTCAAATATGACGGGAGCTAACTACGCATTTTCGTCATGCCCTTTTTTTTTTAAAAATCTTCCATAGAAAGAAAAGCCAAGCTTGGGATTGAATAGGAATGAATAAATAACTCCGGTTAGAAGTTAAACATCTCGGTTAGCTCTTTAACAGTGACCCAATAATAAAATTGGGCTCGTATAAATTAACGCATTGGCGAATTTCCAAATCGATAAAGTTTAATCAGCGCGCACTCCGCCACAATAAATAAACAATGACGTTTCGCAATCGCGACATTTGCATGGAATATTTTACGGCCAATTTCGTTTTTGTGACGCCGCGCCGTGCCCATCACCGTAAATTTTTTCGGGGCGATTTTGCTTGCTCCCCTTCGTTTCAACTTTCAACCTAAAAGTACGTCTAGACGATAATTTTTTTTTTAAAGTATTTTCTTGCTACTGTCACGAACCGGGGTTCCAAATAATTAAACCGTCGATAAAATTCAAATTGTTTCATGGTTTACAGTCGCCGAGCACAAATCAACAAATGCCTGGCGATAATTTACGCCTACGCAAAATATTTCACTGTTCCCTATTCGCTATGTTAGTCATGGCACATTCACGGTCGAATAAAAATCGTTAAGATTTCGTACCTACTTCTGCTTTTATAATCTTAATATAATTTTAATTTTAATTTGAAAATCGTTTGGAAAAAAACGCGATTGTTAAACGACAATTGACGGAATCAAGAAAAACTTGAAACGATGAAACATTAAATCACTAAAAAAAATAATCCATGGAGGAGAACAAGACAAGGACCGATGGAAGAGCAGAAAACAAGATAAGACTAATAAAGAAAAAAAAAGGGGGAGGAAAAAGAATAAAACGAAGCAGTGCTAAATCAATCAAAGAACAAAGACAAGAATGAAAAGGCTTAGCAGAAAATGAATGGGCCTCTCTGCAAGCAGAGCTAATGGACCCTTTAGATAATTTTTTTTTGTTTTTATAGTGAAGTATTGACGTTATGACAAATCAAAACGCGAAGAAAAACAAAAGATCCTCCGGATAATGTTAAAAAGTATAAAATTAATTCTGCAATAATGGATCAAATTGGATTAAATTTTATGCCAAGAAATTTGGACGCTAGGTCTAAATTTAATTGAAAAATAAGTCATTGCACTCCTTGAGGTTATTTTACGGTAAAACTAAGACATGCCGTTCTAATTTCATGGCAAAAAGTGATCAAAAAGTCACTCGATATAAAAAATGTGGGTCTACTTCCAGCGCCATCTATTATTTTAGCTTGCTGCGACTATTATTTAATCAGAACACTATAGATATTAATGTTTCATCGAATACAATTGAAGAAATAGAAGAAAATTTTGTGAATTGAGATTTTCTTTCAGATTCTGTTCAAATTTTTTTCCAAAAACTATACGTGATGGAAAAAACTACATACAGATTCGTTAATTGTATGAGACCCTCTTCTTAAAACAGCAATAAAAATTCAAACCCCAGATTCCTGCCGGCCTGCGTAATTGGACACAAAAGAAAGAGCAAAAGAAAACAAACAACATAGAAGTACGATGAATAAAACGATTCAAGGACAGAAGAAAACTCTCCGGTGACGGTGGCGTGTAAAAAAATTAAAACAAAAGCGAAACAACCGAAGCGCGAAGAACAAAAAACAAAAGAAGATACCTTATTCTCCTCGAGAAAATTGAAAGAAAAAAGAAACGACGAAAGTATGAAGAATAAAGTGATCGAAAACAAAAGAAGATCGACGACTCTCCGGCAGAGTTTAAAAAAAAATAAAAATAGAAACGTCGGTAAAGTGAAAAACAAAACGATTCAAAAACAAAAGAAGATCGGCAATCCTCGGACGGAACGCAAGAAAAATTTCAAAAACCCGCAGACGTGTGGAGAATCGATTTGAAAACAAATGACGATCGACGGTTCTTCCTCGGTGTTCAAGAAAATTTAAAAAAGAGAACAGAGTCAAAAACAAAAGAAAATGGACGACTCTCCGGCAGAATTTAAGAAAATGAAAAATAAAAACGACGGTGATGTGAGAAATAAAGTGATTCCAAAACGACGATTCTCTGACGGTGTTACAGTTGAAAAATTCATTTGAGTTATTCATAATAATATTTGGCAATCGCCCTGTATTTAAGCGGGAAATAAGAGTTCAGGGTGTCTACGTGCCGATCGTCACATTTCTCAATGTTGCACAATATTGCATCAGAAAAACCGTACGCTGTTATTTAGTCCTACAATATCTCTCCATTTCACTCTGTCGTCCGGTTAAAAACTGATTTCATCCCGTAACGACTCCCGAGAGTACGTCACCCTCGGCTTCGCGGGCAGTGTTTCAATAGCGCTCCTGGCGTGCGTATCGTTTATTTGTGGCTTCAATCTTTGTGTTTCTCTCATGGAATTTTGTGATTCAAACCTGAGATGGAATCTTCTCCGAGATTTGTTAATGCACGCCGAGTGAATTTTCAAGCTCGTTAAAGAGCTTTTCGAAAGCCTGCTTCTGAGATAAGGAACGGGTTATGACGTGCGTATGTTCTGTTGGTAACGCGTACTCTCTCTCTTCTACTATAGTCTATCTTTTTTAAGAATGCAGTAATGGCCGGCATCAACACTGAATGTGTAATTATTTCATTGGCTGAAGAAAAGTAAGATGCACATGCAAGCAGCAGCTTGCCCACAAAATAGATTTATTAACAGTAGATCATCGAGAAACTTTACCATATGAGCTGCAGAATATTTTAAATCAAAAGTGCACAATAAATTTTAATATTAGTTGTTGCCTCACCACGGAGAAATTAGCACACGTTTTTCAAAACTGGCTGAAAGCTGAAGGAAAAAAAAATTAATTAAATTAATGTGAGATAAACACTAACACAAATATTTAAGGCAGAAAAATTTTTCCGCCGCAATCGAGAATCGAACTCGAGTATCTTGATTTCATGCCAGACGCTCTTAACCATTGAGCTAATGCGACACCGAGCTCGAGAAACGTCTAATAAAAATTAGAACAAAGTTGTTGAAATGATAATGCCTTTATTCATCATTCATCATTCGTCATTGATTGCATTTACCTACGTTGGAGGGCGCTCTCTCACTACTGACAGCTGTCTGTCATTACGCTGGATTTTGGATTTTGGATACCAGGTCGGAAATATTTTAATTATTTTAATTGACTTATTTGTGTTGACTCACCTTATCGCGGTGTTGTTATTTTTATTTTTCTTTTATTTGTTAATCAAGTGAATTTCTTTGGTTACCTTAAGCGTTAATTGTAAACGAAGAACAGATCTGTTGATCGGATAAATTCTAACTTGTTCGTTTACTTAATTACAGTCTTTTTCTTTTGGTTTTCCCCTTTTGTCAAATGTGTTTCCGAATTCGTCAAATGACTTTCCAATCTGTTCAAAGTATAGTAGGCCTGCGGACTGGAAAGTCGTTTGACAAATTCGGAAACATAATTGACAAAAGGGGAAAACCAAAAGAAAAAGACTGTACATTTCGTGTTCTTTTCGTTTGGACCTCTTTTGAGTCGCACTCGATGCTTGTAAATTATTTTTCTTATTCGTTAACTATTTTTTTTTAAATAAAAACAAGTGTGCTCAGTTGGTGATTTTTATTTTCTTCACTTTGCCCACCTTTTGCTTTGGGGTTGCGTCGAACCCTCCCGTCTCGAAGAGCTTAGCCTAGCGGTGCTGGAGAAACGTCAAAGTCACTCGCACAATTTGCTGGGCTTCAGGTAGGTAGCAACGGAATGCAAGAAAATTTTCAAAAATCCGCGGAAGTATGAAGAATCAAGCAATTTAAAAGCAAAGGATGATCGACGGATCTTCAGCGGAGTTCAAGAAAATTTAAAGAAAAGAACAGAGATCGACGACTCTCCGGCATAGTTTAAGAAATTCAAATTTTTTACCAGTCTCCCAAGGTGTACCTCAGGGAAGTATCCTGGGTCCGCTATTATTCCTATTATTTGTTAATGATGTGGATGCAAGTATACACACGAATCACACATGACTTTGTATGCCGATGACACCTCCTCTATTGTCTCGGCTCGCAATATCGACGACTTGAGTTCAGCTGCCGCCAAATGTGTGGCAGATATGGAATCCTACTGCATCCCTCAACGGGCAAAAAACTGAGCTAGTGCTTTTTTCGACGACCACCGATGCGGATCTAAGTCTGCTAGTGAGGTCAAAAGATGGGAGCTTGTGACAAGCTGACGCGGTTAAGTTTTTAGGTATCTCAGTAGATAAAAAACTTAACTGGTGTAACCATCTCTTTGACATTCAGAAAAGGCTCGCGCAATACTGCTTTATTCTAAGGCAATTGAGGACCTCGGTTAATAAGGAAACATTACTTTCCTTCTACGCTATGGCATCGTATGCTGGGGAAACTCATCTAAAATTAATGAAGTGTGGATTATACAAAAACGTATTATTAGGACTATAATGTACAAGCAACAGGGCTTTTCCTGCAGGAACCTTTTCAAAGAAGTTCGTATTCTTACCGTTACCTTACTGTATATCCTATCAACAGTTACTTACGTAAGAAAGAACTTATCAAAATTTGCTGCTCCTGACATTACATATTGCTACTGTGATATTAACCAAATTAATAAAAGCTTCAAGCATACTATACCATCAAAGGAAGGAAATCCAATTAAAATCTCCTTAATTAATATCAAATTATTTATTTCACTACACATCTACACGTACATCACAAACAAAGTATCTGATTATTATAAAAAATCAAATTCAAAGAAAGTAAACCAATTAAACTTACCAAAGGAAGATAAAAGTAAATTACGTTAAAAACAAATCTGATCCAAATCATGTAATGAACAACAAGGAGTTGTTCCGGCGTACGAACGAAAGGTTCCTGAATAATTTGACCGACGACATCACCTTGGGCATTACATCTGATGCCCGCCTCAAGTTGTGGACGGACGGCACATGCAGCTGAGGACGATAGATGACAGGGATTGACGGCGTGCGGATGAAGGTCGGAAATCTTTATTGTCGTTAAATTTAGTTTATAAAACGGAGAAGGAAATCTACCAGGCCTAATTACCACAAAAAAATAAGAATCAGCAAGAATTAGAACATAGTCGCGAAACCACACTAATAATAAATAAATAAACAACACAATAAGAAACGTGGATTGTATTAATGTAATGAATATTATAATTGAATTATGAAACCCAATTTTTTTCCAACCAATTTACAAATTTCGCCTAATTACACAATTCACAAGTTTTTCGTTTCCGCCGAAAATTAAACAACTTATTGTTAGTGCGGTGCCATACAAACAAAACCGAATTAACGAAAGGCGGCGGGAATAATTAAATTAAATTATCGTCGACACGTTAATTGCGCGATGCATTTCAAATTTAAAGACAATTTTATATACCGGGTGAATGGTAACCGATAACCTTGGAAAATATAGTTCGACCGCTCCTTAGTTGTAACTTAATATTCAGCAGGAAGATTGCTACACTTTTCATGCCACTCGCAGGTTTAAGGACGGCGACACCCGAAATTATTTTTGGTCCTCGTGCAATAAAATAGTCTTGCTTTTGCAGCCTTCGTTGTTTGTTGTTTGTCCACTGGATTAATCCAAGGAACGTACTCATGTGTACGTGTTCATTCGAAAATGTAAAACGCAGGAGACTCAAGGCCTTCCGATTTGGCGTTTTATTGGAAACCTGCGTCATTCGCGTCTAATAAATCACGAACATTTGCGATTTGTAACATTTACGAGAACAGCTGTTTTATGAATCGGCGGAGCTCGTGGGTAGGTAGGGCGAGTAATTAAACCGCGACCGACTTAATTACACAATTAATTACGACTCTTCAAAAAATTCATTTTACAGGATGCAAGGATGCAATTACCTCCTCTCCAATGTTAATAACACTATACAGGATTACGCGACCTTCACAAGAAGAAGAAGAAGAAGAAAAAATTGGCATAATTTATTTACCTATTTTATACCTACTTACGTAGTTCTAATGATCGCCGGGAATGTACTATTCGATTTAAAAAAAGAATTAATTAAATTCATCAACTTAATCCCACTTCTGATTGCATATCTACGTAATTCGAACGAACTGACTCAAGTAGCTTATAAAAAATTTAATCTATCAATCTAACACAGACACTACTGCATATTGCAGATCATGCATAATTGAATTGACTATAACAGTCATGTTAAGGCACTCGAAGATGAACTGATTCCAAGAGAAGGTCTTTGATGTTGCCACCGATATACATACATACATATAACAAAGATCCTTGCTGCGTCACGATTAGCCGTGTATATCCATATGCTATTTGATGTTCGTGCCACGATGAAACATTGTTTGCGATGCTTCCATGTTTGTTTATGCAATCCGGATATCTACCTGTCATGTGACCGGCTTATGACAAAGCCCATAGCTCGTCTGTTTGCCATCAAGTGTGTAAATAACACACACCGCGATATTGAATAATTGTTTCCAGAAATGAGTATAGAAATTGAGTCGGCGATTAACAGCATTCTTCGCGAGAGTTATGTTTTCCGTTTTCGATCGTGCTACAACGTATACCCCACCTTGATATTTTACTTTTTAATTAAATGGGCGTAAACAAATCACTATTTTATGTAAACTATTTACGATTTTGGAATTTTTATGAACCGGGTTTTTGTTGAAAACGCAGAAATAATTGCCGTTTACCGCACGACTAAAATTAAACGGAATCTTGTTAATTAAAGTATGCCTGCCTGCAGTTACCGTTTTAATACTCCGGTGGCATCTCTTCAAAACAAAAAAAAGGAAAAAGGTTTCTCTTTGCGTGAATCACCGGAGGTCAGGACCACCTTCGTTGTTGCAGTAGCCCGCCCGGTTGCGAAATGTAAATTTTCCTGCCGGATCTCCGTTCAAGTTGCCTGCAATGAAATATTCGTTTTCCATTCCGGTAAATACATATATCTACAGTTAAATACCCGATTTATTGCACTGTGGAACTTCTTTTCCAGAAAGCATTCATTTTTGTTACGTTTTGACGTATTATTTAATTTGAACTCTAGCTTTTCGCGTTAAATGTTGAGAAACCAACAACAACAATTTATTTAAACGTTTAGGTTTTCAATTCAACAGATGTGTTCGGCCATACAAATTAATTTTCGATTATTGTTTAGTATATAGGCCGAAGGCGCAGTCAACCAAGAAATTTGTGCAGGAACGTCGTAGAGCGAGGACACGATCCGATCTTTATTATAAACTTTGTTTTTCTTTGTTAGGTTTGATGTGTCGCTCGTTACCCCAAAAAGTGTAAATACTAACACTCCTGAATAATTTGAAATACCAGGTGACAAGTAAGCGTTGCTTTCCCACAACTGTTCCCAAGCCAGCTCAGTGAAGACGCGAGGGGTACCAAATAAAACAAACCAGGGCGTCAGGGAATTCCCCCCAGTTGAAGAATCCACTCCGAAAATCGTTCCCGAGGTCTCGTCGTGCTCGCTTCAAGTAAATCTTAACCTCCAGGAGATTTGTCCCACTTGATGCGCTCATCAGGGTAGGGTTTGGCATAAACAAAACACACACCCAGTGTCTAACAAATATATAACTACAGTTGTCTCAGCTCGTCAACTTTAAATGCACTTATTGTTAGTTAAAAATAAAATAAATAATTGATTCACACGGTACGCGGTTAATCAGACCTGATTGCACAGAAGGTGCCTTAAAGGCAATGTCGACTAACCGGTTATTTAAATATATTAACTTTAATCAAAGTATTGGCACAGCATCGGCCACTTCATTGTAAGTCCGAGAACGATATAAAAACAAATAAATAAATAGATGAGGTTATACGTCACTCTCTGTCGCCTCAAGTTCGTATGTTGCCTGGTTCGTGTAGTCACGTACAGATGACGTACTTGTTCACTGCAAGGGACGCCTCATGGAACTTGAAATCAACGGTACACTTCGGTGGATTTTCCCCCAAACGAGAGGTAAATCAGCAAATGATCGGCAAAGTGGTTACGCCATAATAATAGGGTAGTTAAGACCCCAAGAAAGATACCCAAAAAAAAAAAGATCCTAAAGGGACAAGAAAGACGGCCATTAATTACAGCGACGCCATTAAGAAATATTGAGAACATTACCTTCAATTAACGGGGTCGTTGGTTTAAAACGCAAAACGCGTTTCACTGAGCTATGTGAGATACTTGAGTCTTCCAGTCAAACCGTATATTGTTTGGATTTGGCACTAAATTAGCAACAATTCACGAGAGCGAGACGCTACGTGTTATCCCACAAGACGGAAGACACGAAAGTGGCCAGATCAGTGGCAGAAAGCGTGGAATACTTCCGCCAACCCTAACGAGATGAAATGGCATGGCGTGACCAATGGGAAAATTATGACGTAAATATATTCGAATTGTCGGATGTCCAGACAAGTGACGTTGCCAGCTCGCTACAAATGCGTCGCGAACTGGCTGCGGTAAAATTAAATTTGTAAGGCTATGCGTTCACTTGTCCGCATCGTACGCATCGCATACAGCGAACGGATCATTAAAACTCCTTCTTTTCGTTATTTTAAATGCATCTACGTTCACTGCTTCGCATCGGACGGATCGCCTCTTACGATGTGAAGGCAGGATAAAATCCGATTCGTGCGATGCGTACGATGCGGACAAGTGAACGCCTAGCTTAACACACTTGTTCAGGTCTCGCGACCAACCCTAATGCTCGAAGTCGTCAGTAAATTAATTTGAATATAAAATATTACGTCTACACAGAGCACCGACAGCATCTGAATCGACCCGAGGTCGTACAAGTTTTATTCTGAGTAAATATCGTGAAACGTTTATGACATACTGCGGTGTTTATGAGCAGTACGTGTTTCTTTGAAAATTTCATAACTCATAAGAGATAATTTTGAAAATAATAAAATAAATTATAGGATAGTGTATTAAACGTATTTTAAAAGATTTGTTTAAGGAATTCTTTAATTGAAGTTGTTTTTTTCAAATCTCTTAATATTCTCAAATATTTTTAGAAACAATCAAATTAACTATTTATTATAAATAAATAATTTAGGTCTTTTAAGATGTAAATACGTAAGAATCAAGTTAGAATTGTAAATATTAGGATAATTAAAATAATCATGTGTGAAGGAAACTGTAGGTTACAGTAAGAAGTTCGGAGAATAAATAAATGAGGGCGCTGTGTTAGTACCCGACACGCTGTGATATCACCGACGCGCTATTTCCGATTTATGCAATGGAACCTTTACCGGAGCATCATCGTATAGAAGACCAGTGAGTAAAACTTTGGGAAGGTTTTGTGAAAAACCCGACCTAAATATTATAAATTATCTTTTGAAACCCGAACTTCTTCTTGCGGAATAATAATTAGTTTGTGAAAATTAATTATTTAAAGTGGCGCAATAATCTGTGTTGGTTATACACCCACACACACACTCACACACAACTCTGACATTAGATAATTTTGAATGTGAAGGCTCGCGATGCCATCTTTTTTCCAGTTCCGCTTTACATTCATCATCGAACCACGGTTTCCTCGGTCTCTTTATTACCGCGTTATTATCTCTTGCGGTTTTTTTTTCATTAACGACTTAATATTTTGCCAAATTTCATCAATGTCATTACTTCTCCTCACCTTATTTAATTCTCTGCTTACTTGCTTCTTACACTGGGACTGCTGATGCTCTCTTAATAACCTTATCCCTTTATTCGAACTCCTTTTCTTCCTTAGTTGATTCCTCTAGACAGGTATTATTTGGCTCATTTTAATTCCGACCATGTAATGGTCTGAGTCCATATTTGGTCCCCTGTATGTCCGAACATCTTTCTTCGTCCTTCTCAATAAGAACATGGTCGATCTGGTTCACAGTTTGACCATCAGGCGAGCACTACGTACCTTTATAAATATTCCTATATTCCTATATCATATTCCTTTCCTTCGCGAAATCTATCAGGAATTGTCCATTTTCCGATGTTTCTTTATGTTTACTGTACTTTCCTACCGTAGGTCTAAACAGATCCTCAGTCCCTATTTTTGCATTCGCATCTCCAAGTACTATCTTCAAATCATACTTCGGTATCTTTTCATACTGGGTACTCAGTATATCATAAAAATTCTCTTTCGTCTCCATATCTTTTTCCTCAGTTGGCGCATGCATGTTAACGAACGTAATATTTTGATACACCCCCCTTAATCTCAAGAGACATATCCTGTCTCCAGTATAGATGCTTGGATAGATTTGCTTATTAGAAAACCCGTACCCAATCTCCCGTTTTCGGCCCCACTGTTACAAAAAATGTAATTTCCTACTTCCCATATCTCCTGACCCAATTGCTTTGTCTCTTGCAACGCTACCAAATCAAATTTATACTTGTTGGCCTCATTAACTAGCTGCTTCATCCTTCCTTCTTCATATGAGCCTCTTCTATTCCATGTCCCTACCAACATTTGCTCTTTTACTACAGGGCCCTTATTTTTTCTTCTGCATTGATCCGTTGGTTTTGTTTTCTTATCCCGTCTTTTATTCGTCCCGCTTTCCTTACATTCTTTAATATTCATTCCGACACCCTCTTCCATTCGGGCCACCATCTCCTTTCTAACATCCGTTATGTTCGTCCTTTTTCTCGAATTTGCCTCTTGCCTTGCCATTTCCGTTTTCCTTGAGTCCATACCACATATTCCCATTAGTTTTTTGGATTCCTCTGGTCTCTTTTTTCCAATTTATTCTTGACATGATCCCACACCCACTCTTTATCATTTATTATAATTTTCTTATAACCAGCTTTTACCTGATTACCCTTTGCCTTTTCTTCCCTCAGCCTTTTTCTTATTTCCATTTCAATTATTCTTTCTTGTTTTGTGCAGTCATTATTTATATATATTTTGTCTCCCTTTATATCTCTCAACATACTTTTATTTTTCATCGATTCTTTTTTATCCTCCCATTCCTCCATTTCCAGCAGACAGGTTTTTTCACCCAATTTTCTAGCCGTTTTTATATTAGGTCTTACGTTGCAATATTTTTGAATTAATTCCCTCATCTCTT
Organism: Dorcus hopei; assembly: GCA_033060865.1. Lineage (NCBI taxonomy): Eukaryota > Metazoa > Arthropoda > Insecta > Coleoptera > Lucanidae > Dorcus > Dorcus hopei. The sequence goes on along the minus strand of CM065423.1, from coordinate 42,791,762 downwards.
CCTTCAGTATTTCCTCTTTTTCAGATACAATGGGCTCTACTCTATTTTTCTTTCTTTCCGGTCCAAATCTTCTATCATCTCATGTAGGCTTAAAATATTTTCATTCCCTTCCTTGTTTTTTTCCAACTCTTCAATTTAATTTTTTAGGATCGCCATTTCTGTTTTCATTTTTCCATTTCCCTCTTTTATTTCCCTGTTTTCCTGGCTTAATTTATCCAATTCTTGCCAATGTTTCTGCTGCTCCGTTATTATGTTATCTACTTTATCTGTTAACTTACCCATCATTTCCATAAGCTTGTCTAACTTTCTTCACTAGAAATGTTTTTTCCCCTTTTTGCGGCGATTCTTGCTCCTTTTGAACACTTCTTTGGCTTCCTCACTTCTCTTTCTTTTACCGTCCTCTGTAGAACAACTTTCGGAGTCCGACATATTTTATTTTATTTAAACTTGCCGCTCAGTTCTGTGTGAATCGCTAGTATTGCCTCCGCGCAAGCGGCTTTCCCGGATCAACTTCCCTTATTTTTATTCGCGAAACTAATGTATTTACATCCATTTCCTTACCCTGTTTTCCTACCGTGGCTTCTTATAAATAATGATTTCTTAGCGTGTACAGACTCTTTTTCTCGATATTTCCCAAGTTTCTTGGGGTTCGTATCGAAGCGAAGATCCACACGTGTTTACTCGGTCACGGTTCACACACTTTCAATTAATAATTACGTCGCGTAAAAGAAATAACTTGGGGTTTACGTTCCCAGCTGTTAAACGTGCAATAAAACGAAATTGTGAGGTGTGTGTCAAGGTCGCATTGTGTGCAGGCAAGAAGTCAATAAAATAATAATCTAAAAATTTATAGTCCTATTATACTGCTGCGTTGATAAAACGTGGCTTCGAATTTTTGTGTAATTTTTTAATTAATTATAAACTGTTCAAAGGAATTTTCCCGTAATCGATTCTCTTATGCGTTTTTTTTTGTCGGAACAATTGTCATTCACCCCGTATGTTTCAAGCAAGAAAATTAATTGACTTTGTGAAATGTATAAACAAAAAAAAAATATATAATAAGCGACTTTCTTGATAATTGAAACTAATGATAAGAATGACGTAATCTCAATGATTTTCGCACAGTTCTTTTGATTTGCCGCTGAGTAATAACACAAATTTCATTATCATCTTGCAATTAACATGTAAAAAATGTGCATGCACGTTCAAAGGAAAGGACCGCTCACAATCGACTCTATAGCATCGTGATGGTGGTCTCCATCAACTTGTGCAGTAATTCTGCAAAACGTTTCGAGTTTTGAAGTTTATGGCTTTCATTATGTCTCAAATTGTTATGAACCTTGAAGACATAATTCGTAAATATAATCTGAAAAGAAACGAACGTTAAAATAAAGCCACACTAAATTATTGCTATGAGGTAATTAAAGATAATTTATGAAATTATTAGGAAATAATTTTAACCAAGTAACTAAATGAAGGTAGGTGATTGTCAATGTACTTCTTCTGTAGCTGTTCCGAAGCTCTTCTTCTTCTCAATTTATTGCACGAAGTCCTTAGAACGAAATCACTTTCTTTTTAAATTTAACAAGCCTTTTTTAATAACTATAATTACTTCCAGAGTCTTATATGACCTGTATAATTTAATCTACATCAGCAAGTATGGTTATGGTTAGGTACTTACGAGTACTAATTTCCAAAGAGCTCAGATTTACTACAAATACATAAAACGCAATTTAAACAAATTTATACTTTAACATCGAGGGCGTATTGGTGATGATGATGATGCTGATAATTTTAATGTTGTATACGCAGAGAACGTAACATACAAGCCACCGACCGACCGACACAAATCTATTGAAACAAAACCGGCCGATTTCGGAGCAATAAAAGGAAAAGTCGAAATCGGATTCGGCGGGGAATTGCATCAGCAAGCCGATTCTCCAACACAAGCTTGACTCGATTATTGTTTAGATTAAGTTACATTTCAGTTAAATTTATATGTCAATATTTCACGCTATTTATTTGTGCAGGAACGTCGTAGAGCGAGGCCTCGACCTGATCTTTATTATAAACTTTGTGTTTTTGTTTGATGTGTCGCTCGTTCAGGTCTCGCGACCAACCCCAATGTCGTTATTCCGATTACGATTAATACACTCATTAATTATGACGAACAACACGTATCGTCTATCGAAAGTATCGGAAACATTGTAGATTACAGTACATTACTTTTAATAAAATTAATTAGTAGTAATTGTGTTGTACTTTAATACTTAATAACCGCCTTTAAAAGCTTTGGTTCTAGCAGGAGCTAACGCGTTGAAATTGTGGAACGAGAAGGACGAACTAATGGTAATAAATCCGACCGCCCTGACCATAACCTTGCGAGCGCGGATAAAGACGCAAACATTAATCGCAGGTCGGTCACAGCCACCAGTTTCTATTTGCATATTTCGCCCTGGAACGAACGACACAGTAAATTCACGTCGGTGGAACAAAGCCGACGCGGCCAGTAAATTACGGCGTCTCATTATGCGGAGCCGAACTGTTGAGGCTTGCGCGGAGCCATATGTGTTCCTTGGGCAAACAGGTATCTAATTCCAGCTGCAGCGGAAACGCTTGACACAATGCGAAAAGTAAGCAGCAGCTGTTTGCTGCTCGTTTCCGTGGTGGCACATTAATAAATTGCACGGTCACAACTGCAACAGTTTTCAAATTAAAAAAATAAAAAAGAAATTTCTAAGTCGAACGTCGCAAGAAGTTTAGTGTTTCCATGTTAGTCCAACGCGTGGTTCTCTCTTTTTATCCGAATAATATTTCAAGGTGTATTTTTATATGGGTTATTACTTTTGATTCTTACTGTACATTGCCGTTTTTTTCTCATTGCTGTGGATCACGTCCTTGTCTAGAAGGGCATAAAAAATCCATACTGCTTATTTTGACACTCTCGTGTTGGTATTAAATTTAACGAGCTCTGGGCCCAGGCGTCTCCTTTGGTTCAAACAATTTCATTGTTTTTTTTTTCTTATGTAGGATATTTTTTTTTGCTAAACATCTTAGACTGATAACAGTGTCACAGAACGGAGTTTCACTCACCCTTCGGTTATATCTCTCTTTCTCTGCTTTCGTTCTCCTTTTCACGACCACTGCGGAGCTGAGGGTAAATGTCTTAACATCTGTGCTTCGCTTTCCGATTCGGTAAGGATGTCATGCAAAATTACAAATAACCATTTACGAGCATCCACTCAACAATGTGGAACATCTTACTCAACGCCAACTCCAGCGGCGAATCTAGATGTGGAAGCTCCCTGCTGGGATGTGAACTCGGAAAAGGTGTACTCGAATGTCCATCTTCGTACTGACGCGGTCGCTAAATTGTTTTTAAATTAAAACACCATGATTGCATGTCTAATTTCAATAAACACATGTTCACTTCCTCGGGGCTTGCAGCATGGCGTTTGCGGGGGGGGTCAGGAATTCGGGATGCCGCGTTTCCTTGCAGGGGACCACCACGGTCGGTTGTAAATCTGTCAAAGTAACCTTTATCTGGCATTTCGTGCTCATGTACTAATATCGTCACACAGTAATTGCTTTATCTGGCATTTCGTGCTCATGTACTAATATCGTCACACAGTAACTGCAGGCGCCAGGCCAAAGCAGGGGGATGGGCCGGACGTCATAAACAAATTTATTCGACGTTTGGACGCGTTCTAGTGGGCTTGGGATACGACCTGTCGCGTCATAATCACTTTTGTAAATACGATAACAGCAGATTGTGCTTATCTGGCCCTGTTCTCAGGCCAGCATCATAATTCTTTGTCAAGTCAAGAGACTCTTGAAAGGTAGTTGGAGCGGAAACACATCGCAGGCATCGCGAGGCAGACGCATTCCGTATGACAGTTTGAAGTTCACAATTTATATTTGTTTGCGGGGAAAATGCGGTCAAGGCGTGTGCTAGAGTTAAAATCAACGGTTGCCATTGGTCGAAGAGATTCCAGAATCTGGCTGCAATTACGAGGGGGTGGGTTGTAATTGTTTTGGTGCTAAGGGGAACGCAAAAAGAACGGCAGGTAACACTGACGCTTAGACGAAAACGGTCGAGTTGAATTTTTAGTTTGAATTAGCAGTTTTTCCTTAGGCGCTTGTAGTCTTTATTCAAATTTGTATTTTTATATTTCCTTTGTTGTTTGTTAAATCATTTATTCCGGTCCGGTTTAAATTTAGTGATAAGAAGGCCAATTAAAACCATACACGTGGGCGCCGCGACGCGACGCTACGCGAAGTGTTTTAAAATCCAGTGTAAGTGCGAGTGAAAGGATTATAAGCTAGTGGTAATTAACATTTAATTGTTTCCTGCAACGCACCTTTGGTGTTAAAAGAATTGCGCAGAGACAATTTCTTTGTTCTTAATCCGGCTAAGAGTCAGTACGTTCCATAGTAACATTACATTGAGTTAAATTTAATCAACCATTTTGAGTTACTTTACAGCGAGTATTAAGACGCAGTAGTGACTTTCATATTTTAAAATTTGATTGGTCAGCGTTCGTAATTAGTAGCCGAATTCGATAATTTAATCAATCAACAGCAATTTGCTATTTCCTACATCTACCTGGGCTTTCAATACAGTGTACTTTAGAAATCATTCTAACCTAGGGGAATTCTCTCAGGCAAATTGTAAACCAAACAATCTGAACAATCACACCCTGTATATGTAGGAGGGTCAAACTGTGGCCTGGGCCGAGAGGTTTGTCGGTTAATTAGCAAGCGATTGCTTAGAAACTGTTAACGCCATAACCATCCATAGTGGAGAGCGAAAATAGTCAACCAATTCCTTGCGCTGTTAAACTTAATTAGTTAGGTTAGCCGGCGGAAGAGCGACGAACAGAGAGTCCTGAAAGGCCAGGCATTGGGTAAAGCACCGCTCTCAAATAACATTTATTCGCCCAGATGACGTAGCAGAAGAAGTTTTGGCTCACTGCACGCGCCTAGTAATTAGGATTAGCTAGAGATGGGGTTAAATCAACTACTCCCAAGGGAGCCCCTGAAAAACCAGGTGATTGCTACTGATTTACTTGCAAATTGATCGATGAAGGCGGCAGGCGTATCACATACTTCGCCAAAACTCATTAATTAACTCCAGTAATTAAGTACACTGTAGTCCCACAGAGACACTTTGTGCGTCCGAACAAGTCCTTGAATACCAGATAGTGATGGACGCTGTACCAAGACTCGAACGCATTTGAAACTCAATTAATTACTAATCTAAGTGAGGAGCAGAGCTCTCCAACAAACGTCTGTGTAAACATTATTCCATCAACGGTGTGAATCGGAAGAAAACAGATCGCGCCGATGTCCGAAGGTGAAAGCTGTTAAACGAACCACACTGTACTTTCTGAGAATTGCAATTGTTGTTTATTTGTATTGATTTCAACAACAGGGTTTTCGCTCACGGTCCCCGATCCCACAGAGGCGGGGACGAGGAGTTTGCCCTTTTTTTTTCTTTTTTTTTCTCAATAAATAATTACTTCAATTTAACTGTTGCGTTTCATTATTAACTTGCCAATTTCCTTGTTGTAAAGAAATTATTATACTCTGCTCGCACCAAAAGAAGAACCAGGTTTTTTTTTTCACGCCGTAGTGTCCTATTTAACAGGACCACGGAAATTGCAATTAAAGATATTATTCTGTATATGGGTTCTCCGTAAGTTCGTTCAACTGTCACAGCACAATTAGGCCAGTAGGAATAAGATTTGGTCGGCCGCCGTAGCCACAGCAGGTAACAAGCAAACCCTTAGAGTAGATAAAATTAACCGCCCGCTGAGCCGCTGACTCTCGGAGCCGGTGACAGTTATTTAAAACGGTCATAAATTTTAAGTGGGGTTTTGTTGATACACATTTATTATTGTTTACTTGTCAATAATTGTCAATAATTACGTCTAATTGGGGCGGCGCATTACAGTACTTCGCACGCATAAGGACTATATTAGTATACCTTGCCTTCTGAGCATACGTTTTCAGAATCATTGGTGCTACTGTCTCCTACAGTGTTAGCTACACCGGCCTAAGCCCAGTCATCACCAAGTCATGACCGTTCTTGAAAGCACAAGGCAATTAGACCTGGTCAGGTATACAGCTAGCTGTGTCGCCGGCATTTACTACTCACGCCTCTGCACTTGGCGGATAAGGTCAAATGCCGTGTGCAGGTGGAGTGATCCCCTACTTCCTCCGACTATCGGCAAATACAGAGCGATCACCCTTATGATAGAATGCCCAATCTCTTGCTCTATGTCCGAGCCATCAGCGGACACCGCGAGATTGGTACCTTACTCTACCTCAGAGTATCATCTATCATCAGCAAGCCTCAATCCTTGCACAACTCCTTCATCACATGTCATTGCAATTCATTACAATACTCGCGATCCCGTCTGCCTAATTAGCTCAACTTTACCTACACGTTTACCACTCCGGAGACTAACTGCTCGCATTTTTTTTTAACTTAACATTTAGTTATGCCATTGTTCTGATGTTGGCTCACGCTATGTCTAAATACATAAATGTTTCTGTACGAAATATATCAAATCGGTTGTCTTGAACTGTTTATGGCGTGGTGCTTTTAAAACCTGCGAATATCATCCATCAAATTTGATTACTAATTGCAATTGCAAATTGCAGGTACCGTCGCTAATTTAACTTGCACATTAGCTCCGCGATGCTGACTTTCATTACACGTAGCAACACGTAAATGTCGCACGTGATTAGCACCGCATAAATTTCAGCGAATTTAAATGAGAACCCGCCGCTTGCCAACACCGTCAAAACAACGTATCGGCCCCGTTTTTTTTGCCTTCCTCCTCCGCGCCCCGTTTTGCATTTAACACTTTAACAATTTATTGACGTTTCGGACGCCTCCTTATTTATCATTTCGTGCTCGCACGTACGCACAAAAAAAAGGCGCTCGTGTTGAGCAACTACGTCGCCTTTTTTTTTCTTGCTTCTTTTTCGTGCCGGCGTTAATAACAAAGTTTTACGTTTCTTCGGCCTAATGATTTGCGTCCAAATAGGGAGAGACCGGTTCCATTTTGGGTTTCGTCTCGGACCAAAATCCTTTTCGTTCCGATAGAACAGATGTTGTTGGTAAGTGCTCGAACAATTGGCGGTGTGAGATGTTTGCTTTCGGGGGAACACGTACGTAAGTGTCGGTTCAACGAACTTTGCCCAAACAACGCACGAAACTGCGAACAATAAAATTCGTGCCGTGCTGATCGGAAGTACATACTTTGAGGACTAATGCGTCTTGTTACGCTCGAAGAAATTGGTTCTGTTTGGAATACATCGAATTTACTACACACATACACACAGAGTCGAGAACTCTAATAAATAGAGACCGGAATAACGTATGACGACGTCATCATATCACCGGCGTATATACAGGGTGACTGACAATTGTTCCGACAAGAAAAAAACACGATAAGAAGTGATGTCCGAGAGTATGGGTATCTTGCACTCCCTGAATACGCCCAGACGCTTCATAAGTCAAGCACGGACCATATACTGGAGCACAATATGAAAGTTGTGATAAAACCAATGAATTAATTGTACAAAGAGAATGTGCTTATGAGGATATAATATTAATTTTAACTTCACATAGGCATTTTTTATGCAACTGTTAATGTGCGTATTAAATTTGAAACTATTGTCGTAGACTAGTCCTAAATTTTTGCCTCACTCTTGATTGGAACTTTGATGTCGTTAATTTTTAAGTCGATTAAATTTCTTACGACGTCACAAGCTGCTTTATTACCAAATAATAGTATTGCAGATTTAGTAGGATTGATAATTGAAGAATGTTTAGTGGAAATAATGCTTTAAGAGTTTTGGGGAAGTTGAACGAATGGTATAGTTGCATGTCGTCAGCATACATGTGTTTTTTTACAGAATTTGATATAGCTTTGAAATGTTGATGTATAAAAGGAAAACAACTACGGCCCAAGTATAGAGCCTTGAAGTACACCACGAGCTATGCTTAAGTCTGTAGAAATAGAATCATTACTTTTAACATATTGCGAGCTTTCAGAAAGATATCTCTCTGGTAATAGAACAGCATCTTCTACAAATCCACTGTAACGGAGAATTGCAATCAGAATTGTATGGCTTATAGTATCGAACAAGTGCAGTTAATTTACTTTGATCACAGGAGAACAGTAGAACAGTAAGCCATCCGTTATGTCTAGGAGAGCAGTTGTGCAGCTGTACCCTTGCCTAAATCCCAACTGACATTCAGGTAAAATGTTAAAACATTTTAGATATTGCTTGATTTGGTTAGCAAAAATTTCTTCTAATATTTTTGATAAAAAGGTAGCAAGCTTGTCGGTCGCAAGTCGGCAATTTCCCTAAGAGTATTTCTTTTTGAAACCGGTATTACAATTACTCTTTTTCATGTCTTAGGAAATTTACTTTCTAGTAGCCATGAAACCACTAAAACGAAAAACAATTTAAATCTTCAAGTTATGAATTTCTTTCATTTTAATTTAATTGAGTTTATTTTCAGAAAAAACGTGTCCTTCATCGCCAGAATTTAAAACATTATAATCAGTAAACTTATTCGTAATCTGTTTCGATTGTTAATTATTATAATTTCGTTTTCTGTGTGACGAATTACTAACACAAATCTATTAAAAGTGTTACGGTTGAATAATTCATTTAAGTTATTCAAAATAATATTTGGTAATCGCCCTGTATTTAAGCGGGAAGTAAGAGTTCAGGGTGCCTACGTGCCGGTCGTCAATGTTGCACAAGATTACATCAGTTAGTCCTACAGTATATCTCCATTTCACTCTGTCGCCCGGTTAAATCTGAGTTCATTCGTAACGACTTCCGTCTCAGTGCATAGTGGAAAGAACGCCGCACTCGTCTCACGGTCAGACTTGCATCAGCACTTGTGCCGTGCGTATCGTTTATTTGTGTCTTCAATCTTTGCGTTTCTCTCATGCAATTTTGTGATTGAAACCTGAAACGGAATCTTCTCCGAGATTTGTTAAAGCACGCCGAGTGAATTTCGAGCTCGTTAAAAAGCTTTTCGAAAGCTCGTCTTTGAAACAAGGAACAGGTATGCCTTGTGGCTATTTTGTGTTCCTGCTGATTCGTAACGCGTATCTTTCTTCTATTAGGCTTTTAGTGGTAGGCCGGAATCGGACTTTGAAACGTATAAAACCCCCGGCCCATCCTTAGTCCGTGAAAGTGGACCCTATCGACCTGCAAACGCAACGTCACTCGGTGACGTAACACCTACGTCGAGGGCGCTCCGATACTGTTGACAGCTGACTGTCATGATGCTGAATGTTTGGATTAATCGGAATAACTTTAATTATCTTTATTGTCTTATTTGTGTTGACTCACCTTACCGCGGTGTTATTATTTTTATTTTTCTTTTATTTGTTAATCTAGTGAATGTCTTTGATCACTTTAAGCGTTAATTGTAAACGAAGAACAGATCTGTTGATCGGATAAAATCTAACTTGTTGATTCTTTTCATTGGGACCCCTTCTGGGTCGCACTCGATACCTGTAAGCTATTTTCTTAACTATTTAACTAGTTAACTACTTTTGAGCGTTTTTAAATAAAAACAAGTGTGTTCGGCTGGTGATTTTTATTTTATTCACTTTGCCCACCCTTTTGCTTTGGCGTTTCGTCGAACCCTCCCTTCTCCAAGAGCTTAGCCGAGCGGTGCTGGAGAAACGTCAGTCACTCGCACAATTTGCTGGCCTTCAGGTAGGTAGCAAAAGTTTAACAAATTCAAGACGCGTTTGCAACTCCATATCCTGTGTTTGTAGCGTGCTTATTCGCATTATTTCGTCAACTGGTTAAAGCCGTGTACGGACTTGATAAAGGACGCGAATTGCCTCGTCGCGCTCTCGTAAAGATTCCGCACGAGAATGTTCGCCGTTGATCGAGTTGTTCGAAGTCATCAGCAAACAAATTCGGATATAAAATATTACGTCTGCACTGAGCACCGACAGCATTCGGATCGGCAGTTTAACACGTCTGCTATGGAAGGTCAAGTTTTACAAGCTTTATTCTGAGTAAATACTGTAAAACCTTTATGACATACTGTAATGATTTGTTGTTCGAGCCCTTTGCTTTGGGAGCCAATAATATAATGATTTGTTAGAGTACCTCGTTGACAAGCCAATTTATTAATAATTTGTGTGTAGGGTACCTGCTTTTACTTTTGACTTTTATTCTTTCCTTTTAAATTTTGCTTTATGGGTTGAACGTACTGTTTTGTATCTCGTGTGGCTCTTCTTTTCAGGCTGGATTCTTCGAAATGAATTTTTGTATTACAGATGGGATCGTATTCACCAGATCTTGCGCTCAATGCTGAACAATAATCCCTCTGTGATACCCGAAATATTTGTTAGTGTGCGTGGATGGTCAAACCTTCGTATCAAAAGGTCAGATCGTATTCAGCAGACCTTGCGCTCAATACTGAACAATAATCCTCCTCAGATACGTTGATTTTGTGTGTCGTGTAAATGTGTGTGTGTGTATAATGATGATGGAATCTGACTTACTTTGCTTTGTCTTTCTTATTTGTCCCTTTTCTTTCTCCTTTCGTAAATTTTTGTGATCGGTTTAAAGGATACAAGGAATGTTGGAAAAGTCTCTTCTGGTAGATTTTTTCTTTTTTAAAATAAATTGTAAAATTTCTTAAAAATCCAGTTTTATTTACTTCCAGTGTCAAAGGCAAAATTGTCGCGAAGAAAAAATTTAATTTCAGTCGGTTCGAAAATTCGCGGAATTAAATTCAAATTTCCAGTTCGCGGAGTTAATTTACATGTTGCTCGGTTGAAATCTAAACGACGCGCACGCCCTTTTATAGCCGCTGGTTTGTGAACAGTCACGGTAACCACGGTAACCATCAACAAATCTGCTCTGTACTCTCGAACCCGGTGCGCATTTTGCTTTTGACAGTTGGTTAGTTTACGAAATTCGAAAATACACAAATTTTTACCTAATTTACAATAAAATGGTTTAAATTAATATTTACAACATTAAGTGAATTATGCCTCATCTGGTAAGCAACATTTCATTTGACTAAATAAAGATAATTACAAAATAAACACATAAACTGTAACATAATCTCAAATGACATAATTTCGTTTGTAGAAAATTCAAATTATTCAACAAATTAAACGAAAAACAACACAAAATTGAAAAGTCTAGCACTAGTTCACCGTAATTGTTCATGCACAGACGTTGATGGTTCATAAAATCCTCGGGAACTCGTCCAACTGGATACGTCGATGGCTTGCAGGAAAATCAGCATCACCCTCTCGTTGTTCACCCAAGTGATCATACTTGTTGTGATATTGGAATGTTATTTGTTGCATTCCGATGTGTTTAATGTGATTTGTTTGTAGAATGAAGAGACTTTTGCACGATGTGATAGTTTCTGCTTACGATGTACACATGCAGCTGTGGACGATGGTCTCCTTCACTCTGGTATGCTGAACACTCTTCCAAGGAAGCTTTTTGTGTAAACGTAGAGGTGCTTTCTCCACTCTGGTGGTCCTTCGCTCGTCATGGATCGTCTTGTACACTCAACGTGGAACTTGGTGCTCTTTTCTGATTTTTTATATTTACGATGATTATTTTCTTTCTATTTTACAGTACTCAAGTAATTATCACTGCAATACGTACGCTGTGCTTTAGTCTAAACATACCTACTTTTTTGGGTAATTTTATAATTAATTAATAACAAACTGTTCTACAGAATTTTTCATACATTTTTTCGTAATCTGTCACATGCATTCACGGGCGCGATTTGATCAACAATTCTGCGTATAATACTAGCGACGTTTAAAACAACTGTATCCTAATAGTTTTATTGTCTCCGTGCGATAACGAGACGAAAGATTTTACTATCAGCTGCCTGTCGGGCCGTGTATCGAAATTGATGATAAGAATGACGTAATCGTAATGATTTTTGCATAATTCTGCTTATCTTTTAACGTACGCTGAGCAGTTACACAAATTTAATTATCATTTTGCAATTAACATATAAAAAACGTGCATGCATGTTCAAAGGAAAGGACCGCTCACAATCGATTTTATAGTTAGCATCGTAATGGCAGAGTCTCCATCAACTTCTGCAGTAATTCCGCAAAATGTTCCGAGTCTTGAAGTTTATGGCTTTCATTTTGTCTCAAATTATTATCAGTCTGGAAGGCATAATTCGTAAATATAATCTAAAAAGAAACGAACGTTAAAATAAAGCCACACTAAATTATTGCTATGAGGTAATTAAAGATAATTTATGAAATTATTAGGAAATAATTTTAACCAAGTAATTAAATGAAGGTAGGTGATTGTCAATGTACTTCTTCTGTAGCTGTTCCGAAGCTTTTCTTCTTCTCAATTTATTGCACGAAGTCCTTAGAACGAAATCACTTTTTTTTTATTTAACAAGCCTTTTTTAATAACTATAATTACTTTCAGATCTTATATGAACTGAACTGTATAATTTAATCTATGTACATCAGCAAGTATGGTTATGGTTAGGTACCTACGAGTACCAATTTCCAAAGAGCTCAGATTTACTACAAATACATAAAATGCAAATCAAACAAATTTATACTTTAACATCGAGGGCGTATTGGTGATGATGATGATGCTGATAATTTTAATGTTGTATACGCAGAGAACGTAACATACAAGCCACCGACCGACCGACACAAATCTATTGAAACAAAACCGGCCAATTTCGAAGCGATAAAAGGAAAAAGTCGAAATCGGATTCGGCGGGGAATTGCATCAGTGAGCCGATCCTCCAACAAAAGCTTGACCCGATTGATATCGATATAACCCAGTTTTGAAGGATGTAATTTGAGCTGGCCATTACATGTTGTACGCTGCGAGTAGGTACACTCCGACTGTTTGATTATAATCTCGTGATTGTGAGCAATTTGTTTCATATCCGTCATGCACCTTGATTGTATCCGCCTGTTTCGAAAGATATGGTTAGTTTTTTCGTCACATTCAATGAAATATCTTGAGGTTACAGAAAAATTACTACACTATAATTTTATATGAAAATATTAAAGTTGCCTTCATTAAATAGCATTTTCTCTTTGTTAACTAATCCACCCTTTTCTTTGTCATTGGAAGGAACGTGCAGTAAACTATTGATTATAAAATCGTTGACTCTGTGACATCACCTTAGGTTACGACTGTACATGCAATACTTTCAAATTTAAAAATCGAACAAAATTTTTAAATAAATGTTGCTAGAATGAGTTTCTTTCGAATTGTTTTTGTGACGATTGGTGCGCCGCGCGGAATGCGCAGCATATAACTATCAATCACCGTTTTAGAATTCAAATCGGCTTATTTCTTTCGGTTTCGTTAAAATACCCGGTCTAAAAGGACACGGTTAATCTAGCTCTTGAAAGACCATAAATCTTATACGCTTGTATTTCCTTTTATCCGTCCGTCGTGCGCTGGTTATTTTTCATTTCTAAATCAATTAGAAATTAAACAGTAAAATAATCTTGCTTCTTTTACGCGACGTAATTATTAGTAATTTCTAAAATTGCGTATGGAATAAGGGTAACAAATTCGCAAATAATTGTGTAAATAATTATTTGTTAATTGTTATTGCAGTTATTACTTGTCTTTATTTATGCAACGATTAAGTTTGTACCTAACAAAACAAATCCATCTCAGGACTGAGTTACATGAACGACAAACGTAACGCGTTAAGTGAAATCAAAACACGAAGCACGGATCCGCTTTTCGTTCACAAAATTTAATGCTCGCGCCCGCACTTGTTCCTCTGCGTATCTATTCAAGGTGTAAAGACTTTTTCCATTTTACAAAGGAATATTCTTAAGCGTTGTTTTTAATAAAAACCGCGTTGCAAATTTCAAATAAAATTGTTCCAGTTTCACAGCGAATATAGTTTTACAAAAAGGGGTGCGCCAAGGAATTGTTTTGGAACCAATACTTTGGCTGTGCCTCTGTAATATCAACTGCAATTTTTGCCAAGCACTTCACCTTGTAAGTCGATACATTCAACATAAAACAAAATACGTCTCTGAAAGTCAACAATAAAAATAAAAGAAATTTTTAATAACTAATTAAGTGCTTTTATCCCCATGAAATATTAAACGTAATCCTAAAATCTATGGCGTCAGAAAGCACAGATTAACTCTCATAGTTTTCTGAAAATAATTTTCCAACTTTTTGTACACGCCAAGCTAATTGAGATTTAGACAGGATTATCACATGAATAATTCATTTAATCAAGGCAGCTGTAAATACGATAATTCCAAGCAAATGCGAATAATTACTTTAAATACTGAAAGCAAAAAAAAAATCAACGTCTCTGATTTACTTCTCCGCAATTAATTATTAATTACACACCCGGAGAGGAAGATTTAATGCTGACCGTGACTAATTTTATTACATCCAAGTAAATCAAGATGTAAGATCCTAAGCATAAATATTAAACGGAATGCCATAAAATCAATAATTTATTTAAATAGTCGAGTGAATGTGTCGTTATGTACTTAAAGGGGAAACAATGTATTGCATGCATGAGTACGTATTTTATTTATTCTTCCCATTTACTTTTTGAAATCCTAAAGCCTAAAGGATTCTTCTTCACAAGACTGCTCGTTTTTCCAGGACACGGACGTGCCAAACGAAAAAAATATTTAATAATTAATCCGTCGTAATATAAAGCAGTTATACAAGTTTATTCGATTTACATAAATAAATAAATGAATTTGAAAATTAATTTATGTTTACTTTTATAAAAGGCATCGCGTCCATATTAATAATTTTATGCAAGCTGACGATGCAACTATTCGCTCGTTATTATTGGATAATTGAAATTAAATATTCGTCCAAGGGCAATCGATGGCACGCCTTACCCATACATAAAGAGACAAGGAAAAAAAAAATACAAGAAACGTTCGCGTGTTTTCTCTAAATCGCTCAATTAAGTGGAGACGAGGTGAACAGCGTGTTCCTCGTGAGGATGAGCAGTTAGAATCGATTCGCAAGAACGGCGAACGGAAGCAAGCGAGTTCTGTATCTAATAATTTATGATTCTGTGGGGGGGAAAATGTAAATACGCGATCTTTATCGTCCCCATCAATCAAACGCTCGTGTTACTGTGGGGGTTTCCTCATCGACAAGAAATTTGTAGGTTTATAGTAGTTTGAACGCTGATTGGCAACAATAGCGGGATGAACGCAAAAAAATTCTTTTCTGTTTGCTATCATAACAATGCCCGGGCTGCTCCGTGATTCATTCACGCGATGTTTACTTTAATCAGTAAACGTGCTGCTGCTGCTGCTGCTGAATGATGCTGTTTGGATAAAATGATAGGCGTGACGAGGTTTACCAACAAAATATGAAAGTTTCTGCCTCGACAGATGATTACACAATGGACGACGACGCAGCTTCGATGTTCCATTATGTAATTTATACTTTTATACAAACAATTCGGGAAATTTTAAATCGCGTTTCCTTCTGTAAGGTCGGCCGAAATTACCAACATATTTTTTTTTGTTTATCATTAAAATGTGGTAATGCGTATACATAAATTTAAGTAATCAAAACGCTCACCGTTTCCTTTGGCTACCGGGTACCGTTCTCTACCATCACCTCCCATTGACATGGCGCGTTCATGCAATCAATAGTTATTTACTCACCGGAGACCCCAGTCCCCTGGCCCCAACGGTCTGCACCTGCTCAACCCCTTGTTCAATTTACAACTCAACCTAATGCCCCCATCATCGCTCCTGATGACGTCCAACCTTGGGCCTTCAGTAGCATATCTGTTGCTCTTTCATAAACTATTGCACACAAACCACATGCAGCACAGATAGCCTCAACGACAAGCAAACATACTCTACCCTACGTCTTTGTCGTATCCGACCCGTGGATTCTCTACCACCAATCCACTCTTCCGCCAGGCGGCTGACATCTCGCCACGGTGACTCACTTTATCTCCACCTGGCACGTAGGGGTGGTGACAATTACTTAATAAACCTTAGAGGGGCTTACTATCCGCTACATCGGGGCCCTAAGGGTCACTCATGGGGCCGTGAACAGTACATCGTTCACCCTCGGCTGCGCTTTTACCCTGTTGGTACGATTTCCCTTCAGCGATGGCCATCACATGCTCATGCTCACTGACGTCACAAACTATCATATTAATTAACACCGCAAACTTTTATTAATGCGCCTATAGATTACGTATCGTCAAACTCCACTGTCTCGATCTCCAAAGCAAACCTGTGCTGCTCGAAACTGTTTATTGTTTATATAAACTCAAGAAGACCCCAGCATTTTAAACCGTCTGGGTGAAGTAAATAAAACTTACATTGCAGGCAAACGTTTATAATTCTTTAATTCTAAACGCATTATACTTTTGCTTAATATGATAAATATGATAAATAATGAGTATCTAACACTTCTTAAGGGAATCGGCCTATCACGTCTGTAACAGATCTGTTACTATCTACTGACTGTTAGTAGGTTATAATTTGCCTAAAATCAGTTTTTTATTTCCTTCGACTACTCAAGTTATTTAAAAACAATTTTCAGACCCGTTATCAGACCCGTACAGACCGGGTTACTTCAGTGCCATCTATTAATCAAAATTATGTACAATTTTTAAACTGTCATGTTGACGTTACTGTAGCATATTGATTCTGATCTTGATCAACTCTAAAGTTAAAGGAAACTGTAATAAAAAAAAGGGCACGCCCTCTTGGAGCGAAAAAAAACTGGAAAACCGAATCCGAAAAGACACGCGCGTTTAGGGCATGGACCAAAGAGGAAATCCACAACAAATTTATGTGAGAAGTGCCAGAAACATTTCTACCTGTACAAAGTCATCTGATGGGAGGAGACACTGTCCTTGAAGAGAGATGAACAATAAGGAAACTCTGATCAAAGCGGGGCACACCCCTTCTCGGAAAAAACTGAATCAACATCCTAAAAGGGCGTGACCAACAAAAAATATTTGCTCTTAAGGAAACGTAAACATATCGCAGCGAGCCAATCAACACTACAAGGTGAGAAGAGTTACAAACAGAAGATTGCCACTTGTACAAAGTCATCTGATGGGATAGATGTTCCTTTTCATGAAGGAGAGATGAATGAATGAAGAAAGGGTAACAGAAACAAAGTCATCTGATGGGAAAAACACTGTCTTTGAAGAGAGATGAACAATGAGGAGACTCTGTTCAGAAAACGGCACTCCCTCTCCTTGGAGAAAACTGAATCAACGCCATAAAAGGGCGTGACCAACAAAAAATATTTGCTTTTAAGCAGGGACGTACTCTTCTCACTGCGATATTCCTATAACTTCCAAATCGTGAAGCTTCAGTCAACCTTCTCTATAATTTAAACCATAGTTTAAGTAATACGAAACTTCTCGGCCAAGTTTCGAGAGCAAAAGGGCGATCCAAAATTTTGGGTCACGGGAAAAACTTCCTTTCTTTGCCAAGCAATTACAAGCGTCTAATACCCGATTTCCCTTGTAATGTATGGAACGCCCCCATTTTATAAAACATTAAAATTATACATATTACGTTAAAGGCGATGATAACCTAGAAGACCTACTCAAAGGCAAGGCGAAGACCAAATTCGGAGCTTGGGCAAAAGACCGCGGAATTTTTCGTTTCTATCAAACTCAGACCTGGACCCTACTACCTAACACGAGAATTACGACCCTAATTTTGCAAGCTTGAAGCCAAAGAAATTGGTGAGAGAGATTAAATTCAAAGAGCTTCTCGCCTTCGTCACGTGGTAAAGATTGTACCTGACCAACTCTTTTCAGATTGGATTTGTGGTTAACCATAACTCACCACTGTCTTTGTAGGTCATTCCACTGCCTTATCTTTTAAGCTTTATTTATCTGTTTTAGTTAAGCTTAAACCACGACTTACTTACTTTAAAAAATATAAATTTAGACAATTGGTTACATGTTGACCATTAACAATCAGTTGAAGATTCAGAGTGTTTTCCTCGGTTTGACAAATGTTGTACAGGCGTGAAGCGCGTTACAGCCACAAACGTCAGGAGAAGGCTAAGAGAATAGGTTAGCTAGCACCAAGCAACCAAACTAAGATTTGCAAGAGACCATGTAAGTTGGTCCGTAGATGACCATCACCAGATGCAGGTGTTCGGCAAAGCACATCCTGGGGTGGAATTTACTCACTTGGTCTTCCTTACAGACTAAGTTCTCGTTACAACAAAAACCAATACTGAATGCTGAATCCTACCTGAGCAACACTTGTCTGGGTCGTCTTCCGCCTTTCGAGACAATAATTTTATTTTCATGCAGGATAAGCTTGACCACGAATGGCAAAAGAAATGCGGATGATGTTAGTATTCAAGATGTTGGGCAGTCCAGATTTGATTGTTATTACGCTTTACACTCCAAAATCTACTTAATCGAATTAGTAAATTTGAAAATATTATATACACATCGAAAAGTCAATTTTATGTCCAGCTTCAAGATCGAAAGTTCACAGAGTTGGTTTACGTAATTCTAAACTGTAATTGTAAGAAGCTCGTCAAATTTATTAACGAGCCTTTGTTCAACCAAAAATCTGATCCACTGGGTACATTTGATAGTGCATGGACATTTGCATGGCACTATATTGGATTGAGTAGTTATAGGTTCTTAGGAAGATGGCCCTATGATCCATATCGTAACAAGGAAATTAGAACGCGACACCTACGCAAGAGATCACAGCTGCATGAAACAATCTGCCAAAGCTTCCAGGAAGGATGGTCTTATGCAACGCACAGAATCACCAGTATGAGTCATTGGAAAATAGATCAAGACACACTTTAGTACGTTTTTCCCATTGACTCATATGCCAAGGCAGAATTACGTCAAAGCCCCCCGGCAAACCCTTTATAAACTCGGAAAAACTTGTCTTGTGGACTGTTAGAGTGATATCTCGTGAGAAGAGGAGTTCCCCCTGTTGTATCATAGTGTAGCGAACAACCACGTAAGTTTACCTTTATCTGTTGTTAATAAATGTATTATTTTATCGAGCTACGACCCTTAGTTCAGTTACATAAATTATTTACGTAACATTTTTGGTGGAGGCGATGCCGGCACCTCTCGCATGGGAAAATCATACTTGCCTTGATTTATTTTCCAATAACTCATACTGGTGATTCTGTGCATTGCATGTAATTGTTTGCGCTATTTATCCTTCCCGTAAGCTTTGGCAGATTGTTTCATGTAGCTGTGATTTCTTGCGTAGGTGGCGTCCTAATTTCCTCGTTACAATGTAGAGGGAAGAAGCGTCTTGGTTCGGTTAAAGATAGCTACGGGTGACTTGTGGTCTGTAGAAGTGCAAAAGCTATTGATGGAATGGTTCGATGATAAAATTGGCTAACCCTTCCTTCTTAAGCGACTGAGGTACTTTATACCCTTAGGATATTGGATTGGGATTGAGTAATTACTGGGGCCCTTAGGAACATGGTCTTATGTAAAAAGCGAAAGCTTCTTGCTTGGGTTAAAGAAAGCTATGAGTGGTCTACTGAAGTTCAAAAGCTATTGTCCCAAGCTTGACCCAAAAAAATTGGCTAATCCTTCCTTCTCGCCCTTCTCCTTTTCTATCACTTGCATACATTTTTCAAGAAGTCCTACGATCATGTGAGATCACACGATTTTTTTAACGGTAGTTTTGATGACGCCAACAACGCCACACATTATAAGATTTAATGGATCAGGGCAATAAAATGGAACCGTAACATTTACTCTGCATAAACTGAAAACATCTGGTGATTTTGCATAGGTACAAGAAACTATCTGGAATTTGATTGCTTTTTTTAAATTATAGGCAAGTATCCCTGCGTAATATAGACCGTCGTTTCTTGTAATAAATAGTCAGTCATATATGTACGTTCTGCCCCTGACCTACAATGTCTGGCAATTAAAACGCGCGATTAACACATGTCTCGACATGACTGATTGATGACCCGCTGATCACCTGAACAATTGCACAGTGCGAAATCTACACACACAAAAAAAAAAAAAAACTCGACGCCACTCGTTTAATTTTAGCTCTTCCGATGATTAATTGCCTCTACATTTCGGATGGGGGATCAATCAGCGTCTCCTAATGACTCAACTTTACACTGATCTAAACAACGCCCCGAGATTATATAAATATCAACAAGATCTTAATATTAACGGGCGAGGCCGCATCCATCATTCAATCAGCAGATTAAATTTCGCCGAAAAAAATTTCGCCGGCGAATGAGTTTGTTTAAGAAAGTTAAGGCGCCGTTGTAGTATATTATTCGGGTTGATCTGTTTGTGTTCGTTACAGCGACGCGGATGCCATTTATACCAATGCAAATATACGTGCAGTTTAAATAAACTAAGCAATGGCAAGGCGTGCATTAGTCATAGGAATAACTTGGGATGTTTCTGGTTCACGCTTCTACGATGTTACACATTGTGTTTGGTAATCACAATCACACCCTATATATCACGATTAAATTGGTTTTATATTTGCAGTTCTGATTCGCATTTTCTGCATGTGATGTCGTCGTATAATTCATTAAGTTTAGAGTTTAAGAAAGTTTACGCATTCTCAATATATCCGTAAATAACGAGCATGTTTGTTTGTTTTGCTTTATGCTTTGGTAATATGATACGGGGATACGTGTCAGGCAGAGGGATGCAGAAAAGATAGCAGTTAGTCTCCGGGTGAGCTTTGAGTGGTACACGTGTTGGAAATTAGGCAGACGAGCTCGCCAGTGTTGTTAATGAATTGCAATGACGTGTGATGAAGGAGTTTGTGCAAGAATCGAGGCTTGCTGATGATAGATGATACTCTGAGATAGAGTAAGGTGCAAATCTCGCGGTGTCCGCCGATTGGGCACTCCATCATATGGGTGATCTCGCTGTATCCGCCGGTTAGCCAGATTAAGAGTAGGGGATCACCCCACCTGCACACGGCATTGCACCGTATCCGCCGGTTGTTGGAGCGTGAGTAGTAAATGCCGGGGACTCAGCTAGCTGTATACCTGACCTCCTGGATTGCATTGTGCGTCCCAACAACGGTCATGACTTGGTGTTGTTGGGCTCGGGTCAGTGTGGCTAACCTTGAAAAATATAATTGTTCCGTTGTTTAGTTAGAAGTACATCACAGGGCGTCACAAGTCATAACAACAGAAGAATCCGCCATCTACTCAAACTTTTTTTTTCTTAAAAGGTAACCCTTTTACGTACTATTCGTTTTACAAGTTGGAACTTTCTGCTGATTTTTTAGTTTAATAATTGATGACACCTTAGATCTTAGATAAACAAAAAAGGGTATCTTTAAGAATGTAACTCTAACTTGGTATAGATCCTATAATAGGGATCGGTTTGGGTCTTGGTAATGCTTCTCTCTCTCTCATTCGAACCTTGACAAAAGAATTCTGAAATTCAAACCCCTTGTCACATTGACAAATGTAAGTGCAAAAAACGAGTAAAGCCATTTACAGTAGATGTCATATTTTATTATACGAGTTTATATATTATTATACACAATCAGCAATGCTTCTGGTTATCCTCCCATACATGGTAAGTACTTGTGACACGCTTTTTCTCGCGGTGCGTTTCGAAGAACGTCCGTCCAGCAAAATGTTAATGTATTTGTCGGCTTGTGTGTGTGTGTGTGTGTGTGTGTGTAACGTACGAGTTCGACTCGTCAGGCAACTTGTCACCGTGGTAGTATAACCGCATAATCAATTTGCTCGGGCGCAGACGGAACAAAACTAATTTATACATTATTCTAAATCTGTATCATTGTAAGGCAGGTACACTCGAGGCGTGAATGATTACCAACTTGTAATTCCACATAAATTAACCCACGAAGGCAAATTCCTTTCTTTCTCTCTGCCCCATTACTTCAAGCACGACGGCGAAGCCCAGGCGAGGAGGCGGAGGAGGCTCGAGGACTCCGTGAATTACGGGGTCTTCCTCAACGGCCTCGACCACCACCTGGAACTATGGCCGAACCACGGCTTGCTTTCGCCGGATTCGATCTCCGAAGCGCGCGATCCAACCGTGAAAGTCCAAAAGAGGTGGCTGAAGAAGTTGGCCGACTCGAGGCTGTGCCAGTTCACGGGGAAGATTCGGGGCAAACCCGAATCGCGAGTTGCAATCTCGACATGCGACGGTCTCGTAATACTTACTTCCATTTTTCCCCCCCTTGCAAACACCCACAGAGTTTTTTCTTTTTACAGTCGGGGTACATCGTATTGAACGGCCACATCTACTTCCTCGAGCCAGTCTCGGAGCACGTGGCGAATAAAAGAGGCTATCACTTACACGTGGTGTACGAAAGGTCAGATGTGCCGGAGAGATTCACAAGGAGATGCGGCACGACTTCCAACTGGGAAGGGGCCTGGAAGCAACGACTGCGAGAAAAATACTCTTCGCCGTCTAAACTTGCAGAAAACGAACAGGTCAAGAGGGGCCTGGCAAGTTTACATCGGTACTTGGAGGTGCTCGTCGTCGCCGATAAAAAATTCCTGGAGTACCACAAGGATCGAGGTCACGAAGACTATATTTTAACAGTCATGAATATGGTACGTCATCCGTGGGGACGTCCCTCTTCTTTGTATCGAAATCTTAACATAAAAGGTTGAGGTTGATTTGCGAGAGGCTATGATAATTGACCTTCAATGTTTGTTTATCTTATTGGTTACATAAAGGGAAGTGATCACGATTAGATTGCGGCACTACTATAATTACATCGTCGGTAATTAACATGGAACGAAAGGAACAAATCAGGTTTCTCGATTGAAGCCAATTTGCGGCGATTTTTTTCCCCGTCTCGAATAATATATCACTCTCGGCCTGTCGGGAGCGGCAAAGTTCCGCTCATGAATTATATATGAGGCGGTGATTATGCTTTTTCATTAGGCATCACTAATTGCCGCTTAATTACAAAGCTAAACGACGATTGATAAATTTGCCGCTCGGGAATTTCCTCTTTTTTTTTTGCTCCTTGTTCTTTGCCTGCCCCCACTGAGTCGGTGCTTGTTCAGGTAGCCGATTTTTTCCACGACTCGAGCAGTGGCAACCAGATGGACGTTGTGGTGGTCAGGATTATTTACTTGGAGAAGGAAGAGGAAGAGATCGACCTCGTGATCAACCAGGATTCGGACGAGACCCTGGCGAGCTTCTGCAAGTGGCAGCAGACGGTCAATCCGAAGGATTTTGCAAACCCCAATCACCACGACATCGCAGTCCTACTCACACGGTAAATATACCGGGGCCCCTTGGCCATGGTCTAAATGGATATTAGTTTGATTTAGGTATGACCTTTGCGCTGACCAAATGAAAAGTTGTGGGCTGATGGGATTGGCTTACGTAGCTGCTGCTTGCACATCAGATAAACCTTGCGCCATCAACGAGGACGGTGGGCTTATTTTAGGCATTGTCGTCGCTCATGAAATAGGTCATGTGTAAGTGTCCAAGGCCCAGTTGGGCCTAAATCTTTTAAACTCTACTTGCTATCGCCATCGCCGTTATTATGGCCGCTCAAAGTAGGGCATAGGCTTCTGGTCTTTGACCTTTAAATCCCTACTTTGAGTAGTTCAACAGTAACACGTAGGGATCGCTGGCGCTAGCGGATAAACCAAAGGTGAACTTTTTAGAATGGGTTGCTCTCACGATTCAGAAGAGGAATCTGGTTGCAAGGGGCAAGCCGAAGACGAATCGTTTCACGTGATGTCCCCCGTGGTCCACCTGCACACAAAAGAATGGTCCACGTGCAGCAAGGCTTTCATGACCACCTTCTTCGAGTAAGCAATATCACGCGACTTGGCTTTAGTTTTAGCTTCGCCCCTTTCAGCAATGATTTAGGCGAATGTTTGAACGACGAGCCCCAAATTTCTCTATATAAAAACCGGGGGATGTTACCGGGGGCGGTTTACGACGCCCAACACCAGTGCGGCATTTTATTTCCGAATTCCACCGTGTGCAAAACCGATCCGTCGGAGTTCTGCAACATGTTGCTGTGCAACGAAGATGGGGTTAGTTGCGTCTCGTTCGGGGAACCACCCGCCGATGGCACCAAGTGCGGAGATAATAAGGTACGGATACCCCACCCCTTCCGAGTTATTCGTCTTTAATGCGTCCCCGTCGTAGTGGTGTTACAATAAGAAGTGCGTGGAAATCGGCGAGCGACCGGAAGCCATCAACGGCGGTTGGGGTGAATGGGGCGAGTTCACCCAGTGCTCGAGGACGTGCGGCAGTGGTGTGTCGTACGCGCAGAGGGAGTGCAACAATCCGGCTCCGAAACACAACGGACGCTACTGCCTCGGCGAGCGTAAGAAGGTGAAGATTTGCAACCCGGAGGTAAAGTTAAGACGTCCGGCGAGGGGGTGAGATTGTAGTAGTAGACGGAAATGTTCTGTTTAGCCCTGTCCGGAAGGGTCGGCGAGTTTTCGGGCCGTGCAGTGCGCCGACTTCGACAGTAAACCGTATCAAGATAAACTCTACCACTGGCAGCCCTTCTTTAAAGAGGGTATGTTTAAGCTTTCCACTTATCTCGAATAAAATTAGTTCCGACCCTCGCGCGCTTTAGTTAGTCCGGCGCTCGAGTGGATGTAGACGTAGGCTTTTCAATCCGCTACCGAGAAGTTAGGGGGAGCTCCTAATCTATGTAACAAGTAAATAATTTACACGGCTTTCCTTTTTTGTATACTTGCCTTTGGAAAATAAGGGATGATATCCTAAAGTATTCACATTTCCACCTATCGACGGAGTTTAGGTTTAGAGGATTGGGATGAATGGGATGGAACTACCCCCCTAAGTTCTGGCAATGCGTTTTTCTTTTTTTTTTTTTTGTTTGTTGCAGATGAACCTTGTATTTTATATTGCCTTAACGATGAGAGCGTGTACACGAAATTGGCACCCCGTGCGAAAGACGGCACGAGATGCAAGCCCGGTAGCAAGAACATGTGCATCAGCGGGGTTTGCACGGTAGGTTTGCCCTAATTAGTCGAGAGGCTCTTAGTTCTAATTAGCGGCGCGCTTCAGAAAGTGGGCTGCGATAACGAAATTGACTCGAAAGCGGTGGAGGACATCTGCGGAGTGTGCCAGGGGGATGGAACCACGTGCAAGCTCGAGGAGAGAACCTACAACGCCCAACCGGGACACGGTAAGTGATCCGCTGAGTTATGACACCGGATTATTACCGGAGTCTTGTTGATGTTGTCGTCCCCAGCGTTGTTGTTGTTGTTGTCGTTCGTTACGCCGACGGGACGCTGATGACGTTAAGACGTTGGCGCTGGAATCCGTCGTAATGGAAGCGGGAGTTGAGGAAATTGGTTGTGACTGACGGGAAAGAGGTGGCGGCGTCTGTTTGGGACGAATGAAAGTGACAGCGTGTGTAAAAAATAATTTCTTTCTCCCGGAGCATGGCGTTACTTAATTGATCGCATTGCTCGAGCGTATATGCGAAAGAAGAAAAAAGAACCCGAATGTGGCAAATTCAAATTTAAATTTAATCTCGCAGATTATACTATTTAATAATTAACGAGTAAAAAATAACGGTGTGAATGCAGTTAGTTATGTGTAAACATAAATATGGGCGTTTTCTCCTACAACTTCATTATTAATTGCAGTAAACAAATGATATGTAATTACTAATTAGTGTGTGAGAAAACACACCTTTCCAATAATTCAAATTTAATAATATGGGCGCCACTGCAAAACGCAGTTTTATGTCGTAACAGTAATTTTATGTACCTAGTTCAAAATATGAATTATGATTATACTTAGTTTGCATTCCATAAAATATCATTCTTAAGAAATATTTCCACAAAGATACACATATACTCATGGATTACATTATCCAGTTACTGTTGCATCCTCTAGTATCCACAATTACTACACGACGAACTGAGGAAAGAACTTCTTCTTAAAGTTTTCCAAAAAGTTCAACAATTGGGTTCAACGATTGGGTTGTTGTTGGTTCGGCCCTTTTCGAACTTTATCTAAATTCAGAAACAGTGGCACTTCCATTAGGGAATAAAGTATGTAAGTACATACTTTACTGTTTGTTGATGATGATCAGCCAGGTTGTCTTAACAGGAGATAGTGAAGATGTTAGGTTACGTGGGATTTCGAAATAAATAGGGAAATTCGCAATACATGGAAACAGGGAATGACAGCAGTACAATAAAAGCGAAGGGGAACGATAAAAAACACGAAAAAGTTCGTTTAAATAACGAAAACAAAATTGACGATGAAGACATTATGAAAAAAAAAATGGAAAAGGAAAGACTGTAAAAAAAAGTTAACCCCAATTTCAGGAAACGAAAATCAAACTATTTAAAGCACTGGGCCCCCACACTTCTGAGTGATGTCAAAACATGAAAATAATTATAGACTTTTGGAGGAGACGCTGCAGCGTAACTTTAAAAGGCACTTAATGATGGAATAAGATTAACCTGGTTGCTAAATTTTCTTCCATAAAGATTCCATATTCTCATAAACTGAATTTCTTGCAAGAATTAAGTAGCAATGATTAATTTTAGATTTATCATTATATTCTATGACTTAATCGGGAAAAATTAGGCCCAAGAACAGAACGAAGGGAAGATGTAGAACCATGAGAGAAAGAAACTGAAACAAATGAGTTTGACGTAAAACAAATATCAAATATCCAAAGGGGCAGCAAGTAGGTTTCAAGTAGGTAGATAGGAATTTTCTAGGCCTTAGAAAACTAGACTGAAAAAGGAAGACACTTAAAAGGAATGGATGATGAGAGGACACCAACGAAAGTGTTGAGGTGGTTTCCAAAAAAAGAAAAAGGTAATACCCAGAAAACGATGAGAGTAGTAAATGGACATAGCCGTGAGCGAAAGGGATTTAGACTTTCACAGGCTTCGGACAACACTTAAAAAGAACGAAGGATGAGAGGAGACTTAATTGGATTGGATGGAACAACGTTTGCCAGGCTTTATACAGGGTGTCCCGTAAATAAGGGGCTATAATGCGAGGGCTAACACAATGGTGCATATAAAGTCCGCGAATGTAAATGAAAGTGGTCTGCTTCGTTAATTTTTGGGGAAATTTTTCAAAGAAATTACGATCGGAATACGGTCCCGTTTTGCTTATAAACTCTATACGTCATAGGTAAGCGGATGTGATTCAAAGCGAAGATAATTCGATTGTAAAACGATAATAAAACTGACCTGCTCAACATAATGACACGTATTGCTGAGGTCTTTGGACTGCGATTGTTGTGTCATTAGTTACCGTGATGTATATGGGAAGTGTTCGAAATGCCCTCCGTTGCGCAGGTCAGGGAAGGCAAGTTCGCATTCAGTGTTACACTTTAGCATACCTCCCAAACGATGTTGTTTTCGTAATTTTATTAGAAGAAAAAAAGTTATTGCATATGGTCACCTATCCATTGCTACCGTATGGCCCCTTATTTATGGGACTGCCTGTAGAACTATCAGAAAATGAGACACTTAAAAAGAACGAACTATGAGAGGAGACTGACCAAAGTACTTAATTGGATCTCAAAAAGAAAAAGAAATGGAGGAAGGTCTGGAAAAGATTGAAGGAGAACATAGACAGAAAGAAAATTAATCGACTTTAGATAACTGGGGGAAAATATAGATTCAAAAAATAAGATACTTAAAAAGCACTAGCGATGAGATCGGAAGAGATTGGATGGAACAACTTTTCCAGGATTTAGAGAACTAGCAAGAAACAAGACACTTCAAAAGAACGAACGAAAAGAGGAGACTGACCAAAGTACTTAATTGGATTTCGAAAAGAAGAAGAAGTGAAGGAAGGCCTGGAAAACGATAGAAGAATGACAAAGATAGAAAGAAAACTAATCGAAGGAGATTGGATAGAAGGCTTTGGATAATTGGAAATACTTAAAGAGCACTAACGATGATATCGAAGGAGATTGGATGAAACAACTTTTCCAGGCAACAGAAAATGAGACAAGAACGAAGTATGAGAGGAGACTGACCAAATTACTTAATTGGATTTCCAAAAGAAGAAGAAGAAGTGAAGGAAGGCCTGGAAAACGATAGAAGGATGACAAAGATAGAAATAAAATTAATCGAATGAGATTGGATAGAAGGCTTTGGACAACTGGAAGAAAAAAAATAAGATACATAGAAGAACGAACGATGAGAGGACAGTGACCAAAGTACTCATTTCAATTTCAAAAAGAAGAAGAAGTGAAGGAATGCCTGGAAAACGATAGAAGGAAGACGTAGACAGAAAGAAAATTAATCGATGGATGACTTGAGGAAAAAAGTTAGATACTTAAAAAGCACTGGCGATGAGAGGGCACCGACAACCAAAGTGTTAAATGGAATTCCAAATCGAACGAAAAGAGGGATGGAAGGAGAAAATAGAAAGAAAATTGAACGAAGAAGTTTGGGTGGAATGGAAGAACTTTCCCAGGCTTTGGAAAACTAAAGGAAAATTCAGCCTCAGAAAAAAAGAAACTGAAAAAGAATGAACGGTGAGAGGCACCAATCATAGCGCTTAAGTGGATTCCGAAAGAAGAAAGAATAGGAATAAGGAATAAAGAAATGGAAGAAAAAAGAGATTTAATCGAAGGAAATTGGAACGACCAGGGCACAAAAGTGATAAATGACCTTGAAGAACTGAAGTTTAGTTTTTATATCATTGATAATACCCAAGAGAAAATGAGACCAAACAAGAAACTAATGATCTCTTCACACGGGGCACAACTTGATAGCGTGGTGCTCGCCTTTAATCAAAGGTCTGTTCCAACCACGCTTTCCACTTATCAAAGCATGCACTTATCAAAGTTTTACACTTGACAAAGTTGTCAAAATTGATCATTATTTCGGTGAGCAAGTGACTATGACGGTTTCGAAACCGTCACAAAGCGTGGTTGGAACAGAGCTCAAGTTTCAAGCATTTGGATTCCCAGAAAGTTTCGCGATGGAATCTTCAGTGTTTCAAATATCCCTTTCGACCAAATTTTATCATGAAATTGGTGTTTTCATCACGATTTTTTCCGAAATATCCAATTTAATTGCTCGCAAACGACCGTAATGGGTTTAATCACCGACATACCGATTGTTTCATTGAAACTCGAAGAAACACGGATAATATTTCCGAATCGAAGCGAAACATACCGTATAGGTACAGGGTTACAACTGTGCTGTAGTCGTGTATATGTTTGTGGATCTCATACTTATTTCTGTTTGTATGCACATGAGCACATGGACTAAACAATCTAGAATATCAATAGCAGGAACGGTTAGCATTTGAAGTTCAGTGGATTTCTTTCTAAAATCTGTACTCTAAACCACAAATAATACGGATAGATTGAAAAATTACAAATAACACTAACAATTTTTTTTCCGCCGCAATCGAGAATCGAACTCGAGTCCTTCTGGTTTGGCCCCAGACGCTCAGACCATTGAGCTATTACGACACCGAGTTCATTTATCGTCTAATAGAAATTAGAATCAGGTAGTAAATATTTATATTGCCTAATGCAGGACAAACAATATTTAAATAAATTAAATATTAAGAATTAGCGAACATACAACTTGAAAAATTGCAAATAGCACTTTTAACAATTTTTCCGCCGCAATCGAGAATCGAACTCGATCCTTCTAATTCTAATTTCTATTAGACGATAAATGAACTCGGTGTCGTAATAGCTCAGTGGTCTGAGCGTCTGGGGCCAAACCAGAAGGACTCGAGTTCGATTCTCGATTGCGGCGGAAAAAAAACTGTTAGTGTTATTTGTAATTTTTCAATTTATATGTTCGCTAAGAACATCCTTAATATTTAATTTATTTAAATACGGATAGCTTTCCCTTGTAGGCTAAATATTCGATTAATGCCTTGCTTTATGCCCCCAACATACAGCTGAATTCAAAAAAAACGGGAAATGATTCTTTTCCAGTTGTAAATTTGGTTCCATTTGTCAGTTAATTGTCTACTTGACAATACGTACATATCTTTAAAAAAAATTAACCTATTTACCTATGAACTGACATACCGTCAAATAATTCTAACCTATTTTTAATAAATCCATTTTCACACTATGAAAATATTGAAAAAAACGTGTCGATTTATTTTGACATTTCCCGATTTTTTTGAATTCAGCTGTACATATAATTATTGCCTCTTTTATTTTTCATATTATTTAAAATATTTCTCACCTCATTGAAACTCACTTCCCGAAATGTGAAATGATGCACAAAGTACCCTTACCCAAATAATTTGCAAAATTATTGTGTTCTGTATTATTGTTTTCGATGGTGCTTGATATGTTTATAAAATAGTCATTTAGTTTATGTACATTGGACGTTACGTAGAAAAAAGAAAATATGATGTTATTAAAAAATAATTTTAGAAAATGAAGCCACCTCTTGATGTTAATCGTATGTTATTTATTGGGAAACATTTACGGAAAATTAAATCTTTACAGCGCCATCTCTTGGTAATTATCATGAACTACAGCGTAATAAATGAGCCGTATCTCCTTCGAAAGTTAAGAGGCGACTGAATATTGTATGTACACGGCGCCATCTCTTAAGTTTGTGAGATGTCTTAAATCAATCTACAAATGCCGATTGTTATTAGAAAAACAAAAATGAACGTGAGTTAGCTATTCAAGAACGCGAACGGTTGCCTATGCCGTCATGCCATCTCACGGTCAGCAGCGCAAGTTTCCCGAGCTTTTTCAATTAAAACAAAAAAGAACTAAATGATAAACAACGCAGTCATGTGAAATTCTACATGCAATTATGTGTTCCTAGAGTCTCACCTCTTGCCGTAAATCGTAAATTATTTTGAAACATTAATGGACAATTATATTTTAGAGCGCCATCTCTTGATAGCTATCATAAATTGTAACGTGAAAGTGAGTCACGTCGTACTGAAAATATTGCGCTATATTTTTTTAATCAAATAAAAAAATCTAAGAATAGAAAGAAGTTATGTATACATAGAGTGCCACCTCTTGGTGGCCGACTAAATTTTTAGAGTGCCATCTCTTGGTAATTATTAGAAATTATAATGTAACAAATGAGCCGTATCGTGATGTAAAGTTAAGGGGCGACTGAAAGAAGTTATGTATACATAGAGTGCCACCTCTTGGTGGCCAACTAAATTTTTAGAGCGCCATCTCTTGGTAATTATTAGAAATTGTAATGTAACAAATGAGCCGTATGTATCGTGATATAAAGTTAAGGGGCGACTGAATTTTAAACACAGCACCGTATCTTACTTGGCTGTGGCAATTTGTCTGCAACATTTTCTTTTTTTTCCTACACTAGTAGAAAATTCACTTTTACCGGCTCATCAGAGAGGAGAAAGCGAACGTTTCCACGGCTAGCCCGGCAAAATGAACATAAATGCCTAGCCGAGAAAATAATTTACGAGGCTTTACCACTAGGTGGCGCGACAATAATTTCAGGAATGCGCTCTCATCGACATCAAAAAATTAACAAACTAAGTTTTTTTTATTTAATTCCACTGGTATTTGGTTTTAAAAAGGATTAAAATTATCAAGAAAAAAAAAAAACTCGGCAGCGGTGGGATTCGAACCCATGCCTCCGAAGAGATTGGTTTATTAAACCACCGGCTTGACCACTCGGCCATGCTAGTACACGTAAAACTGTGTTTTAAAACATCTATAATAATTTTAATAGTAACTCAATTTTAATATTTTTACTTCGAGAAAAAGAACGTTTGTGTGATATTAACAAAATTAATTATAATTGTGTAGGAAAAAAAATAATGTGTAAACCATGGCGGTAAAGCAATTTTCGAGGTCTTGAGAAGTGGCCAGGCTCGGCTGCTCGCCTCGCCTGTCCATATCTTCTCTCGACCTGGAAAACAAGCACTTTACCGCCTCGGTCTACAATATACTATTATTCAAATAAAAAAAAATCCAATGCTTAGTAGAACAACAAAACAAAACAAGCGTGAGTTGCTAGAAAAGCAATTAACGAAGGAAGTATCCGAACCCGAAAATTAAAAGAAAAATAAATAACTTCGTGGGTGAGAATCCACCCCTTCGTGGGTGAGCATAGAACAATTTTATTGTCAGGGCAAAACTGCTTTGGGAAGAGAAGACACACCCCCCCATCAAAATTTCTGGGATTTTCGGTTTTTGACGAACAACTCGCACAACCATGAGAGATAAAAGAATAAGGGCCGGTTTCACAAAAGCCGATGAACTTTAACCGACGATTAACTTCCTGGATGCCTGTATTAAAAGCATAGCAACAATTGTTTTTAACGATTGATTAAATTTAACGAAGCTTTATGAAATCGACCATACTTATTCTATTATACCGGGTGTCCCACGCCATATATTCACCCTTCTTCAATTTTAGGTACATAAAATTTGGAAAGGATAAATTAAACGAAAAAGTAATTAATTCACCTCCCTGTGTATGTATAAACAACGATGAAAACAAAGACTAGACCCCTCGTATCTGTTTTTTTCTTCTTTTTCTTCAGTTGAATCTGCGTTGTTTTTTGCTGCCTTTGGAAATCTTATTTTTCCATAAAAATGTTATTAATGAATTCAATAGTTTCA
This sequence comes from Dorcus hopei, assembly GCA_033060865.1. Classification (NCBI taxonomy): domain Eukaryota; kingdom Metazoa; phylum Arthropoda; class Insecta; order Coleoptera; family Lucanidae; genus Dorcus; species Dorcus hopei. The sequence goes on along the minus strand of CM065423.1, from coordinate 42,759,132 downwards.
TCACTTCTTTTCATAGCGAAGAATTTCAAAGCAATTTTCCACTTAGAGTCACACCTATCTCCATAAAGCGGCGGCGGGTGGTCTCATAAAAGATGGTGGCGACATGTTTGTTCGCCAATTGCGCAGTGTTTTCGTTTATTGTTTCGCTCTCATTAATAGTCAATGCGTTTGCACACCTCACATCTTTCACGATACAATCTCGGCGAACGCCGGGAATTAATAGGCGAAGGGGGTGGGGCGTTTGAAGGCAACGCCTTGTATATACATCAAATAAATGTTTTGCATTTACCTGATAAGTGCGAATAAATTTGCATAGTTTAATACAATGCACGTTCATTACAATATTTAGAAAGTATGGAAACGATGGGAACAACGAGAGCTCGCCCAACGAAGGCGACAAACAAGGCAACAAATCATACGGCGCTCGTAATCAAGGGGGGACTTATTTATGGAGATGTTTGCATTTTGCGGAAATTGTTTATCATTTACCCACCACCTTCGTATGTACATACCATCATTACATCACCATTTGGAAACACACGCCAAATAAAAATCTTTGAGCCAAGTTGGGGGGCTAAGCGTAATCCCAATGGTAAACTCCGGAGGGGATTTCGAAACTTTCCATAGTAATCGTCGATTATATTAAAGTCGTTTTGCCCCTGATAAAAAAAAGGAAAACACAGCTTTTAGTGGGTGGGTAAGTAAACAGACAGAAATTGACCAAATGATTTGTACTTACCCCCTCAAGTATTGTAAAAAAAATAATTAATTATTTTATGTACAAAACGGCCTAAACCCCTTTTCCCCCAGTTTTTGATAAAATGCTACCATTTGGATTTCTTTCTGTACCATCATGCCAATTAATTTTTTTTTTGAAGGTTACGTAAAGGTAACGGTAATACCGAAAGGCTCGCGCAATATTCTGGTGGAAGAACTCCAACCGTCCAGCAACACGATCGCCGTGAGCGACGAGAAGGACAAGTTCTTTTTAAACGGAGATTAGTAAAACACCCCCCCGCCCTTTTCATTTAATTAATCTCGAGTGATTCCTTCTCTGTGTGTTCCAGCTTCGAGCAGTTGGACGGTATGCACGACTTCGGGGGAGTCGAAGGCGTCTACAGCCACCCGACGCCAAACAGGGAAATGCTGGTCATTCACGGACCCTTGAAAGTCACCCTCGTGCTGCACGTAAGCTTTCAGTACTGTTCCCGAATTAACGGCGACAGGGTTTGTTTTCGCTTACGAAATTTCGAAATGAGTGATGAACGTCTTGCGTGGTGGCCGGTGGTGCGTGGCGAGGTTAGAGAGGTATAAGTGCTCGGCAGTAGATAAATTGATAGGAAGGAGAATGAGTCCAATAAATAAATTTAATGCGTTGCAACACGGCGAGTCGAAAGATTAATAACCGCTGGAAGAGAATTATCACCGCGGCCGGCGCTCGCTTTCAGCGATGGCCGTCTCACGTTTTATAATGGCCGGGGGTTAAGCAGTCATTCAAATAACTAATTGATTGTATGCCCCCCCCCCATACATTAAAAAAAATATAGTCTTTGGAAAGGGGAAGACTTTAGAAAAAATTTTCCCAAAACTCCTCATGGAACCACCAAAAATGAATGAAGTACTAAAAGTCAAGAATGAATCAAGGGAAAAGAGGGGTGGGGTGGGGCGTTTTCAACTCTTAAAATATAGAGGCTTCTCGTCCTAATCGTTTGAAGATGGCAAATAAGAGCAATTTCTTATTTAAAGGGGGAGGTATCGACCGGCGCGGCGGGTTGGGATTTGAACCTACCCCATTCAAGTCCGAAAGCAAACATGAAGTCCTTGGACCTGGTTTCCTTTTATCATTATCAACGTTAGCTTAGAGTGTAATTGCAGAACTTCAACAGTGTTATTATTAAAAGACAATAAACAGTTGGGGGGCGAGGTATCGGGTTGTGGAAAACTCGCCGTACCTCTAGGGGCGTCAGGGTGCCAATTGCTCAACCAACTCTACTGGGATTCAGAAGAACCCGAAGGAATTCAAGCCCCCCTCACCCCGAACATTACGGAGTCAACGATTTTGTTTCTTATCCATCCCATGGAAGACATCTTCTTGGTTTTTCATCTAGGATTGAAAAGACGACCGCCAGGTTGAGATTTGACCCACCCCATTCAAGTCCGAAAGCAAACATGAAGTTCTTGGGCCATCCAGGCGGCTTTGTTTCCTTTTATCATTATCATTAGATTGGAGTGTAATTGGAGAACAATGTTATTATTAAAAGGGGGTTTGTCATAATATCTTATTTGATGGGCGAGGTATCGAGTTGTGGAAAACTCTTCGTACTTCTAGGCTCCCGTTGTTCATGTGGTCATATTGCCAACCCTGGGATTTAGAAGAACCCGGAAGAATTCAACCCCCTAATGTTGATTTTTAACGTGCCAGGGGGCCAACGCTTTTGCTTCCTATCCTTCCCTTGTTTTTGGCTTTTCATCCACGATTGAAAAGCCGATCGCCGGGTTGGGATTTGAACCCACCCCATTCAAGTCCGTAAGCACCCATGAAGTTCCGGAGCCATTCGGTCGGCTTCGCTTCCTTTTATTATTAACATTAGATACCGTAAATTGGAGAACTTAAACAATGTTATAATTAAAAGACAATAAATAGTTGGGAGTTGTCATTATTAATAAATTTTTAGACGTCAATTGTTTGTTTATGGTATCACGCCAGTATCAGTTTATTGAATATACTCCCGATGAAGAGATTTTTTCTTTTTATTTTATGTCCATTGGTCATAGTCACTTGGTACATGGGGTGATGGTTACAATAGTGCATTGGCTTCAAATATTAATTTGCAATGGTGTTTCTGTCTTTCTTTAGATAACGTCTACTATAAGCAGATTCTTTAGGTGCTCACAATCAGTCAAATCTCTAATTTACCTCTGAGGACGTTTGGTTGGTTTCTGTATTTTCGTCTTTGTTTATTTCCGACAACTTTACGACGTGCAAAAGTCGTCAAACTCTTTTGGGCAATGATGGGAATGGGATACGTCAAGACTTTGTGACGTCAGAGCAATCGCTACTCATCGATCATCAACGACCAAGCAACTGGCATCTGTTTTCTATAAAAGAAAAAACTACGCCATCTGTAGTTCTTTCCAATAAAGTCATTGGGATATAACCTAATTTAAAATCGTCATTATTATACAAAGATCGCTAACATTAAAAATTAATGAATCAACCAAAGGATTCCAAACAGAAGAAGGATAAAGGAAAGACCTAGAAAGCTATGGAAGCAGTAAATAAACGGAAGAGACTGAAGGATTCTTTCTTTCTTTTAATTTTGGTCCCACTGACCATAGTTTTTGGTAACTCCTGCTTGTAGAAATGATTATTGGAAAACTCCTTGTTTTTTCTAGGCTTCCAAACTGTTTCAACTATAAAATGCTTTATTTTTGAAGCAACGGCGGTTTCATCAGTACGACATCGTCAAGCTAAAGTTCTTGACAAAGACAAAGAGATGCCATCCATCTATAGGACCATATAGTACAACATAATTCTTATAGAAATGGTTGTAGGAGTCCATTGGCATCAAATGTTATTTTGCCATCATGTCTTTTGACTTCCTTAAACGATGTCTTCAACAATTTTGTTGCAAGTCGGTTTTGATTGCAGTGAGTTCCTCGAACATCCTCTGTAGGTACAGCTGTTTCGGCTCTATTTGGGGCCTCGTCATTATGTTTTGACGGCACGCATGGCCGCCTTGCATGGGATGACTTATTATGTAAACTGGCTTCAATTTGTCAATCCTAATGCAATGTCAGGTCAAAAAGTGATCGCAAGGTGTCGCTACTTAAACTTTTCATGACGTCTTTAACGAACTGTTTACTATATATTGTATTTCCGTCTTTGTTTATTTCTGAGAACTTTATGATGTGGATGGAAAAAGCGTCAAATTATTTTGGGCACAGGGATACGTCAAATTCTTTTGGGAAATGAGGGATACGTCAAGACTTTGAGAAGACAGACCAGTCGCTGCTCACCGATCATCAACGACAAAGCAACCGACATCTGTTAGCAACAAATGTACGTACTCTCTACAGACAGGGCCAGCAACATTAACATTCACTGACGTGTATGTATGGCCGTGTCAATTCGCCTAAAATTCGGTTCCGGAAAGCATGCCATGGAGTACTCCACTCAGCGCTCCCTATTAAAGATACTACAGAACTACTGATAGTAACGTAATGGCAACTGCAATTACTTAAAAACTCACAAGAGGCGCTGAGTGGAGTACCCGTCAAATTTTTAAAAGTCAAATTGAAACGGCCATACATACACGTCAGTGAATGTTAATGGAGTTGGCCATGCTACAGAAGGAAAAACCACGCCATCTGTGGATTTTCCCCAATAAAGTCATTGGGATCGCATCTAATCTAAAATTGTCATTACACAAATATCACAATAAAAAATTTTCAACGTTAACAGAAAGTACAGATATTAAAAAAATGAATCAACCAAAGTACTTAATAGATTCCAAATAGAAGAAGAAAGAAGGAAAGACCTGGATAACGAGGGAAGCAGTTAATAACCGGAAGAGATTGACATAGCGTAAAAGAAGGATCAATGCCCGAGTAGACTTTAAAAAGTTTGCAGATGGTTAGATAGAATACTTTTTAACAGAAAGTACAGATATTAAAAAAAAATGAATCAACCAAAGTACTTAATGGATTCCAAGCAGAACAAGAAAGAAGGAAAGACTTAGACAATGAGGGAAGCAGTAAATACCATGGCGTAAAAGATGGATGAATGGCGAGATGGTTAGATGGAAAAACTTTTCCCGACCTTGGAAAATTAATTCGCTGGCGATCTTTGTATTCGTGAGTTTGCTAAATCATCACTACAATCCCTAGTCTTACGTGGTATACTTCATCTAGCACTCCTACTGCTTAAGAAGAGAAACTTCAAAGACATCCCGCACCTATTGGATTTGATTTACTCAATACCCTAAAACCAGGACACATTTACGTGGAAATATCGGTTTTCGTTCCAATAAGTAATAAGGACATTTGGATCTATTAGATCCAACAGATAGATCGTAGCTTCCAAAGCAGTGGCTCCAGTAGGAGCAGTTCACGACCAAATGGGCAAATGAAAAGAAGCTAAAGAGTTGGTAGTTTATTATGATGTAAAATTCATATCTTGTATTGTCCAAGAAGGAGTAACTTCACGCCATCTATTGGGACCTAATTTTTTTTCAAACACCATAAGTCCAGAGCAGCTAAAAAAGTTCTTCAAGATGTACCTTTATAATTTTTTCTGGCCGGAGTAGAAGATTTGATTTGATTTTGGCTGAATATAAAAGCAACACAGGATCGAACTGCAAAACCACAAAAAGCTCAATACCTGCTGGTGCCTCAACCATGATGGCGATTATCGGGAGGCTCAGTTCAACCCAGGCTCTTTCTATTTGAAGATGTAAAACTCTGAGGTGGTCGTTCCATAAGGGTAGTAACTAATACATCGTTAGATCCATTTAAATTGACCGTCAAAGCTCGTTAAAGGAAAAAAAGCTTCTTTACCTACTTTTTTCAAGGGCACTGTCAGAGTAAATTCTGAACGGCAATGATATTAAGGGTTCTAGGAAGATTGTGACGTCAAAAATGCTCCTACGAAACTGGTTGTTGTTAAAGAAGTTTGAATATGTGGATGTAACAAATAAGAAAGGGTCCTTGGGGAACTTCGGAGTGGATTGGTTGAAAATTGGATCGTCCTTTGAAAACCTTTAGGAAAAGTACTGTGCCCACTCAACAAGAGGGGTGTTGGATAGTTTTTTTTTGTTAAACATTTTAGACTAATAACAATGTCAGAGGACCGAGTTACAATAAACATTCACTCACCCTTTGGTTTGATCTCTCTTTCCCTGCTTTCTTTCTCTCTTTGTCGACCACTGCGGAGCTAAGGGTAAACGTCTTAACAACTGGGCTTCGCTTTTCGATTCGATAAGGACGTCATGCAAAATTACAAGTAACCATTTACGAGCATCTACTCAAGACTATAGGACTTGTTTACTTACCGGGGCCCTCTCCCGGCCCCGCACCATCCAGCGGAGACTTTAGATGCGGTAGTTTCCTTCTGGGATGCGAATTCACGGAGAAGGTGTCCTCGAATGTCCATCTTCGTACTTCGCATGCATAAAGACAAGCCCCAGGTGGATATTAGCATACCTTGCCTTCTGAGCGTACGTTCTCAGAATCATTGGTGCTACTGCCTCCTACAGTGTTGCTACCCCGGCCCGAGCGCAGTCACCACCAAGTCATGACCGTTTTGAAAGCACAAGGCAATCACCTGGTCAGGTATACAACTAGTTGTTTTTCCGGCATCTACTACTCACGCATCTGCAGTAGCGTTTAGGGTCAGATGCCGTATACAGGAGAAATGATCCCCTACTCTCATGTCATTGCAATTCATTGCAACACTCGCGAGCTCGTCTGCGTAATTAGTGCAACATCATCAACACGTATAGCCCTCAAGGACCGCGCCTCGACTGAGCGCTCGCACTTTTCTTTCCTTCCGTCCCTGTACTTGAGATGCATCCCGTATCTTAACCCAAACCATAAGATAAAATAAACAAACGTGCTCGTGCTTTACGGATATATTGAAAATGCATAAACTTTCCGATAACAGAGGGGTCTTTCCTTTCAACACCTTCGGGACTTTTCGGCGATTTTTGACTTAACCAAAATGATGGCGTTGTACTTAGATCATCTTCATTCACGTCAGTCCATTGGTTTGGGCATCATCAATATAATAAAGCCATTTCGACTTTAATTTCCTTACTTTGTTTCTCATTCATTACCATCTTTTGTGTTTACGAAAGTTTACAATTTTTTTGTATTGTTTTTTGCAGTTATATCAAATATTGAATAAATAGAAGCTCGTCAGACTGACATTAACATTCTCAACGGCATATACATACACAAAAAAGGGCGTTACTTATATGGCATGGTCCGATATTACCTAAGCTTAAGATTTGCTATTCAGCAAGTTAATAATTCCTGGTAGGCTTTAAGAACGATTCACTTTCCGAGGAGCGTTGGCCAACCACTTACTGCGCAATCAGTTTCCCGCCGGCTCTGCATAATCACCAGCATTGTCAAGAGGTGTTCATACATAATTTATTTTTCCTCCGTCCGTCCCGAGCTCACTTAATCCGGATGATCTTCGTTTATTTGACTAATTGCGCTTATTGTGCGTAAACGAGTCGTGCGGATAATGCTGAATCGCGATTAACCCGCGGCGCCGGCGACTTTGTTTCGCCCATAACGAAACACCAGGTGATGATGATGGTAATGATCGCGATGATGACTGGGCAAATTGCGCTCATAAATTATACGAAAAAATAGCAGCGCCGCCGATATCAAAGGAGGGCGGCGACTGTCACACGGTAATTGCGTGTCTTATCTCATCAAGAGAGCGCGAAGTTTTATCCGCCTTTGGATGATGCAGCTTTCATAATTTATATGCAAATAACTGACGTTTCAGCTGCTTAGGAAGAACATTGCGTCAGGAGTTTCGAATAATAACGACAACTTTTACGATGCTTCATAAATGTACGCTTAACAGAATTTATTCCCGTTTAAAAACGAATTCCTTAAGAGGTGTTTAGTTCGTTAATTCAACGTAGATGTCTCTCACTTATATTCTCTTGTGGTAACAGTTAGCTCGAATCACCTGTAAGCTATGGTCCTATCAGAAGTATATAAATGATGTTGGTCATGATGGTATCTACCGTGATCTTCCTTCTTTCTATTTTATTTCTAGATCGTATACTACGCACCCGAGAACGTAGGGTACCACTACAAATTCGCCGTCCCTTCCCCTCATTCGACCTACGAGCCCCGTTACCACTGGGAATTCATCGAATGGAGTGATTGCTCGAAGCGTTGTGGGGGTGGCACGGAAACATCCGAGGCGGCTTGCCTGGAAGAGAAAGCGGGGAAGGTCTCGTCGTCGTTTTGCCACAATTTGGAGGAACCCAAGCTGATGACGAGGACCTGCAACGACCTACCCTGTAAAATCAAGTATTGCACATCGAGGTTTTAAAACGCAGGCCGAATCAACGGGTCTTCCCTGTTGCAGGTGGCGAGCTGGTAAGTGGAGCAAGTGCCAGGCGTGCAAGGACCAGTCGGGGATTAGGGTGCGGGAAGTTGAATGCGTGCGCGAATCGGCGACCCGCGGGGGCGACGACACCCTCGTCGATGATCACCTGTGCGCCCCCCCGAAACCAGGAACGAGAGAGCTGTGCGATTCAGGAAGCGTTTGCGTGCAGAAGAAAAGAAAAAGCGACGACATACCCCCACACATGTTGAAAGAGCTGTGGTTCCAAAGCATGGTGGACTTTATAAACGCAGACCCCGATGTAAGCCTTTATCCCCCTCCCCCCACAAAGTTTGAATGTACTAACCCTTTTATGCAGGTACGCAGGAGTGTGGTATCTTTATATCCGCGAAAGTCGCTGCGTGCAATCAGACGTGAGCTTCGCAGAAACCAAGTCGCCAAGGTCGCAAAGGAACGTGGTAAACCCGAAGAGGCAGGTCGTAAAAACAAGACCGACCTGAAAGTGGGCACGGTAATTCACGATAAGATCCCACCAGATGCTCTAAAGTTGATCGAGGTGCCCATCAAACAACACGCGTTATCACTGAACGTCTCGGATCTTTCGTTTGAGTCGATGGGGGATGTTCTACCCGACACGCTCGATATGAGCAAGAAGAAGGTGCACACGGGAAAGGAGGCGGTGGATTTGATGAAGAAGATCCAAACCCACTCGAACACAACCAAAGTAGCGTAGGATCTAGTGCATTATGTATATTATACTTACAATAAACATATACTTTTACGAATTCGTTTCATGTTAGTAGTAAAACAATTTCAGATGGTGGATCTCAATGGTAATAAAGGAAAACACCCCCGATTCTTTTTCAAAAGCAAAAAGGAAAATTGCACCAAAAATTCTAGCCATCACGAAGAGGAATGCAGCTTAGACAAACTCATGATCCACAAGACCAGACCGGATCCTGTAAACTGTGACAACTGCAGTAACCCGTCGAGGTTTCCGTTGGTTAAGATCGCAAGGGTAAGTCTCCCCAAATGTATTAAATCGTCGTTGCAAATCACCGTGGCAATTTCAGATGCACGAAATTGAATTGTCAGCGAAAAAGGCCGAACGCAAGCGTCGGAGTATCTTGGACAGTGAACTCCGTGAATTGAAGAGGGGGGAGATCGACCTCCACGGGTGCAAATTCACGATGACATCTTTTGACCCAGACAGTACCAACAGTACTTCCTGTAATAACTGCTCGGAATTGATAGCGAAGCCCTTAGTTAAAAACACTGGTGGAATACCACCAGTTGGTCAAAACCAACGTTCATTGTTAGTCCCAAATAAGACATAATTGTACTTTACAATATTTTTTTTATTAAAAAAATAAATAAATACAAATATACTCCTAGTGTCTTATCTTAAAGTTAATGTGTATAGTTATATTCTGGTTTTGTTGTTATCAAAATTCTTCTGCATGGTGTTCAGGAACTTCATGGCGTCTTTCCCTTGAAGCACGATTCTGGGGTGATCGCTCTCGTCGCATTCCTCACCTTTCTGCCCCGTATTTTTACGTGGTATTCCCTCGGGCAACTTTCCGTCCTGTTTCTCCGTGTGGATCGTGAGGACCACGCTGTTGACGTCGTCCCTATCGATGATGGTCTTGTCGAGTAAGCCGGCCTTTAAAGAAATACCATTAGCAACACGTGTGGCAAGCCAAGCTTGAAGAAAAGGGATACAATTTTTTGGCAAATTTCTGAGGCGTTCGTCGTACTCGACGTCTTCCCAGTTGTGTGGGACCAAAGCGTAGGCTCCGTCGAGGAGTCATCTTGTTGCTCCGTGGTCCCGGTTATATTTTTGACACCTCGTTTTCCTACGGAGAAAAAAATGTGGCGATTTGATTGAAGGGGTACTGAAGTATTTACTGGGCGAAGTATATTTTATGGGCTCGACACACGTGCATCCTTCAGATGTTTTTGGTTTGGGCCCTACGCATTCTTTGTCGGGCAAGAACTCAACTCCTCCTTCCCCTTGACCCGTTGGCTTCACGCACTTCACCATGCGATTCCGCCTGCCCTTCGGACACTTATTACACGGCGACCAATCACCTATAAACCACCTACGCACCCCTTTTTTTTACCAAAAGGCGAATAACCGGGTGGGTATTTTGGTTACCTATTGACGCAGGGGGCGATCTCACACGTCCGTATTTGCTGTCTCAGTCTTGGTAAGTTGGCGCAGTACGCGTCATCGACGTGCCCGGCGTACTTTTCGACGCAAGCCGGGACCGCCTCCTGCGTACCCGGACCACACTCAGCCGAGCACCGCGTCCACGTTAATAAGTCCCAGGAAAATTGGGGGGTGCGCTTATTCTGATCGGGCATACCAAACGTGTACCTGATCGTCACGTTCTCAATCACCACGACCTAAACAACACAGCGTAAAAAGCAGTTGCCCCTGCAAATAAAGCCTTTACCCAAATGGAGATCGCCTCGGAGATCGGCCCGGGTATTGTGATGGCTTCTTGTTTGGTCCGCACGTTTCCGATCCACGCGCTTGAGCCCGGCACGTTAAACGTACCCAGGACGTTCCTAAAACCGAAAGTCACTCTTTTATGAACAACCAATACCTCAGCGGGTACCCTATGACGAATACGGTCTCCCCGTCCTTGCTTCGGATCTGTATGCGCGATTCGGTGGGTACCATCTCTTCGATTTTTACGTTGACCGCCTGCTTGGGTACGATCAGGATTTGATCCTCCTCTGAAACCGACTGGTTTTTAGAAGGAACGAGACGGGATCACGTGGAACGCGGTACTTATGTGGCCGCAGCAAAACACGTTGACTTCCCCGTCGACCAACTTACACGAAGTGCCGTCGCCCCTACAGACTCCGCAAATGTCCTCTACGGCGTTCGATTCGAGGTCGAGGTCGCAAGGTATTTCCTATAAAGAATCGCTCGGATTAGTTTAGGCGAGGGCTTTATTGGGGGGGAGGGAGGTACTTTGCAGAGGCCGTTGATGCATATACCACGGCTAGGTTGGTTGCACGCCGTACCATCTATAACTCGGGGTCTTAAAGAGGCGATGTCTCCTAGGTCGTTAACGCAGAAGAGGACGCAAGGATTTTCTACAAAGCAAATGCAAATTGAGGTTCAAGGTTCAAAAATGTATTTAGGTGTTGAAGTAAGTATACCGTCATGTAAGGTGTAACCCTTCCACTGGTGCACCTTGTTGTCCTCTGGGTATATCCACGAATTGAATTCCGCACACTGGATGTCTCTAAATGAGGGTTGACTTGGTTCGCAAGGCTGTAAAGTAATATGCGAAAATAGAGACGATGGTTGTGCTGCTGCGATAAACGCGATTTAAGTGTAGTAGTTGGAAGGGAGGTGTATCACATGGGCCAATGGTTTGGGAAGCGTATAGTTGATGGTAATGGTGCTATCGGACACACCCTCACGTCGAACTGGGGGCAAACAAAGAGTGTTAAGGGGAAGCATGTCTCCAAATAAGGGTTGACTTGGTTCATAGGGCTGTACTATAATGTAAGACGTCATTATATGGCCGTACCGTTATGAACACGATTTAGGTGTAGTAGGTAGAAGGGACAAATGCACAGGTGATAGTGACTGTGCTATCAAACAGATCCCCACGACGAGCTGGGGGTAAATAAAGAGTGTTAAGGAGAAGCATGTTTCTAAGTGAGGGTTGACTTGGTTCCCAAGGGCATAAGACGTAAATATATGCGAAAATAGAGATGGTCGTGTTGCCATGTACGCGATTTAGGTGTAGTAGGTAGCCAGTGATCTAGGAAGTGTACAGTTGATAGTGATGGTGGTATTGGACACACCCTTACGATGAATGGGGGGGGGAGGTAAATAAAGAGTGTTAAGGCGAAGCAAGTCTCTAAATGATGGTTGACTTGGTTCACAAGGCTACAAAACAATGTAAGACGCATTATATGCGGAATTAGCGCCAGTCGTGCTGCCATATATACACGATTAAGTTATAGCAGGTAGAAATGAGGTGTACCACTTAGGCCAACGGTCTAGGAAGTGTACAGTTGATAGTGATGGTGCTATCGGACACAACTTCACGACGAACTTGGGGTAAACAAGAAGTGTTAAGGAGAAGCATGTCTCTAAACGAGGGTCGACTTGATTCACAATGCTGCAAAATAATGTAGGACGTCATATTATGCGAAAATAGAGATGATCGTGCTGCCATGTACGCGATTTAGGTGTAGTGGGTAGAAAGGAGGTGTACCAGATAGGCCAATGGTCTGCGAAATACACAGTTGATAGTTATGGTGCTATTGGACACACCCTCACGACGAACTGGGGGTAAATAGAGAGTGTTAAGGAGAAGCTTGTCTCTAAACGAGGTTGACAAGGCAACAAAATAATGTATAACGTCATCATATGCAAAAATATGAAAGATCGTGCTGCCATGAACGTGATTTAGGTGTACTAGGTAGAAGGGAGGTGTACGACGTAGGCCAATGGTCTAGGAAGTAGACAGTTGATAGTGGATGATGTTACCGGTCACACCCTCATAACGAACTAGGGGTAAATAAAGAAGAAGGGCCTTTTATTTTCCATTTCTAAACCCCCTGTGACTGCTAGTGCAAGGTACTCGATTTGGGCGAGTTCTGTTTCCTGTGAGAGTTACCTACGTATTTCCCCCGTTTCTTCCAAAGGTCACCTACCTCAGTGCTGCAAATTTTATATCGCTTGTGATCTCCCGAGCAATATTTTCCACCGCGAGCGGGCATTGGGTTATCACAGTGACGTGTCTGTATGGAAACTCCGGACCCGCAAGTTCTACTGCACTGGGACCAGTCAGACCAGGGACCCCAACCCCCCTCGACGGCGTTGAGTCTTTCGCCAACTTGGACGCAACGACCATTGTAACACCACTGCAAATTATAATTCTGTTCATACAACAGTTCAGGTAGCCTTCGGCTATCCTTACAAGTGATCCGATCTAGCTCGCGCGTGGTTACTGCAAAAACAAATAACACTGCATTTGATTTACGGGAGTACGTTCGGGCAGGAGGGTGGTAACTCATTTGATTGGGTTGGACAGAACAGAGGTTTGGGGATTTCATAGTCTGATGGTAAAGGCAATGGATTTTCAGTGAGTTATTGAAAGTAGATTTCAAAGGCAAGTGTACGAGAAAGCCTTTACCATTAGCTATCGAAATCGTGTTCCCTCTTACGTGATGAGTCCCAATGCCTTTTACCACCTGTCAATGAAATAAAACAACCTCCGTTCATCAAATCTGAGTTATTTTTGCTTTTGCTTATTAGATGCTTTGTGCTTACGTACCTTCTTGTCACCGCAAGCTGTGCCGGGTGCTAAACTCTGATGCGTCTCGATGCACCCTTTGTCTTCTATGTAACATATTAGATTCCTGCAGTCCTATAAAACGAAGCAAGCGTTAACAATGACGACGAGGGGCAAAATGGAGCTTTACAACTTAGACCAGTGCAGTGAAATATGCGCTGCGAATAAATCGGGCTTGTTAACAGAATCTGTGTAGGAAGGCACCACCCTTTGTTCCGAGGTCGTAAAGTGCGGTGCGGCACGCTTATCATCATCGGGGTGCGCTTGCACACGAAGGGTACTTAACGGCAGGACGGCAGTAAATTCCGAACGAAATATAAACTAATTCTCGGGACGCGCCACTAAAATTCTAGAAATTTATTTGCGCCACTTAACTGCGCGGTGTTTATTAAGCGAGCCGCTAAAGTTTCAATTTCGGGAGCAAGTACATCGGCGTTATTTTTAATTTACATCTAAAACGCGGCAATGCACCATTGCTTAAGCGAACATAAAAGTAACTGCGCCGCCGTTAAAGCGCGCAAATAAACTCGCTCTAAAGAACTTTGTTTGCATGTAATACTTGGCGGAATCTAGGAAATTACCTTGCAGGTTGATATTTCTCCGCTTTTAATTGCTACTTTTTATGTTATATTATAACTTTTCGTGTATTACGCTTGTCAACGTTTAAAACACAAAACTACCCGCTTTTGCCTAATTTTGAAATTAACCCTTATCCCTTGGCTCCTACGCGATGCGAAGTAATGTGAACGTGAACTTATGAGGTGCTCCCAAAAAACGACGAACTGGCTTGTAGATCATTAGAGTGGTATCTAGTCAGAGGGAAGTTACCCTTGTATACTGTAGTATGCAAGTTCCTACGTCCCTTATTTTATGTTACGTTACATTATTTCGGATACTTACAATTCCGGTCATACAAAGAGCGGCATTAGGTCCAAAAGCTTCCTTGCACTGGTAATTTCCGTCGTACATAACACCAGGTAGGACATCGACTGGTACGAAGCTGTGCTCAGTGGGTGGGTCGTACAGACAGTTCCCAAAACCTGATCTAAACTACAACCGTTTACTGAAACGACCCGTTTCGTCTCATTTCCATACATACTCCATAAAGATCTGCAATATTTTGACGCTGCACCGGGACCACTCGGCGGTGTTGATGCTAATCCTGGGGCTCATAACGGTCATGAGGTTTCCCGGAAGGGTGGCGTTGCACCCCGATTCGTCCGGTGTATCGTGCAGGAGCGCCAGGCTGCAATTCGGGTTAGACTTGGATACACAAAATTCGCGCAATATGTCAATCGCGGCGGTGACCCGAACGGAAGAGGCGAAACGGGAGGGGGGCGCGCGCGCGCCAGCTGTTCGTTTCGGGAGCTGACCGCGCGGAAAACGAGCGGTCGATGGACCCCCCCGAGCTCGCCGAAAAAAGCATAAATATGTAATGAAACGAATGAATACTGACGTGTGTCCTATTTCATGCGCTATGATGAATCCCAGCCTTAGACCGTTATCCTCGCACAGAGCGGCCTGATTATAGCGATCGCACATTCCGCCCAGTCTTGATGCTCCCAGCACACCACAGCTGTTGTCGTTCTCACATATGTCTACCCTATTGAAAGTGAAATGTAAAGATATACCGCACATTACCTACTAATTCGAACATTTACTTCCGGTGTATGTAAATTAAAGCTTGCAAGGATTAGATACTTAAAGTGATGAAGATTTTAATTACGTAAATAAATCGGCCGGTTCGCGGACAATTTATCCATGCAGTACTAGATGAACCCTGTAAATGTGTAGGTATGGTTGCCTAACTAACTGGAATATACAGGTGAGGTGTGGCGCCGCGCACGAAATTACAAAAAGGTAACAGTTTATAAAAAAAAATATCTGCTATTTATAAGCAGGTGTCTGTTATTTGAAAAGTGATACATGCTTTCATCTGTTATTTATAAACTGCTAGTTGCTGCTAGTTTTTAATTTCGTGCGTGCCACCCCCTCCTGTTGCTTAGGCAACCATATGTACACATTTATAATGTCCGTATACTGCATGAATAAAGTGGCTCCGAAATATTCCGCTTAGGCCAAGTTGTACATTGTACAATGCCAGTTTAAATTTAATCTGAAGAATTGCGTCCTGCTTTTAAATCGGAGAGCCATTTATCTTTTCGAAAATGTCTTCGAATTTTGTGTTTCATTTTTTTGGAAATGGATGAAACGAAACGCTTTGATTGATGGTTTCGTTTTCCAATAATTTATTAAATTCTAGAATGTCTCTAACCTCTAATAATGATGATGTCAAAATTGGATCCAGCCAATGGCACATGTCTCAACCCTTATCTAAATAATAAGCAGGAACCAATTTAGTAGATTTTTAGTAGAATTTTCTTTGGCGTGTAGTAGAAATACATTTGCAAATTGACAACACGGGCGACATCTAGCGTTTCAGTTTGAAATCGATGTTGACAGTTCAGTGATTTTGACACTATTAAGTAGATCTGGGCCCAGTTTCATAAAACGTAGTTAACCCCTTGATCAAGTTAATGCTGTGATTAAGCAATATCATTGGAGTAAAGTTTAAATTTCCACCAATGATATTGCTTAATCGCACGATTAACTTGATCGAGTGGTTAACTACGTTTTCTGAAACTGGGCCCTGGTGACTTTCTGTTGAAATTTCATAGCGTTCCCGATTCACCAGGGCCTGGACATACCGTATGTCCATCTGACAATGAGACGTAGGAACTTAACATGGGAAAACAGAAATTGCCTTATATTATCTACCTGAGTACATATATATAAAATTCTGGGTTATAATCGAAAAGGTTATTGCATTCAAAGTGTTTTAATACTAAATTTGTGCAATTTTAGTTGTTCATTATTTAGAAATTAAAAATAAAGTTATTATTTTTTTCCGGACAAGATTAGTAGGTATTTAACGAAGAGTTTCCAAACGGATGTCGTGGTCAAGTTAGTTTGTTCATGTTTCACAACCGTAAGGTCACGAGTTCAAATCCGAATGAAGACACTTTTTTTTCTTTTTTTAAATATTTTTTCAGATTTGAAATCACTCTTAAAGTAGTTTATCATTGTATTTATAAGTTTCATTTTAATATTAATTATGTTCCATTTATGTGTATTTTTTCGTTTGCAAAATTTTATTATGTTAAAGTTATAACCTTATTTATTATGTTACATAATTGATATTAATACGAAACTTATAAATAAAATAATAAACTAGTTCAAGAATTTAAGTGATTTCAAATCTGTAAAATATTTTTAAAAAAAGAAAAAAAAAGTGTCCTTATTCGGATTTGAACTCGTGACCTTACGGTTGTGAAACATGAACTAACTAACTTGACCACGACATCAGTTTGGAAACTTTTCGTTAAATACCCACTAATCTTGTCCGGAAAAAAATAATAACTTTTTTTCTTAATTTCTAATTAATAAAGAACTAAAATTGCACAAATTTAGTATCAAAACATTTTGAATGCAATAATCTTTCCGATTATAACCCAGAATTTCATATATATGTACTCCGGTAGATAATATAAAGCAATTTCTGTTTTCCCATGTTAAATCCCTATGTCTCATTGTCAGATGGACAAACGGTACCTATAGCTGTCTATATGAAGTAAAAATTCGAATTCTAGTGGCGCCATCTGACGGCCACCTCTGAGAAGCTACAGTTATTTTTCGACAACGAGTGGCCGTCAGATGGCAGTATTAAAATTTAATCAATCCAGCTGTCGCTGGCGAAACTGGTTGCGCGTCAGAAATTAAATTTGAAATCAAGCACATTTCAAGTTTCAAGTAGTGCGATATTTTTCCTATAAGAAACAAACTGGTTCTAGTGAAGGTGTTGTAGACCATGTCTGTTGAATATCATTCAGGAATTTAAGATTGCTGAAAACAATTGCATGCGTAAAAAACGCGATTTTTTTTAAATCGAAGGAATGTGAGACACGGCACTTAGTTCCTAGAAGTGTTTTAAAGGAAACAACAAAACGTTTTCATTGTGTGAAGTTCCTTTTGGTAAATGTTTAGCAATTTATTATGTATAAGGACTTGTACAGAATTTATGTCAATTTGACATTTATTTCGTAAAAAAAAATCATTATATTTACATTCGTTTTATGTCTAATATTTGATTTCCATGTAATATAATTAAAAAAGAAAATGTTATTTATAGCTAGTAGAGGAACGTGCTATCGTTATGTATTTTTAAGCAGAGACTAAAACCATGGCTATTTCTGGAGGGTCGTCGTAAGATGGCGCGCCTGCGCTTGATTAAAACGAAATGCGTTGACTGTCCGTTCTTGTTTTCCTCTTCTCTGGGTTGCACTCAGAGCATTTGCGTCTTGTCTTAACCGCACGTAATAAAACGAGATGAAAATACTCTGAGTGCACACTGGACACTAGTGCAGTCAATCGAAAACGCAACTAGATAAATTCTAATGTATTCAGACATGTCAACACTTTAGTAATTTCATGACCGGTTGATTTCATTTCAAAATAAATTTGACTAAACCACTCAGAATTTACAGTGGTTTGCACCGCCTAAAATTAATTTTTGGATTAACTAATCCGGAGTTAAGTTTAAGTAGTATCATTGTACCGAATAAAATTAATTGCTAATTAGTTAACTAAGGAAATTGTCATATACGTGAAAGGTTGGTAATTGACATTTATAAATAGCGTTTTCCACTGACTGCTCCAGAGCACTGTGAGAGTATCTCTATCCTCTGTTATTACATGAGGTTAAAACAAGATGGAGATACTCTGAGAGTGCTCTAAGGCGGTCAGTCAAATTTGGTAAATCAGGTTTTTTTTTTAAATTGAGGTTATGTTTCTGTCAAAGCGTAACGAAGCGAGTTGAAATGTCAAACTTAATAAACTGAAATTTCTGTCCAAATTTCACTTGATAAAGTTAGTATTTACTTTTAACTTTTACTTTTTTAAACAGAACTTAAAATTAGGCATTTCGTCAAAATATGAAATAAGCAAGAACTATTAACAGTAAAATTTGAATTAAACGTCAGAATTACTAGTGACATTTTGCACATTGCGGTGTTTATGAGCAGCACGTAATGTTTTTTTGAAAGATTTCGTAAGGAATAATTTTGTAAATAATAAAGAAAATTGAGCGTAATGTATTAAATGTGTTTTCCGGGAATCGTTTGTGAAATAATTGAATATATTAAGTTTATGTAAATATTTTTAGAAATAGGCGATTTAGAATTAAATGTTTATTATAAATAAATTATTTAGAATTTTTAAAATGTAAATACGTAGGGATTAAGCTTAGAATTGTAAAGATTAGAAAAATTTATTTAAGAATGTCATGACGACCCGGATGTTAGAAGGAAACTGTAGGTAGTAAGGAGTTCGGAAATTGAATAAGTGAGGGCGCCGCGTAGCTACTTTATGTAAGGTTACTGTATTTAGAAGGTACTGCCATTCATTTCCGCGGCTTCGTCCCCCAAATTAAAAAGGACGCCATGAAACGCTAAAGAAGAAAAAGGATAGACACATAACAGGTTACTGTTGCTAAGGAGTTTATGAATGAATCTGATTGACCCCAAATTAAAATAGATAGAAAGTTGGCGTTACCTTCTTTAGGTTACAGTCACTTTAGGTTCCAGTGACTTTATTATAATTACAGTGATGACAATGAGCTAAAAACCGCTATTAAGAGGCAAAATTTTAAATGGAAAAGTATTATTTTTATGTAATTGAAATTGATTTAAAAAGCGAAAATAAGCACTTATGCTTGCAGCTAATACAAAATGGACACGTTTACCCTAAAAATATGCAAAATAAATTGACGCCATTATGAGGCAAAGACCACTATTGTCATCGCTGTCTATGTAAAGTAGCTGTACTTTAGGTAAGGCACTAAATCAACATATTTCGTATTCAGGTAGCGCAATTAGTGATTTTTTATGTCGATCCTTGTCGCACATTATTCTCATCTAGGGATAAAAAGAACACGGTCGAAAGTTGGTTATCATTTGAAATAACGTTTAACAATGTTACTGTCAATAACTGCAGCTTGCCTTTAACACCTTAAATGCCGAATTACGTCATTGGCAAACCTGACCGCCGTTGGAGGGTACTCTTTCACCACTGACAACTGTTTGCTTTTACGCCGGATTTTGGTACAAGGTCGGAAAGATTATTAATTATTTTCAATTACCTTTTGGTCGACTCACTCTAACGCGGCGTTGTTATTTATTTTATTCTTGTTTAACTCGACTGACTTTAACCCGGCGTTGCTATTAATTTTATTTTTTTATTTACTTTAAGGCGTAGTGTAAACGAGGGGCAGATCTGCTTATCGACTTGTTTCTAATCCGATTGTTCGCCTGACAACAAAGTTTATTTAATTACTTTACGTGTTCGTTTCACTGGACTCCGTCAGGGTCATACTGAACTTCGTAATTTGATCACATTTGAGCGTTTCTAAATAAAAACAAGTGTTAATATTGATTTAATCAAGTTTGTCCTGCGTCCATCATGTTCTAATGAATTTAGACGAGAACCGAACTCGGGGTCGCATTAGCTCAATGGCTTTAGAGCGTCTGGCGCGTAACCAGAAGACTCGAGTTAGATTCTCGATTGCGGCGGAAATTTTTCTGCCTTAATTTGTTAGTGCTCTTTGATATTTATTTAATTAGAAACAAGTGTGCTCAGCCGGGTGACTTGCCCACCTATGGCTTTGGGGTTTCGTCGAACCCTCCCTTCTCCAAGAGCTTCGCCGGCGGTGCTGGAGAAACTTCAAGTTACTCGCACAATTTGCTGTCCTGCAGGTAGGTAGCAAAGTACCTACTGCGTATTCTATTATGATTGAGAAAATACTGACTGCCACTGGAACTATTTATAATACAAGTAAGTGGCCGTCAAACCATTGATCCGGCTCGAAGGACCTATGGTTTGACCGTCACGTATATTGTAGTTAGTTCCAATGACGGTCAGTATTTTCTCAATCATAATAGAATACGCAGAAGGTATTTTTTTTCTGTCGTGTTTCTGTCAGAATTTTTTTTTAATTTATCGAAGCACCCCCGACGCTTGGTGTAAGGACTAAGGGATACTTATACATACAGAGCGTTTCAACTGTCCAACTGTTAATACCTGGTGATTAAAACAGCAACGTCATGGTGATTGGGGTGGGTATCCTCGGCTGGATTCACCCAGTTCTGCCACTTTCGGAAATACTCGAGGGTTTTCGCCGCGTCTTTGTTAACGGCCATATTCATCTAGAAATTCACAGCGTTGATGAAAATGTCGCGGGCGTGACTTCTGTTTATAAACAAACAAATTTAACAAAAAAGAAAAGAAAAGAAAAGGGAAAATGTTTACCTTACATTTTTCAGCGCGCATTAATCCTAACGGATGAAGTTGAATAACAGGCGAGAATTAATCACTTTAACGCGCGCAATAAAAATCGAAAACAACAAGAAAGGAACAAAACAGGTACGCCGTGGCATTCTTCTCGGGAGGGCGTGAAAAATGCGCCGGCCGTTATCCTTGCTCGGGCTCTTTTCACAGCGAGGAAGGAATTAATCTCTCCGCCAATTAATAATCTGCGCGATAAAGGAGGAGGGTGAATTAAGGAAATTTACCTCGTGATCTTCGTCTTCCAGCCGGATCAATCTCACGATCGCCAAATTGATGTTGGTCCCCAGGGATTGGTCGTGATACAAATCGTGCGCCTATAAAGTTCCAAGGGAAAAAGTGTAAACTTAACCGCAACACGAAACGAACGGCCTTTACGATGTAAAGTGACATGTTGAGTGGAGGGAAAGTTTCTAACATATGGGGGATCTGTAAGCCGCTTCACTGAGCAACAAGTTTTAAAGTGAATAGAAAAAAAAACTTTTTGGTACTTCTTCATTCCCCACTTTATTTTCAGTTAGTTACTATGTATTAAAAAGCCTGTACGTATAGTTATTAGATTAGGTACCTACTTACCATATTAAAAACCGACAGCACATAATTTTCCACGTCTATACCTTTGTGGTACATCAGCATGGAACGGTCTAAGACCAGCAGCGTTTCTATATGGAACTCGGTGGTGTGTACACACTTGCTGGTGGGACCCTCGGTGGTCGGCGATCTTTTCTTCCTGAACTGCCTTCCGGCGGTGGCGCAGTTGGGGGCAAACGCCTTCGACTTCAACTTCGGTTGAAAAATATTTTTCCTCTCCGCGGTGTGCACGAAATGAGGGTGTCCGCCGAACGGGTTGTGATCCCTCGCTGGTTGTATGAGGAAGTAGCTGCGCTTTGTACGGATGTAACCTGACTTTTAAATAAAAAAATATAATACAGTGATTCGCTTGAGGCGTCACACATACTAACCAAACCGTCGCAAGTAGACAGTGCAACCTTAGAGTCACCGTCGCCTTTGATCGACCCCGTATAGTGACACGAGGTGTCATTCATGAAACGCATTTCCCTTTTGGCCAGCCCCTTTTTACCGTGCTTCTCAACTACCATACCGGGGCTAAGTAATTTGTGGTTGGGGTACAACTCAATGTGGTGGTGCACACCATCGAGGGGTACCATGTAATGCACTTTGTCTTCCTCGGCTAACTTTTTCCTGCTTTTGTAATTCGAGCGTTGGAAGCTGTGCGGTAAAACGCGGGAAACGAAATCGCCATCCTCGTTGACCTTCCAGGGGACGACAACTTCGTAATTGCTGCCGCCATCGTGTTCGTATACACCTGTAAATTTTTTGCGGTGGTTGTACGAGCAAGCGTTTCGACCGAACCTATCCGTCACCAGCGGTGCATGCAAATGACTTGAATTCGAAATCGCTGTATTGTTCGCGTATCTGCACTGCTCAGCGCATTTTATAATTTACCTACCTTTGTATCCAGCGCCGGCCCCGTTGACGTCGACAAAACAACAAATAAAGCACAGAGGTAAACAAATCAAAACTCCGGTAGTATAATGGACCATTAGGTGGGGGTTCGGAATGGGAATGGGCTGTTAATCATCGGCTCGCGCTCTTTTACTTTCAAATCTAAAAACGTGTCCACCACCGCCAAATAACTATTACTTTATGACATCCGACTGATAGACGTGTAAATATAAATCAAACGCTGACAGGTAAGGATTACTTGATTCATCGTTTCATTTAATTGTGATTCTATCGAGTATCTAACCAGTGATCAATATGGAAACGAATTAGAGTAGGCGTTTAAACGCATGTCTTGGATTGATCAATCAATTGTGACATAAATAACACGTTAGTCATTAGTCACGCAGTTGTTCAAAAGTATCATTCTACGCATCTGCTTAATTTTTTTTAAAAATAAAACGTTCTTCTTGCTTTGGGGATGACCTTCAACGGTGGTCACTGCGGATGGACAGGCCATCGAGGTGTCCCAGGATCCCGCCAGTTATACTACGTCAAAAGTGACTGAAGGAACGTTCGATGAACTGTAAATGCACACATGTGTGTTTGGTTGCATCGCCAACTCTAATTCACTTTTCATTCGATCACTTCTTACAATGTGCATTTTGTTGGTTTCAAGGAGCGTGGTCGTGGAAGGTCGAAAAGTAGCTCTCCTAAAATTAGCTGCGGCATATTCATAACTCGTCGCGGCATTTGCAATGGAATTAATTTGAATTAATGAAAATGCCAAGCTTTTAAGCCATTACAATAAGAAGTGGAAAAGTTTCGGCGTGCGAAGCCTGTAATTATCGGGCGGAAAGTCTTGGGTTTTGTAAGAGAGTCGCGTTTAACATGCAAATGCGGCGGGGGGGTATCAAAATCGTTAACATTTTTCGGGTGGGCTGAACGAGCAAGAAATAATGAAAATGCAATAAACAAAAGAGTAACTTGTGTGCAAAGCAGTGAGTGACATACCGGGGGAGTTTAAAATTTTTTTTATCAACACTTGCCATGAAATTTGGACGGCATGTCTTAGCTTAGCTGAAACATAAGTAAAGCTAAGACATGTGTCGTCCAAATATCATGGCAAGCGTTGATAAAAAATTTATAAAAATTAGTCGGTATAAATAAACAAACAAGATACATGGTGTTTCACTTAAGACAGTTTCTTTCATACGATAATCTTTTAGTAAAAGTAAACAAGAACAGTTTGTTACTGTGTTACCATAGCTACCGGGAAATGACGCAATATTGTTACGGTAATAATTTAAGTAACATGAAATAAGGGTCGTAGCTCAGTATAACAAAACATTTATTAACAATTAATTACAACTACAAATACTTACATCTTATTTTGGGCACTTACAGACAAACAGACTACATGACACTCTGACTAGATGGAACTCTAACGTTCGGCTTGTCGCGTATTTATAGGGGTTTTGTTTCGGGGTTGCCTTGACATTTATCTTAGGATGTGCACACGGCACGACATTTGTCTTCAGATTTGCACACGGCACACGAATGAATCATACGCCTTGAATATTTCGAACGAGTTGGAGTTGGAATTTGACGAAGGGATTGCGGCCACGTCCGAACAAATTTTCTCGAGCTCCGAGTCTTTGAATTTGGGCAAGGATGATTTTGGAAGCGACGAAAGCAAGACCGCAACGCCAATTGCTCAGGATGCGTGTGAGGGAAAAAGTTTTGTTTAAGTTTCTCCGCTCTATTAATTATTTTGGTTTCATTTTTAGATATTCACCCGTAGTGGTGTTTTAACACATCTGGAATCGCAGAGGGATGAACGCCTTGGTGGAATGGTGATTAGTCGTCAAATTTTAAAATATGCTCCACGTAATGTAGTGAAACTTTCATTTGAAACACTTTTTTTTATGAGTAACTAGAGAGATATGAAAGAAAACGTCTTAAGTGAAACATCGTTGTACGACTTGTTTAATTGTGTTAATTAAATTTAAGTAAACCTTCATTGTTGTGTTTATATCTACCATCTTGGCGACAAGTGAGTGTAAAGCCTCTGTTTTACTTTTGATTTATTTCTGCTCGATTTGGTTGATTGGAGACGTCGACTGGTCGATCACGTTTTGGCTGTAAAGTACAGTCTCCTGGCGCCCTTTAATAATTTTTACCCTCTTGATTAACCCATCCCATTCTTCACTGTTGCTAATCCGGGGTACAGCTGATACGTTTAGACAGCAGAAGCTTGTCATCTGTCAATGGCAAGTGAGAGGCAAGTTAGATTAAATTATAAATTTGGTGACAACTGGAACCGTAACGCCTGAGAGATTTGAAAAAGAAATAGCTCCTATTGGCTCTTTTGATTAAGGGCGGGCCAGTGAAAAATGATCCGCCCCTGTCGTCTACTTTCGGGATTAGTCCGGCTCCAGACCTCTTACGTTAAAAAGCCTATAAAAAGTAACTTTAATATTTCTTGATATTTTTTTGGATTCGAGAAATTGACGAATAAAAAAGAATACTTTGAAAACAGTTTAAAAAGTCCAGTGGTAGTAAGTATGTTTAATTTGTTTCTGTTTTTTTTATCAACTGAGTTGGCACACCCTATATAATCCACTTGTGGTTTGGGAATTTTAATTTTACAGACAAATTTATGGTTGCATATAAACGAAGGTCACCCTGTATTTTTATTTTTTATTTTTGTTTCTTCTATTTTCAATTTAGTTCTAGCTTTATTTCGTAATACTTTTACCTTTACAATCATCGGAGTTCAAGGCAAATACCTTTATCTCAATTTCTTTTTAAACTTTTCTATTGATTCTCAGTTAAAAAAAATAGGAAATAGCATCTCGACAACTAGGACTCTCGTATTGACATGAATTCTATTTTTCTTCTTAGATTTAATTGGCTTTTAGTTTTACCATCAAAGGCAGTCACAAATTAATTACGCGAAATAAAAATATTGCAGGAAATTGCCGGTTCGCTAATAAAAAAAACAAACAAACCAGGATTCATTTATTCTACGTACGTTTTACGATCACGCAAATTGCAGCGTCAAAGAGACCGGTTAGGTAAACAAAATGGCGCAAAAGGATAAACTTACTTCTTATGGAAACTAATACGTAACGAGTTAATTAACGAATTAATCAATTAATAACTTCATCAACAAGATCTGAACGTTCATTCGGATTAGGTGCGTGTTCATCCAGCCATTATTTAATATAATGGGATTTCCTCGGGTCAGACGAATTAAATATGTTTGTGTTCGTTAATACATGTTCGCACAACATGGATTTGTTTTGGCCTGCTGAAACAGTATGCGTTCATAAGCCCAAAACAATCGGGGGGATAATAATAAATAAATAAGTTTTATTTATATGTCATATTAACAAGCTGACTGTGATACGTTGCTAAATTAAAATTGCCCAGTGATTCCGTGCTGCCACAAAACTCTACTCCTGTCTTACTTACTTTTAAACTATGTGGCAAGTGTGCGCTGCTTTACATCGGCTGTTGCCCCAAGAAAGCTCAATGGAGATGGGCGTGGTTTAAAGTTAGTATTACAGGCGCCAGGGTGAACAATTACCCAGCTGAAGAATGTAGTGCGAAATAGCTTTCCCAAATTACCTCGCATTCGCAATTAATAGTTTTGCAATAAATCCAGGAGATTTTTTACTTTACTCAGTTGTACGCTGAAGCGAAAGTAACATGTTTTTCTTTTTAAATTTGGCATCGAAGTTGGTCGTGACAAGTGACAAGATGTTTGATTATTTGTTGTAAATCTTGTTTTCTTGTCTTGTTACAGTGGTTGTCGTTTTTCGTTTATTACAATAGATTACATTCTTGCGCTATCCCATCGTACTGTTGAGTTTGAAACCTCGAAAGCTAGGTTAGGAATTGCAAGTTTAAACGTCATATTAACAACTGTCACGACGATGATGGTTCACAATGAAATTTTCATGGCCAACTTCGACGCAAAATTTAAAAAAAGACACTCATTACAAACAGCTACAATGAACAGTTACTTTAATTATTCATTCAAAGTAATTACAAATTTCTTAATGGTCAAACATATACGATAGCTAAAGCCCGGATTTTTAGGCAATTGCCTAAAATTTTATTTAAGAAAAGACATAGCCAATTAGGTTTTTAAATCTGTCGTCGAAGTTGGCCATGAAAATTTCATTGTGAACCATCATCATCATGACAGTTGTTGTTTTTGTCTAAACAAGAAAACAAATGACAGTCGACACGTTGTGTAACTAGAAGACTGCTACTTACAAAACGCTTCGACATTTCAGTTAATGAACAATAAAAAAAGAAATGCTCTTAAAGTTCACGGAAATTTTTGAAATCGAACAGCGCCATCTCCCTCTGAAAGGACCGTTTGTATTTCACAGCGCCATCTATCTTTGTAGCGTCGTACACTTTTTGTAAATATGTTCAAAGGACAAGCAATATGACAGTAGAATCATAAATTTGAGAGAAAAAATTGTATTTTATATAAATTTTATGTAAAGCAAGTTGTTATTAATGTGCAATTTTTGACGTAAAATAAAAAAAAATAGTAAATACAAAAAAAATCTCATTGAATAAAATTACAAAAAAACAAAAATTAAAAAATTCTCATTAAATAAACAAAACTTTCTATAAAATTACAAAAAATTATAAAAATTACTAAAATTAAAAAATTCTCATTAAATAAACAAAACTTTGTAAAATTAAGATTTGAACTTTAGACAATTTTTGGCGTAAAATAAAACAAAAGACGATCGACAAATTTATAAAATTAAAAAGTCGCATTGAATAAAATTAGAAAAAAAAAAAAACAAAAATAAAAAGAAACTCATTACATAAATAAAATTACAAAAACTATAAAATTCTTATTAAATAAACAAAACTTTCTAAAATTAAGATTTGATATTTGTGCAATTTTTGACAAAAAATAAAACAAAAGACGATCGACAAATTTATAAAATAAAAAAAAATAGTAAATACAAAAAAAATCTCATTCAATAACATTACAAAAAAAAATAACAAAAATAAAACAAAATAATTAAATAAAATTACAAAAAAGTAAAAATTAAAAAATTCTCATTAAATAAACAAAACTTTCTAAAATTAAGTTTTGACAGTTGGGCATTTTTTGATGAAAAACAAAAAGAGAGACGATCGAGAAATCAAAAAATTTATAAAATTACAAAAATAACGAAAATTAAAAAAAATTCTCATTAAACTTTCTAAAATTAAAATTTGACATTTGTGCAATTTTTGACGTAAAATAAAACAAAAGACGATCTAGAAACAAAGAAAATTGATAAAAATAAAAATTGAAAAAAAGCAGAGTTCAAAATCGGCAGAATTGGCAGCACTGAGCGACAATGTGGATTTGGCTGTCAGTTATTTACTTTACTTTTTGTTGGTTTCCGGCTTTAGTGATTTCCTTGTTGCTAATAGTAAAGCTGAAACATCACTAACAAGTCGTCAATCAAATATTTAAAAATTAATCTGTTTTTTTCTTCCTTGAAAATACCCATTTTTACCCACGTATTTTTTTTACCCGCAAGGTTGCTTAAATTACCCGCAATTCGGGTAACTGCCCGCACATTGGCAACCCTGACTATTATGTACAGTAAACGATGAAGCAGTGAACCAGCATATTATGTAATACAATAAACGTTGAATAAAAAATACTGACGTAAGAAAACCAAGCATCTCATAATTAGTTAAATTCAATGAAATGCGACCGCGGAAAAATTCGCCCACCTAAAGGTTAGTAAATAAGCGAACACAGCACCGGCTCGCTTTATCAAAAGCCTTGGCCGAGATGAGATGTGATTGACATTAGCAAATTCGAAGAACTGCAGTGGCTTTGATGGAGCCGACCTCGCGGCACACATATGAAACGCTACGTAATCTGTTATGACCTTTGCGCAAAAATCGTATAAATGCCAATGGCATAGCACGATAGGCTTTTATATAAATTTTTATAAATTTTATGTAAAGCAAGTTGTTATTAATCAAATTTATTTTGAAAACGTCATTTTGAAATTTAGTTTCGCTAAAAATTAAAGTGAGCGAAAATCAGTTTATTAGCAGTGATGAAGTGGAAGATATCTTTGGTACTCCGCCAAAAATTAAGGAAAAAGCGAAAGTCGCAAGTTTGGAATGACTGAAGTTTGGTGACTGAATCTGCGATGCTAAATATTAATAAAACTTTTTTTCTGGTGACTTTTTTATTTTATAGTTATTGTCTTATTTTATAGAAACTTCTTTATTTCACACTTTTAAATAATGACACATATTAGACATTGAAAACTGTCAAATAATGACAACTTAAGAATATGGTATCGCAAAAAAATTATTTTTTCAAAAAAGTGATTCCTGATTGATAACTGCTAAAACCTTCAATAGATGGCGCCATTGTCGCCTATTTTCACAAAAATAACGTTCAAGAGACAAGCTACATGACAGCAGAATCATTTGTGAATTTGAATAAAAATAATTCTTTAAAAAAAATATGATAACTGCTATAACTTTCAATAGATGGCGCCACATCGCCTATGTTCACAAAAATAATGTTCAAGAGACAAGAAATATGATTGTAATCGTAAAATGTTCGTATGTTTGAATGAAAATAAAACTTTAAAAAAGCTTGGTAACTTAGAAAAACAAAAATGATAACTGTATCAACTTTCAACAGATGGCGCCACATCACTGCATGGAGAGGTTTACTTCCATACAAATAATGTTCAAGGGACAAGCTGTATGACAGTGGAATCATAAAACGTTTATAAATTTGAATGGAAAAAACTGATTCTTGATTGATAACTGCTAAAACCTTCAATAGATGGCGCCACTGTCGCCTATTTTCACAAAAATAACGTTCAAGAGGCAAGCTACATGACAGCAGAATCACTTGTGAATTTGAATAAAAATAATTCTTTAAAAAAAAATATGATAACTGCTATAACTTTCAATAGATGGCGCCACATCGCCTATGTTCACAAAAATAATGTTCAAGAGACAAGAAATATGATTGTAATCGTAAAATGTTCGTATGTTTGAATGAAAATAAAACTTTAAAAAAGCTTGGTAATTGAGAAAAACAAAAATGATAACTGTATCAACTTTCAGCAGATGGCGCCACATCACTGCATGGAAAGGTTTATTTCCATACAAATAATGTTCAAGGGACAAGCTGTATGACAGTGGAATCATAAAACGTTTATAAATTTGAATGGAAAAAACTTAAAAAAAAAAACTGATTCTTGATTGATAACTGCTAAAAGCTTCAATAGATGGCGCCATTGTCGCCTATTTTCACAAAAATAACGTTCAAGAGACAAGCTACATGACAGCAAAATCATTTGTGAATTTGAATAAAAATAATTCTTTAAGAAAAATATGATAACTGCTATAACTTTCAATAGATGGCGCCACATCGCCTATGTTCACAAAAATAATGTTCAAAAGACAAGAAATATGATTGTAATCGTAAAATGTTTGTATGCTTGAATGAAAATAAAACTTTAAAAAAGCTTGGTAACTTAGAAAAACAAAAATGATAACTGTATCAACTTTCAACAGATGGCGCCACATCACTGCATGGAAAGGTTTACTTCCATACAAATAATGTTCAAGGGACAAGCTGTATGACAGTGGAATCATAAAACGTTTATAAATTTGAATGGAAAAAACTTAAAAAAAAAAAAAACTGATTCTTGATTGATAACTGCTAAAACCTTCAATAGATGGCGCCACTGTCGCCTATTTTCACAAAAATAACGTTCAAGAGACAAGCTACATGACAGCAGAATCATTTGTGAATTTGAATAAAAATAATTCTTTAAAAAAAAATATGATAACTGCTATAACTTTCAATAGATGGCGCCACATCGCCTATGTTCACAAAAATAATGTTCAAAAGACAAGAAATATGATTGTAATCGTAAAATGTTTGTATGTCTGAATGAAAATAAAACTTTAAAAAAGCTTGGTAACTTAGAAAAACAAAAATGATAACTGTATCAACTTTCAGCAGATGGCGCCACATCACTGCATGGAAAGGTTTACTTCCATACAAATAATGTTCAAGGGACAAGCTGTATGACAGTGGATTCATAAAACGTTTATAAATTTGAATGGAAAAAACTGTTTCTTGATTGATAACTGCTAAAACCTTCAATAGATGGCGCCACATAGTCTTATTTTCACAAACATAACGTTCGAGAGACAAGCTACATGACAACAGAATTATTTGTGAATTTGAATGAAAATAATTTAAAAAAAAACAACAAACAAAAGTTTGATAATTGCTATAACTTTCAATAGATGGCGCCACATCGCCTGTTTTTACAAAAATAATGTTCAAAATATCGCGTGATTTTTTAAATTTTGCCATTGATTTACTACAAATAATCAAAATTGTGGTGTGTTCACAAGAAGCACCTTGCTCCTTCGTAATTTTTATAAAATGTTTGCCGAATCCTTTTTGTGAACAGAAGCGTCCCCCTTATTATTTTATTTTTATATCTTTGTTCAAATTTAAAAATTGTAATTTTTGCTTCTTCATTAACTTTATCATCGACCCCTATTTGCGAGTGGGATTTCAATGTAAATATTCCAAAATCCTCCTTGTTTGTATTTTCTTTACCCATTTTTTAAATTATTAACGTAATACAATAAACATTAAGTTCACCGTGAAAAGAGTGAAACGCAGTAGCGTATCGTTTTAACGTCGCGTGGTAGGGGCCCAAATAATTTGCGGGGGGCCAAAAATTTGAAGTTCCACCAATGGGAGAATTATGTGTTTGATTCACATGTCAGTTCCATAAGCCCCTAAGAACCTCCCTTCGATTTCTTAATAAATGATCATGTAACTAAAATAAGCATTTATATTATTTTTTTATTACAAAACGACAAAAGAGGAGAAATTATTAAATGCCTAATTTTTTTTTGGCTGCCTAAAAGTCCACCTATTTCTTAGATATTAACTGCCTATTTGCCTGCCTAATTTAATCTTTTTAAGTGCCTAAAAATCCGGACTTTAACGATAGCTGAATAAACTATGACTAAAACGATTCGAAAATATTGCACCCGGGTGTACAATTTACATAATTAATCTGCTCGATATTTCAGATCAAATACGCTACGAACTCACGTGGTCCAAAAGGGGGTCCTGCAGGTCGAAGGTCGCCCTCGTCTTTCGCTCTGGCTTCTGCGCGAAGTACGAAATGGTCAAGCAGCATGCAGCCGGGCACGTACGTTGTTTTCGGCCATATGCAACCCTGAGATGAGCTCAGAAAGCACAAACAAAGCGAAGTAAGATGACGCGGAATGATCACAGGTGTAGTCAGCTTCGACCAATAGAAATCGTTAGTATCGACTAGTGCCCATAAAAGGGCGTGGACTCGGCGATCAATAATTTCAAGCCTGCGCTCAGGGATGATCAGGGTTGCCACAACACACTCTAAATTGACCGACATTCCCAAATATTGCCAACTTATTCACACCATGATTTTAAACTGTAACATCCACTTTTGTATTTGATAAATCGATCTGTTTAATCGCATACCAAGGTTTTGCTTTTATTATACAATTCAGAGGGAGTAAATATTTCATAATGTAATCGTTCTACATGCTCGAGGTTTCTCCTGGTGGGTAAAATAAGAAGACATCAACCGTTCCGTATTTTTCATGCTAACGCAAATGAAATTTACCTTCAGCAATACGACTCATAACTTCAGAAGAAAATGAACTATTAATTCCTTTACTTTGAAAGCGTACTTTCAATTTCATGTCGAGATTTGTTCGTTATTAGATCAGGGCAAGACGATGTATCTATCTTAAAAAAGTTGTTTCGTTTCGTTTAAATATTTTCATTCTGTTACCGTTACTGTTTCCATAGACGTACAACTTTTTTTTAAATTATGCATAATATAATGAAGTTTGCTGTAAGTGAAAGGTTAATTTTTACCTCGAGTTCTTTCCTGCGTGTTAGACTGTGTGTAAAGACGGCGTGCAAGATAAGTTGCCTGGATTAGGTTCGTTATTAAACCGGCGAGCGCCGCCGCGCCGTTAACTTCTTTTTCATCAATTAATCCCGCAAGAAAGAAAATTAACAAAGCCCCCACAACATCTCCTTCCTGCAGATTTCACATTAAAGAAAGCGCCAGAAACAACATTTGTTCGTGACTTAAAAGAAAAGCGTCGCGGCCCTCCTCGGATTACTTTCATCTCACGTGCGTAATTTATTTCGTCGTCAAGATAATTAAAAAGTTTAATAATGCGAGGCTTCCCTGCGACGAATTTTTTCGCGCGGGGGTTGATTTTTAAAATCCGTCACGCCCGGGTTTTCGCCCGAAAGCGAAACTCCCCGCGAATAATCCTGCAGGAGGAGCGTATGGTTCCCGCGGAAATCTAATTTAGAAGGTGTCGTCGCATTGCGTTTTATTTATGTCGCCGCCGTCGCCCGTCTTCGTCGCGATATTTCAATTCCGAAATAAAATAACAACACCCCCCCCCCCCCGCCCTTTTGCTTGGCGATAGTGCGACGAGACTTACTCGGGGGGCGGCGGGTGGAGGAACAAATCTATTCGGATGTACGTTATCGCGGAATTAAATTTCACCCTTGGGTAAATTTGCATTAAAATTTCGCGTACCATTACACTGCCGATTAAGATTATGTGTCAATGAAAGAAAAGAAGATTAATATGCAGGCGAATTTAATAGGGGCGAAGGAGAGAGAACGAGGGCGAAGGGATCTACAATTAAGCAGTTTTTCATGATGATCTATCCTGGCCTGAGTTGAACTGATAAGAAGCACTGGCTCTTCCGGGTTTAAGGAGAGTTACAACGACAAACTTTACATATTTCACCCTCACGCTGACTGATTTTCTTCTTACAGAAATAATTACTTTATTGTCAGTTTTATCAAATTCTCCTGTACAGGGTGTAATCGAATAAGTTTCACTTACTGTGGCCACTATTAATTAACATATAAGAAAAGAAGCGAAGTTATGACACGTATGTGGGACTGAGGGCGGCAATCGACAACAGTGCTGCCAACCGACCAAGCGAAGCATTTCGGAAGAGAGTTGTGAAAAATTCCGACAGATGTCTCTGAATTTTGGTTGAGCTAATTTAAATCACTTCATTAAAATCATTGATTTTATTCAGGCAATTTTTATTTTTGAAAATCATTTTAAAAAGAAATTTAAAAAATTCTCATGAAATAAACAAAACTGGGTCCAAATTTCTAAAATTAAGACATTTGACAGTTATTGTGCAATTTTTGACGTTAAATAAAACAAAAGACGATCGAGAATTAACGAAAATTTATAAAATTATTATTATTATTTAATAATAACAATAGTATAAATATAATAATTTATAAAATTAAAAAAAAATAAAAATAAAAAAATCTCACTGAATAAAATTTAAAAAAATAATAAAAATTAAAAAAATCTCATTAAATAAAATTACAAAAAAATAAAAATTAAAAAATTCTCATTAAATAAACAATACTTTCTATAAAATTACAAAAAATTATAAAAATTACAAAAAAATTATAAAAATTAAAAATTTTGTATTAAATAAACAAAACTTTCTAAAATTAAGATTTGAAACTTGTGAAATTTTTGACGTAAAATAAAACAAAAGACGATCGACAAATTTATAAAATTAAAAAAATATGTATGTATGTACGTATATAAAAAAAATCTCATTGAATAAAATTAGAAAAAATAAAAATTAAAAATTTTCATTAAATAAACAATACTTTCTACTTTCTATAAAATTACAAAAAATTATAAAAATTACTAAAATTCTCATTATATAAACAAAATTTTCTAAAATTAAGATTTGAACTTTAGGTAATTTTTGGTGTAAAATAAAACAAAAGACAATCGACAAATTTATAAAATTAAAAAAGTCTCATTGAATAAAATTAGAAAAAAAAACAAAAATAAAAAACTCATTACATAAATAAAAGTACAAAAATTATAAAATTCTCATTAAATAAACAAAACTTTCTAAAATTAAGATTTGAAATTTGAGCAATTTTTGACAAAAAATAAAACAAAAGACGATCGATAAATTTATAAAATTAAAAAAATTAGTAAATATAAAAAAAGTCTCATTGAATAAAATTACAAAAAATAAAAATTAAAAAATTCTCATTAAATAAACAAAACTTTCTAAAATTAAGTTTTGACAATTGGGCATTTTTTGATGAAAAACAAAACGAGAGACGATCGAAAATTTATAAAATTATTATTATTATAAAATTAGAAAAAAATAAAAATAAAAAATCTCTGAATAAAATTTAAAAAAAATAATAAAAATTAAAAAAATCTCATTAAATAAAATTACAAAAAAATAAAAAAATTACAAAAGAATTATAAAAATTAAAAAAATGAAAATTAAAAATTTTGTATTAAATAAACAAAACTTTCTAAGATTAAGATTTGAAATTTGTGCAATTTTTGACGTAAAATAAAACAAAAGACGATCGACAAATTTATAAAATTTAAAAAAATATATATGTATGTACGTATATGTATGAAAAAATCTCATTGAATGAAATTAGAAAAAAATAAAAATTAAAAAATTCTCATTAAATAAACAAAACTTTCTAAAATTGAGATTTGATATTTGTGCAATTTTTGACAAAAAATAAAACAAAAGACGATCGACAAATTTATAAAATTTAAAAAAATAGTAAATATAAAAAAAATCTCATTGAAAATTACAAAATTACAGAAACAAGTAACAAAAATTTAAAAAAAATCATTAAATAAAATTACAAAAAAACAAAAATTAAAAAATTCTCATTAAATAAACAAAACTTTCTAAAATTAAATTTTGACAATTGGGCATTTTTTGATGAAAAACAAAACGAGAGATGATCGAGAAATCAAAAAAATTTATAAATTATAAAATTAAAAAAAAATAAAAATGAAAAAATCTCTGAATAAAATTTTTAAAAATAGTAAAAATTAAAAAAAATCTCATTAAATAAAATTCCAAAAAGACAAAAATTAAAAAATTCTCATTAATAAACAATACTTTCTCCTTTCTATAAAATTACAAAAAATTATAAAAATTACGAAAATTAAAAAATTCTCATTAAATAAACAAAACTTTCTAAAATTAAGATTTGAACTTTAGACAATTTTTGGCGTAAAATAGAACAAAAGACGATCGACAAATTTATTAAAAAAGTCTCATAAAATTAGGAAAAAAAAAATAAAAAAATTCGTTACATAAATAAAATTACAAAAATTATAAAATTTTCATTAAATAAACAAAACTTTCTAAAATTAAGATTTGATATTTGTGCAATTTTTGACAAAAAATAAAACAAAAGACGATCGACAAATTTATAAAATTTAAAAAATTAGTAAATATAAAAAAAATCTCATTGAATAAAATTACAAAAAAATAGCAATAATAAAAAAATCATTAAATAAAATTCCAAAAAATTAAAAATTAAAAAATTCTCATTAAACAAAACTTTCTAAAATTAAGTTCTGACAATTGGGCATTTTTTGATGAAAAACAAAACGAGAGACGATCGAGAAATCAACAAAATTTATAAAATTACAAAAAATAACGAAAATTAAAAAAAAATCTCATTAAATAAACGAACTTCCTAAAATTAAAATTTGACATTTGTGCAATTTTAGACGTAAAGTAAAACAAAAGACGATCTAGAAATAAAGAAAATTGATAAAATTACAAAAAAATTTAAAAAAAATTTGAGTTCAAAATGGGTAGAATTGGCAGCACTGATCGACAATGTGGATTTGGCTGTCGGTTATTTACTTTACTTTTTGTCGGTTTTCGGCTTTAGTGATTTCCTTGTTGCCAATAGTAAAGCTGAAACATCACTAACAAGTCGTCAATCAAATGTTTAAAAATTAATCTGTTTTTTTCTTCCTTGAAAATACCCATTTTTACCCATGTGTTTTTTTTTACCCGCAAAGTTGCTTAAATTACCCGTAATTCGAGTAATTGCCCGCACATTGGCAACCCTGACTATTATGTACAATAAACGATGAAGCAGTAAACCAACATATTAAGTAATACAATAAACGTTGAATAAAAAATACTGACGTAAGAAAACCAAGCATCTCATAATTAGTTAAATTCAATACAACGCGAGCGCGGAAAAATTCGCCACCTAAAGGTTATGTAAATAAGCGAACACAGCACCGGCTCGCTTTATCAAAAGCCTTGGTCGAGATGAGATATGATTGACATTAGCAAATTCGAAGAACTGCAGTGGCTTTGATGGAGCCGACCTCTTGGCACACATATGAAATGCTACGTAATCTGTTATGACCTTTGCGCAAAAATCGTATAAATGCCAATGGCATAGCACGATAGGCTTCAGACAGCTTCTAGCAGTTTGGTCGTGTACATCTCAGAGCCCGAAGGCATTTACAGAATGTCATAGTGTATGTCGATCTTCAAGAAAATCCATCCAGCTCTCTGCATCTAGTGTAACTATGGTTGGGTGAGAATTTAATTATCGATTTTACTATTTTGGCCATGTGAAGAGAAGAAGTGGAAATTGTTGATTATTGTGGTGTGATTAATTTTGGAAATTAAGACCTAGTTTGGGTATCACAATAGAACTTCTCTCTTATTCTCGTCGAGATATCTTTAGGTAGTACTTTGCTAAATTATAATCAGCTCTGAAGATGCAACGAGTTTTATAGATGTAAATTGTAGCAGCAGTATAACTGTATTAACAATACGTCAAAATAGGGTTATAATTAATTAATTCAGTAATCAACGTGAGTAGATATTTAGAAACTTCTTCCGTTATCGAATTGTTTACGGGGGACATTGACCGAGTAAGCTTTATTGTTTTACGACGTGTTTATAAAAATGGAAGTTGGACGTATACCTCACGAATGAACAGAGGTTCGTGGTAGGTACATTTTTGGAGCTAGAATTAATTCTCTTATGAGTGGAAGTGAAACTTATTCGATTACACCCTGTAGATGACATCAAAAGAACATGTACGTGTATCTCGGAAACCCGATACACAAAAAGTTTTCCCCGCGCCTTTATTTTCCTTACACGTCTTTCCACTTAGCTGCAGTTTGCACAAGGCAACGAAACAATATGGGAAGTTGTGTTCTTCCGAAATCCATGAAACTTTACTTCCCCCCTCGTAACACGATAATAAAACTGTGACGACGACGCTGATCTTGCCTGTTCGATTGTCTCTTGCATAAAACAAAGCGAAGCTATTCCAAGTGAAATTCTCATAAAGCGCACCTTTTTCCCCCCCAACTGCAATGTTATGAAAGTTTCATTGAAATACGACCGGTCGTAGTTTCGAATAAGCCCAACTTGCATTCGAATTCGTGCCCCGAATGCATTCCCAGAGGGATACTTTGTTTACCATTTACGTGTGCAAATCCCGCCAGCGCAAAAATAAGCTATCATCGATTCGATTTAATGAGCCCCCCCCTCCCTCCTCCCCCGCCGCACTGATTAAATTTTATGATAGGGCGGCGGTTGCGTTTAATTTTACAATCTATTAAAGCTAAAAGCTTCGGCAGTAAATTTTTGAGAAATTCGTCCGAAGACACGAGAAGAGCGAAAGCGGAAACTTAGAAAATATAAATTAGTTCCGGAATTGGATCCAAAGGCAATATAAATTTAATACCGGATGGGACGGCGGCGGCGGCGGCGCCTCGCCTGTGAGGGCGCCCTCTCTCTCTCTCTCTCGTTTTAATTAAACTTCCGCCCCCCTAAAAAATGCACCACGAATAGAGTGTTAATTGCGACCAATTGTAGCACGATTAAGTAAGCTCGGTGACGCGTGTAAATACGAATTAGGGGGTAGCAGGCAGGTCGAGCCGGATCGCTAATGT
The DNA here is from genome assembly GCA_033060865.1 of Dorcus hopei. Lineage (NCBI taxonomy): Eukaryota > Metazoa > Arthropoda > Insecta > Coleoptera > Lucanidae > Dorcus > Dorcus hopei. The sequence continues at coordinate 42,720,931 of CM065423.1, read as the reverse complement.
CCTTCGATCCGGGTGGTGTTGTTGTTTTGTTTTTTTTTTTTTTGACCCGGTCGTTCACGGCGCGGCGAACAATTTTATTAAAAATCAATTCATGTTCGCAAACTGTGTTTCCCCAGGAGTTAATTACGAAACGAAACTCTCAAAACTTGTTTTGGTCGAATTAAACAGTGTAATTCGGGAAACAACTGAAATTTATAATTATATTCAGCCATAACCGTTTATTGCTACCTACTTTCTTCACAGAGGGGCACTGAGATGACTTAATTGCTCATGAGCTAAGTGCTTAGCTTTCCAGATCAGAAAGAAATATATGGTATACATAATCAAATTCTCTCCTCTTTTCTTCTGCTTAACTTTCTACGTCAAAGCGAAACATATTGTGACGATATTGTCACGATGTCATTATCTGGGAAAATACGTAAATTAAAATTCGTTTCGTAATTATTGCAATTGTGTGCATTTCAAAATTATGCAGGATCAGCACCCATTGACAATTAATAAGACACCCGCGTTACACATGCTCGCATTTCATTATGCAAGCTCTGCGAAATGGAAGTGTGTATGTTTACATGTGCCAATTAAGATTGAGGCAATTACAACGTTTGTAAGAAACAAATTTGGCAAGGGTTAATTGATGCTGACACCTTTAGAACTTCGTACCTTGGACCGAACCCCAGCCACCAGGACGAAAGAACCAATTGTGACGTAGATTTAGAAATGTATAAAAGATAAGAGACCAACCCGAAGGTGGTAGTGAAGATAGTCAAGTAATTAAGAGCAGCCATGTAGGGAGCAGTGTAAGAATAGTAATTGTCGGATAGTGAGTGAGTAAGTGTCGGATAGTGATTAGTAGGTGCGTAAGAAAAGCCAAGCGAGTGACTCTACGAGCCAGGGCTGGCCTCTAGGGCCAGACCCTCCCCTAAGTTAAGTAATTAAGTTTAGAATTATTAAGTTTAAAAGTTTAATCAAAATTGAGAAGACTTAAAATAATTAAAGTTTAAAAAGACATAGACAGATAGATTAAATAAAATTAAATTAAAGATATTGCCGTATCTTATTCGTAACATTTCGTAATTTTCCGTAACATAATAAATAAAAAACCTTTTATTTTATTTTTAACGCGACAATATAATTTAAACCGGAAAAATAAGGAACGTAGTCAGATGAAATAATACATTTATTAATTAAAAGTAAAAGACTAGAACTTACATGGTTCACACTACACTAAGTTTACAAGAGGAGGAGACTTTCCTCTGGACAAGAAGATCACTTCAACTTACATGGTTTACACTACACTATGAGCTAACTTGAATGTTTTACAAATTAAATTACCAAGCATTTATAGGGTTCAGTTTAGAAAGTTCGAACACTACCCTATGAGGAAGCTTCCCTCTGGCCTTGAATGTTTCACAAATGAAATTACCAAGTATTTATAGGGTTCAGTTTAGAAAGTTCAAATAGGTGAGCTTACGCAATCTGTGCTTGATTCATCATGTAGCTAGAATTTTCGGTGACTCCAGCATCTCGCCTTTGGTGATTTAAACTGCCTCATGTCATTTGTTTATATTAACTCTAGTTTTCTTGGCTTCTTGCCAAGCATAGGCGGACTGTTTAATAGCAGATGTTATATTCGAGGTACCGTGTTGGCGACGTTCTAATTTCCTTGTTACATTATGGTATAACAAAGTGATTTTGTTACTTAGAGTTGTTGGTTACGAGTTTAGTTAATTTTTGTACACCTTTAATTAGGGTGTTTAATGTATATAGCAGTTTAGTAAGTTTATTACCATATGCAGAATAAAGTTATATTTTGGGCGGGAGTTCCAGCAGAGTGGGGTTCCCTTCCACTCGCAAGCCTTTATAAGCGCGCCGAGAGCGCCAAGTTATCCGCTCATCGGTGCATGATTCTAACGCGCTAAGCGACCTGGCTCCTGTCCCTTATCTACCTTTGAGTGGGTGTCTCGCTTATACTTACCAGATACGGTGCTACCTACCTGTTACCTACCGCGATAATACAAGTTGTCTATAAACAACACCGCGAATACAGAAGAATAGAGTAAACCCAACCTTGTTAAACTCCAAAGGTCCAGCGTCAAACGTCAATCAGCTGTCCACATTCAACAACTCGGAGCGTCCTCCCGCGGTGGTTAGCGAAGTGAGTCAGTGCTGCGGCAAGCGGGCAAAACCGCCAAAAATAGCGTCGACTTGCCGGACGAAACCACTCTTCAAAGGTGAGGGGGGGGGGGTGTAAGCTTATTTGCGAAACTTCGTTCGATACAACAGCCTGGAATTCGAGCTAGCACGGGAACTAGAAGCCTGTTATAATAGAAGAGAGAGACGCGTTATTCGCAGGAATCAATTGTACAAAGGCCAACAAAACATACCTGTTCCCTTTCTCAGAGCAGGCCTTTGATAAGTCGTTTCAACGGCTTGTGGGTCACTCGGCGTGCTTTAGTAAATCTCGGAGAAGATCCGTTTCTAGTTTCAACCACAAATTCAGCGGAAAAACACAAAGTTTGAAACCACACAAAATCAATGGACCGCACGCATCCAGTACTATCGGAAGAATGATCATCAAACGAACGCGTCGTTCCCTTCCACATGCGTTGAAGAGGGAAGTCGCTACTGATGAAATGAATTTTAAACGGGCGAACAAGTGAAATGGAGATACATAGTATGCCTGAATTAACAGCGCACCACCCAACTGTCGAAAGATTGCACCATATTATGAAACTCGTAAACGGCACGTACGCCGTAATTTCCCAAGCTGATGCAGGGTGTTCGGAAAATTATTATGAATAACTTTAATGGATTTTTCAACCGTAACAACGGGTGTCTCGCATATACCGTCTCTTTGAGTGGGTGTCTCGCTCTTACCTTCCAGATACGAGTGTCTCGTATATACCGTCCGATTCCTGGAGCCCGAACCGTACCGTTAAATACCGAGTTTTAGTCATATTTAAATCGGCCGCGATTTATATACCTATACTTTCCAAGCTGTAAATACGTAAATATAAACTTTACAGTGAATAAAGTTGTGTTGCTAAGTGATCGACGTGTTTTCATTTACGCTGAACAGTTTTTTTTATCGAGGTTTGGAGAATCTTCAACGGTATCCGAGTCTCAGATGTGCAGGATTCACCCCCGTTGTCGCCTTCATAGTTCTTCAACAAGGGCGCCTACCAACTAAACTCCTTATCCTCATTGCAGCTGCTAACTTCTGGAATCCGCCTTTCGGCATTGCGTCAGAAGTTTCAGCCGCTAACTTTTTTCTCTTCTAGTCTTCGTTTCTTTGAGTCCGGTTCCTGTCCTGTTTTTCATCTGTTTCCTTCTGCTTCATGATGTTTTTATCATTCTGATGACTGCGTGCCATCCATCTTTGATTTACGGTGAACTTGGATGCCGACGAGCAAACCCGAACCGCCAGACCGACGTCGAGCAGAACAACGGAAACAACACCAGAGAGAGAACGTCGCTCCGTTACAATGGTATATACAATCTTCTTCTCGGTTTTATGTAGAGATGTGGTACTATCGTCTTTTCACAACTTTTCTTCACTCAACGGTCATCATCCCAGCTCTCTCCGGATCTTGCTCTTCTGGTTTTTAGTGCTGCTTTGGTTTACCAAAATGTCCTCCGCTGCTAAATAAAATTTATTTTTCAATTCTTCACTTATCCAAGCCAGACCTTCCTCCTGGCATCTTTAATCCTTCTTAGGTATTTTATTCCGCGCGTTTGAATCCTTGCTCTTTACTTGTGGCGTCGTCATTCGAGCTTCACATCCATATGTGAAGACCGGTTCTTCTTTTTCTTTCCAATTTTTTTTCTCTCTCTTTTATTAATCCCTTACAGATTACGTGATTTATTTATTTGCTTCTTCTATACTGTTATTCTGAATTGAATTATTTCTCGTGTTTTCCTGCTTGTTTTTTGTTCTTCTAGATACCGAAAGTTACTAGCAACTTCTTGTCCTTCTTTCGAACTCTCTTTCAATCTTGTTTTAGTTTCATTAGTGCTTCATTCGATTCGCACTCGTTCAAATTGTATTGCAGATCCTTTTCTCTGTTATGGTAGTTGCAATCACTATGTCATTTGCAAATGAAAGTAAAGGGAAAATGGCAAAAATGTTCGAAAGATGGAAAGGGAGAAAGTAATGGGATTGGTGCTTATAGCGACGAAGGATATGCTTTTGTGAAAAAAATATACAAAAATTGCAGTAGTAGGAAGTGCAGTCGTTGTGACGCTAAGAATAGATTTAAGTCGTTACTTAGGAGGTAGAAAAAATGAGAGGAAACCAAGATGGATCGAATGGGGAAAATAAGGAAGGCAGAAGAAATGGAAACAATGACAAAACGTAGAAAATCACGGTTCTAAAACGATGACATGCACAATTCGACGCTTGAAGAGACGAAAGGAAAAGAGAGAGTGGAATAAAAGTGTTGCCAACTTCGTGGCCAATACAACGAATAGGAGAACAAATAAAATGACGAAACTGAACTGAACAAGAAAGCGACGATATAAACAAAGCCCTCAGAACAAGGTTAATAATAAACCAGATGGAGAAGAAGCAGCCGGAATGATTCAAACCAAACACATATGAGAATGAACCTGCATAGATATTTTTAGCGAGAACGATAAAGGAGAAGAAATAGAAATAGATCTAACAATTTTATCAAAACAATGATAAGAAAACAGTTATAAGAAATTTAGAATTTGGCTGCAAAACAAAGACATACGAAAGAGAAAGAAGAATATTTGCATACAATCCAAGCAAGAGAGAAGAAAGAAAAATAACTTGCGTCCTAAATAGCGACACACGAGGCAAGAGAAAAAAGGAAAGAAGAAGAGAAGTATATTTTTGAACATCGCAAGTCTGCACACATGAAGGGTTAGGGCGCTTAAGTAGTTACTTAGCAAAGTAGAACGCCACCAACGCAAGAGATAACAGCTACATGAAACAGTCCGCCAATGTTTCCAGGAAGAATAATTAACATAAACAATTTTATTAGAGAAGACGGTCTTGCCATGCACAGAATCACCAGTATGAGTCATTGGAAAAGCCTGATTAATCTTTTAGAACGATTTTTCAATGACTCATACGGCACGGCAAAGATTGTATAGGTAAGCTTGACAAACTGTTCTGTAAATTATTAGTGTCATTCTAGGAAGCAAAGCCGCAATTGATTTATTTCTTCAAACGAGCAAGAAATTCGTTAGATTTAACACACACGGAAAACACGTCACACTGGCACAACGCTCCGAACAAGAAAGGACGCGACGAGATTGAAGATCGAGAAGGTCGCTTCGACGCGCGGGGATTACCGACGATAACCAACGACAGGCGACCTGAGAGTCACATGTTGCCTATGAAAAGTTCTGCGATCACCGCACGCAGGTTTCCCCCATAGCGATGTAGAGGAGGGGCAACAGGGTCGCCAACTGTGTTAAAACACAGTTGAATGCTGTTATATCGCCACGATATTTTAGCGCGAGATTTGAATGTAACAATTCCCATTATGTAATTTATTTCGTAACGATATTCAAAGCGCAAACTTTTTGAACAAGAAAAATATAAAACAAGAGAAGAAATTAATCGTGAATCCATTATGATGATACATATATATTTCGAATTCGAAAGGGCAAGAGAAGCGTATTTATTGGATTCAAGACGAAGACTTACCTATACGAAGAGGCAAGGAATTATTGTCTTTTTTTAATCATTCTGATCGCTTTTGTTTTAAACGGAACTGAGGTGAATCCAAATAGGAAAATCCTTTTAATACTGCGGTCTGTTCCGGCAACCAATTTGCATAAACTCTAAACAGGCAGCGATCGCGAGGGGGTCGGCGGGGTGAAACTTTGCACGCTGTACTTATCGGGGAAGAGCGGAACCCCAACGCAGTTACTGGATTTTCCTAACTAATAGGCGGTTGCGTCGCGTGAAGTTCGGGCGCAACCTCAGCTCCATTAACGCAGCTTTGCAAAATCTAACGAGGCGAAAGTATGCAAATGCAACAAGACCGCACACATGTCTGCATGTCGCAGACAAGCTTCCAGAACTCGCTTCCGAAACCAGAAAACAAAAACCAAAGAACGATCATCAGATTTTAATATGGAGCGGATAATGAAGTTTCTAAATTCTTTTGCACACATTAAGAATATTAAGGATTCCACGTTCCGACAAACTTTAGTAATCAAGCGATCCTAAGCGAGCGTTCTACATATAGGAGGGGTCAACGTAATCAGAATGCGAAGGACTTGACAATCCCTGCGATAATTCGTCGGCTTCAAAGAGACCTTTCCGCATACATCTAATTTTGAATTAATGTCAGGGCTGTACCGTAATTCCACTTGCTATAAATAGACCATGAAAATGTAACTATTATTATATATTACTGTATGCAAAATCTTTCTTTTACTTTTGTATTTATAACATACTTTTTTGCTCTGGCTGAAAGCTTTACGAATTAAAAGCATTTGCTTGTCGTGCTTTCATTATTTTGAGCAGTGCGACTCCAAGAGCTCAAGAGCAACAAAAAATCCTTCAACTTCAACTTTCGCGCTACGTCAACGGCATTCTAATTGTAATCACTTTGAAGAACGCACGATTAAATCCAAAACTGCAAGTATATGCAAGGATAATTTCAAAGGACTCTCGAATATCGGTCGGTCACTTGAGCTCTTGTTAGGCGGATTACGTTGGCTCCGAAAGGCGGTCAACACGTTGATTGCTGACGAGATCCTTGACGAATCAATTAGGGTCTCGGCTTCGTCTTCATTGGGTTTATGTGTCGTTTGCTTAAGCGTTGATTGCGACTTGAAACTTGATGACACAATTAATTAAGACGAGCACTTCGAACCTATCTCACACATTTTTAATTGACGATTTAATTAAACTTGTTTGGCCGTTGCATTATTCATTATTATCGTTTTATCATTATAAACGTTTAAAACTAGAATTTACGTGCTATCATCGGGGTATTACTAGTATAAAAAAACAAAATCAATATTAGACGCTTTGTTACAGTGTATTTTTCCGTTAAAGATAAAATTCCGTAGGAATTGCTTGGACAGTTTGGGGCAGGTGACACCCCTCCTGCTCAGATTTCTCGTTGCGCGCAAGACAGAGTCAGTATTTCGTTAGACACGCTGGAGTGCAGTTGACTTATTTCTAGCCTGGTGCCATTTTGTGGCTGATCCCTTAAGCGTGTGTACTTGTGAGGGAAACGAAAGGAGATCTAATCCGTGATTTGTAAAGAAGCACTCCACGTGAAATACTATCACGGGCCCTCGGCTAGGGGGTAGTTCAGGTTGAACACCCTCTCATGGTACCTTCAAGGGCGGTTCAGAATAAAAGAAGACATTATAAGCGTTTATAGATCAAAGTAGAAACGAGAAGAACGAGAAATTTACGTGCTACCTCTCGGGCTATTACGAGTATAACAAAAGAAAATCAATATTAGACGCTTTGCTACAGTGTACTTGTCTGTTAAAGATAAAATGCCGTTGGGATTGATTGGAGAGTTTGGGGCATGTGACTTCCCTCCTGCTCAGATTTCACATTGCGCGCAAGACAGAGTCAGTATTTCGTTAGACACGCTGGAGTGCATTTGACTTATTTCTAGCCTGGTTCCATTTTGTGGCTGGTCCCTTAAGCGTGTGTACTTGCGAGGGAAACGAAAGGAGATCTAATCCGTGATTTGTAAAGAAGCACTCCACGTGAAATACTATCACGGGCCCTCGGATAGGGGGTAGTTCAGGTTGAACACCCTCTCATGGTACCTTCAAGGGCGCTTCAGAATAAAAGAAGACATTATAAGCGTTTAAAGATCAAAGTAGAAACGAGAAGAACGAGAAATTTACGTGCTATCTCTCGGGCTATTACGAGTATAACAAAAGAAAATCTTGTGTACTTGTGTACTTGTCCGTTAAAGATAAAATTCCGTTGGGATTGATTGGACAGTTTGGGGCATGTGACTCCCCTCCTGCTCAGATTTCTCGTTGCGCGCAAGACAGAGTCAGTATTTCCTTAGACACGCTGGAGTGCAGTTGACTTATTTCTAGCCTGGTGCCGTTTTGTGGCTGATCCCTTAAGCGTGTGTACTTGTGAGGGATACGAAAGGAGATCTAATCCGTGATTTGTAAAGAAGCACTCCACGTGAAATACTATCACGGGCCCTCGGCTAGGGGGTAGGTCAGGTTGAACACCCTCTCATGGTACCTTCAAGGGCGGTTCAGAATAAAAGAAGACGTTATAAGCGTTTATAGAGCAAAATAGAAACGAGGAGAACTAGAAATTTACATGCTACCTCTCGGCCTATTACGGGTATAACAAAAAAGATCAATATTAGACGCTTTGCTACAGTCCAGCCCAGTATTTGTCGAGCAGTTCCTAGGTATCGAGATCCATATCCGCTCGGGCCCTAACCAAAGCCCCAGGTACACCCAATCAGCGTGCAGGGGCGGTGCCTACCTGACTTCCACTCTCCTACTACCAGACAGTTCCGGGGTGCACACCCCTTCTGGTCAAAGGCGACCCATCCAATCTCTACTAGCTATGCAGGCTAGTACCGGAAATTCGGGCACACCCTGCAGATTAGGTTTCGTGCAAACCAGCCGCTGGTACGCCAACTCAGGGTCGGTGGGCTTGTCAACCCATAGGGACTCTAACAAACGTTGGCAATGGTCACCTATGGCCGAAGACCGGTTAGCAGAGTTCCCCCTCCCCTGCTTGGACGCCTTGCTACAGTGCATGTTTCCGTTAAAATTCCATTAGAATGTAGAATGTTCCAAGATGGCGTCCGCGTGACGCCGCAGATCATTCTCGGTTTGTTCGTATCGATTTTTCCAGAAAGTCAGTGGCCAGTTTGAGCCAAGTGACTTCCTTTGCTGCTTAGATATCTGGTTGCGCGAGGGACCAGCACAAAATGGTAGCAATTTTGTGCTGGTCCCTTAAGTGTGTGTGTACTTGTGAGGGGAAACCAACGGATATCAAATCCGTGATTTGAAAAGAAGCACTTCACGTGAAACACAAGCATATTCTTTTGTTTTTCAAATCCTCTACGCTGTTTAGTTTTTAACGTGTGTTTTTCCTATGCTGTTTGGGCTTCTTCTTTTCTGTCATCTGTGGGAGTATTGCTTAAATAAATCTGGTCTCTTCGCACTTTCCTCATCCACATTGCCTCCTTAGGAAGAAAAGTTTTGATATTATATATCCTGCAACTGGTGAGACGTCTGTATGGTGTTTAGTGTATGAGTTGTGTGTGTCGTTTGCTTTGCGACTTGAAACTTGATGATTAATTTTAATTAAACTTGTTTGGTTGTTGCATTATTTATTATTATTATTATAAGCGTTTATAGATCAAAGTAGAAACGACGAGAACTAGAAATTTACTTGCTACCTCTCGGGCTATTATAACAAAAAAAAAATCAATATTATACGTTCAAGGAAATTAACTCATAAATTATTTATTTGAGGGGGGGCGGGCAAATCTCATTGGATCGTCTTTTGTAGTCGACAACAATGAAAAAACGGTCGGAAATTTTAAACCAGCTCGGTTTAAACGTGTATACCTCGTCGGGGAACGAATCGATCAAATTTGCGGGGCACACACACACACACACGCTCCTAATCTTTTCGTTCTGTTCAATCGAAGCCAAACGCTCTGCGTTCTTTCTGCGCTGACAGCATCTTTATATGCAGATTTAATACGCCTCTATAAATTTAACGCGGAGATCTCCATTTCAAATTTCGACGCGCCTTCCTGACCCTTCCCATCGAACTTCGATGAATTAATTTCAACAACTTCAAAAAAAAAGAAAAGGAAATGTTCCCCCTTTGTTCTGAACTCATTCGAAAACTCACTCAGTCTTTTAAAAACTAATTTAGTAGTGGATACGCTTGGAGTATCACATAATAAAACGTTGCGTTGTGTTAAAACGGAATTTATTATTGCGACTAAGATTTGTATTAAGATAAACGGATGCAGGAGAGGCGGCATTGTTACAGAGTCTGATATTACCCCGGATAGAAATTTAAATTTATATAGTCATCCGAACTTATCTATAAGATATTAAGGATCAAAAGTTCACTTCTCATTCCACATTCGGGTTAACGATATGCAAAAACCTCGCCTCGCCCTAACGATGTCAACACGAAGTTTTACATTATCTTTATTCCCCAAAATTCCCACAGGTTCGCCTCCTCAGAATTTGAATTACACCCAGGAAGTTTCTTTTCCTGCTCGCTTTATTTTCAAAAATCTACTCACCCCTTTCGTAAAATGGTTTAGCGGTTCGCACACTTTTATTAAGTACGACCGAAGCAAATAATTCAGGAGGTTTATTCGTGAGTAGTCCGGGAAGGGCGAGAGTCCGGGTGGTAATAAAAACGGAACGCATTAATATTTCCCGCCTGCGGCATCCAGATTATGATGGCGGAGAAGCCGAGGGATCGCTGACCGGATGGTCACCGGATTTCCGGTAATTCTGCGAACGCATTCGGGCTTCAAACGACGTGACGCTTCCAACTTTACAACTCTTAAGAGAATTAATATTGTTTTAATAACTAACGCGGTCCCTAAACAAAATCATTTCCAATTGAAAGCTCCAAAAATTTAGGTTAGAAACGACTTTGAATAAAGTACACAACTATGTACACCCCAAACAACTAAGGATTTTAAAATAAAGAAGTCAATTACAATTTTATCTTAGGACTAGTGTTAAGCGGTGCATCTTCAAAGGTGGCATCGCCATCCTGGTGCTAAGTCCCCTTCTTTTGTAACCTAGTGTAGTGTATGTAAACCATGTAAGTTATTTACTTTTATTTTAATTTTAACGTTTTATTTAATCTGACTGCGTCGCTCATTCAAAAATTACCGCGACGTTTAATCTAATTCGAGTATCGAATTTGAAACAGTCTATATAATTTTTTTTCCTTGTAAGTTTTTGGAGCATCCATGAGAAACTGTAATACATAGAAAACAACGGTGATAGTTTTGTTTCATTACAAAACCGAATTGGTTTTTACCAACTGAGCGAAAGCAACATTGAAATGCGTGCCTGTGGATTTTATGATATTGTTGCTTCAACAAATTAAATTATATTAAATTTGTTGCAAATTGAAAATTATTTATTGCCCGAAAGTTATTTAATGTGAACTGGTAATAGTTTTATTGTTTTATTATTATTGCTGCTGGAATCGATTTGTTCACGTATCGAATGAAAGCACATCAAATGCACAGGGTGTTTCGCTTTTGCAGTCAATAAGAGACTTTATTACAATTATTAAAAAACAAACAACGCAGTTTTTTTTCCCCAAGTTCTGTGATGTCTATTCTTTCACCACTTTGTCGGTCTATTCAAGAATCATCCTGTACAAAATTATTTAAGATTCCCATATTTACTTGCCTGCGATTATAACTGTGACTGGTCGAAGTTTATGTCAGGGTCGGTTGCTTAAAGATAGTAACAGAAAGGGGGTGAGTTATCCCCAACTCACTTTACTTTCAACTTCATCAATTTTTTGCAAGGTTTCGTCGAGACTTAAGCTCCTCTAGATATCACGACGAGAATGAGAGAGAAGTTAAATTACCACTCAAAATAATCAATTTATAACGAGAGAAACAGCATTTCATAAATCAAATAAAGCAGTTGTTAGTTTCTAGAAACGTAATTGGCAAAATTTATTAATGTATTCTCACCCAAACCATGGTAGAAGACACGAGAGACGGACGGATTTTCGGAGCTTGATCACATATGACACTCGATGAGTACTACTTTCTGCTCCAGACTTTCGGGGATGTTGACGACCATACTGCTTGCTACTGTATGATGATCTATCCTCAACGCACTCGCCTTTTATATCGTTTGATAACGGAAATTCCGATTACGCAACTCTTTAAGCCTTGGTCTATCTACAGCGCACGCGCAATGCGCAGAGCGCAATCCTTCATCCATTGCTTTAGTGTTTTCTTATGCGGCTGATCAAAATTAAGCGTAATGCGGTTGCGTAAATAAATTTTCCGCTGCGCAGTGCGCACCAGTCGCCTCGTCGGCAATTTTTGCGCAGCGCACAGTGTTGGTCATGTCACGATGGGTAGTGCTCTCCGCTATGTTTCGCTGGACCGTAGTGTCTCCACCATGTCACGATGAGACCGTAGCGTCAGATTGTCTGGTAAATAATTTAACAATTATTTAAATATGCGGTATGCCAGTTCCGGGGTTGGATGCAGCGTCCAGTGTCTGCTGGGGTTCAGCAATGGGGTCTGGGGGTTGACTTGGTGAGTCCTGATGGTTGCAGATGAGTGTAGGGGTGAGTCCGTGTTGATGGCTCTGGTGAGTTCCGGCAGCGTAACGATGTCTTCGGCGGTGGGTGTAGTCGAACGTCGGCGTCGGTAGATGGCCAGGTCTGGAGCGACTTGGTGCTGGTAACGGCGACGGCGACGGCCTTCTGAATCCCAGCGGTCGAGTCGAGAACGACGACGACTGTTTTTTGAGACTGGTCCGTGGCTTTTTATGCTAAATTTGTGCTGAGATTAACAAGGCAAAGATCATAGTGCGGCCAACATGTCCTATTAAACGGTAACACTTTCGTAAATTAAAACGATTACATTGCTAGTTACGCAAACAATACTACATACATGATTTGTGAGGATCTAGCAAGCATTGCACAGTCTTTAACGTTCTTGACCTAGTGACTGTCGCAATTCGCTGAATCTATGTTTTCACAATACGCAGAATGTTTACGTGTTGTGGGAAGTTCCTTGATACACTTAAAGTTTAAATATCTTATTTACTATCGTGACAATATCAAGCAACTGAAATGGTGACAAAGACGAAATACTTTACAACTTGAAATGTTTATATCCCGGACGGTTATAACTAACGGCAACACTGTCCTAACGATAGGGTTCGGGCTCCGGGAATCGGACGGCAGTGAGTGAGACACCCACTCAGAGACGACATACACGAGACACCCGTGTCAGGTTGGTAAGAGTGAGGCGCTAGAGGTGGTAAAGTTAGCTCGTTTTCACGAACTGATTCCTTTGTTCTTATTCCTAGTTCGCAAACCTTGTTCATTTAGCTCGTTTAGTTCGTGCGTCGAATGATGCAATTGGTACTTTGAATAGGCAACCGTGCAGGTTCTGGCGGTTGAAAATCGTATAAGCAAGCCGCTCGCATAGGCGCCATTGCTTCGAATTAGCCTCGCAGAGTGTTAGTACTTAAAGACCGTTGCAGCTTTTACAACCGTCCACCCTCGAATCTCGATTACATGGTGCCTCGCGGAATCGCTACTCGGACGTGTGCTCTTACTAGTCCGACGACTTAAGTCTCAAGCAGAGTACGAAGGTTCGTACGCTGGTGTACTAATTTCCTTTCATACTCGACTAGCCGTGTGTTCGCAAGTCGAGTATGGAAGGAAGTTAGTTCGCGAGTGAACGAACTAAAATACTCGCGAGCTAAATAAAAATTCAGCTCATCGCAGGGAATAGGTTCGATGAACCAGTTCGTTCATGAACTACACGTCTCTATGAGGCACCCACTCGGGGACGGCATACATGAGACACCCGATTTAGGTCGATAAGAGTGTGACACCCACTCAGGGACGACATCCCGTGTCAGGTTGGTAAGAGTAAGACACCCACTCAGGAATGGTATACACGAGACACCCGTGTCAGGTGGGCCACCGTGATTTTCCGAAACCGTCTGCCCATACGCTTGCGCATAATGCCCGGCGTTTTCGATTAGACATCTACGCAGCTGCAATTCTTGCAATTTGCAAAGGTCAGTCATGACTCTTGATTAAGCGAGTCGCTGCAACGTTTGCTTACGTGGGTGAATTTTTCCGCGGTCGCGTAGGCGACGTGGTATCGAATTTAATGTACGTATTGAGCTTAATGATTTACGGAATTGCCGATTTCTTACATTTAATTAAACTAGAAGAGCCGAATGATATTTTTCACCATTACGCTCTACACGCGGTTAATTTTTACCTACCCTTTATTCTCCTGATTCATATATTCCCTCGTTGCTCACCTATTATCACCGACATTCTTTTCGGATTCTGGCAACATGTACCCACATCAAGACCTACTCTCATCTCACCTTACGGATGACTTCCGGCCCTGATACTTATCATGGTATATCATAGTTTTTAAATTATGATTTTTTTTAAACGTTTGTGAAGAGCAGACGATTTTCTATTAGATTCTAAAACAATTGCTTATTTCTGGGAAACGTTGGGACAAGCTGGATATTTTATTACCGTGATCAGATTAGACTCTACATGTCGGCCGAGCTCAATTGGCCCTTGTTTAAACTGCTTCCGGTCGGATAACATGGCCTTAACTGATGCGCGATTGCTGCAGATTCCGCAGGATAACGAAAGTGTGCGGGGCAGCCGAGTTTGCAGCTGTTAGCGTTATCGTTCGAGTTAACCGCGACACAGTTTACGACTTGAGAAACTTACTCTGCCGCTTGCAATAATTTATTAATGGGCGACAGTGTATGTACTTCGCAGTTCACACAGATTGAGTTCCTTTGATGTACTGCGCAAGTTTTTTGGCTACGGTTTCTGTTTTCATGATGTCATCAGATATCAGGTGACAAAAGCGATGGACATGTTCTATTTCTCTTCGATCACAAAGGTTCCTGTTCGGGTTTTAGGGAGAATTGTTTAAATAAATCTGGTCTATTCGAACCTTCATTACCCGCTTTGCCTTCTTAGGAAGATAAGTTTTGATATCATCTACCCTGCAACTGGTGAGACAATTGTCTATATGTTGTTTGGGGTTGCAAATTTGTTGAGCGAGCAAATTAAGTTACGTTCCCAATTGCCGGCTAATCTCAGTGGGATAGGTCGGGATCATACGTAACTCCAAAACAGAGGATAGAATTTAAAAATAAATAAAAGTCACCAGTATTGCACACTTTTGTCTTTATTTGTGTCAGAAATTTAATCTTATAATAGATAACAAGTTAAGTTAAGTAAAAAAGAAAACCACGAAGCAGATCCGCTTTTCGTTCACAAACAAAAGAAAAGTAAAACCCACAATATACAAGGTGACCCGGGAAACTAATAGTAATTACAATAAATTTTAAAACCGTAACACCCTTTCTAATACTAAATTTTTGTATAATTTGATTTTCCTATTTCATTAGGATAAAAAATCTGTTGCATTTGTACAGAAGTCGAGTCAATTTTTTTTTCTCATTCAATTTGTTTCGGGAAACTTTAGAATTTCCGGCGAAAGAAATCAAGATAAAAATTATTGTATACTTTTTGGCCAAACGTGCGAGCAGCACACAAACTTCATAAAACTAAACTAGAGCGAGCGAGCGAGCCGAGGAGTTTCTTAAACTTCTTAATTAGAAGCAAAGAAAAACTCGTTAACGACGGCCAATTAATACCGGTGGTCTTAATACTCCTCTCCTCCGGAAGAATATCTCGGTCGAGTCGGATTGCAGCGGCACTTCACGCTCGCGTTCGGTTGGGGTAGTTTTCAGAAAGAGCCGGAAATGCAGTCGAGTGCCTTGTTCGCGCTGTTTTGATTAAATCAGCGCGATTTTATTAGAACAACTTCTGCGAGTTATCAAATCCTCCTCGAACTCTTGCCGGGAATATGAAATCCTGACCTCCCTGTGAACCTCAGACGTGCCAAACATTCAAATGCTTTTTCATAATATTGTTACGTAGTAATTTACATAATTGCAAAAAAGGGATTGAGCTTGATACAACAATACATTTATTATAACTAACGACTTACATGGTTTACACTAAAATACAAGAGGGACTTCCCTCTGACTAGAGTGACACATACTAGTGATTGTTAGGGGAATTTTATAGCACGAATTTGGGAAAGCTCCACCTAAGAGATTATGTAATTCGAAAGTTGTTTTCAATGACTCATAATAATTAGATCGACTTTGATGGTCTAAAACGCCAAATGGTCATTTGTTTACATTACGTTTTTTCTGGACTTTTCCCAAGCGTAGGCTGATTGTTTCGTAACGCTTGATAGCAGCTGTTCTATTCTAGGTCGTGGGTTGGCTTTGTTCTAAAACAAGCAACAAACAAGTTTTTTATTCGCCGTATTTGATTTGAGAACGCGAGCGTAGTTTGCTGGAATGTGGCAGGTCACTCCTAACTGTATTGTTGGTGGCCTACCTACCACGATGCAACTTCTTATTTCGTAAGCACATATGAAACTAAAGCACAATGCATTATTAAATAATAATAAAAGTTTGACTGATGTATAAGATTTTCTTTTCCTAATTTGCATTCGCTTTCTGAGTTCCCTAATAATTCATTATTTTCACCGGCGCGGCATCTCTAAATTTGGATTCGGCGTTAAGAACAAAGTACGGCGCTTCGTAGCCTTTTATTTTCGAGTGTAGATTTACCTCCGCCTAACTTTCTTAATGCGTTGTTGCTCCGCCCGGGAGAAGTTTCTTTCCTTTTTTCCTCCTTCGCCGCCCGGCGTAATTTTCACGGTACATAATTAGCAGCCTAAAACAGCGCGGCAGGATTAAAGTAATAAAATTTGATTCGAAATTATGCGCGAAAGGGGGAAGCATTTTCCGCATTAATTATTATCGAAGGAAAACGAGCACGAATGCTTTCGGCATGTTGCTTGCAATGTTATTTCCGTGTAAATACAAAAACGGAAATAAACAGCCTACGCCAAACTTTGAAGAGCAGAAAACGATGCAAACGTTCTAAATTTCGATGAATTCACAATACCTACGTAGGGGCAAGTAAATTTAATTTAAACTTTGGTGACACCGTGCATTGACCCCTGCATACTTACAGCTGATCATAAATGCTTTCGCCGATGCGAAACATAAAACAATTAAATTTTATTAGATACGGCGAACAGTCAGTCACCTGGTATAAAATTTATGGCAGCCTGTACATACTCGTATAACAAAAAAATAAATTCTGCCAAATTCTTTCTATCGTTACGTTTCCTGTGAGTATAATGCGAATAAAGAAAGGAAACTTGAAGACGATTTTTCATACGCCCAGTCGGATTTCGCCCCCAGATGAATGAGGAAAGTGCAGTTCGAAAAGTCTGCGAGCTTTAATTTTTCCCGGCGAGATGAAACTCAAGCAAAAGAAAACGCCCGTCGATTTTTCAGAATTCCGCCCGCCGCCTTTAAAAATTAAACAATCTCGGCCGTGCCCGCTTAAAACGGCAGCAATTAAAAGTTCTCGTCTTTACGGGCGATATTAATTGCAATGGAATTAGCGAATTTCACCCCGGTGCTATACCGCCCCGGTAAATTATTGTAATTGTAAGTGCTGTAAATTTTCTTTGTCCTTCCGAGTCTTCTTTAAGACCTCTTGGTAACGTTGGTGCACGTTTATGCACGATTGAAGCGGAGATTTCAAAAAATCACCCCAAATTCCTTAGACTAAGAATTTCCGACCCTACATCGAATACGACTTTTTTGGAACAAAACCCCAAGGCCAAACAGGATGACGCGAGATGATCTCAGATGCCGTCAGCTTCAACCAATCAGAAACTATTGTTACGATAATAATTTAAGTAACATGAAATAAGGGTCGTAGCTCAGTGTAACAAAACATTTATTAACAATTAATTACAACTACAATTACTTACATCTTATTTTGGGCACTTACAGACAAACAGACTAAATGACACTCTGACTAGATGGTACACTAATGCCGGCTCGCGCTCTTTTACTTTCAAATCTAAAAACGTGTCCACCACCGCCAAATAACTATTACTTTATGACATCCGACTGATAGACGTGTAAATATAAATCAAACGCTGACAGGTAAAGATTACTTGATTCATCGTTTCATTTAATTGTGATTCTATCGAGTATCTAATCAGTGATCAATATGGAAACGCGTTTAAACGCATGTCTTGGATTGATCAATCAATTGTGACATAAATAACACGTTAGTCATTAGTCACGCAGTTGTTCAAAAGTATCATTCTACGCATCTGCTTAATTGTTTTAAAAATAAAACGTTTTTCTTGCTTTGGGGATGGCCTTCAACGGTGGTCACTGCGGATGGACAGGCCATCGAGGTGTCCCAGGATCCCGCCAGTTATACTACGTCAAAAGTGACCGAAGGAACGTTCGATGAACTGTAAATGCACACATGTGTGTTTGGTTGCGTCGCCAACTCTAATTCACTTTTCATTTGATCACTTCTTACAATGTGCATTTTGTTGGTTTCAAGGAGCGTGGTCGTGGAAGGTTGAAAAGTAGCTCTCCTAAAATTAGCTGCGGCATATTCATAACTCGTCGCGGCATTTGCAATGGAATTAATTTGAATTAATGAAAATGCCAAGCTTTTGAGCCATTACAATAAGAAGTGGAAAAGTTTCGGCGTGCGAAGCCTGTAATTATCGGGCGGAAAGTCTTGGGTTTTGTAAGAGAGTCGCGTTTAACATGCAAATGCAGCGTGGGGGGTATCAAAATCGTTAACATTTTTCGGGTGGGCCGAACGAGCAAGAAATAATGAAAATGCAATAAACAAAAGAGTAACTTGTGCCCAAAGCAGTGAGTGACATACCGGGGGAGTTTTAAATTTTTTTTATCAACACTTGCCATGCAATTTGAACGGCATGTCTTAGCTTAGCTGAAACATAAGTAGAGCTAAGACATGTGTCGTCCAAATATCATGGCAAGCGTTGATAAAAAATTTATAAAAATTAGTCGCTATGAATAAACAAACAAGATACATGGTGTTTCACTTAAGACAGTTTCTTTCATACGATAATCTTTTAGTAAAAGTAAACAAGAACAGTTTGTTACTGTGTTACCATAGCTACCGGGAAATGACGCAATATTGTTACGGTAGTAATTTAAGTAACATGAAATAAGGGTCGTAGCTCAGTATAACAAAACATTTATTAACAATTAATTACAACTACAATTACTTACATCTTATTTTGGGCACTTACAGACAAACAGACTAAACGACACTCCGACTAGATGGTACACTAATGCGGCTAACGTTCGGCTTGTCGCGTATTTATAGGGGTTTTGTTCCGAGGTTGCCTTGTCATTTGCATTCACAGGTGCAGATTTGCGTACGTTACATAATTGCAAGTGAGTCGCTCGACTGATTTTCAGCTGCACATTCTTTGGTGGTCTTCTCGTCCTAGTTACACTATTATTATCGAAAATGCCAATATTAGGACATGTCACGGGGCGAACGAGTTATCAGGGTTGCCACAATAAATTCTAAGTTGCCTAAAAATTTCCGAATATTGCCAACTTATTCCTTACGCGATTTGAGACTGTAACAATCCTAAACATTTAAAGCTAAATTCTATTGTTATACTACAACTACAGCCGAACATAAATTAGTGCTACAAATATGGTGTACGTGATCGAAGAAAAAAAAATTCAAATTCGCTTCAAGAATTCTGACTTGTTTATTATACCCACTCATAACTTACATTATCCGTCGTCGACTGCAAACGAATTCATTTTTCCTCGGTACGTACGGACGTGATGCGTCGGTTTGGGGACCGACGAGAATTACATCGCAGCGAATTTGCGGCGGAAAAATTACGCCGGGAAATTTATGTTCCTCGCTGGAATGCGCGTGATAAGGAACGAGCTTTATCCGGGGTATCTAAATGCGAGATTATGTTGCGTTAGCGCGAAGCGTCTGCCTTTGCTGTTGCAGCTCCAGAGACAGATAAGCTTTTCACTTGATTACGTTTGAAATTTATTTATACTTTCGCGTGCCACACACATACACACCACCACCCCTCCAAGGATACATTTACGTGAATTCCCGAATTAGAAAAGATTGCATTTCATCCAACAATAGAAAGAGTGGAACTACTTTCTTGTTTTTAATTTATATTTGGGGGGAGGCGGAGGATATCATCACGCATCATTTAGGTGAACCAAGCGAAAGTAAACGGCGTACTTATTTTCTTTTTTCTTTTTTTTTTTATTAAAAACTCGAGTGTTTTAAATTGCGACGCTTCAGAATTTAATTCCGGCGTGTATATATATTAAAGCGTCGCGTCGCGTCGCCTCGCTTTAAGCCTTCACGTAAAAGTCGTTCCCCAAATTTCGGGCGGCGTTTTTGTGAAGGCTTTCGCGTCATTGAAAAGCCGCCTACCGTTCTCACTCGGAAACGAACATCACTAGGTTTTATGTCACCGCCGAAATGGAATGCCCTTTGTGGATGCAAATATCTTCATCGCCGTGCGCGGAATGCCAAATCGCTTCCGACTGCGTAATCGAAAAAAATTCCCTTCTATTATTATTATTGAACATCGAGGAGCCGACGCACGCGTTCACTTGTTTGTGATGTCGTTAATAACCATTTTTCTTCTTATAGTAGTTCAATTAATGAAAAAAGATTCTCGAATTATTGTAGTCCTTTTCCTGAAGTGAAACTTTGTATACTGGTGCTTAAAAGTATCCGAAAATGAAAAGCAATAAAATAGTTCGAATTTGACCCTTGTGGTAAACTTCAACAGTGCCAGGCGGTCACGCCGGTCGTCCGAATACTTTTAAGCACCAGTATACATACAAGTGTAATGACACTTTTGTTTGTAAGAAAAGAAATGGTCAAAGGGAGTAGATTAAAGAAATTACCCATCAATTTCACAAGGGCTCGTCGCGTCGGGACAATCTTTTTTTACTATGGACGTCGTAACTAAAGACAAAATAAAACGATTTTCTCCCTTCTCTTTCTCACCCTTTTGCCAAATCTTTTCCGTCAAACCGAGTTGAAATTCCTTTGCGCTTAAGTTTTAAAGAAAGTCAGGAATCCTCTGGGCGTAACTTTTATCTGGAATAAAATTTGGCCCTTGCCGTCCTCTCTTTTGTAAAAAGTTAATTAACATAGAAAAGAATTCAAAATACAATAATAAAAATATATACTTACAAACAACACAATCAAAATTAATTCGACGCGAGAAGAAGCGGTATTCTGTACGTTTAGAGCTCTTAGAGATACTTTCAGTTATCTCTCTGGGCAAGTTGTTACGTTCAAATCTCGCGCCAAAATATCGTGGCGATACAACATCATTCAACTGCGTTTTAACACAGTTGGCAACCCTACATCCCTTCTCTTTACTACTCAACGTTTATTCGTGTGACACACCACGTGACTGGTTTTCGGTTTGGTATCCTAGCAACCTTCGCCTGCTACAAATTCGCCTTGTTGAAGGCCTTTCTTGTTCGAAGTCGGACGTAATTTACGTGTGTTGTGAAATTATCGTAGCTTTCGCTCTCTGTGAGGAATAACTCAATTGCGGTTGTGCCGGAAGATCACATATTTCCTTCGGAGGTCAAGTTGACTCCAATTCGAAGCCCGGGAACGAATTGGTCCCAGGTAATGTAAAAGTACAATGGCGGGTGTATCAAAATGGCTGCTAACGAAACCTTTTCCCCTTTACATTCAGGCTTTTCTATTTGGGCGCAGTTTTCTGGCGCAGGCTATTAGAGCAGACCTTTTGGCATAGTTCTCCGGGGGTGCTCCTGCCCCGTAGTCGTACCGAGACCCGATCGAGGAAACCTTCTTGACGATCTGAGCGGATCCAGTTTAGACCAGATTGTCGACGCTTCCTGCGGTCGATAGAGGGCGTTGTAACTACCCACCGGCCACTGCGTTTCGGTTGGCATCGCTGACTTTGACGTACGACTGAATGCGCTGTCGCAAGGTTAGGTTTTCAATTTAATCTGACGTTTTGCGGACTGATCGGTTTATAATTTTACTCTTGGCTCGTGAGTAGTAAACCGCGAGTACGAATTTCGAACTACGTATTGCGCTGCGCTTACCGTAGTTAATTTAAGCCTAGAGTAATTGTTTATTAAGAGTGTAAAGTGTTTATTAAAGTGTGTAATAAATTGTGTTAACTTTAGCTACGAATTTAATTTCTACGTTCACGTACACCAGTGAGTAAAGTCTCGCCTCTGATTATTGGTGTTTCATTTTCTGCACGATCTGGTCAATTGGAGACGTCGGCTGATCGATTTGCGTTTAGCTGAAGAATA
The DNA here is from genome assembly GCA_033060865.1 of Dorcus hopei. Classification (NCBI taxonomy): domain Eukaryota; kingdom Metazoa; phylum Arthropoda; class Insecta; order Coleoptera; family Lucanidae; genus Dorcus; species Dorcus hopei. The sequence goes on along the minus strand of CM065423.1, from coordinate 42,698,917 downwards.
ATTGTCTTCTGGCGCCCTTAATAAGTTTACCACCTTCAATTAACCCGCCCCTTTCTTCACTGTTGCTAGCTGGGGCTCAGCTGATCGTTAGCATCGGCAGAATCTTGTCATCCGAACCGTGGTAAATAAGAGGCAAGTAAATTAAAATCAAATCTTGGGACACTTCGATTTTAATTTCGAAAACGACTCGCTTACGCCTTACTTAAATTTATCAAAAACAAAACCAAAAATACCCGCGAACCGTAAAGAATCGCCACGCTTACTCTCTGTTCAAGATTAGGCACGGGAACTTTATTCGCGACGACACGACAGTGTGTAAATAATCTGTCCGGCGTCTCTAAGTGGGGTAAAAACGACATCACCCGTAACGCTTAAACATTTAAAATATTTTTATCCTGCCCATGCCTTCCGAAACTTCATTCGCGATCGCAGTAATTAAATGTCTGACCGGCGCGGCGTCTCTGAGAGGGGTGAAATGACATCACCCATAACAATTAAACATTTAAAGTATTTTTCATCCTGTGGATAGCTTCCGAAACTCTTTATTCGCGATCACAGTATTTAAGTAACCTGTCCGGCGTCTCTAAGTGGGGTAAAATGACATCATCCGTAACATTTAAAATTTTTTTATCCTGCCTATAGCTTCCGGTCACAGTACATATTTAAATAACCTGTCCGACGTCTCTAAGCGGAGTAAAATGACATCACCCGTAACATTTAAACATTAAAAAAAAATATCTTGGCCATAGCAATCACAGTAGTCGCGTTCCTTTTACACCGATTCTAAGATCATCTTACCTCACTTCCCCTTCCTCACTGCAATTACACGTTCCTTTTGCTTGAAGTGAGGTAAGCAGAAGCGAGGAAGTTGCTTCCCCCCTTACCGTAAACCCTTCCCCAGTAATGAGTGTTCGTCCCTCAGAAGTGTGGGAAACTAATAATATTTTTTTACACAAAATACTTCCGCCGAAAAGTTTCTTCTCGAAGTAGTTGCCAAAAATTATTTTATTTATTTATTATTTGTTTCACGCTTCCTCAAATTACTTATAATTTTGACTTCGAAATTTTCTACATTTCTTGACGTGAGAACTTCCTCAGTTTTCTCCTCCTCAGTTGTTCCATTTAGACAAATTTTCATTCACTTTTTTATGTGAGATGAGCCACTCACCTCACTTAGTCTAACCTCAGCTCATTTGTGAAAGGAAGGTGACTGTTATTTAAATAACCTGTCCGGCATCTCTAAGAGAGGTAAAATGACAACACTTAAATAACATAAAACATTAAAAAAAATTTATTCTGCGCAAGCTTCCGAAACTTTTTATTCGCGATCACATTATTTTAATAACCCGCCCGGAGACTCTAAGAGGGGTAAAATGATATCACCCATGACATTTAAAATATTTCTATCTTACGCGTAGCTTCGTCTAACTCTTTATTCGCGATCATAATGTTTAAATAATCTGTGCGGCGTCTCTTAGAGGGGTAAAGTGACATCACCCGTAACATTGCAACATTTAATATATGAATATGTATATATTCTGGGCATGCTACCGAAACTCCTTGCTCGCGATCACAGTAATTAAATAACCTGTCCGGTGTCCCTCAGAGGGGTAAGATGACATCACCCGTAACATTCAAACATTTAAAATATTTTTATTCTGAGCGTAGCTACCGAAATTCTTTACTCGCGACCACAGTATTTAAACAACCTGTTTGGGCATCTCTAGGAGGGGTAAAATGACGTCGCCCGTAACGTCTAAACATTTAAAATATTTTTATCTTGCGCCTAGCTTCCGAATGGATAGAAATGACTATCAGATAGCAAATAGTTATCATTCTCTACGTTTTACTTGTTACGCCCATGCTGACATGAGCATTTTTTCTTCAAGGTTTTGTTAGGTTAGGTTAGGTTGGCAATATTCCCAAATTTTTGTCAATTCGGAACGTATTGTGGCAAATGTTCTAAATTTCGATGAATTCATAAAAGTAGGTGTATTTATATACCTACCGATATACAGGGTGATTGTTAATTAACCCGACAAAATGAAACCGTGCAGAAGACAGCGCGGATGACGTAGACGATCTCTGACCCCCTTTCGGACTGCGTGAGTTCTCTTTTTTTTAATTGTTTCGTGACGCTGCATTATTCAAGAGCGAATTTTCGACAGATCTTGCAACTTCGAGTAGTTGAATGAAATTGTTGTAGTAAACAATAATGCGGATTTCATCTGGAGCATCGAGTAGAGTAACTAAATAAAATTGTACACTCGGGTGCACCATTCTTTGGTATCGTTTTAGTCATAGTGCGTTCGGCGACCTGCTGTCGCATATGTTTGACTTATTTGTGACATTTGCAATTATTTTGAGTGTGTAATTAAAGTAACTGTTCATTATAACGCGCGATCAATATCTTTTCTAATCAAGTGGCCTATGGAAATAAAATCATGTGTCTTTGATTAGTTCATTATTTCAAATGACACTTGAATTACATATTTATATTGCATTCCTACACAAAACTGCAAGGTAGGAATGCAATAAAAATAATTGAAATGGCATTTGAAATAATGAACCAAACAAAGACATATTTTTTTCCATAGGTCACTTGATTGGAAAAGATATTGATCACGCGTTAGTTGTTTATATATTTGTACCTTCACCTTCAATGTACAAGTGAGTGCAAATGTAAAACCTCCTGGATTTATTGAGTGAAACTATAGCGAATGCGAGATACATATTTCGCATTACCATCTTCGGCTGGGTAATTGTTCACCCTGGCGCCTGTATTCACATCTTTAAACCACGCCCACTTCCTTTGAGCTACCTGGGGCAACAGCTGATGAAAAACAACGCAAACTTGCCCCCTATTTAAGAGTAAGTAGAATCAGGAGTAATCATCCTAAAGTTTTTGTGGTGGCGTGTTCCTCGATTGGTTTTAGATGCGATAAGATTAACATTTTCTTGGAATTATTTACGTCGTTGTGTTAAGTGGCGGTTTCAAATCATTGTGCAATATGACACGTTTGGTGAAAACAATGCGTTTTAATTTTCATTTCTTTTCTGTACAGAATTCCGGTTTCTTACATGCACTCTGGGGTGGGGGGGGGCAAAGCTATTTTAGTGGAATTTTTGTAGCAACATTTCAAACTTGATGACTATTTAGAATACAATTTCACTCACTCTCCTGCGTAATTCAACCGTCATCTCTTAACAATCCCCCGGTGCTGCGTTTGCTCGTCAACATCTAATCGTGTACGACGGCGCCAGAGTTGTTGCTCCACTCTTTGTGCGATTTCCAGCCATTTTGTGGATTCATCGAGCTGGTTTGTTTGATCGAAGTTTAAGCAGAAGATGTTATTTCGAGATTTGATAAATGCATTCTAAGCAAGTAAAGGCATCCTTCTACGCTCATCGAAGCCTGATTTCTGCATACGCGTCAGGTAGGATTAACAAGCAAACCTTGTGCGCAGTTTAGGTCGTAACGTTGTTTTTCGTTATTTTTTTAATTGGGTTTTTACCGGAAGCTTTGAGTTGCGTTTTTATTTCGGGCTACCCTGCTGGGATATTGTTGGTACTGACAAAGCAACTTTTCAACGGTCGGACCCAGTCACCCCATTTCCTGATGACGTCAGAAATGTAAGGCGAGTTCGCACGAGGACGTTGTACGCCGTTTCGACAGCCTCCTGCCTTGACCGTGACACTTGCACGGGTTTTGCTGGTGCGAACACACCTTTAGGAACATAAAGGTTGTATCATGCGAATTATTTCAAAGTGTGCAAAAACTGAGGACTCATTTACTTTTGATTTACTGCGCTTTTACTTTTGTGGTGACGACCTTAGTTTGCACTCCCAAAATTTGCAGCCTTCAGGTAGGTAACATATTTCATTATTAAGTGCGCGGGGGGGGGGTTAAATCGACTTTTCACCGCTGGATTGAGTAAAAAAAAATCGGTCAGCACTCACTCAATCATTCGAGGCGGGCGAAAATCAGCAGATTGTTAAGGCGAAATGTCTTTTGCAGGGGAAAATAACTTTATCTGCGCGCGTGTGTGGAATACTGATTTGTGAGATGCAGTCACAGATGAATGTGCGGACGCAAGCGAGAAATTTGAAAATTTTCCCGGCTAAGTTATCGCCGTCGCGTTTACAGTGGCAAGTTTGCGCTTGCCGGAAATTTAACGAGGAAATTCGGTGAGCGTCGGCCTCGACCCCGACGGAGATTTCCCGGATAACAAACGCCGAAGTTTCGCTCGGAGTGACCTTTCCTGATCCCGTATTGTGTCTTCTTATTTTCGTCGCCGATATTTCAGTGACATAGATGATTCCTTGAAAGTTCAATTTCGTTCGTTTCCTTCACGGTTTACTTTCAGCCGGACATACGTCAATTTATATCCTTAAATATACCTTTTTTTTTTTAGATCTCTCCTCGCAGTGATTTCTGACGTCGAAAATAGTCACGCAATTCCTTTTCTGCAAGTAAAGTACATTCGGCACAATCTATCTGCTTTTATAATGAGGGTACGCAATAATACGTCAAGCAAAGTTCTGAATTTAAGTTCTAGGCGTTGCGTTAGCTTGTTTGATTTTCTGTGACGTTATATTCGACGTAGTAATTACTAAACTAGTTATGTTAATGATGAGCATAATATTTATTCTGTCCGTTGGAACTCCGTGAAATTTAATTCTTGTTACATTTTGTAATTTTAGGATCAAACTTGTATGTATGCATGTAGTTTGTTCGAGTTTGTAAATTATCAAGTTATGTTTACATTAACGTCTGCCTACTGTTCAAACATCCCTTTTATCATTATTAGTTCTAAATATATATATATTATTAGGCCGATTTTCATTAACTACAAGATGTAGCTGAAGTAGCTGTTAATTTTATGACGTTAGATGTTGAAGTAGCATTAATAGTTAACAAAAACATAGAAGAGATCTTCAATTAGGACAGAATTTAATTTAATTTAGCAATTTCTTTAAAAATCGGGAGATTTTAAGTTCACTTCGAGGATACGGAGTTAAAAAATTAGGTTAGAAGAAGGAAGATTCGATTTTATGAAACAAATTAATTTACTTACCGACCAGATGTTTCCTAATTACTTACGTTCAATTTTGATGGTCGGAAATCCAAAATTTTGGAAAAATTGTGGAAATGCTTGTCCAAGTAAACAGGCTGGAAGTAACAAAGCCTGTAATGCGCCCGGTTGACGTACAACTAATACTAATAAAACTGTCCAAACAAAAACGAATTAAATTTATTGCCAAATGAAATAACTGGACCGACAATGTTTACTACGGAGAAATCCCGAAAGGTCACACAACAATATTTTACTACGACCATTAGTCGCTATCCTATCCCTATTCTACAACTACCTGCTACCGTGCTACCTGATTACTTACGGCCGCAGTAAGGGTTATTCTACTGTCCTATATTCTGTTTCGGTTGAACGACCCTTCGGAATCAGCGAGAAACTTTACCGTAATAATATTGATAATAATTATAATCTCGTGACCGCTGTGAATCTGGACTTACGTTGTGGTAACCTGGTTCGTTTTGGTGCGTCGGTGTCTAAACTTGAAGAACAAAGGAGCTAATTACGTTAAGTAAATAAAATACGAAGTTAGATTTAATTAATTATTTATTGCAAAGAAAAAGGTAAAAACTCCTTGTACCAGCCACTGAGGGGTCTGTTATAATGAGCGTTGAAATCAATACAAAGAAACAAAATTTCCGGTTATCAGAAGTACAGTAGAACTCGCTTAACAGATTTCACTTTCGAATATCGGCGCGGCCTAACTGCTTCCAAATCACACCGTTGGTGGTTTAGTGTATAAACAGATATTTGTTGGAGAGCTCTGCTCCTTAATTAGATTAACAATTAATTTAAGTTCAATTGAGATTGGTCTTGGTGCTCGTGTTGGCCACTTTAGGTCGTACTCTAAGGTCCGTATTCATAAACAAAACATTGCGAATATCTAGTTTTGTTTATGAATACGAGCCTAAGACTCGTTCTGTTCAATCAACTAACGCACAGTGTGACACAGTGGGTCTACAGTGTACTTAATTAATAGTAATCACCAGTTTTTCAGGGACTCCTTTTGGAGGTGATGGGAAACCCTAGTGAAACTAATTAATTCAGGTCGAATCCTTTCTCGACTACGTCCAATCGCCTTGAGAGGGTGGTACTACGTACAGCCTTTTTTCAAATCTCTCTCTTCGTCGTTTTTTCGTCGGCTAAACCTATCAAACTAATTTATTGCGCAAGGACCCAAATGCCTGTTTCGACACTTCACTATGGGTGGTTACGGTCTTTCAGTCTCTCGGCAATTCGCTTCTAATTAACCTGCAAATCTTTCGGCAAAAACCATAGCTTGGTCCACACACGTACAAGGTGTGAAGAAACTTTGTTAAGAAGATGGCTATGATTAGGTGGTTAAAATTGTTCGGCCTCGCAATTACGAAATTCGTAACGAGGAATTAATCGGTCTTAATTTCTGGGTTTTAGATTGTGCTGGCACACTTGGTTTCGGCGGCAGATATAACTTGCCTCAGACCAGTGATTCAGATTGGCGATTTCCCTGTACAAATCGAAAACAATCGTTAGCGTGGTTCCAACTTGCCTGAAGTGACGGCGGTTCAGTCGCTTGAGGTGTCGGGCCGAGAGCACGGGGCACTAGTATCCGAGATGAGTTGTAGGTAGCCATCGTTTGAGGTGTCGGACCCCGATGTGTTGAAGCCTAGGATCCGAGACGAGAACCGATGCAGACCACACGCCTGTTACCCTTAAAACTAGCCTGTCTAGCTGCCCTATCCCATACACGCGGATATGCGTGTATGGGTAATGGATGCTGGGGTTAGTATTAGATGTGTGGGAGAGATTCGCGTAAGCGTTCTCGACGGTTACTCATCAAACGTAGCTAGGGAAACCTTGCTGACATGAGTGCTAGGGGGAGGGGGAGCCCACCGGTCCCGGCCGGTCCCCCTCATTGGCGTTGGCCTCCTAGTGGCAGTGTCATAGCTGGCGGACAGCGGGAGTACCGTGCCGGACGGCGTCCCGCTGGCCATTTCTCAATGGGAGATAGGCTGCCGCCTGGGTGCCCTTGGTTGTCGAAAGATACCAGAGAGAAATCGGTTGCCTGAGAATATCTCCAAAAGGAAACTACTTTCTAAGAGTACACTGTATTGAATTTCCAGGTAGATTTGAGGAATAGTTACTTGCTGCTGGTTGGTTAAATCACAGAACTGGCCTAATAATAAATGAAACAATGACCAACAAATTTTACTAAGGTGGATGCCACTAGTGTAGTTTCATCCTCGATTCAAATGCAAATAAAATAGTTTAATTAAATTTATCTAAATGCAATAGTAATACTGAACTTTACAGACTCTTTAGACACTAATTAATGCAAATTATCCTTAATCAATGGATACCACCAAAGGTGTGACGAAGAATACATATAAACGCAAATTACCTAACCGCGTATCCCGTGGAACACTCACGCACTTCGCGCACTCTAATTTAAAACACACGCGACGCGACCGCGCACGTGTTCGTGTTTTTGTTTTAACTGCCCTTTCTTATCACACTGTATTTTAATAGTACCGAAATAAATGATTTATTTAGAAAACGAGTAAATGACTGCAAGCACTAAAAGAAAATCGCTAAGTCAACCGCTCGTTAGCGAGATTCGAACGTTTAATGACGATAATCGCTGCTTCTAATCAATCTATAAGTAATGACCTCTACGGACAATTGTCGGAAATGGCTCGCGAAAATTCTAGAAGACAGGATCCAATTATAAAAGCAGACGTAAGCGCGAAATTTGAATGGTGCTACTCTGACAATTAGATGTCTAGCTTTAAAGACTCCCTGGGTGAAAGGGACGCGGCGCCCTCCTAATCACCCGGTCGTATTTTTACAGCGTACAGTTCGAACATGTCTTAGTTATTTGAAATTAAACACGTAATAACCGATTTTGTTTTGGAAACAAATTCAGCGACCGTTTCAAGCCTATAGCAAATTTAACAGTGATTTATTTTGAAGATGTATTCATGACACTATTATCTTTCTCTTGCCTTGTGTTACTGTGGGAGAGCTTCGTTTTTAAAGTGTTTCTTTTCTAGTGTATATAACTGCATAGATAGAATAATCCCTGGGGTTTAAGCTCTGAAAATAGAAAGGGGGATGCATGTACGTGAGCGGAAAATTTGTAGAAGTTGAAATAAATACGAATTGAATACGCGTCTTACTTTGTGATAACAACACAGAGTTGCATCACCCTTCAAACTGAAACCTTAATACAAAAGTGCAACATGTTTACGCCTCGCGAATCCAGGTTTTACAACCACCGACGCCTCCACCACCAGCACCACCGTAAACTTTCTAATGAACAGATTTGAATGGCCATAGAAATCGACGGTAATATGTTCGGGCGAGTTCCGCGAGTTGATGCCAACTTTGTGTGCATTTTACGACACTTGTTAGTTAACAAACTGTTGTTCGCCTGCTTCGGAATGGAAGCGGTGGAAGAACGCCGCCGGCGTATCTTTTGGTTTATTACCGGCGAAACAAATTTCAGCCGACGCGATTAGCATTCAAATGTAGATGTGTGCTTGCGTCCTCTTTGCATACATATATAACACGTTAATAACCGTTGGGGGGATTGGGGTGTGATGATACTAAACAAACAAGTTGGGGGGAGAGGGCAATATAATCGAAATTGCTGATGCTAACGAGTTATTTTATTACTTGTTGTTCGTAAACTGTTACGGTTTAATTTTTCGTTCAGCTGTAAGTAATAACCATGAAAGGTGCGACGGTCCAGCAAAAAATAGTCTGAAACTCAAAATCGCTTGTCTTTCCCACGCCCGGGCCCTTGTAAAGAATATAAAGGCCAGCGAGTTCGCGACGCATTTCGGCATTTGTTGCGAGCTGGCAACGTAATGTGTAGGTATATCTAGTCTGAACATCTGACAACATGGTAACAGTGCCGGAAACGTTTGTTTGAATTCTCGCTTTCGTATTGGTTCTTTATTCAAAACTCTTGGCGTCATAATCACGCTACTGGCTATCACTTATGACGTAGTGGTATTTCGGCGTCCTTTCGCTTTACGTTGGCACCTCTATTCAGTTTTCACTAGGCTCTCTTGGTGTATATTTGCGTGGTATTGTGATAACGAAATTCTTGCTCTGAAAGTGAGGAGAATTTAACAACGGCCCTGCCGGAATAGCATTCACACCACCGAGCGAGTTTTGGGGTATTTTCAGCCCCATTCCAAGCTCGGGATTGCCACAAATCTCAGGTAAAATATCGAGCAAATTGTCTGACGCCATTTTGGACGCTAACGGTTTTCCTTTCTCTTCATACAGGCTTCTACCTCTAACCTATACTTTTACTTCGAGATTTTACGTCTCGATTGCTGTTTTGAGTTGTCGCTTTGGGGTGACGCAAGCTGAGTCGACCCTACCTTTCCATTTTCGGGCGTCTTTGGGGGCTTTTCGTGTCCGGTTTAATCCAGACCACCGCCGTTGGGAAAACATCCGACAGGTGGCGTGGTGACCGCCAACTACCCGTCGTTAGGCAAGTGACGGACGTTATCGACTGTTTATTTTTGACAGGAAGGTTGTAAGTTATTTATTTACTTGCCTCATTTTAAATCACGTATCGTCGTTTGGTTAATGCATGCCTTATCGGAGAGCGAATTTCGGCTTGCATGTCCAGGATTAAATTATATGTAGAGAGTGAATAAAATTGTTAACTGTAGATTTATTGGAAACCTGCGTTTTAACTAAATTTTGTGTTGAACAAGCACAGGTTTAACCTCGTGCAGTTTCTATCCTGCATTTGTCCGACGTTTTAGTATTTAATAAATCTCAAATTTTTGTTAACTTTAGTTTCATGTTGGATCAAGATGGCGTTGCTCTGGCAGTAAAATTTTCCTCCACCCTTGAGACTTTTCGTTCGATGTACCGTACGATTTCTAATTTTTTTCTTAAAGCCCCGCCAGATTAAAATTTCGTTAAATTATCGGTCACATAACAAAGGTGTGCCTAATTTGAATCGCGGTGGACGATCGCTGTGTAAGAAACCAGCATTTCGTAAATCATTAAATTCATTGCGTGAGTTAAATTCGGTGCAACGTCGCCTACGCGACCGTGGAAAACTTGCCCACCTAAAAATAACGTAAAGAAACGACTTGCTCTGCCGTCATGAATCATGACTAACCTTTGCAATAAAACTTATCAAAAAACCGGCGTTATACAAGCATAAGAGCGGACGATTTAGGAAAATCACGATGACTCATAGGGCAAGTGTCCCACACGCAAAGTTTTTCGTAACCGGAATTTCCAGTATAAACCATACAAGCTGGAAAAACCAGGCAAGTGGGTAGAGCACCGCCTTCAAAGCAATTAATTAACACTCAGGTGACGTAGTAGAAGAAATTCGGCTCACTACACGCACCACATTAATCAGGTTAGCTAGAGATAGGGTTAAACCAACACCTCCCAAGGGAGTCCCTGAAAAACAGGTGATTGCTACTGATTTACTTGCAAATTGATCGCTGAAGGCGGCATTTGTATCACATGCTTCTCTAAACCATCTGATTAATTAACTCCATTAATTCAGTACACTGTGGTCCCACTGAGGCACTTTGTGCGTTGGTTTATTAAACAGAACAAGTCTTTGAGTACGATCAGAGTGACGAACACTGTACCAAGACTCGAGCTCAGTTGAAACTCAATTAATTATTAATCTAACTAAGGAGCAGAGCTCTCCAATAAACATCTGTGTAGACATTAAACCACCAATGGTGTGAATCGAAAGAAAGTAGATCGCGCCGATATCCGAAAGTGAAATCTGTCAAACGAGTTATACGGTACTTTCTGAAAATCGTAATATTTGTTTATTTGTATTGATTTCAAACGCACGATCTCCGATCCCACAGAGGCGGATATCAGGAGTTTTTCCCATTTTTTTTCTTTTTTTTTCAATAAACAATTAAAGTTAATTGTTGAGTTTTATTCAAAGTGTCTAATTTCTTGTTCTGGAGAATTGTTTTACTGCTCGTACCAAAAGAACCAGGTTATCACGACGTAGTTTCCTGTTCACGACGATCACGTAAGCCCTAATTAAAGATGTTAATTCTTTATAACGTGTTCTCCGGAGGGTCGTTCTACTGTAAATAGAAAATTTAGGGCAGTAGATTAACTCGTAGATGGCCGCAGTAGACACAGTAGCAGTCTGACCGTAGTATAGATAATCTTACCGACCAGCGGTGTGACCTTTCGGAAGCCACGAGACCGTTATTTAAATTGGCCATAAATCTCAAGTGCTTTGTTTGTACAGTTTCATTATTTGTTTACTTGTAAGTAATATTCAATAAGCAAGTCTAATTGGGGGGGCGCGTCACAAACCATACCCCCTTCATAATTTGTTATTGCCCCAGTATACCAACCGGGCATAGATAAGTTTGGGGGGTAGGCAATATGTATACAGGGTGTACGCACGTTGACAAACCAAAACAAGAAAAAAAATCTAATAAACGAAGGTCCAATTCTCAATGCCATGCCATATAATAAGAGAATCTTAAGCAAAAAGTGCACTCTCGGAGCAACCACACCCTTATTTGCGGGAATTTCGAAAAATGATCCGAGTAAATCCGACTATGAATTTTGATTGCCAAGTTTCCTGGTAAATGGATTTTTCGATTTCGCTCCCGTTTCGGAATGCACACCGAAAAACACCCTTTCGCCCGTTCTTGCGGGTTTTCTCGATATTGTGGCCGCCAGAATTTTTTTTTTAATAGAATTTCGTAAATACGTGTTTCAGACACGTCCTTTGGATGATTTTTGTTGGCGATCGCCAGGTGATCGCCCGTCGCTGTCGGGAGCCAGGGGATGAAACGTTCGGGGATGCAGATCACTTTTCGGGAATTTTTTTCGACCCTTAAACGTGATCGGATCGCGACGAGCCTTTCAGCATCTATGGCAGAAAAGACCCGATAAACCAACGGTGGGGTCGATTTCCTGATCGGATGCGAGAGGGAAAAGATTTTGGGTTTCCAAAAACGGTCGTTTTTGACCGTTCAAAAAATTCCACCGCCCTTATTCGCGGACCCACTCGGACTATACTCGGTACGTAGGTAAGGGGCAGTAATATCTTTATAACTGCGGACGCTCGGCCTCGAGCCCGGTCCTGGATTTTAGTTACGGCCCGATAACCGCCATGTTTACACATTTTCGAAAATTTCTCGAAAACTCGACACTAGAATTTTTTGAAACTCTCTCGCACGTAAGAAGACCTCCCCGCGTACATAACCTATGGGGCCTATATTCAGGGAAACTGCGTTTCTTCGAGATATGAGTTTTTGAGATTTATAGGCTTTTCTTCCGGAATTTTTTACGGTACCTTAAGGGGCTCGGATTGAATTGAGCTGCACGTCATTGTATGGCAGAAAATGACGAGAAACGCGATGCCGCCGCGCATTTGAAGATCGGACTGCCGGAAAAGTGTGGGGCGACTTTCAAAATTCCAAAGTCCCATATCTCGAGAACCATTGAGAATTGGATCTGGGCTAATTAGAATGTTTTTCTTGTTTTGGTCTCTATTATCACCTGTCAGCTTGTGTAGGGTTTAGTATTAACACCCAGTATAATACGAGATAAAATATGTGAACACACAACTTTATATGGTGGAGGCGCCTTCAAGTTAAGCTGAAGATTGGGTGGGGTAGTCAAAATGATTTGAAAATGAGATTTTGCCTTCCGAACGTTTTAAATATGTATGACTATTTATGGTGGAGGTGCCCGTAACGTAATTGTTAGCTTGAAAGTCCCGTGAATAGATTGTCGGTTGGGAAGAGTAATATTACGACAGCCACTCTGCAATTACATCGTAAGATTTGCACCGAGGCAGTTATATCCCAGTAAATTACAGTTTAATTACGGGAGTGCACCAGCTAACAAATAACCTAATGCGTACCCACGACGACAGTTTAATTCAGACTGGCGAAGAGACGGAGCGAATCTCATGAGTGGAGCAGACTGTGTCATTATTGTACAACATAGGTCTTTTCGTATCTCGTGCACCTGAAAAGCGAGCAGCGGCAGCAACTCATCCAGTTTGTCTGGCGTTAATTTTCTGGAGTGCTCCAGGAAACTACTAGGTACACACACAATTATAATAATTCACAGACAGCAAGAAATAAAACGCACGCTCTAGTTTACAGAATTTTATTGAAAATAAATCAATAACATTTTTTACCATATAAACAAACATTTATTTATTTATTTATTTTTAAAACCACATTATACTTTTTTAAATCGTTAATTATTTACACACGTTTACAACTTTTTTTTGTTTTTAATTTTCGAATGAGCTCGGCATCAAAACAACTACATCATCAACTGATTTAATCTCACTAAATTTGGTCGTGGATTCTTTTTTTTTTTTTTGTTTCTGCGTTCGTTCGTTCGAATTTTTGCATCGCAACGCAACAGTGTACAAAAATTTAATTAATGTTAAATTCGTACGTTCAACGCGGCTGCACTCGCACGGAATTAATGGGGATCCTGCAGCAGGACCTCATTTTGCTTGCGTCGGATTAATTCAATTTGCCCGTTGATACGTGCGGATTTTTTTTTGTGAATGATATTTTTTTAAAAACTGTGTCTAGGCCGGAAATCCCCCGGCGCAATTTGCAGCTCGTTTCAATTCAAAAGCGGGTTTTGGTCGTTTAGTTTATAGGATTTGATCGACCCATACGCTCAACTAAATTTCATTGCGAACAATTACGATTTTTTTTATTAACCCGAGCCTGTAATTATGCCAAGTAACTCAACGGTTTACTAAAATAACATGGTCTGCTTAAGTATCTAATAAAATTAATAATTACAAGAGCTGCCGATACCAGAGGGCCTGCGGTGTGCAGGCCTTCTAGTATCGGCAGTTAGTTTAATGAGTTACAACGCCAACTTTGTTTCAAATTTGCTTGTAATAGGTTCGCGGTTCACAAAAGATAGTTATCGTGTATGCCTTGGCATATGACTCATGCGGAACTGAAAGCGCGTTATTCGGAATTTACGTATTCTCTCCTTATATACATAATTGTTTACGGAAAGCTTTGACTGAAAACTTTCAGTTGTGGATTCTTGCATTGTTGGCGTTCTAATTTCCTTGTTACGATATTGATTGTTTGGGTGAACCAAATAGTTCGGAGAATTTGTTGAATCGAATTAAAATTTCTATGATTAAACCAGAGAGCGACCATTGTTATTTATTCTAGCATAATTGCCGGGCGCACCTATTGCCTTTATTTTAAATCACGCAATTAACACATTTTGTTATTCGCAATTTCAGCGCGTCGACGAAATCCCGCACGCATCAACGAACCCCCAGTACTCTCGCGCGTAAATCACTCTGTGCAATATTCAAATCAATCATTAACAAAGCCTCGTGCACGTTAATAAATTCTTTATTACATCACGATTTACAATTGGCTCGCGCTCGCAAATTATCGGCAAACACCCCGGACCGGCGTCCGGCGTTTTATTTGGGGAGTCCGTCCGTCAGCCGGGAATTGTATATTTGCGACGGACGATCCGATCGGGCGACAAACAAAAATCCGGGGAAGGTATCGATTGCTTCCGGCAATTAGGTTTGCCGCAAGCTAACGACTGTGCCGCGCGTCATCAAAAACCTGCATGAACGCTCATTGATTTGTAGCTGTCGAAGGATTGCTGCAAAACCCCGGCGAATGGTGGTTATTAGGGTGCGAATATATTACGGTCTTCGGATGGAACAGCGCCGGACTCAGCGGTTTGCTTTTTGCTCACAAACACGCAGAGGCTCGCGCGTTTACGTGAAATGATGTCATCTGAAACTAATTCGAATTAAACTAGTCGCGCAAAGTTTCTAATTTGCACGAATTAATTCGTTTGACACTTCAAATTATAGAATAATAATGACTTTATATTGTAAGAAATCGAGCATTTCATAATCATTAAGTTCGTTACATAAATTAAACTCGATACGATATCGCCTGAGCGAGCGCGGGAAATATGTTCACCTAAAAATTATGTGAACGATATGAGTCAGTGCTGACCTTTGAAATGAGGCTGCGTTCGCAGAAATTTTCAGCTGCGTATTGCAGTGGCCAAGTTGACTCATCAAAAAACCGCATTATGTAAACGTAACTAAAAGCGAACGATCCCAGGAGTAGAATTTGATTTAATTTCCGGTTTAAAACAATATATGAGGCCACGGCGTAGCACGACAGATCAGACAGCCACTGCCCGTTTTGTCGAGTGTAAGTCCTCAAGCCCGAGGGCGTAATCGATATTTACAGAATGTCATAGTGTTGTGGTTGATTTCCAAAAATTCGTCCGTCTTGTTACGTTTGAATTTGCCGCTAAGAAAACGTGAAAAACGGAATTCCTGACTACACCACCGAACGAGTTTGGGGTATTTTAAGCCCCATACAAGCCCGGAATACTTCAAAAACCCAGCGTCTTGTCTGAACGCCATGTTTGGCGTTAACGACCCATTTCTCCTTCTATACAGGCTTCTAGTTGTATGAACAGATCTTCTGCGGCGCTTCAGCCTTCTTATATCGTACCGTCGTGAGTTGGGCTCAAACCGAGTCAACTCGTAGTATTTTTCGAGCTTACCGGTCCTATGAGGAAACCTGACCAGCCATCTTGACGGGCCCTGTGAATCCAGTTTGAACCGGATTGTCGACACTGAACGCGATCGACATAACTACCAGCTGCATTTCGGTTGGTAATTTTTACTTGACGTAACCGACTGTACGCTGTCAATAAGGTTAAGGTATTTCCAATTTAATTTATTTTGACATATCGTGAATCGTTGTTTATTTCTCTTGCATAACCGAGTAGTGAGAGCGAATTACGGCCCTTGAATTTGTGGATAAACCACTTTATTGTAAAGAAGTGAAATTATCGTGTACACTTTTATGCATTGTACCTTTGTTCAACATAGTTAATAGTATTTAATTAAAGTTTAAATTAACTTTTGCTATTGCGTTTGTGTTTACTCCTTAACGTACCAGTGAGTTAAATAAGGCTCTGTTTACTTTTGATTTTCTGCCAATTTAGTCGATTCGGAGACGTCGACAAGATCGTTTACGTTCAGTTTGTTTATTCAAGTCTGACCTGGCGCCCTTTTGTTATTTTACCATCGTAATTAACCCACCCCCATCTTCACTGACTGCTAGTCGAGGGGAACAGCTGATACGTTAGTCAGCAGAGCTTGTCATCTGTCAAGATAGGTACGAGGCAAGTCATTTAAAATTAAAATGGTGACAGCTCTCTGTATCTGGTACGATGGTTTAGGGTGAGAATTTATTAACTGATTTCACCATTTTTGGCTATGTTTCTTTTCTAGAAACTTACATCTGCTTGTTTAATTATGAAATGCTGTTTTTCTCGTTACAAAAATCAATTTGAATTTATTTTATATTATCTCGTATATCGTTCTGAAGTAATCTGTAATTGCATTAAAATTTTTGCATTTCTCTAAGTTTGTGATCTCTAGTAATTTGACTAGAGTGTTGTATGAATGTAATCAGTTTTAAAATTGTCTAGATCAATTTATGAGAGTTTTACTTATTCTGAATATATTGTCACGATGTCATTATCTGAGAAAATAAGTAAATTTAAATTCGTTTAAGTAGAGCAAAGCCGCGATACACATACTCGCATTACACTACGCATAAATACAAGCTACGCGGAATGCGGGTGTGTTGTTTACATGTGCCAATTAAGATCGAGGCAATTAGAACGCTTTAAGAAAACAAATTTGGCAAGGGTCAATTGAAGCTGACACCTTTTAGAACTTTGTACTTTGGACCGAACCCCGGCCACCAGAGCAAAGGAACCAATTGTGACGTAGATATAGGAAATGTATAAAAGATCGAGCCGCAGGTAGAATCAAGCAGTATCAGTAGCAGTAGAATTAGATTTATTAATTGGTCAGATATTAATTAGTTACGAAGTGTGACATCAAGTGCGCGTAAACCAAAGCCAAGCGAGTGGACTCTACGAGCCAGGGCTGGCCGCCGGGCCAGGCCCTTCCCTCTAAAGCAACGTAAAGTAAATTTAAAGTTTAAAGTTAAGGTAAGGCCGATTAAATTCGGTAATTTAGTTTAAAGTTTAGAAGATTTGATTAATGTTTAAAAAGCAGATAAAATAAATAACTTAAAGATAAGTGATTAAAGTTGACATTAAATTAAAGAATAATTTAAAAGGGCGTAGAAAAATGATGATTAAAATAAGTTAGATTAAATAAAAATTAAATTAAGGACACTTCTCGTAATCTTAATACGTAAATTGATTAATAATAACTATTTCTTTTTTAACGCGATATGGTGGAGGCGCCAGAAACCTCGTGCGTGTCACCGTACGCGTACGCATAAAAAAGTGCAGTATACAAACAAGATGCCACGGTGTAGATTGTGCGCGAGAAACGAACAATTGCTATACACGTTCGACAGGCGTCTCAAGAGGCGGAATCAGCTGCAAGAATGCTTGCTGCTATACGCAGGCATCAGGATCCGCCCTACAGACGTCTCAAAATTTGTATGTGCGGTGTGTTTGGCAAGGGTGATTCATCAGCGGGTTAGATACATCACAATCGATTTTAAGAAGCTCTAGTTAGAATTAGTTTTACATCACAAAAATTCCCGAAATTTGTTTGATAAAAGTGTCCGTCTCGTGATTTCCGTGAGTGCCAACCAGAAGGACCGGACCAAGACTGGGAGGTACGAGTCAAGATCACGAGGACTTTCCGGATTCCATGGGCGATGTTTCCTTGGTACTGAGGAGGCGCGACCCAGCATCGGCCGAGAAGACGAGGACACAAGTTACCGAATCGCTGTCTGCAAGATACCCAATGCTGTTTGAAGATTTAAGAAATAATTGAAGATTTAATGAGTATAAGTAGAAAGCATGCTATTCCACGAAGGAAGGAAGTAGTGGACAAGATTCAACCCAGCATCTCATCGAGGACAAGACCCTCTGGATCATGCCATCTCACCCTCAACACGGAGATGGGGGAGAATCAAAATCAATTAAAGTTTTAAGTCATACTCGAGGTGGAATGACGCAGGGCGTACAACTAAGAGGTTCGACACCCCAGGATCATGCCAAGCCATCCCTGAGGGAAAGGATGTCGACAAAGCTGCAGGGAACCCGGAGAAGAACGTCTTAGGGATTCTACCAAACGTCTCTGGGAGCAGCCGAGCAACAGCAATGGAAGGGGTATCAGAGAAGACAACGGTGAGAGAAAAAAAACATCGAGACTTAGACTTAATTTCTTTTGGCATTTTCAAATTCAAAATCAGGGAATTAGTACACAAGTCAATTGATGCTGACACCTTTTAGAACTTTGTACTTTGGACCGAACCCCGGCCACCAGAGCAAAGGAACCAATTGTGACGTAAATATAGGAAATATATAAAAGATCGACCCGCAGGTAGAATCAAGCAGTATCAGTAGCAGTAGCAGTATCAGTAGCAGTATTAGTATCAGAATCAAGTAGTATTAAGTGATTAAGTGATACCTGTATAGAAACCGAACCGGGGGCACGATTTAAATCGGTTTCTATTTAAAGATCGCAGTGTGTGATTAATATTGATTATTTTTAATTTAATTCCTTGCAAGCCCGAACAATACGTTTAACAAAACCGTAAATAATTATACACACGCTTCATAAATATTCACAAATTATTAAAAGCTCGTGGGGGGAGGATATCCGCGAGAATCTAAAATTAGCCCAGATGGTAATTCGCACCCACCCCCATGCCCACCGCCCGAATTTACGATGCAGATACCATTGGTATTTCGCGCACATCTCCGCGCTCGGTCATTCCTGCAGTCGTCGCGCCCTTTTCGGCCCGATATGAGATTTTCATAAGACGTCCGTGATTGATGGCGTTATGAATTTTGATGCGGGAATTTTGATAGATCTGTATTTTATTTGGGCGGGGCGCGAAAGAAGAAAAAAAACGCCTGGCCTCCACAATTTACTTGCTGAATATGTAATTATGTGGGCGCGATAAATATCTGACGTGCAAATTCGTTTTTGGTCATGATAGATGGGGGGGAGCTCAAGTTTTCTGGGGAATATATTAAAAGAAGCCAAGCCAAGAAACACGCTAACGTGATATTTAATTAAATGTAATTACTGCGGATCAGTTTAAAAACGCGCCTCAAGTTAGCTATGAGCGTCGAGCGTCATAGACAGAAGCCATTCTATTAGAATTCAAAAATTAAATAAATATGTATATGTAGATGTATATTATTCAACCGCAAGCTCTAAATAAAGGTAAATTTACAGCAAATGCGATTATGCCAAGCTGAAACAAAGTGTGCTTTTGTGGCGACTTTGAAAGGGGCGCGGGCGCCGCCGCCGCCACCCTCCCGGCTGCTTTCTTTGTGCCGTCTCAATGTGAAAGTTTTAATTACGAGAAATTTCAATTTCTTTGTCGGAAAACAATAACCAGGAGAGAAAGAATCGGTAATTAGGAGTAAATTTTTGTAATTGTTCCCCCGGTCGTGCTCGCTCGTTAAGTGAATGAATACAAAAAGCGGGGGCGTGCGGGGACCGCAGGGAGGGATCTATTTTCTGCCGACTTCGTCTTTTTAAACAGTTTTCAAATTGCTCCGCGTCGTCGTCTATAAATAGGGCTGCAAGATCGAAGGTTCGAGATATTTTTTTGTATTTCAAGCAAGTAAACATTTCTAAAAGCCCAAATCTATTACATTATTGCAAAAAATACATATTTCTTAAATCATTAAGTTCATGGTGTAAGCTAAATTCTATACAACGTCGCTTACGCGATCGCGGAAAATACGCTCACCTAAAAGTTATGTAAGCAAACCTTACAGCGACTCGTTTTATCAAAAGCCTTGGCCGTCATGAGTTATCGTTCATGACCAGGCAGCGGACGAATTATATTATTCAAGGTTATCGGTCAGAGACGAACTGAATTGCGCGCGGTGGGAGAAGCGTATCCCATTTCCATTACCTACAAATTAGTTGCTTTTTACTCGTATCTTAACGACAAATTTTTACGACGTCGCTGATCGACACGATACATTGCAATTTGCATTCACCGATAACCTTGAGTAATATAATTCGTCTGCTGCCTTTTCATGACTGACCTTTGTAAATTGTATTCGATAATTTCAACTCATCGAAAAAGCCAGGCATTATGCAAGTATATAAGCAGACGGCTCGGAAAACATAAGGCAACTGGTTCAAGTTTAAAGTATTACGTAATTGGAATTTCCGTTATAAAACCATATAAAAGGAGACTACTTTCCACGATCGATATCATACAGCGAGTAGTAGTGGTCGTGAACATCTCCGAAAGTGCGAAGGCGAAATTAATACTTGAAGAATATCCTAGTGTGTGATCAAACTCTGAAAATCCGTCCGTCTCTCTGCACTTAATATCACGGTTTGGGTGAGAAAACATTAATTTAATTGCCAAGTAGTTATGTTATTAGAAACTAATAGCTGCTTCGTTTGATTAACGAAATGCTGTTTTTTCTCTCGTTATAAAATTATTTTGAATTTGTTTTGTATTGTTTCGAATATAGTTCTGAAGTAATCTGCAAGTACATTTCAATTAATAGTTTATCTGTAACTCATCTGCAGAAGGGGCTAGAATCTTGTTGCTTAAAGTTACGGTTATTGCAACTTAAAACTTGCGACGATTGTTCCGCAAGATAGTGTTAAAAACAATTAATATGATATACTCTAGTAAGTCGGTCGCAGCCGCAGCGGACTGAATGAATAGCCTAAGACATGCTTCCGCGATAAGCTTCCGATAGCTTGAGGCTAGTATAACAATCACAGCTGCATGAGTTTGCCAGTTTGCTCCAAGAAAAGATAATTAACCTAAACAATTACATAAGACGGTCTTGCCATGCACGCAATCAGCAGTATGAGTCATTAGAAAAGCATGATTCATCGTTTAGTACGATTTCCCGATGACTCATACGAGAAAGCAAGGATTGCATAAGCTCCTCCGGCACACTAGTATGATTTCCCGATGATTCATATGTCAGGGCAGGGATTGTATACGGCAGGCTTTCTAAAAGGCGAACACTCTATATACTGGAAAAACTAATTCGCAGAGCATTAGATGGAGTAATGGAGTGTTATTCTAGGTTCCTCCTCATGTAGTGCAAGCCATGTAAGTCTACTTATTATTACATTTAATAATTGTATTGTTCAAGTAAGCGGCGCCCCTTATTCTCGTTATGTAATTAATTATGTAACAATATTTGGTGTTGTTCTTTATCTTTTCTATGGGGAATCCATTTTAAATCGTGACGCCTCAAACTAGGCAACCCATTGTACTTCTATACATGCAGTACATTAAATATTACAACACGAAGTTGTTTCTGATGTGATTGATGGGTTGCCTAATCCAAAATCTTCAGCAGTCACGATGCGAATTGAGCAAAGTACAATTTCCATATTTCTGTAATCCTTTGCTCCTTTCTGTTCGGAATTTCGAAATAATTACTCTATTTTATTAAAGTTTTAATTAACGGGGGTGTGTTTGACTGTTGTTGTTTCTGTACCCGTCCTCTGAAATATATGTTTCTGTATGGCAGCATTAAGTCCAAATTAGTTTTAATTATGTTGAAAGCTCGGCGAACGCGAAATTTATTCGCCTTCATCCCTCGCCGAACGCGATCAGAGAAACGTAACATCCATTGTTTCTATTTTCGCGTGCGTGTGATGTGGGGGGTAGGTGAGCGCTTTTCAACTTTTCATCAAACACGCCGCGCCGCCGCCCCCACCCCGCAGGTCTATTCGCTTCGGTTTTGTCAGTCGCATGTAGGCCCTCGTTAGGGGTTTTCCTGCGGTTTTACCCTCCTCGACTCTTTTATGCTTTATGCACCACCGCCGGCTATGACATGACACACGAGCGTCCCATTTAAAAGTTACAGCTGCTAACAAAGTAACTACCCCCTCGCCCCACCCCCCTGGCACCTGTCAGTCAATTTATTAATTTTATTAAAACTCTACCCTCACTTACTTTGTTTATTTATTTATTTATTTATGTAATAAATGGCGCTTTGTAAAACGAATATAAATGACAGACACGATATTAAAAGTTCCTTCTTGCCTTGCGCTTGTTTTTTTGTTCTCGAGTTTCACAGAGCTCCCTCTCACGACAAAATATAAAATAATGAAGGAAGAGCAATATACTCGTATACGCTCGTACGAAGTTTATCTAATATTTGCGTTAAGGAGGAGAAACTTGAGCAAATATTTACCCCAAGTCTGGAGGGGGCGCACTTAACAAGTTTTTGACGCTCGGAGGACGTCGTTTGACTCGCCTTTGAAGTGCTGTTTGACTTGTTGGATTTTAACGAAGAAACGCGCGTCGCGCAGATGTGTACATAGAAAATCTAATTGGACATCTAGAAGGATGATGATGCCTGTCCTAATTACGAGTCCAGATTCCTCCAGGAGTGCCCTCCCCTACATTCTGTTTGGGAAAACTTCTTTCCCGCTTTATTATATTTATAAATACGTGCCCAGAGCCTCGGCAGATCGGTGTTAAATTTTCTGGTCCGGCGAACTCTGCGATGTAATTAAACTTTATTGAGTGCCCGAAACCGTCCGAAAATACATTTCACGTTAGATTTACTTTTTATTGAGTTAAGGGCGCGCGTAATGGGGGAAATTATGATTTTTCGGGGGGGTTTTATAAATTACGGTCGATTGTCGGATGTTGGGCGATAAAAAAGTTTATGTTTTCCTGTCCGGCGGCGGCGGCGGCGGCGGGCGTCGGGGCAGGCACAGGGATGACTTATCGTTAACGTTGTTGGAAATATTAAAACACTTTGAATCGGGAAATTAATTTTTCACGCGTGACGCGCCCCGTAATTACGTGGTACTTTTCATTCGGAAGTTAATCAATTTTCATTCGAATCAAAAACTCTGAAAAAGGACGTAAACCTTTCAGGGTGAACAACAAAAGTGAACGGAGAACTGTTTTCCTAATCAAAAACCTCAGAGATTAAAGTTGCCTTAAAAACAGAACAAAAAAAAGGATATTGTAAATAAACAGCTGAAATTTGATGAAGTCGGTACAAAGGAAAATGTTTAAAAAGATTCAGAAAGCAAATTTAAAGAATTAATAAAACAAGTGATTCCAGAGTAATTTTATCGTTGTTTTAAAACGAAGAAGAAAAGTAAAAATCTTTCCATTTTTACACCAAATCTAAATTGAATCGTCGCGTCGGTCGGTACATTCCTTCTTATTTTAATCTTTTGTTACGTTTGAATTTGCCGCTAAGAAATCGTGGCAACATAGCATCATCTCAGCCACGTTTAGGTACAGTTGGCAACCTTCCTCGTTACCTCGGTGCAGTTGGCAACTTTGTACACCTTCCCCGTTACCTCGCCAGGAGGAAAAACTCGCGTTAGGTGGACGCGCAACATTCATTGGTTATGGGGTACCACGTGACTATATTATGGTCCATCATTGGTTACCGTCTGTAATTTCCGCGCGTTACTTGGCGACCACCACCTTGGCTTCACGTTCCTGTTTCACTTGTGGTTCGGCTTTTGTAAGGTGAAGACGCGTCGTAGTGTGAACTCGGAATTCTTGCTGTTTGTGTGAGGAGAATTCATTAACGGCGCTGCCGGCATTCCTGACTACACCACCGAACGATTTGGGGTAATTTTAATCCCAATTCCAGGCCTGGGAGCTTTGAAAATCTCGAGTAATGGCGGATGCCAATATGGTCGCTAATGTCGTCGTTTCTTTTCATACAGGCTTCTAGTACTGGTTCAGCTTCTAGTTCAAGTTCTAGATCTACTTCTAGTTCTGGTGTGCTTCAGCCTGGCATTTTCCTAACCTACCGGTCCTATAAAGCAAACCTGACCAGCCATTTTGACGAGCCCTGTGAATCCAGTTTGAACCGCATTGTCGACGCTGAACGCGATCGGCAGAGGGCGGCGTAACTATCGACCGGCCACTGCGCTTTGGTCGGTAATTTTGATCTGACGCACCGACTGGACTGTCAATAAGGTTAAGGTATTTCTAACTTGATTTATTTTGACATTTCGCTGATGGGTTGGTTTATTTCTCCTGCATAATCGTATAGAGAACGAATTTCGGCCTATTTGTTGTGCTGCGCCTATTGAAGTAAATCGTAGCGTAAATTAAGCTGATAATTTTAGTTGTGTCAAAAACCTGCAGCATAGATTAAGCTTCGGGATGAATAATCTCTCGCCGAACCTTGTGTAAATTGTTTGTTAGCCTTTAGGCTTTATTTGAGTGTGTAACTTTAAGTGCGTGTTTGTGTTCACCTCCCTCACGTACCAGTGAGTTAAATGAGCCTCTGTTTACTTTTGATTTTCTGCCGATTTGGTCGAATCGGAGACGTCGACTGATCGTTTACGTTCGGTTTGTTAATCAAAGTCTCCTGGCGCCCTTTTAATTTTTACCATCTCAACTTAAACCCACCCCTATCTCCACTGTTTGCTAGTCGAGGCGAACGGCTGATACGTTTAGTCAGCAGAACTTGTACACCAACGAGGTAGGTACGAGGCTAGTCAATTAAATTATAAATTTGGTGATACTCTCTCTTTACAAAAAGAAAACTGTGCGGTTAATACCGATTCCATACTTTTCCATACTTTTATTTCACTTTCCATTACAAATTCTACTATTTTTTTTTAATACTTTTAAATTTCGATTTCATATCGCTTGAAATCTTCTCGACCCCAATCTCTTCTTCTTTATTTACATGAATTAAATTATGCACTCTTGCGTCGCTTTTTTATACAAAAAGAAACCGAAACAAACGATTTTACAATTGGCAATAGGCCAGCTGGCCAACGTGTCTCTATTCTCTGTTGCAATTGTGAAATCACATTTAAATATTTAAATATATTTCAGTGGATTTTCATAAAATGCAGCATGTAACATAATACTTCATGAATATTTAAATGACGAACGCTTTGTCACACAATCGAAAATGAAAATTCAGTAAAACGTTGGGGGCAGTCCATATTAAAATCCACAAACTTTAAAAGTGAGGCCCTCGTTACGTCTCGATTGATTTTGTTTTGCTATGTCCGATTGGTTTCAGCTCACACGTCATCAAGGATCAAAGCAGGAAATCAAACCAAAAATTTTGCCCTCTTCTGTTAATGCTTTTAGTTCACTACGAATTGGGGGCTGTTGGTTGTGATGTATTTAATCATCTCTTTTTATTTTCTGCGATAATTCTATCTTAGATTTTGTAAGAAACTGCATTAAGTTCATTACGTGAGTTAAATTCGATGGAACGTCTCCTACGTACCATCTAGTCAGAGTGTCATGTAGTCTGTTTGTCTGTAAGTGGCCAAAATAAGATGTAAGTATTTGTAGTTGTAATTAATTGTTAATAAATGTTTTGTTATACTGAGCTACGACCCTTATTTCATGTTACTTAAATTATTACCGTGACAGTATGATTTCCCGATGACTCATATGTCAGGGCAAGGACTGCATAAACTCCTACGGCAGACTTTCTAAAAGGCGGAAAAACTGATTTGTAGAACATTAGAGTAATCAGAGTAGTAGATTCCTCCTCATATAGTGCAAGCCATATAACCCTACTTATTATTCCTTTAATAAATGTATTGTTTAAGTGAGCTGCGTCCCTTATTCTCGTTATGTAATTTATTACGTAACATTGTTAAGCACCCATCCCTTACCTTTTGTTTCAACCAAATTATTTTTTTATTCTGTTGTTGATTGGACATTGAAGTCGATTCAAACTTCACGATCAGTCAGTTCCGATGTTACCAACTTTCATAAGCTATTTATTTTTAATAAAAACGAAGTTACGTCGCGTCGGTTTGCTCACGTTTGCCGAACAAACGATTAGGAACTCTCAATATGGCGCAACTTAAAATGCAACGCAATCGGTACGGAAAATTCGGCATTTTCGCCCGATTTGCCGGAAACGCGAAGTCTATCGCGCGAGTAAACTTTCGGCGGGCATGAAATATTACGGGAAATGCATCGTAAGAACTTTATCCGCCCGGCAACGGCTACGAGCGGAATGCAAATTCGATTTGTATAAAGTTCTAATATTTCAAAAATTATTCAGGGTCCATCGGGGGTAGTCCGCACGCTCTTTCTTCTTCTACCTTCCAGAGAGACTTCCCAGAACATGGTAAAAATGTTCAAAAAACACCATATCGCACAACAATTTATAATTAATTAAAAAGTTTATAATTTACTTTACAGGTGATTTGCATGTGTAAACGAAAATTCCAAACTCGACATTATTAAATTAAAATAAGAATCTCCTTTAGGCCCAATTGTACAATTCAAACTTAACTTTAATCCAAAGCTTAAACACTTAATTTTAATCGAGTGACTTTAGATATTTACTTTTAGCTTTTTCTGTAAGCGATAAGCAGATCTGTTTCTCGGCCAAGTTTTAATTAATCGCAGGACTGATAACAAGTTTATTTATTTCTTGCTCAACGTTTTGTGATCCCTTCTGGGTCGTACTAGTTACTGAGCATGTAGTGTATTTATTATTTTATTTAATTTTTCCCTCCTTTGCTTTTGGGGTTTCGTTGAACCCTCCCTTCTCCAGGAGTTTAGCTGGCGGTGCTGGAGATCATTGAAAGTACTCGCACAATTTGTTGTCCTTCGGGTAGGTGGCATGATTTAATTTTATATTGTTTAGTTTAAGTTTATTACTGCGCAGAATTAAAAGTTTTGTTTTGGGGTGTGAGTTTCAGCAGAGCGGGGCTCCCTACCACGCCTCGATACTTAAACGTGTGAAAGTGCAGCCAGAACAAGTCATCCGACCGTCGCGTCGGTGTTTGATTATAACGCGCTAAGCGACCTGGTCCCAGTCCCTTACCCTATCAGATACGGGTGTCTCGTATATGCCGTTCCTTTGAGTGGGTGTCTCGCTCATACCTACCAGGTACGGCCGGGTGTCTCGTATATACTGTCCGTTTGAGTGGGTGTCTCGCTCATACCTACCACTCCTGCGTGTCTGCTGTTTCCTACCGTCTCCTTTGAGTGTTTATTCGCTCTTACCTTCCGGATGCGAGTGTTTCTGCCTATGTTTGTAAAATTCCGGAAGCCCGAACCGTACCGTTAAATACCGATTTTTAGTCACAGCCGCGATTTATGTATACTTTCCAAGTTGTAAATATGTAAATATAAACTTTACTGTGAATAAAGTTGTGTTGCTAAGTGATCGACGCGTTTTTATTTACGCTGAAACTTTTTTTTTTAATTTTTTTATCGCCTATTTCTTAGGTCCTTGACAAGGGCGCCTACCAACTAAACTCCTTATCCTCTCTTGCAGCTGGTAATTCCTCGAATCCGCCGTTAAGCATTGCATCAAGAATTTCGCACTGTCCGGTGTTATGTTCAGTCGCTTGAATTTTGATGGCGTCGCGTCGTTGTGGACTAGTATCGGCCATGATCTTAGTAGCCATCGTTTGAGGTGTCGGACCCCGATGTGTTGAAGCGCTAATTCGAGACGAGAACCGATGCAGACCTCACGCCTGTGCGTTACCCTTACTCGAATGACTGTCTAGTTGATTCTTGATACACGCGGATATGCGTGTATGGGTAATAGTTGGTTAGTATTAGATGTGAAAGATTTCGCGTAAGCGTTCTCGACGGTTACTCATCAAACGTAGCTAGGAAACCTTGCTGACATGAGTGTCTTGGGGACGAGCCCAACGGATCCGTATTTCGGTCCCCTCATTGGCGTTGGCCTCTTAAAATGTGGCAGTGTCGATAGCTGGCGGATTATTT
This sequence comes from Dorcus hopei, assembly GCA_033060865.1. Lineage (NCBI taxonomy): Eukaryota > Metazoa > Arthropoda > Insecta > Coleoptera > Lucanidae > Dorcus > Dorcus hopei. The sequence continues at coordinate 42,671,070 of CM065423.1, read as the reverse complement.
AATATGCCGGACGGCGTCCCGCTGGCCATTTCAACATTTTGACGCCTGGGTTCTTTTAGTTGCTCGAAAGACACCAGAGAGAAATCGGTTGTTTGATGTTATGACCGGGTAATCCGGATGTCGCTTTGGCCAGAAGTTGACGGCGGTTCCGACCGTCGCGTCGGTGTTTGATTAGCACGGGACACTAGTATCCCGTGCTATCCCGAGATGAGTTGTAGGTAGCCATCGTTTGAGGTGTCGGACCCCGTTGTGTTGAAGCCTAGTATCCGAGACGAGAACCGATGCAGACCATACGCCGGTTACCCCTTAAAACTAACCTGCCTACCTGCCTATCAGGTACTTGCTGCGTTTTTTAGGGCCTGAATGATGTGTTTCCACGATGCCGAGTTAAAGGAATTCTCAATGTCCAAGGCTAACATTAGGCAGAAATGCCTATGTTGCCAGGCCAACTTTTTGGTATTGTTGACGATGTCTCTCACCTGGCACAGGGCATCTACGGTGGACCTGCCCTGTCTAAATCCATACTGATGATCGCTCAAGATGCTTTTGTCGTCTAGCTCCTCCACCAGCCTCTGTTTGACGAGTTTTTCTAGAAGTTTAGCGACTACGTCTAGCAGGCAAATGGGCCTATAAGTTGGACGGTTGAGTGGCATCCTTTAGCTTTTTTTTACGCTGAACCTGGACACCGACGAGCAAACCCGAACCGCTAGACCGACGTCGTGCAGGGCAACGGAAACAACACCAGAGAAAGAATAACGATCCGTTACAGTACTCTATTTTTGACACTGTCATAGTTACTTTATTTTGGGTATATTTTTGTATTTTTACTCACTTGCTACAGCTTTCGAGTCCAAGGACTACATCCTCCGAGAATGAAATCACGAAGTTTTCATTAAATATTTCTGGAAAACTAAAGTACTTGAATGGCGAATAAAAATTATTTGTATGGTTCAATGTAACAAGAATTACGTACAAGTTGTTTTTAAAAGGGGGAAGTATAAAGAGGGGTTTCCGGTATTTCGTGGGCATTAAGCCTTAATTCGCAGCAGGTTTTTGATGACGTCTGGCCAGGCTGAAAATAAGGACGCGAGTCGCAAAACAACATGATATAATAACAAAAGTCCGGGGGCTTAAAATTAATCCGGATTTATAAACGGCTTAGTCCTTAAAACTTCAGGTTTAATTTAGTAGCATTACTCGTCCAATTAAAAGTGCGTAACTCCGCCGTGACTTTATTTTCTCTCTCTCTCTCACTTGCATGCGCTTATATGTATAGAATTACTCTTACTTAGTTTTCTTTTTGGACAAAATCAACTATGTACAAAATAGTTCGAACAAGATACAATTATTATTATTATTAGTTTTAAATCTGTATATTTACATAGAAATTACGTCGACCAGTCTCTGATATGTACACATGTAGACCTCAGGACACTGAGGCTTTATTTATCATCATCATCATCGTATGGTGACGGTAATTAATGTCGATCATCCGTTATTTGTCACGCCGGCAATTTGATAACGCTCTGGAGTGGGAGTGGTATTATTAAGTTTGCCCAATTTATAATGAAACCGAAAAAAATTAATGAGACATGCGATTAATCACAATTAGTCAGTTCGTTCGTTAGAATCGGGTACGGATCACCTGCGGTCGCTACGTTGGTGTCGGCAGGAGGAGGACGAGCAGGCTGAAGAGCACCAACAGTTGAGACTGTGCAGAAGAGTTGGCACGGCCATGATGCATGGCCGCTGGGTGTTCTCCTGAAACAAGAAGATCTAGTAGTTACTGAAAACGTACACTAATCATTTATTAAATAATGCAGGCTTTCTATCTTCAAAATTACAGGGGGTGTGTCCGTACTTTAAATCTATTGAATTAAATCTAATGCTTGTGATTGTATGTAGTAACGAGTGGTTTTTTAAATCCGACGTCAAGTTAGCTGTGAAACAATTCATTCATAGCTGTGAAACATTCACAAATGCCTCTTCAAGGCCTACTTTGACGTCGGATTAAAAAAAAACACTCGTTATATATGAAACGGTCGCGAATTTGTTTATAAAACAAAAAGCATGTTCTTGTTGTAAAAATTAGTTAATCCCCTTGGCGATATTCTCTGGCAAGTTGGAAACACTCAAACAAGGGGTTTTTCGATTTGCGCAGTGAAGTCGACCGTTTTGTACCACTGGTCTAAGGCAAGTCTAGATCTGCCGCTAAAATCAAGTGTGACCAGCACAAGTTAATTCCCGAAATCAAGGCCAATTAGTTGCCGTTACGAGTCTCGTAAACTTACGAGGCCAAACAATTTTGAATCACATTCATAGCCATCTTCGTAACAGAGCTTCCCTCACACTCTGTGTGTGGACCGAAGTGTAGTCCTTGTCGGGAGATTTGCGGGTTAATTAGAAGTAATTCGCTGAGAGACCGAAATATCATAACTACCCACAGTAGAGTATCAAATAAAACGGTCAATTCTTACCATTGCGCATAGGGCTAAATAATCGTCGAAAACAACGCAATCAGAGGTTAACAAATGAAGTGAGAGTCACTGCACCTCCACCTCTTGGCGATAGGAGCGGTTGAGAATCTCCCCCTTCGCCGCGTTATTAGGTTAGAAACAAATAGGCTCACGCGCTTCCACGTGAAAAACTTGCGATTACTATTAATCCTCTCGCAAATTGATCGCCTGGGCGACATTTTGTATCACATACTTCCCCAAATATCTGATTAATTAATTAATTACGTTCATTAAGTAAGTACACTGTAGGTACACGGCCACACTGTGCGCTGGTTGATCATACAGAGCGTCTTCGAGTACTATTGAAAGTGGTAAACACGAGTACCAAGACCAATCTAATTTCGAAAACAACGTAACTGTTAATGTAAATTGAATAACAAGGTCCCCAACTATTGTTTGGGACAAGCATAAAACCACCAGCTGTGTAATTGAAAACAGTTAGTTCGTCACGATATTCGATTACAAAATCGTAATTTTTTCTTGTGTTCCTCTGAATTGGATTTTTAAAACGACAAGGTTTTTCCGCTCATTTTTCCAGACTGCAGTGCGGCTAGAAATCGGAGTTTTTTACCTTGCTCTTTGCAATAAATAATTAATTAAATATAAGTCCGTATTTTATTTACACGTAACCAATTTCCGCTATCTCAGAGTTACTATCGTCTCGCCAGGATTCGAAACAGGGTGCGCAGACATAAGTAGAGTCCTTCACTAATTAGCGATCACGAGGAAATAATTATTGTTTGGACATTTTTTATTACTATTTAGTTGTCTATAAAAGTCAACAAACAACACCCATTCGACTGATTTTTTTCCCTCTTTTAATTCTTTACACACCACCACATGTACGTATTGTATACAAGAGACTCGACTGTATTTTATTTACTCCGCGTTCCACTTCTTCGCGAGTTCGTCACTTAACCGTTGCTTTGTTGAATCTTCCGAAGTAATTTTCTAAACGGCGCGGAGCATCATCTCTCAAGGTGAATTTACGAGGAGAGGAGAGACGGGGGCTTTATACATACAAAATACACAAAAGCGCAGCCAGCGTGTAATAAAATTTCATTATAAACCGGAACGGGGGCGGCGGCGGCGGGCGGCGTCAGATGCGCAAAACAAAACTTTTTCCGCGATAATTTATTTAAACTGATTTAGCCCGGAGACAGTTGAGGCCGGGCAATGCGAGAAACGCTGCGGCGGACCTTTCGGAGTGGTGGTGGTGGCGGTTAAAAGCGACCGGAATTTATAGCATCTTAAAAAGTAATTATCCACGGTGCAACTATTAAACAAGTTGGGGGGGGCGCCCCCGTGTTTACGTAACACCCGCCGCGAATTAATTTCGGTACACTAATTAGCAACTGAGAAAAGTCCCACCCCCCATCGATGCACCCCCCAAGTTACTTGAGGGGGCGGTTGTTGCATTCTGTAGTTAAGGGAGGTGCAGGAGAATTGAGGTCAAATTTTCCGACCGTATTTTCATTAAAGCTCGCTCGCAAACATTTACGTCGCAAGGTATAATAGAAGCTAGTATTTCATGGAAGATCTGCTGTAAGAAATCGAGCATTTCATAATCTCATTAAACTCGATACATAACAGCATAACAGCGGCTCGCTTTATCAAAGGCCTTGGCCGATGAGAGTCTTTGTAAATTCGAAGAATTGAAAAAACGGAGCATTATGAACTGGTACACATGTGGAATACTACGTAATCGAAATTACCTACCTTTGTAAAATCATATATAAGGCCATGGCGTATAGCATGACAGATCAGACAGTTAGTGCCCGTCTTGTGGAGTGCAACTCCACAAGTCCGAGGGCCTTCACAGAATGTGATGGTGTGTGATTGCTCTCCAAAAATCCGCCCGTCTCTCCGTATCGAGTCCCATGGTTGGGCCTTGTAAATCCACGAGGCTAATTCATCTTCTTTCTATTATCACTTTGAACCACCCATCCCTCGCACCGCCATTACTGGGGCATAAAATGCCATCCATGAATTTAACCAATTTGAAACGCACGTTACTCAAAAAAAAAAAAACAATAATGTCCTCGACTTTTGTTAAAATAAAATGAGTTCTATTATAATTCTGCAGACATATAAGCGCAATTAGTAATGTTGAAATTGGAAGACCTTTCGGCTTACGTTCTTTTAACATAAAATAACAGACTACAAAGAAGGGGGCTGCTAATTAGTATCGGAGACGTGAAAGAGGCGAAAGTAAAAAGCGTCGCTTCGGAAGCCGGGACGGGACGATTAAAAGCCCTAAAATGCGATTTGTATGCATAAAAGTTAAAGGGCGGGCGGGCGGCGGAGGGTTCCGGAAAAATGCAAGCTCGAGAGCCATTTAGGAGAGGGTTTTTGTTTAGCGAGAAACGCCGTTTGTTTGTTTGTTTGCTTGCTTGCTTCATAAATTTAATTTCGAAAGCTGTTCACACGGGAATAACGCGGCGCATATTTATGCAAGAATTAAATTTATTTAAAAAAGACACGGGTCACCGCACGCGCGCTCGCGTTTTGTATGCATGCGAAACGGCCTACGCGGGGATTCTGTTTTTTAAACTCTGGGCGAAATTTCGTGTTTATTCAATCGTTGAACGCTTTTGATATTAAAATGAGATCAAACTTCATTGAACGTTTTTTTTTTGGAGGTAAATGAGAAATAACATAAATACTCGCCACACATATACTTTTTCGGGATTGTCGAAGTTACGTTCTTTCTTTTAAAATGACCTTTAATTTAAAAAAATAAAATAAAGAGAACATTTATACACGTGTGTATATTCAGAATAAGTAAGAACAATTATAAATTATAAAATGGCAAAATAAATTAATGTTTTCTCACCCGGGCCATGGTACTAGATACAGAGAGACGGGCGGATTTTTGGAGATCAACCACACAGCCTTCGGGCTCTGGAGATGTACATGATCAAACTGCTAGAAGTTGTCTGATTATCTATCGTGCTACGCAATGGCCTTTTAAGTGGTTTTGCAAAGATCATTTCTATTACGTAATTTTCTACATAAGGGCCTCCCGCCCTATGAAACATCGTGATTTCCCATAATGCCCACTTATGCAAGTGAAATTTTACGAATGCGATCTCATTGCGAAGATTAATCATGATTCATATCGGCCGAGACTTTTGATAAAGCGAGTCGCTGTAATACTTGTTTACATAATCTTTAGGTGGGTGAATCTTTCCGCGGCCGCATAGGCGATGCTTATGTATATATGTATGTTTTAATTTACTTGTTTTAGAAATAGTTTGTAAGTTGTTAAGACTTAAAATTCCTTTAATTTCATATTGCAAGAATTCAGGTGTAATCAGTGTTGTAACAGATACATTTTTCTAAGTATCTAGATTCAGATACAGGTACTTACCCTAATTTGTAACTCGATACAGTTACAGATACTTCTTTTTTAAAAGTAACTAGATCCAGATACAGATATAGTATAAATGTATCTAGATACCTTTTAGATACATACATAAATGTGTTACATAATAATAAAAATAATAATGTTCTTTATTTCAATTAAAAAAAAAAAACTGACAAAGCATCAAAGTTTGAAATTGAAAAATGTAAACAGAAAGAACAATCATCGTTTTGTGACAATAATAAAATTACACTGAAAAGTAGTACAAGACATCAAACGAACAAATTCACAAGTTCAAAATAGATTACATTGCATACAGGGTGAATGACAATTGTACCGACGAAAAAAAAACGCATAAGATAATCGATGTTACAGATTACGGGAAGAATGTTCGAAAAATTCTTGTAAACAGTTTATAATTAATTAAAAAATTGCGTATGAAATGCGATAATAGGACTGTAAATTTTTTTACTGACTCTCGCTTGCACGCATTGCGACCTTGACAAACATTTCAATTTATTTTATTACTCGTTTAACAGCTGGTGAAGGCAAGTTTCTTTTACGTGACGTAATTATTAGTAATTTCTAAATACGAATAATAAATTCGCAAATAATTGTGTAAAAATAATTGTTTGTTAATTCGTGCGGATTATTTACTAGACCAAAATGTACCAGCCGTTTCGTTCGCAACAAAATCACAAGGATTTAAATCTGGTGATCACAGGGGTCATATGACCGGCCCGACAGGCATCTGATAGTAAATAAATAGTAATAAAAAACTATTAGGATACAATCTGTTGTTTTAAACGTCGCGTCGCTACTATTATGCGAAATACTGATTGGTAATAATTATCACCACAAACGAATGATTACTTGATTGCAGTTGCGAAGTATTGCTTAAACCAATGCTGGGCACGAGAGTCCTGGTGAGTCATCCCCTCCACAAGCAACAACTGTAATCGGCGACAATCGAAAATATTCGCCACTCGTCGAAACATTAAATTGCGCGTCGTTGGTTCTAGGCGTGCCGATTTCAATTTAAGCTGGAATAAGCGCGAAACACTTGCTGAGAAGTATAAGGGGTGGTGGAACTGCTCCCCTACCGTGCTTGGCCCTGGCTTAAACGAATCGGTTTTCTCCTAAAATGTGACCTGAAGTTATCACCGACTATAAAATCTTTTTGAACGTAATAGATTTAAAATCAATCATTTAAGATCACGTTTAAAAAATTCTAAGGAATAGTTCATAATTAATTAAGAATTTGTTAAAGTTTTAATAGAATTGTGTTAATAATTCCTCACACACAAAACGAATTTATTTGTTTACCAGGTCTTCAAAGTGTTGTTATTCTTTGCGTGGAATAATCTATTTCAGGTAATTTGCTGCATCCGTTATTTGTCAAGCAAATATTTTCGAGTTCGCATTCGCGTTGAGTCGCGTTGACCTAAAAACGGAGTTGTGAAATTCCACTTAAAAGTCAAGATCACGAAGCCATGCTGCAGTATCATAAAACTATAAAAAAACTTTTATGTCAGCATTTATTTCGTTCATCTGCTCCTAGAATTTTTTACCAGTAACTAAAGTAGAAAGAAAACATTTTTCCCATACTCTCGGGCATCGCTTCTTATCGTGATTTCATTTTGTCGGTATAATTAACAGTCACCCTGTATATTCTTCTACTAAATATGGCTCCAAAGTTAAGAGTAGTCGATATAATTATGTATTTCCGTACGAAACCTTCTACTGTTGCTACGTACTCAATTAAGCAGATGGCGTTTTGCGGTTTTCGTGCAGCATTTGTGATTGGCTCATTCAAAATTGTAGCCAATCACAAACGCTGCACGAGAATCATAAAACGCTATCCCACTTAGCTGAGTAGGTAGTTTTACTGATTTATCCGTTGTGAAAGTTTATTATAAAAAGGAGATCTTTCCATTAACGTTTAGCCTGTCTATTGGAAACTGTACTTTTAATGTCTTGTAACATAGTGTGAGATGGCATTTTTATTTTTATTTCAAAAATGTATCTGTGTATCTAAATGCTCAAATACATACATAAATGTAACTAAATACAGTTACAGATACCAAGTACTACAATGTAACTAGTTACAGATACAGATACACTAAAACTATCTGGATACTGTACGAGCTAAATACTTGTAACTAGATATGTTACAACACTGGGTATAATACCTGCGGCGCCTGCTCGAATATTACGTTTGTATTAACTTCTATGAATTAAAATGTAAAATTTTTAATACTAAATATTTTCTTTTTCATTTGCAACGAGAAAGCAGTCATTCATGTTTTTGCACGGCGACACACACAGGCGACATCGTATCGAGTCTAACTTATGTAATGAGCTTAATGATTATGAAATGCTGGATTCTCTTAGTTTCGGAAGAGAAAGCTTACATTTTAAAATACAAGGTGACTGACAATTGTTTCGCCAAAAAAAAAAAAACAAAAAAAATTTATGCGAAAAGTATGCTGCGGCACTGCGTATGAAATACAACGCCACGTTTTATAAATGCGACAGTAAATTGGAGTAGAAAGTTTTAAGTCTATTATTTTATTGACTGCACACAATGTGACCTTGAAATTCATCTGAATTTCGTCCTATTTTATGTTTGACAGCTGGGAATGAAAGCATGAGTTACGTTTCTTTTACACGATACAAGTAAATGGTGATTAAATTGTTGGGGACGTTTGAAAATGTCAGAAGCTCACTCAGGATGACTAGAAATTGATGCTGGTTAAATAACTAATAAGGAATTATCGCGACGTTTCACATTTCCAAGGAATCGCATAAATAGATCGGTTTTCCCCGAAAATGTGAAACGCTTTATTATACCCGCAATTCATCGCTGACATTTTTTTTTACTTTCTAACGAGCGAACCTAGTTCGTCATTCATGCAAACTAACAGCTGATCGTTAAAGCTTGCGCCGATGTGAAGGTCGATCAAAGACATAAAAATGATAAAACTTAGATACCTACAGCTGTAGAATTCTTTGTATTTCATTATTTTCTTGTTTCTTTTTGTAGCAAGAAAGATCTTCACTTTCCGACAGGAAGAAAACCATTTTTTTTAAATCTGTGGTGATTGCCCAACGGGGTCCTAGGTCAAAGACTTGTCAGGACCTCAGGAGCGGGAGTGTATTTGAGTGTGTGTAAAGTGTTCCATGGCTTTGTTACTTCCAACCTTCTCGCCGTTTAAGGGGAAGCAGTGTCGAATTTTATCCCCAACACTAAAGGGTACCTGAAGTCGATACCGACCACCCCCGAGAAAAATCCCGAGTGCGGTTCGAACCGACGACCATGCGATTGCAAGGCCGGTCCTCTTACCACTGGACCGTTCATGGCCGATTTCTTCACCATGTTTAACCTAAGGTTAATTTATCTAACAGTTGGAATGCGACGTGCAGTTGGCCGTACACATACTATGTGTCACATTCTAACTGACAGATAAATTTAACCTCAAGATAAGGCGATGAAGAAATCGGGCATCAGGCGTTAAAAAAAATGAAATAAATTTTCGTTATTTATTGTTCGAGTTTTCTTTGGATATTCTCAGTAGAGGGAACTTCTATAAAAGATGGATCGGGCGCGAGATTTAAATCGGCGATACATAAATTAATGTTTAACAGCGATTCGTAAAATGATGAAAATAGAAGCGTTAGTTGATGAACTAAAGCACGTAGATTTTTTTAACATTTTCCCATACACTCGGATTTCGCTCTGTTCGCGGGTTTTTTTTTTTTTTTGGTGGAACAATTTTATCTAGTTTAAGTTTGAATGAAACACATTCACGGAAGGCAAATACGAATATTAATTTGGCTCGTTCGCCTTGAATTAGAAATTTGCAATCAATTGAGGATCTCTGTAATTGATTTTCAATTCAGAGGCTTAGACGCGAAAGTCACTCAATTCAATTATCGATGGTTTACAGCAGGATTATTCGATTATCAACTTCAGACTTGCATCCCTCAACCTCAAAAGCAAAAGAAAAGACTTCCAAGGGCAGGATATGTTTTTTTTTTTGTTGGGACTTGGACTTAATTGAATTCGATATAAAATTGTAGAACATCGCCGATTCGGGCGCCAACTTTTTAATACCCACTTTCGCATTTAATCTCCTGTTGTAAGGTTAAAGTTTCGACGTCGTTGAAAGGGAGAGAACTTTTGATTGATACGTTTTTGCACACCGCCTGATCGATCCCCTTATTATTCTACTCTTGCTCTGTCATAACAGATTACACGTGCGATCAAGGGAAAAAATATTGTACGCGTATTATCTTATCTAACGGACGCTTTCATGAAAAGTAATTTTTTTGTGCGTAGAATAATATATTAATGAATATTAGTCAAAGGGAACCGGCAACTATTCTGCGCTTCCAATTAGAATAAGTGACAAGAGTCGAGTAACATATTCCAGGGATTAACTTAATCTAATTTGATTAGGTGCTAATTCCTCGCCTTCATAATAACTAATTACAACACACGCTGCTTCCAGATCTCGCGCCTCGCATGCGAGCGAACGTGTTCTTTTTGTCTTCATTATTTCTGATTAACTCGCATTCGCGTTGACGTTTTTTTAATTGCAATTACGTCGTCTACTACCGCGAGAGTAGTTCACAACCTGAACCATAGGCCACCAACAAAACACTATGGAATGATCCGTTAGTGATCGGACTGACGTAATCAAAGACGCAAGTGTAAATTACTCGAACGCGGCGATAATTAACATAAAATAAATCTCCGGAATAAATTTCCACTTTATTCGTCCGGCGTTCTCCTCCTTAAAGAGGAAATTTAGGGGTTCTCTTCGACCGGGCCATACATCTAACGTAAAACCGGTTATCGCCGGGAGCAGCTTACAAAGCAAAACGCAATGCAAAAACTAAATTTATGACTCTTACCATTAAGGATGTGCACCCGTACATTAGCCGAGTTGGCGTTGGAAGGGATGCAAGTGTAGAAACCGGAGTCCGCCTGCACGGCCTTCTGGATCAACAGACGGCTGGTCGTCACGAGCCCTTTCTCCGTCACCAAGCTGACGCCGCCCCTGGGCGAGTCGAAATTTATGATCTGCGAATTGTGCGACCACACCATGGTCGGCGGCGGATTAGGCGCGAAACGGACCAGGCAGGTTAGGTTTATGGTCGAGCCCATGTTTATGAATAAATCCGGACCACCCAGGATTTCCGTAATTGACTCTGTAACATAAAGGGATGATGTCTTTAGTAAACTTGCAGAGAGGTCCACCAAATAAACTAAGTTGTTACTGGCCCCACGTTGGGCGCCATTTTTATGCGATATTTATTTCTCTCGAAGGCCCCACGTTGTGGTGGGTGCTCTTTCTTTGATCTTTATTTGAAAATTTGGGAATCTTTTGCAATTGAATCGTTGAATAACTGGCAAGCTTAGTTGCCAGCTTTCCTCGAGATATTGTCACGTCTCTCTTTGAGACCGTTTACTCGTAAATTCCTGCGCGATTTCCATCGTCGTAAAATTAAGTTAGCATTAGCAGGAATTTGCGTTTTAAACGTGTCGGCCCGACGAAAGATATATTATGCGCTTTCGCATGCAAATTGCATCAACTTACTGTGCGGCAAATTGCATTCGAACACAATCGGATGGGAAACGGCGGCGGGGGCGCACTCTACATAGAAAATGAGCGGCGGCTCAACTTAAATTCCGCTCGTGTGCCCCGAATAAAACGGAGCCGAGACTCTAAAACTTAGGTCATTTGTGTTTTGCTGATTACTGTCGTCCCTCTGAATCGTAATGCCTTCGGTTGGATGAGTGCCTGCGCCCCACGATCGGCACGCTCGCGCTCGCACTTTGACCAAGTCATTATGCCGCGAGTTTGCTAAGTCCATAACCGCCCCCTCCTCCTCCTCATCTTTAAGGCCTTTACAAACACACAGACATGCTCGAAGGACCATAAATACTAGTCCTTGCCCACCCAATGCCCTTGCCTTTTATTTAGTTATTAGACCGAGAAGCTCCGATCAATTCGATCAAAATCTCCAAATTGCAACTCGGAGCACACGTGTTCCAAAAACGGATGCAGGTGTTCTGCTTCCTATTTAAAATGTATAAATAAATAAGTGTATGGAAGAATTATTTAATGAGCTGGTCGCTAGACGTTAAAGGCTGGGGGTAGATTGGAAGTTTACAAGCATGCCTGTGTGTGTATGCCGAACTTAAACCGTGGTGAATTAATGAGTCGACTTCCGCATGCGGGGTATAAAGTCTCCGGGCAGGTCGCTTCGTTACGAAAGCCTGATGACGGTGGCCAACTTGCGACCTGAATACACAATGCGACTCACAGAGGACCACCGCTGACAGGTACGGGTTTGACGTTGGCACAGCTTCGACTTTCATTTCATCTGTCGACTCCGCGTTCTTTTATTCATGCCTTATTCCGCAGATATACTCCGCAGAGCTTTTATGATTCGTGCGAGCGTCAATTCTTTTACTTTCCGCCGCTAATCACAGACGACGGAGCCGAAGAAAGCTAAGCATCGCGCTTACAAAAGCTCGCCTGATTTTTGCGTCGCGCTTTGAAAAAGCGCTGCGCTCGTGTTTTATGCATGAGAGCCGCGTTTTGGTTGCTTTAAAAACGCGGCGCGGTGGTTCGCATACTTTTAACTTTTTAAGCTAAAAGCGGGTTAGATAAAAATTAAAAAATGAGAAAATATTAAACTTGGCGCCCAACGTGGGGCTCTCAAGTAACATAGTAATACGGTATATAAACCAAAACGAGGGTGTTTTCGCCCATCGTAACTTAACTTATTAGCTTCTCCCCTAGCTTGATCTAGTGTATTATGAGATTCTACTTATCTAATAGGGGGTTTCCTGGGTCCCTCAACTTTGTCTTAGATGGCAAGCTCTTCTGAGTCATAAGATTCCTAACAGTTACAGTGTATTCATAAATTCTGCTCGAGCTTTAATCGATTGGTTCATCTGATATAGGATTTGGAAGATCTGGTGCGGGAAACTTCACAGTAATGTTTACGTAGGTATTTCACAAAATGAGTCATCGACATTTTTGAGGTAAACTAGATTTAATAAATTCTAACGTATTGAAATGAAATTACCTAAAACTGTTTAAGTCTGCGTAGTACAGAGAGTTTTGATATTGACGCGGCTATAAATCTAGAGAGCGCGGACACTCTCAACTTTCTTGTCCGGTTCTTCGGGGTCGAGCTGCCCAGTGCAAAACGTACCGAAATTTATTTCATCCCGAGGAAATATATAAATAGCGCGGGTATAAATCAAAAGCGTGACGTTAAATTCGAGTCCACGCTATGCCCATATTTATCGTCGGAGCGCTGGAGGAGAGCTCTTTGTGACTTTCGAAAATTACAACGTAAAATATTAGAAGCGTCAGTTACGTGTAGCACGTATAACGAATTGTGTTGTGCACACTGCGACGTCGTCGGTCGTCCACTTGAATTAAATCCATTCACGTGGTTTAGACACGATACCTTCATACTGATTTATATGCATGTACCGGGTGTTTCAGTGAAGATGCACCAAACTCGGTATGTTGGTAGATATCGTGAAAAGAAATAAAAGTTTCCTATAATATTTTTTTTTTAAATGAATAAGTTTTGAGATAATCGAAGGGAAAGGAGAATCGTATATTTTTAAAACGTACAATAGATGAGAGCGGCCCGAATTCTTAACCTACCTTAACGTTCGGTTTTTTACTTTATTATCCCATAAACTGTCGCGCCTCAGATGATATTATGATGAAACACATTTAGTTCGTTCACTCCGTTCGTTCACTAACGTTGTAGTGGCGAGTAATTAGTTGGTGTAGTTTATACTTTTCATTTTTAAGTTTATTATGTAAGTGTGTGTGTGGGTGTGTTGGTGGTGCGATGGGCAATTACACATTTCGAGAATACGCAGATTATTCGAAAACATGTTGTAAGGTAATTGCCATTTGCGTAATTCGCCCGCATCCGAAATTGTTTCTTCCTCATGTGATCAAGTTCAGTCTGATAGGCAAATAATTTAACAGACCGGCGTGGCGGAAGCAACAATTCTATTCAACAATTCTAATTTATTAATTGTACATAATAGTAGTAATTGTTGGATACAGAAACAAATAAAAACGTTACAAGCGTTAATTATTTATTGTACATTATTAAGACTCGGCAAATTTGGTGTAATTACTGTTTGCATAAATGTTAGTGCGACGAAAACGTACGCTTTTTTCAAAGTGTTCGTCTTTAACACGTCTTGCGGTCAAGGCCAAACTTAAAAGCCTCTAATAAATTTTTTCGTTTACGATAGTTATTTACTGTCTTCTTGCAGGCGCGTGCCATTCATAAAACAATTTAAATCGCTCGTCTTGTTTCACGGCTGCAGAAATTTAAATCGCTACGGTATTTCTAAAAACATCGGCTCCAAATTATGCAAATTTCAAGTTGCACCGATTAAAAAATTTTATTAAGATATTTTGTTTGAAATAATGTCAGAAACGTGTCCCTTAAGTTTGGTGCATCTTCAATGAAACACCCTGTATACATAGTCACTTGTGAACTTCATGAAATCTATAAATCTATTAAATCTAAACTCTACTTCTTTCTCTTCACTGGCTTTAAGTGTTCGTGATAATCCTTGCTGGTGTCGATTAGGAGTGTTAGCTTGACCTGGTTAGGATTTTTCCTTACGGTGCGGTGCCTTGGTTTTAAACTCAAGCCAGGCTGCCTCTTTCATCACCTCCTCCAGCCACTTAATCTCATCGTCTTCAATGAGGAGCTTCTTCAATGTCGGTTAGGATCTAGAATGTTCCAATACGGCTGCCAAATTGGTAGACCTCATGTCGCCCCTGTCCTTCTCTGTTCGTTCGCATCGGTTTTTCTAGAAAGTCGGTGATGATTGGCCACTTTGGAACAGGTGACCCCCGTCCTTGCTTGCGGTTGCACTTCAACACCGAATCCTGTACGATCGCGCCAGTAATTCTGCTCATCGCCTAGAGTGCACATCGTCGTTTGTTGTGCGAATTCATCAGACCGAGATGTTTGATTGAATAGTGAATAGTGAATTGACAAAATTGTTTAGTTAGCATTTCACAAGTACGATCATCGACACAGGCTTAATCGCCGTGGAAGTTGTCTAGCATCAATTGCCGACGTCTGCTTGGCTTGCAGGTCAAATTCTTTTCCGGTCGATGGAACTTATGCACGTTTAACGTTTTAATAGAGGGAATTCCATGCTGACAAATGAAAACCAAGTTGTTTGAAC
This sequence comes from Dorcus hopei, assembly GCA_033060865.1. Classification (NCBI taxonomy): domain Eukaryota; kingdom Metazoa; phylum Arthropoda; class Insecta; order Coleoptera; family Lucanidae; genus Dorcus; species Dorcus hopei. Next base: position 42,655,919 of record CM065423.1, on the reverse strand, counting down.
TAACTTAAGAATGCTACACAACAGTTCGGATTTCATTCACGCTCATTAAATGTGACGCTGACAATTTTGGAACATCGATCTTTGGACCCGAACCTCTGGAAACGCACTTTGTGGCATCCGGCACGGCTGGTATGAAAAGGGAAATTTATAAATCAAGTGGGCAGTAGTTGATTAGTTGTTAATCAATGAGTTGTATAGTCGGAAACAGTCGTTTTCAGAGTATTCATTAATATAATTAGTTTAATGTATTTGGTGAATTTTATTTGTGACTTCTGAATCGGTCCTTGGGAGCGGCGTTTGGTTGACCTTGGTGCAAAGAGGCGAGGTTATGTTTCGTTCGCCGATATCCTACCCTGCAAGCGAGTGCTCGATATAAGGGAAAACGTAACGTGGTCGCGACCCCATTATAACATAAGTACGTCGACTATATTTCCCTTACAACGTAACGTGACGGAGGCGCACTTAAAAAAGGACAATTTATTTCTTTTTGGGAACCAACGTTTTTTTATAACGTAACAAGGCGGAGTGCATCCCTTCCATTCTTGCATTCTTGACATGGTATAAGCGCCGAAATTATGACTTTCGTAACAACCTTTCGGTATCTTGATATTGTCACGAGGGGGAGGATTCTAAAAACCACAAGGGTTTTTTTTCTGTGTTCCGCGGATAAAAATCATAAAAAGTATTCGAACGTAGACTTGTGTAATTGAGGGCAGCGTACGACCGTGTTGAAAATGTAAACACAATAAGGAGGTAACTGATACGTAAATGTTCATATTTCATAATAACACATCAGCGGAATTTATTACAAACGGGACCACGGGCGTATACTAACGAGTACGAATGACGCAAACAGACAGAAAGCAAGTGACGAAAACATGCAACGCGCGACTAGGCAAAAAACGTGTATTTAATGTGCGGGCCGAAATTAGGAAGTGAGTCGTTTTCCACCGGACCGACTCAGGGGGCACTAGTGCCAACCAACGAGGGGACGCCCAACATTGCCGCCGCTAACGCCCCGCATTGTCGTCGTCGCCACCCCAGCATCAGCATTACTGCAGCCACATCATCTGCCACACCTACTAATTGTCAATGGGTGCTGATCCTGCATAATTTTGAAATGCACACAATTGCAATATTTCCGAAACGAATTTAAATTTACTTATTTTCCCAGATAATGACAACTTGACACTATTCAGGCTTTTCTTTTGTTGCGGTCTGATTTGGGGCTACCTTGCTGGTATATTTTGGTACTGACAAAGCTACTCATACACCGTCGGACTCGACGTCTCGATCCAGCCTGCTTGATCCTTGTCAACGTTCGAAGACTAAAGCGAATACGCACGGGAACGCTGGCCGACGTCGGACGACGCCTCGACGCCCCGGTTGTTACATCTGCACGGATTATATCTGACCTGAAGAAGAACAGGTCGACGACCGTTACGTTTGTTTTGTAATTAAATCTTTTTTGCACTTTATCACACTAAGCTTAGATTTTCTGTGTTGCTCGTGAATTATAAATAATTTGTTTTTAATATACCGCCCCTTTTAACTTGGGGTTACGTATGACCTCGCCTGTCCCACCGGGCTAGCCGGCAATTGGGACGATCTTAGTTTGCCCTCCCATAATTTGCCTTGCCACGAAGAAGCACATTTATTTGCTTTGTGTGCCCCTCTTTTAATCTTTTTCTTTTTTTTTAGGTTGGATATTACTTAACGTCTGGTTTTCTTCAAACTTTAAATATCGCACATCGCCTTCTGTATCACGTCTTTAGTAAAAGACACGACGAGTATGTCTATGTTTCGTGTCCAAACGTATGGCGCGCTTCCTCAACACATAAAATTAACCTAATTTCTAAATGGAACTTAACGAACGAGAGGCGTCGGAATTCATTTTTATTATCCGCAGTAAACCATTTTTATTACACCTTAAGCGTCGGACTAAATTTAAATTATCGCGGTCGTCCGGACCAGCATTTCAATAGTGCGATAACATACTGGTTAAATGTCTCGTGCGGAAATTGCAAAATCTAGCGTGAATTTTCGCCTAATACGGACCTACGATCGTCAGAAGAACCGGGTGGCCGATGGGCGGGGTCGTGCTGATCTGGCATTCGTAGATGCCCGAGTCCTTCCGTTGGGGGTAGCGGATCTTGAGGGTCCAATCTTCCGTGTGAGGTGAGTGGACCGCCTCGAATCTCTGATCGGATGTGTACGTATAGCGGCCGACGGTCAGCAAATGTATATCGCGATGTCTGACCCAAGATACCTGAAACAAATGAGTTTCATTATTACTTTCGGGATGCGAAAGAGGGACATTTGTTAAGGTCGGATACCGGACGTTCTCAGCGTGTGGTTATTACTTCTTGCCTGTCTCATAAGACCGTTTAACGTATACGTATATTATTTCGGTTTGGCTCAGCCGATATAGGTTTTGGAAAATCTGGTGCGGGGAAATTCACATTACAACTTGCGTAGGTATACACGAAATTTTTGGGGCAACTTAAAAACGAACTGTTTAAGTCTCCCTCAATGGCAGCTTGTTAACGACCTCGACATTTCGCCGTCGCGTCGTAGCAAGCGGAGCAACGAAACGGAACTCCGCCGTTCGGATTAAACACAATGCCCTCTCGTTCCCGACTTATCCGTCTGGAATCTCCGCCGAACGGCTAATATATCGCGCGGCTTCGTGTCGCACTATTTACATTCGCCGGGGTTCATCTTCTCCGTTTCCGGGGCGCAATAAGCAAGGGTTAGATTCCATAAATAACGAACGGCATCTATATTTACCTACGACCACTTGCCGTCGTAATAAATTGTTTTGCGAGAGCATCGGCCGAGAGATACCGCCCGGATTTATTTGTTATCATTCCGTAGATTTCCACCTGGCTTCGGGGACGATGAGGAGGGGCTTTGTGCTTGATTCAACCTGCGAGCGCGGATAATCCGGGGAGGACTTCGATGGGATGGGATGGGACGGGGAGGTGAGTTTTTGTTCCTGAATTACATATACCTACACACACACCCGGATTACATTCGCACCGGTGTCAAATCATTTCGAATTTTTTTATTTAACTTTATCGTTCCATCTCTTTTCGAAGTGACTAATTTATTGCCCCGACCTCGAGATTTGTTTAAATAAAATAAAATAAATTAGGTACTCAAGTTCTTTTTTGTGACTAGTTCCATTTTTTAGTATTGTGTTATAACGTACAATTCCGTTAAACGTATTTTGTCACAATATGGCTGCCGAGATGGTAAAGCGACCTCGCGACGCCCCTGTCCTTGCCCGGTCAAAAGTATTGTTTTTTCGGAGGTAACCCCCTCTGGTCTGTGTTTTGAATCAAGTACCATCGCGCCAGTATTTCTTAACCACGCAAGGGTGCACAGCGTTTTCTTTCCTTGGCTGGTAACCTTTTCTTCAAATTTGTTGTCTGTGAGAAAGCTGAACGGAATAATGTAATCCGTGATCTGAAAGACGCACTCTACGTGAAACTGTTTTTCGAAACCTGACGACCACAAATCTGTTGACCTTTTGAATAGACGCAAGATTTGAATTTCTTTTTTTAAATAAAGACAAGTACGTAATGATTATTTTTTATTTTCAATTCATTGCCCCCTTTTATTCTGGGTTTCGGATGACCCTACCTGTCCCATTGAGATAGCCAGCTTTGGGACGAGATTAATTTGCCCTTCGAAAAGCTTGCAGCCTTCAGGTAGGTAGCAAATAAAAGGATTGATATTGTAATAATATTATCACTTTCCTGATTTTGCATAATTACAGGAAATTTGGAGAAGCATAATAATTGAAAGTTGCGCTAATACTTCGAAGATTATGTTACGACTGCGCCCGGCGGTCTCATGCGGCAAACTTTCCCGAAATCGCCCTGTTTTACCCGGTTATCTCCGGATAATATCTCAGAAGTTATTGTTGCGCACAGCTGCTCCGCTTCCGAACTAATATGTAAATGCACTTTTATTTTTATGTACATTAGATTTGACTGCGGGGGCAAAGCCGACGGAATTAGGTCGCTTCTTTCGCGAAATTTCCGCAATTCGCAAAAACAAATTCGCTGCCACATTAAATTCCACATGACGTGCTGCTCCTCGTACGCAAACCGTTTCCGCTTGGTTTAGCTAAAAGATTTACGCGATGGCGTCTTACGCACGTCGTTCCGGGCGTTCCGGATCGGTACGGTAAGAAGGCGTAAGCCTTGCGTTAACCGGAATTATTCGCTCGCTGTGTTTTGTCAGGGCGTTTTACGCTCGAAATAAGGAATCCATTTGGGCGTTTGCGTCTCGCCCGCGAAAGGAACGCATAAAAGATAATTGAATATGGGCCTGCTCGCGGCGACGCCGCCGCCAGAATTAAGAGGGAATTGTTTAAATGCTTTACGACGACACCGTCAAATCCTCGGTGTACGACCTGAGGTATTAGCGAGTGTGAATTGAATTGAATTTGCCAAATTTATTTAACTCATTGTCTCGACTATTTACATTCCACTATTAATTCCATAATTACGACTAAGGGGGTGTTTTTGTTTCAATTGCGCAAGAAGGAATTTGAAGTCTTTTTTTTAAGAAATTAGATTTCATTTCGAGCCCTCTCTCTATAATAAACAATACGCCCAATTACTTATAATTTGTTCGCTGGACTTCATCTGGCGCTCTACAAAGAGCCCCCAACTTTCCAACTTCCACGCCGCAGTCTGCAGGAAATTACGACCCGGGGCGATATATAATATCGCTTTTTATTTTGGCCGAAGTTTTGTTAACTTTCAGTCAGTGAGACGAGCTCGCCTTGCGAAAAGACCCGCAGGCAATCACGGCCATTTTTGAAAGCACACAAATGTATAAATGAGAAATTATGGGCCTACAGGACTTCACGTCCACCACCTACAACTCCACCCCACCCCCACATTTTCTAGTCAATATTATTATTTACTGTAAGAAGTACATGTTTAATTACGAATTATCGATGGTTGTCCCATTCCCATTCTGCAAAATCAGCCGAAAATTTAAACTCTAAATTATTAAATTAAAATGAAAATCTTCTTAGACGTATCCACGATTTTAACGTAAACATTCTCATCTGATAACGGGATCAAGCGGAAAGCTCCTAGTCAAAATATTAAACATCCACAAAAAAAATTTAACTTTGATTTCATCCTAAACATTCTCAAGTTGTTACGGAAATAATTTATGTAACTGAAATAAGGGTCGTAGGTCACACTAATAATCTCATGACCGACTCGTCGACTGTTTAAAGGGATTTCGTCCGAGGACGTTTCTCCTGGGGTGCCTTGACATAATATGATTCATGCGGAACTGCAAGCGTGTTACTCGGAAGTTGCGTATTCCTTCCTTGACATTTCCGAACGATTCATACTTATATAATTGTTTACGGTAAGCTTTAGCTGACTGATTTTTGCAGCTGCGGATTCTTGCGTTGTTGGCATTGTCCTTGTCCTTGTTACAATATGATAACGGGTTCGAGCGGAAAGCCCGTAGTCAAAATACTAAATATTCACGAAACATTTCAAACTTCGATTTTAACCTAAACATTCCCATATGAAAATGTTACGATATGATATAAATTAAATAAGGGTCGTAGCTAGATTAAATAATACAATTTATTATAATGAATAATAAAGTTAAACAACGTTTACTTAAATAATTGGGCAGCCTAATTGAAGTTCTGATTTAGATCTTACCAATTTGGGAAATTGCGGATTTTTATTTATACTTACGTACAGTTTGGGAGTTGAACAATTCCGACTGTAGACGAGGGAGAATCTAACAAGATCTAACACGTCCCACTTGCCTATGATTCACGGTCGAAGTCTTGCGTTGTTTACGTTACGGCGACGCGACGCGACGCGGCGCTCGGATGCATGTTTGTTTATCTTAACTTTGCTAAGTGAACATATTGATCTAGTTTACATTCTCCTTGTCGCAATAACTGATTCCAGCAGAAAGCCCCTAGCCAAAATGCTGGCTCTCCTTCAGATAAGTGACCATTAAGATACGTGAAAGTAGGAGAACTCTTGACTTGCTACGTTTTTAGAGCAATGCATGGTTACTACCCTATCTAGTAGGCAACTTAAGTCATTCCAGTGACCCAATTGGACGTGACCGAAAGGGGACTCGACTGGAGGACAGCACCCCTCGGAAAGCATTGTTTAAGAGGGGGAATTTTTTTTTAATATAACGATGGGGTTACGCCGTAAAACAAAATTCGAATTCGCGAACGGTTGCGTTTCCCCTTTTCATTTTTTTTAACTTTATAAAATGTTCACCAGACTCTCTTAGCGAAGAGGTGTTCGATTGGATAGCTTTCGAGTGTCTTTATTTCCTCGCATAGATCCTGCAGACAATTGCGGTTAACGTCCCCATACACCCCTTGGAGGCTCAACTAGAATCTGAAAGAAGCACCTACAACCAAGAGGTCCCCTGCTACTGTGTTTCGTCCTCTCCCCCCGAGAGTAGGAACAATTTGTATCCCCCCATTGTATGGAGTTTACCCGATTATTGTTCTTACCATTGTTCTTTTACTTTGGGTATGTTTATGCAATTTTAATTCGCTTTTGAGTCCAAGGACTTAGTCCTCCGAAAATGATCGGACTTAATTAAATGAGGGTAATTTTCTTTAGTAAGTGTACAAGAGCTCGGTGTCCCTCAAAACTCCGGTGGTGGCAACGTAATTATTTCACTTCTTAGAATGTAAAACTCCGTTAGAACGTAAAAGACCAAACAGACATCCTTATGTCGCCATTTCTCCTTGCCTCGTTCGATATCGTTGATTTACCGAAAAGCCTGTGATTGGTCATTTTGGATCAGTTGGACCCCCCCCCCGCCTGTCTGTGTTCTGCAACATCAGCGTTTTGCGGTGGGCCCTTTGAGCCAGTTTTGTGAATTCATCAGACTGGAATGTTGGGTTGAATGTTGAGCGGACGCTCTGACTGTGGCAACTCAAGGCTTTCTTCTATGCTTTTCGAAGCCTGATTTCGGCATGTAAGTCAGGTATCTATTATATGCAAAGTCAGGGCGCAATTCAGGTCGTTCATTTGTTATTTAGGCTTTTATCTATGGTTTTTATTTGTGGCTTTTCTCGTTGGGATACATCGAAGCCGTTGTTACGTTCAAAGCTCCCGCCAAAGAAAACGCGGAGGCAAAGTGATACAGGAACCGCGTTTGGATACAGGTGGCTACCCTGCATCCCTCCTCTTTACTGCTCGAAGCACATTCGTGTGGCACACCACGTGACAGCCGTTAGTTACCGTCCGTATTTTAGCGGCCACCACCATCTTAGAGTCGTCTCTATCGTCCTTTCGTGTTCAGACCTTGGTTGGGTGTTAACGTGTTTTACGTGTGTTGTGAAATTATCGGAGTTCTTGCTCTTTGGGAGGAGTAACTCAACTGCGGCTGTGCCGGAAGATCTCGTGACACCATCGAACACATTTGGGGCACTTTTAAGCTCCATACTAAGCCTGGAAATTTAGAAAATCTCAGGTAATGTAAAACGTGCAAGGGCGTGTGCCTAACATGGCCGCTAACAAAAATCATTTCTTCTATGTAGGCTTTTCTGTTTGGGCGCAGGCTATTAGACCAGGCTTTTAGGCGGTGGCGCTCCTGCCCTGTGAATGTACCGTAACCCGATCGTGGAAACCAGACCAGCCATCTTGACGATTCCAGCGGATCCAGTTTGGACCAGATTGTCGACGCTACCCGCGATCGACAGAGGGCGTCGTAATTACCCACCGGCCACCGCGCTTCGGTTGGTAACGTTGACCCCGACGTATGGCTGGACGCACTGTCAAAAGGTTAGGTTTTCCAACTTAATTTAAGCTGACGTTTCACGAATCGTTCGGTTTATATTTTATTCATTGCTCGTGAATAGTTAAATCGCGAGGAAGAATTTCGAACTACGAACTACGTGTTGCGCTGCGTTTACCGTAGTTAATTAAGCAGTCAATTGTAATAGTGTCAAGTGTTGTTTTGATTTGTGTAATAAATTGTGTTAACTTTAACTTCGAGTTTAATTTCTGCGTTCACGCACACCAGTGAGTAAAGTCTCGCCTCTGTATTTATTGTTGATTCACTTTCTGCCCGATCTGGTCGATTACGTTTTTAGCTGAAGAATTGTCTTCTGGCGCCCTTTAATAATTTTACCGCCTTAATCAACCCGCCCCATTCTTCACTTCAATTGCTAGCCTGGGGAACAGCTGATACGTTTCATCAGCAGAAGCTTGTCATCTGTCAGTGGTAAGTAAGAGGCGAGTAAATTAAATTAAAAATTTGGTGACACCGTACTGGAGCGATTTCATTCTGATAGTGTGAACTTCCCTCGTAATGACTTACTGAGTCGAATTCTGCGACTGAGACAAGCAAGACGTTGCATCTCATCAAGGAAGGTTCACATGGGGACGTCGATTACCGCACCGTCCCTCCCCAGACCGTCTGGGGCTCATTATGGCAACGATAATTTTCATTGCAGGATTAAAACGAAATTCGAATTGAAAAAGTGTCCTATTCATTGTATACTTGGATGAGGTTCAAAGAATCAAAAGAATTTAGTTTAGAGAAGAGCAAGAGAAAACGGGAATCAAAGATTGTACCTATAACTTACTATTTTTTAATTCCTCTTTTTTTTCTTGGTGGAAAATCTCTGGCGTTCTATCGCCCAATAAAATAAACGCTCAGCGGAGGCGCTTGAAGACTGCCGAAGAAGAAACTTCTGCCCGGAGTTAAATTAAGTTTCCGGCGCGGCCAGGCTAAATTAAGGAAAGCTAATTAAAAGTAAACCCACTCGTCGCCGCTGGATGGCGCCTGGTACAAATTGCGCTTCCTTGCGAGCACCTGCGATTACTCCCGGATTTACATGGATACTTTGCAGGTATTTACAGAGATAATTAATCGGCTTCAACTGACAGAGTTATTAATTAATTAATCTATTCATAACAAAAATGATTAATGCCATCAATGTAATACATAGCTCAGCTTTCCCTTCTTGGCTCAAAATTTTTACATAGTTACCCGAAACTCATAAAAAGTTCGCGCCGCAAATCTTAAATATTTAGAAGAATTTTGTTAAGACCTAGTGCAATTGAAAACTCTTTAACGCCTTCCTCCTCTCTGCAGGATTTTTACGCCACGCCACCTTGACTTAGTCGTGTGGCTGGGATCATTAAAAAAATCACTTTTACAATCAGATTTGATCGTGATTCTGTTATACTTTGCGGCAATTGAAAAGAATTCCTCTCGACATTCCAAGCCGTAATGCAGGGCGTAATTTATTCCGCCGGCGGGGCCCATAAATTAGTCGGCGAATTCAAATTGGTTTAATTTAGTTTGTAATGATTGTGCGCTTCCGCATTTACGTGCGTATTTTGGCACAAATATTTAATTACTTAATACCATTAAATTCTTGTTAATTCGCGGCCCGTTGCGGCGCCCAGAATAGGAACAAGCGCTGAGTCAACCGAGGGCGAATTAAAACCCGACCCCTTTCCGCCCGTCGCCCCCCCCGGTTAGTAGTTTAGACCCGGAGGTTAATTTTTACGGTTATTAAAACCTTAGCATTTTCTACCTTGAATTTGCATTAAGGGGACGATTGGAATTCATAGAGATGCTCCTTTTTTTCTCTCTCGGCAAAATTTACGATTACCAAGTCATGGCTTTATTTATTGGATCAACTTTTCCGGTGTTATGCAATGTAATAGGAAATTCGACCCCCCCCCCTCATCCCAACAACAAGGGGAATGACGATAAAACAACTGAAATCAATTTGCTTTTTACTGGGGATTGTAACAATGTCGCTTGATTACGTTGATTCGGTGAATGCGCTCAAAGAATGTTTTAATCGAGTTTGGAGGGCTTTGTTTTGCCGCTGCCCAAGATAAAACGGGGCAATTTATTGAACAAATTGACGTCGGAATTTGCTTGTACAGAGAATACTTAATCAAAAAGGAAAATTGTTCATAATCAAAAATAATTCGTTTACAAAAGGGGCTACGTTCTTCAAAATCTACCGAAAACACCGTAGGGGCAAGGGGTCAGAAATTTTTTGCCCCGAAAAGTCGTCTTAGGCCCGAAAATCATAGGCCTTAAGAACCCCCACTAAGTATGATAATCCGGCCTAAGACGACTTCGTAATAATAATTAATAGATAATAATATATAGCCCGTCAAAAACAACGTACAGATTAGAGCAGATCAAATAATACGAAACTAGCTATTCATTAAATTGTTTCTATTCTTTCGAATAAAGATACTTTCGTAAGCATTTAATTCCCTGTTATCGCATTACCCTTGAAATAATAATAATAAAAATAATTCGGTTCGAGGCTATTTTCCCATTTAATTTTACATAGGGGTTTGCATTTAAAATACGTAGATATGGTTGCCTAACTGACTAAGGTACTCGAGAGAAGAATTATAATTACAGCGTCATTTTTGTTCAGAATTCCGTTCCGTCCCCGCGCGGCACAAAAGTGAAAGAAACATTTGTTCGACGAATGCCTACGGCTTTTAAATCAGCCTCTCCCCGTAAGTTACGGCCGAACACGGCCGTTACGGGACCGCTCCCCCACATAAAGCAACAATGCGAATTCATTGACTCACGTAGCGAAGCTGCGTGCGAGCCGAGAATGGAAAGCTCCGGTACGGTTACCGCTCTATCAAGTCCGGGACCATAAGGTTCCTTCCGCTCCTTTGTGCGTCCTCCTTCTGTATTTACTGCTATCTCGGCGCGCCAGTTCATTGTCGACGGCACGTGCTTGAGAAAAAACCCGCTCGCTTCCGTATGTTTTATGCAGTGCTGCCCTCTTTTCACTTTTCAGATAATATTTACCCCAACCCTATACGTTCTGACACGTTTCAATGATGAGGCAGTTATTTACATGAAAATAGTACTACGCCGTATACTTAGGCAACTTCTTCATCCTCATCCTACAGCATGCATCGCCACGGACGGACGTTGCCCACTACTACCACCAACGCCTAGTAAAAGTCACGACAGGCAATCATACATGCGAGTTTGATACGTCCATGTAAAATCTCCATAAGCAAGTGGCTTTGAACCCCCCCCTACTATGCGAATTATAAAACAGGCAATTGAGGCATCAGCTAAATAAAAATTATTAATCCCGTGCATGGGGGGAAGCAAACAGTGAGCTTCTATTATCACCCAACAGTAGTTTCCTTGGCTTTATGAATCTAATTTGCTGGTGTAAATATACTTAATATTGTTACGGTAATAATTTAAGTAACATGAAATAAGGGTCGTAGCTCAGTATAACAAAACATTTATTAACAATTAAGTGTAACTACAAATACTTACATCTTATATTTTGGGCACTTACAGACAAACAGACTACATGGTACACTAATTAGGCCGCGAACGTTCGGCTTGTCGCGTATTCATAGGGGTTTTGTTCCCGGGGTATTACGTCAATTGTTGCCTTGACATCTTTGCACACGGCTCGACTTTTGACTTTAGATCTATGCACTTAGATGAGTCATATACCTTGACATTTAAGATTTGCACACGGCACACGAATGAATCATACGTTTTGATATTTGCATTGGGATCTGCAGGTGCATCATGGATGAGTCATACGTTACTGATTTGCAGCTGCACATTCTTTGGTGGTCTTCTCGTCCTAGCTACAATATTTTTGTTTGTTTCTTGTTGCAGTATGCTGCAGTGGTACGTCGTACATTTTTCAATCGTGTCGTGAAGTTTCTGTTTCCCCTCTTTATTTATCAAAACTGAAATTAAATTAAAATTGCAAAACTTCGCTTACGGCACAATTTCAGTTACCTAATATAGAGCCGCAGCCACTATCGTGATTTTCGCAGATTTGTTGGCGGTGTTTTATGAAAGTTTGCAGTTTATAACGGGGAGGTGGAAAAGGTCGGCGGGCACGTAGCACAACCACGACGCTGAAACATCGTATGTTTCCCGGGCGCTTTTTAATTAAATATTAGCACGAATTCATTTTTATGGTCGCCGCGGACACGGCACGCTTTAATAATAAATGCAATTTATAGTTGTTAGTTCCGTTATAGTGTCGATCGTTTTCTTTAAATTGCGCGGGGTTACGGTTTCATTGATTACTTTCCGGCTTTCATATTAAAAGTTTTATGTCATTTACTTATGGTACATTACATAAAAGGCTTTTCGTTAAAAAATATAATTTAGGTACATCTTGACTTTTATTTAGTCACTGAAAACAACTTTCGAATTACATAATCTCTTCGGTGGAGCTGTAAGAATCCAAGCATCTTACAATTATCAAAAGCATAGTATAGAATTTAATGCAACGCGATCGCGAGAGAAATCCGCCCACATAAAAAATTGCATAACCGTAGCAGGTGTTCGCTTTACTAAAGAAACCTTGCGCTAGATTGCGACATGATGGACATTGCAAAATTTTAAGAAATGCATCTGCAACTGCAGTAAAGATGTTAGTCGACCTCGTGCTATATCGCACACTTAAAGCAGGCCCACGTGATCAAAGAAAACCAAATAAAAAGGTAGCGTGACAAAGCACAAGGATCAGACAGCTTCAAGCAGTTTGGTTGCGTGCATCTCAAGAGCCTGAAGGCATTTATAGAATGTTACAGTGGGTGTTGCTGTTCTCCAAAAGTGCGTTTGTTTCTGTATCTAGTGCTATGCTACGGTTGATTTTTTACTATTTTGGCTATGTTTATAAACTAACATTGCTTATTTTAATTATGAGATGCTGATTCTAAAATTATTTTGAATTTGTTTTATGTTGTCTTGTGTATTGTTCTACAGTAATCCGAAATTGCGTTTAAATTTGACATTTGCCTAAGTTTTGATCTCTAGTAATTTAACTAGAGAGTTGTGTGTACGTAAAATTGTCTCAATCAATTTACAATTGTTTACTTATTTTAATATATTTACTCGGTGTATCAACGCGTTATGTTCTTTTCATTTGAGCTTCGAACACTGGAGCACGAAGCTTCAAAATATTGTTTGAGGTTATGTGACATGTCAAAGATTGTTTACGTTGTTTGTGAGTTTGATTTTTTCGCCGATAAAGTACTCACGAGGTAGGTGCATATGACTGCTGAAAGTGTTATTAACTGTACACGATTAAATTTAACCGATCCTGAAACTCAAAGTAGGTACATGTAAAATAGAGTAGCGTCGGCCATGAACGCCGCCATCTGGTCGTCAAGCTCCTATTTATTGTTCTTGGTGTGTTCTTTTCAGAACAGCTCGGAGCTGTACCGCGTTTCGAGCCCGAAGGGCTTGATGCTCATGAAAAGAAAACAGCACTCTGACTCATGGAGTGGTCAACGCCAGCTTGCTCTAAGTTAAGTTTAGCTGAGAAGGGACCATTCAAAGATGTTGATCGTTCCCGATCAGCTGTGCCCTACGCACTCACGGATTTTGGTGAAAAGGAAAAACATACTTATATGATTGGTAGATACGCTAATTTGGTACTATCACACTAAGGCCCGATTTTACAATCGTCGGATAAGCATTATTCTTAGAATAACGTGACGTAGGTGTGACGTAGATATGGAGGAATATTAAAGGATATTCGGCGAATAGTTATTCCGTCTGATAGGAATCCCTAAATTGGTTAAATTAAGTTAAAAAGACGAAACGCAATGTACGAAAACGAGACTTGCAATAAATTAATAATGACAAATTGGATGCGTTCAACTAGAGTCAGCGATTACTTTCCGCTATTGCTGCAGAGCGAAGCGGCAGTGAATAAAAATTGGCTGAACGGATTCGTGTTTAAAAACAATAAGCTTATGCGATGTAATGTGAATAGCAATAGGCTTTAAAAACAATTGCTTCTCTTAAGAATAACCTCAAGTAACAACGAGCTTTTTTGAAACGTACCTACCTTCAACGCTGTGTCTCGGCGAAAATGTAGCTTGTGGCGAACAGGTGTATGAGATCTTGTTATGAAGTGTAAGAATCCAAGCATCTTATAATTATCAAGCGTAGTACGGAAGTAAATTCAATGCAACGCGATCGCGAGAAATATTCGCCCACATAAAGTTTATTTAAGTGACCGTGGCGGCGGCTCGCCGTATCAATAATCTTGGCCTAGATAAGACACGATTGACATTTGCAAGTTCTAAGAACCGCAGTGACATTGATAAGCCGACCTCGTGCTGAATCACACACATAAGGAAGGCTACGCAATCTGTTATGACCTTTGCAGAAATCGTATACAGTGAAAGCTCTCGATACGGACAGCTCTCATGACCGGACAATTTTTCTGGAACCAGCTTAAAGCTTTCTTATAAGCGGACAAAAAAGTTGGAACCGTCGGTGTCCGCTTATGAGAGCTTTCACTGTAAATGGCAATGGCATAGCACTAAAGGCATCGGACAGCTTCTAGCAGTTTGGTCGTAAAGATTGCTAGTGCCCGTCTCTAAATTCTTTCAATATTAATCGTGTTGTTTACAACATGATGACCGCTAGGTGAAGCGCCCTCTTTTAGGGATGCGTGACGTCATATTCTAAAGCATGTTACGTTTCAAAATCCCGTTGCGACGAAGTGGCAATAGAGCCCAGTTTCGAGACGCTTGACAACCTCGCTCTTCCATGCGTACCACGCAAGGCAGAAATTATCGATCGATGTACAATATCGCGTGAGGTGATTTTCATTTTCAGAGGCACCATGTGATTGTGACCTTTTCAGTCGTTGGCTAATACGTACGACATGCGCGCGCCCTCGGCGTCTTCAGACTCCGCATCGCGCTATCGTTTCATTTGTCGTTCAACTTTGGTGGTGTCGTGTCTGTGCGCTTGGTATATCACCGGAGTTCTTGCTTTAAAGAAGAGCTCATCTACGGCCTTACCGGAATAAAATCCTAGGACCACCGAACGAGTTTTGGGGTACTTTTAACCCCATTCCAAGCTTGGGATAATATCAAAACTCAGACACAAATAAGCGAATTGTCTGACGCCATTTTCGGCGCCAACGGACCGCACCGTCTTTCTCTCTTTAGGCTTTCAGTTTCAGTTTTAGCTCCAGTTTCAGTTCTACTTTCAGCTCCAGTTTCCGTTATAGTTTACGTTTCGAGTTTTGACTCAGTTCGAGCCGTTCTTCACGCATATACGAGCGTTTTGCGCTACTCCGAACCTTCGAGGGACTCAGTTCAGGCATTTTACGGGCCCCTGACGAAAAAGTAGATCCGCCCTGCAAAACCGGTTTGATCCAGCTCACCAGCGTTGGAGACAACTAACAGGTGGCGCCAACTTCACGCCTTCGATCAAGTTTGATAGACGACCTCAACCGTGCCCTGTCGGTAATTTCGTGAGTTATTTATTAGTATTTTCTCGAACTTCAAATTTTGGATCGGTTTATGCATGCCTTCTCGGAGAGCGAATTTTGGGTAATGCATTGTTGCATTTAGAGATACAGCGTGTTAATGTAAACAAAGCTAGTTACCATATAATATAATAATAATAATAATAATAATAATAATAAATGTATTTATTAAAGAAAATATAATTAAATTCTAAAGTTCTAAGTCATGGCGTCATGAAATTGAAATTCAGTGCATTCAATGAGTTCAGCAAAATCCAGCGTTTCTTGTAGTTCCGCCAAGCTGCACCTCTTGAAATTGCTTGACAGTTCTTCAACGTCTCTTTTACACTAGATAGACAAACAAGTTTTTTTTTTGTTTGCTTTTAGTTTTAATAGTCTGGTTTTAGCCGCTAGGTTCAGCGACATCTCTTAGCAAAAATATAGCTTGTGACTTACCAAGTATATAATTTCACGCTAAGAAGTGCACATGGCGATGTTCTTGGCTGAACGCAACTTTTAAAACACGCCATTTTGAAGACACTTAATAATAGTTGCCTTTGTAAGAATCCAAGCATCTTATAATTATCAAAACCGTAGTACGGAAATGAATTCAATGCAACGCGACCGCGAAAGAAATCCGCCCACATAGAAAAAATTAAATATAAAGTGACCGTGGCGGCGGCTCGTCTATCAAGAACCTTGCGCTAGATTAGACACGATTGACATTGCAAATTCTAAGACAATGCACCTGCAACTGCAGTGACATTGATAGCTGACCTCATGCTAAATCACACACTTAAGGAAGGCTACGTAATCGGAATTGACCTTAGAAAAGGTAAATATAAAGAGGTCGTAGCAAAGCATAAGATGAGACAGCTTTTAGCAGTTTGATCGTAAAGATTGCTAGTGCCCGTCTTGTGGAGTACATCTCCATAAGCCCGAGGGCGTAATCGACATTTACAGAATGTCCTAGTGTGTGTTGCTGTTCTCCAAAAAGTCCGTTCGTCTCTGTATCTAGTATAGCACTAGACACAGAGACGAACGGACTTTTTGGAGAACAGCAACACACACTAAGACATTCTGTAAATGTCGATTACGCCGGTTGGTAAGAATTTTTATTATTGATTAATTCGTCAATCCCGAAAATTATATGTAGTGGCGGGCAAGGGCTGAAATCCCATTCCGTATAAAAAGGGCGCAATAGCAATATCTGGCTCAAAAGCCCAAACCAGATACTTACAAACACGGTCTGATTCAAGTTTCAGTAAAAGAGTGAGGAGAAGAAGTAGAAATTGTTGTTTATTGTTGTGTGATTAATTTTGGAAATTAAGACATCACAATAGAACTTCTCTCTTACTCTCGTCGAGATATCTAAACGGACATAGTATTTCGACGAAGCCTTGTAGTAAAAATTGGTAGAGTTGAAAGTAAAGGATGATTCATCCCTTTCTTCTGTTATCACTTTATTTTTAACCACCCGTACCTCACACGTTCAATGAGACTAGCAAAATTCAGCATTCGTTTTTTTTTGTTTCGCCAACAGCAAACAATAACAAATGTTGTTGAACTTGACATTGTTTGACAATTTTCTAAGATGTTCTCGGCTGAACGCAACTATTAAATCACATCATCTTGAAGACATGAACACCAGATGCGTCCAGCAAAATTCAACAATATTCACTTTCGCTAGCACCAAACAATAGCCAATTCAGATGTTGTTGATCGGCAGTTGCTTGACTCTTTTCTAACCTCTCTTTTGAAACAAACAAGATTTTCGTTTGTTTTCATTCGTTAATAATGCGGTTTAAAACGTGACGATCGCCATCTCTTAGCAGAAATATAGCCTGCGGCTTAAAATGTATAAGACCTCAAGCGCTCGTGCAGCGGAGGTGCGTTCAATGAAGTCAACGAAACCTAACACTTGATTAGGAGCAAGCAGCAGCCAATTTAGATGTTGTTGACCGGTGTTTCTTGAAATTGTTTACTATCTTCTCCCCTGTTGTTAGGTTGCTACCGCTCCAATTTATCCTAGTTATAGACATTTAGGGTTGAAGTGTTATTTCAATTTTGAAAATGTCTATAAACAATTTGAAACCACAAAAGCACTTGCATTTCTCTACCTCCCTTTTCTTTAAATCGAACATTTATCTTCGTTAACCTCCGGCTTTAAATTCATCTAACGCTTTTTTTTTTTTTGGCGGCAATTATTTCGACAGGGAGAAATTAAATTCCGCCTCGTTTCGCGCGCGCTAAAAATTTCGCCCCGATTGATTTATGCGTATTGTATTTGCCTTCGATGTTCGCATTTCGATTATTTCCCCGCCCCCCCCCCTCCGAAATGGAAGCATTCATTAAAATGAAAAGGGCTAAATACATTAAAAAAGTGTTCAGCCCTGACAGCCGAACATAATTAATGTCTTCGCTTTTATCTCTCCGAGGGGGGAATGGCTTTCAATTAGTAGGCCCTAATCGAGTACAACGGAGGGCGATCAGAAAAAAAAAGAGCAGCATGCTTTAATAATATTCGATAAGTGGCGCTTGAGCGATTAAGTTGGCGGGGGCGGGGTGGAGGGGGGTTGCAACGCGCCGACATGAGAGGGCCGCTTAAGTTAACAATAATTTACGATGGGGGAAATTTGGAGCCTCATTGTTGAGGAAGTAGTGTAATTGTTATTTGGGTTTGAATTCGTCATGCGCGATATGTATCAGAAGTTCGCTCCTAATTTAATGCTGGGCAAATAAAACCCTCCCTAATTTACGGGGCTGACGTTAGTTCAGCTTTCGAAACGCTCGCCGCTAATATATTTTAATGTCTATTTGCACGGAGTTATGCAAACGTCGCTGGTTCGGGTAAAGTTCGACATAATGCATGGAGTTATGACTAATGGATGGCAAAGCATAGCAATTTATAAATTTTGTAAAAGCCGCTCGTGAGCAAATTTCTACTACTGGAAACAGCGGTCGTATTTACACAACTTTTAACAACTATTATCAACACATTATTGCTCCTTTCAGTAAAAAAGAAAATAATATTATTAGAAAATTCTTTAATTACATAAATAATGTTATATTTAATTTTTGTTGGTCTTCACTGTTCATAATCCAGCACTACTACGTGGTAAGTTACGTTTTGCCCCACGTTGGGCGCCAATCTAATTGCTCCGTATCATAGCTTGGGCGCCTATTTAATTTTCTGTCTGTCGCTTGAGTTGTTGCTTGTTCTACTGTGCTCGGCGATTGTAAATCAATTATTTTTTTAATCGAATTCATAATAATATCTTCTTGATAGTTTTAGTTAAATTCTCCGCACAAACTAGGCAACCATTGGAATTTCAATTCCCGTCAGTTTCGATTAAACAAACAGATGCAAATGTTCCTGGATTTAGTTCGGCCCGCTTGAGCTCAATCGACACGACGACGACGACGACATTTATGCTTTCGTAGTTCCTTCGAATGCTCAAGGAAGCCCGAACGACGAGATCCTTACAAGTAATCGGTTTATCAGAGTCGATTGAATATTTCAATCTGCGAAAGCTCTTCCGACAAGACGCACCGAGCAAGAAGTTTATTCAACCCGATGAATATACGTAAATATCGCACGAGCACAATTTAAAAAAAAAAAAGGAAAAAAAAGTCCACACCCCATCGCTTAAGACATCTCATTTCATTAAAACTTTTAATCGTTACATGTAATTTTCCCTAAAAGTCATTTAACTTGCGTAAGTAAATTGAGATTAGATTAAACATAGTTTAGTTTAAGTTAGATATCGACTGGGTTTTCTTTTTGGGTGAGTCTGCCTTACGTCTGGCGTGTGGTGTCTCAATATCGAGGGGGAAGCAGGGAATGGCTTTTTTCATTTGTTTCCTTCGGCCGCATCGATCGCTCGCGGACGTATCCATTAAATCTTTAATAAATGTTTCTTGGTTGCTAAACGAAACTGGATCGATGATGAATAGGACGGAGGCACAGGCGTTCGTCGGCATTTACATAACCGCTTTTTGTTCACGGGGATGGAATTCCGTTTCTAACACGGCCAGGAACTATTGAAAATCGTGAGAAGCTTAAATTAATTAATGAAGAAAAAGGTTTTTTCGAGTTAACACCCATAAGGGTACCCCCACAAATAGACGCCCCTCTCTGTCAATCCAATCATTATTCAGAGAGGAACCCGACCATTGGGATCCAGTGTTTGGGTGTTCATGTGAGGACCCCCTCATCGTAAATGTTTCAGGAAAATGTTACTCTTACGGCTATTTTATTTGAAGAAATCTGCAGACCTTGAGGAAAATGATGATATCACAAGTGCACGCCCGCATTACTTGAGTGGGCGTACTAAGAAAAGACAAACGTTATGGACAATTGCGGGACATCTAGCGCTCGGAAACTATGCTACGTTTTGAATTTTAATGTTACGGGTGATGTCACTTCTCCCCTCTAGGAGATGCCGGACAGATTATTTAAATACCGTGATCTCAAAGAAAAGTCAGGAAAATGTCCATCTTCTATCTGCGTGTTCGTTTTTCGTCGCGAATTCTCCTACAAGTTCGGTTTCGCGTTTTTATGTAGAAAAAAAAAATTCCGAGAGTTGCTACCTACCGGAAGGCTAATGGGAGGGCAAATCAAGTTCTTCCCAAATGTCGACTAACTCATTGGGACAGGCGAGGTCCATACGAAACAAAGGGGGGGAGGGCAGTAATTAAAAAAAAATAGTCACCAGTTAATAGACACTTGTCTTTATTTATAAAAGAGAGTTAAATATTCAACAAAATAAACAAATAATGTAAAACTCTGACGTTGTGGGGCCCATTTTTCGTTTAAGGTACATAACAAGTAAACAGCAAAACAAAATAAATCTACCATCACGCATCAAATGAGTGATCGGTTGCGCCAAGATAAAAATTAAATTATCGTGAATATTTGCAAGTTCTTACAAATAAATCGAAGAATCCATTCCACGCTCGCCGCTTCAGCCTCGACGAAGTCGTTCGGGTACCAGGGTCTAGGAGCGGTGTCATTCCACATCTCAGTGTGGTGTCTCCCTCTTTTGGTCGTCAGAAATCAAACAACACCAAACGGCACCAAAATATCTCAGCGAATGCTAGCCCAAGTAAAATCCTAAATAATGAAAGAACGAAAACCAACGTTAGATCCTGGACTGCGCTTGCAATAAATACCTGATTTATGTGTAGAAATCGGGCTTCGAAAAGCAATAAAAGGTGCTTGCATTTCACGTAGAGTGCCTTTTCTCGAATCACGGAATCAAACTCTGTTCGTTTTCCTCATAAGTGCACACACTTAAGAAAACAGTAACAAAATGACTCCAAGCCAGAAATAAATCAACAGCACTCCAGCGTGTCCTAACTCAGTACTGCGTGCGGCGAGAAATCTAGGCAGAAAGTGAAGTCACATGCCCCGAAGTGACCAATCACAGACTTTTCCTAAAAATCAATACTTTTGACCGGCAAGGCGAAGTGGTGATACAAGGACGCCTCGCCGTTCCGGCAGCCATATTGGGACGTTTTGCTTTTACGCTGTAACGGAGTGTTTTGGTTTTATTTTAATTAGTTTAAGTACATCGTAATCGGGTCGTCATTGAAGTGTCCCAAATTTTCGATTACGAAAAGAATGAACGGACTCACCGTTCGGTGAGCTAAAATCAATTTATCTGCACTAGAAATCAGAAATTAACAGAAGCTTTAAATGCGGTACAGAATACCGTTTCTTCTCTCTTGGAATTAATCTCTAATTGTATTGTTTCTATGTTGAATTTTGTGTTCTCCCCTATTTTATTATTTTATTTTTATAAAGTTATTTAATTTATGTAAATTGAATAATTGAAATTTCATCAATCCCGAATTATTTGTATCTATGTAACGGTACATCCAGGGTCCACAATTTCACTTCATACAAAAAGGGATTAAGAGCGATTCCTGGCTACCTAAACCTCAATCAGGAAACGCACGAACAAATGAATTGCAACTTGGGTCTTTTATGGTTTGACAAAAGAATTTGGAAAAATAGTGAGAAAGAAGGAAAATACATAAATAGTTGTTTATTGTGTCATGTTTTGGTATAAAGCAAAGGCTTAGATATTACGTCGTCGACGAGTCCTGGTGAAATTGGCAATCCTGGAAGTATAGGTTTGTTTAACCTACTTTCTTTGATAATTTTCTTTTCAACACCGTCCGGCCGTGACATAATCAATACCGGCTTTGATCAAGAGAGACGATTTAATTCGTACTCGTCTTCCATCATCCACCTAAATTTAAATTAATCGACGTTTCCTTGTTACTTTCAAATCTCGCGCCAAAATATCATGGCGATACATCATTCAACTGCGTTTTAACACAGTTGGCAACCCTACATCCCTTCTCTTTACTACTCAACGTTTATTTGTGTGACACACCACGTGACTGGTTTTCGGTTTGGTATCCTAGCAACCTTCGCCTGCTACAAATTCGCCTTGTTCAATTAACCCGCCCCTTTCTTCACTGTTGCTGGCTGGGGCTCAGCTGATCGTTAGCATCGGCAGAAGCTTGTCATCCGAACTGTGGTAAGTAAGAGGCAAGTAAATTAAATTTAAAATTTGATGACATCCTTCGATCGCATTCGTTTTTAACCGGCCTCCTCTGTAGAGTCGCAAAGCTCCAACCAAGCTGCCTCCTGCATCACGTTGTCTAGCCATTCTACTTCTTCGTCATTTATATAGATTTCTATGGCTACCCCTAAAGAAACACAGGTGAATCGTTTATTATTTTTTTTTTACGTGTCCCTCTTTTAGCCCTCTTTCTTTTTAGGTGTATAACACAGTAGTATGTTAAGGTTGGTCTTGTAATGGTTTCGTAGATTCCACGCTTAGCCCTTATTTCTTTTTACTGTTCCTGTACTTCTGTTAGCCGTTTGTTCGCTCAATATCGGTGTTGATCAAGAGAGACGATTTAATTCGTACTCGTATTCCATTATCCACGTAGACCATAGACTAATCGATCGCATTCGTTTTTAACCGGCCAATGTCTTGCCGTCAGCTGCCTCATGCATTACTTGGTCTAACCATTCTATTTCTTCTTCATCATTCATATGAATTTCTATGGCTACCCCAAAGAAACACAGGTGAGTCGTTTATTTACTTATATTTTCATACGTGTCCCTCTTTTAACCCTTTTTCTTTTTAGGTTGTTACGGTTGAAAAATCCAATTAAGTTATTCATAATATTTTCCGAACGCCCTGTATTAGCGTGATAATCTTACGACCATATTTCTCAATGTTGCGCCATTAGAACACACGCTGTTATTTAGTGCTACAGTATATCTCCATTTCACTCTGTCGTCCGGTTAAAAACTGATTTCATCCCGTAACGACCCCCGTCGTAGCGATAGTTGGAGAGTACGCCGCCCTCGGTCTCGCGGGCGTTGTTGCATCAGCGCTCGTCGCGTGCTGACCTTTTGTTTGTGTTGTACAGGGAATTCCAAAATGCACTGACGATTTTTGAGATGGAATAACTTTTTAATAATTGAACTTAAAAAAGAATACGAGCACATCTTAATCTACAACGCTGGGAGTTTTTTCTTAAATAAAAATTGAATGGCGTACATGGACTCTTTCTTTTGCTACACATTTTATCATTCATCACTGCGCCCAGCATTTGCAGTGGAATTGCCTCAATTTCGTTTGAGCTCTTGAAGACTACGGGGTGTATTAATGTATACACAAGTTTTTAAAAATCGCCACCAAAAAAGAACAAGAACAAAGAAATGGTTACTTAGGTCCTTTATGGTTTGATTAAAATTTCAGTAAAAGAGTGAGGAGAAGAAGTAGAAATTGTTGATTATTGTGGTGTGATTAATTTTGGAAATTAAGACCTAGTTTGGGCATCACAGTATAACTTCTCTTTTACTTTCGTCTACGGCACGCTCATGCTCCTCAATAAAAAGGGTCAATAATTCTTATGCCTGATAAAACACAGAAGGAAGCCACCTACGCCGTTCAATTTTTAAGTAAAGAAACTCCCAGAGTTGTAGATTAAGATGTTGTGTTTATAATTTTTTTAAGTTCATCAGTGCATTTTGGACTTCCCCGTATTTGAAACCTAAAACGGAATTTGTCAAAGCACGCCGAATGAATTTCAAGTTCGTTAAAAGCTATTCGAAAGCCCGCTTCTGAGATGAGGAACAGGTTGGCCATTTTCTGCGTATGTTCCGTTGGTAACGCGTACCTCTCTCTTCTACTAGCCTTTTAGTGGCAGTTTTACCTTGGTTGAGAATATCGTCGTCCCTTGGGTGGAAGAAAAGGCCGGAATCGGAGTTTGAAACGCATAAAACCCCCCCGGCATCCCGGCCCGCCCTTCGTCCGTGAAAGTGGAGCCGACCGACATGCGAACGCGACGCCACTTGGAGACGTAACACCTGCGTCGACGTACGTCGTTGATTGCATTTACCTCCGTTGGAGAGCGCTCTCTCTCTCTCTCTACTGACAGCTGTCTGTCATTACACTGGATTACTGGATTAGTGGATACCGCGGCGTTGTTATTTTCATTTTTCTTTTATTTGTTAATCAAGTGAATTTCTTTAATACCCTTAAGCGTTAATTGTAAACGAAGAGCAGATCTGCTGTTCGTTTCATTGGACCCCTTTTGGGTCGCACTCGATACTTGTAAATTATTTTTCTTATTCGTTATTTATTTTTGAGCATTTTAAATAAAAACAAGTGCGCTCAGCTGGTGATTTTTATTTTATTCACTTTGCCCACCTCTTGCTTTGGGGTTTCGTCGAATCCTCCCATCTCCAAGAGCTTAGCCGAGCGGTGCTGGAGAAACGACAGTCACTCGCACAATTTGCTGGCCTTCAGGTAGGTAGCAAGGTGTATAACCCAGTAGTATATTAAGGTTGGTCTTGTATTGGTTTTGTAGATTCTAAGCTTAGCCTTCGGGATACTTTTTTTAATGTTCCTTGTACTTCTATTCGCTCAATATCGGTGTTGATCAAGAGAGATGACTTAATTCGTGCTTATCTTCCATCATCTACACATTTCCTTCGACCGCATTCGTTTTTAACCGGCCAATGTCTTACCTCCTGCCTAAGCACTGTTGTCTAACCATTCTGCTTCTTCTGTGTCATTTATATGGATTTCTATGGCCACCCCAAACAAACATAGATAAGTCGTTTATTTTTAACCCTTTTTCTTTTTTGGGGCTTTTAGTGCTCCTGTACTTCTATTCGCTTTGGCTAATCTTGTTTCTATTCTCTAGCTTTTGTTGCAGTCCTCTGTTATTAGATTGTTACCGCTCCAAGGTATGTGAATTATTGCACTTTCTTGAACTTGAACTCTATGTGGGCCCCATTTGGTCACTTATCTTTGCACTCGTCTGGTTTTCTTCGATTATTTCTTCCGTATGCATATACTTTTACCATTAATTTAAAAAGCAACCTAATTTGAAATTTGTTCTGAAGTCACAAGTCTCGATGAGGATATAGTGAAATGATAATGTAGCAGCATTCACGATGACACATTAAACCCCAACAAACAACACACACTGAGGCATCCACCGCAGAATAATGTTATAGCTTCATAATAGCTGCGCGTCGCAGAGCGAGAAATGGTGTAACAACACAAATGTAGCAGCGGCGCCTAGCTCACGCTGTTGAGCTATTTCGGCATCACCTATAATAATTGTTTTATCATGCTAATGGCGCAATACGTTTCGCGAACGCGATATTATATTGTGCGTAGTAGTGATCGACGATTGTTTGCGTAATTAATTCGGTCGGGCTTTGTTTAATGGCAATATTAACTCGACAGACATCAATATTTTGTATTCGTTCGTGAAACTCACGCTTAAATTTCCTAAACTTATCATTTAATTTTATAAGACCCCTTAAAAAAAAAGTTTAATTAATTAAAGATGCGTTCAATTCCTTGCAGTAGTATTCGATTTTTATGGCAGGGTAACTCACATTTACAATCACTTGTTCGAACAAGGGAATGCCTTTAATGCTGCTTTAAAAGGTGAATGTGATTTTTTTTTCGCCTTGAGAAAGAAAGCCGCCCTAAAAATTTTATTGTTGACCGAATTAAGCGAGCCATTTCACCCACTTCAGGAGTTGCGATCTTCCTTTTATTTTTCTTTGTTCAAATTTCCCTCAGATTTGAACGTCCTTTACTGAAATCGCGAATTTTATTACAACTTGGAGAGCCCTCCCCCTGATTTTTTCTTTCTATTTCATTTAGCCGAGAATAAAACTCGTTTCATTCGATTTGCTTCACCGGTGACAATCTACTTACATGACGTACAATGTTCCCGACATTACAAAAGCAGATTATTCTCGCGACTAAGTTTATCAGGGCCAGAAATGTCATGTGACTGGAATTTTTTTATCTTAATTCCAGAGAGTTGCAAAGTTCCTCCAGATTACACTAAGTTCTGACACAAAATACTTGATTTATCTCTTCAGAGTTGTAAACAAAATCAAGTTGCTTGCAAGATTAAACAAAATGAATTACCCTCCGCAGAGGTTTAGAATGAGAATTTTTTTACGTAACACTCTGTAAGTTGCAAACTTTTAGATTCAATGTAAATTACATCGAACTTAAGCACACAAAACCGGTTATTGTTTCCACTTTAAGTTACGATCAGCGGCGCCCTCTTGGTTTACATGAAGATCAGTTCTCGTCGTTCCCGTCCGCATAAATCGAAACGGTACAGGGAAAGCGATGTAGCAGCGGGAAGAGGAACAAAATGAAGTGGCCTGTTTAACAAGCGTCGCGTATATTCGGAAGGGGGACGGGGGGAGGAGGGAGGGGGGGGCTTAAATAATTTTCGAGTTGCATGCATGCTCATGCACCCCGGGATACAATCGTGATAAATAGTTTAGAAAAGCTTCTTGCATACTTGAAGTTTCAATTTGCGGTAAATTCTTTGGGGCTAATTTTCTTTTCGGGGGGTGGGGGGGGGTTAACCCTTCGCGAAATTTTATTACGCCGGGTACTCCCCAGAGAATACAAGTTCCAGTTTGTTTCAAAACTCCGAGGAATACAACTAATCGAGTAAAAAAATAATAGGTTGTTAGAAAAAGATTAAATTGTTATCGTTGGTGTAACAAGGAGATTACAACGTAAACAAATACGCGGCAGAACGTCGCCAGCAAGTGACCTCGGATGTCACACCTGTCTAGAGTCGTAAAGCGGCTTCGCCATCTGCTATCTACCTGTAGGCTGCAAGCTTATGGGTGGGCAAATTAAATTCGTCCCAAATGCCGGCTAACTCACTGGGACGGGCGAGGTCACACGAAACCCAGAATAAAAGGGGAAGTAATTAAAAAAAAAAGTCACCGGTTAATGCACACTTGTCTTTATTTATAAAAGGTCGCAAGAGTGAGTTAAATATTCAACAAAATAAACAAACAACGTAAAACTCTGACGTTCAAAACACGAAGTGCGGGGCTCGCTTTTCGTTTAGGTACATAACAAGTACACAGCAAAACTAAATAAATCTACCACCTCGCATCTAAAGAATCAAAAGAACCAACCTTGCAATATCTAATCGCACTTCATACTTTAGTCCCGACGAAGACGTCCGGGCACCAGGGGCTCCTTTCACGTTGGAGGAGCGGCCGGGAAAATAAAAAAGGGCAAGGCTTCGGGCCCAGACCACGTCACGCCGGAGGTCGTAAAGGCCACAATGAGGGCAAATCCGACAATCTACCTAGCAGATCTTCAACGACTGCTGGAAGGAGGGTTACTTCCCAAAGATATGGAGGACCGCCAGTCTGGTTCTAATCGAAAAGCCGAAAAAAGAGACTACCTACAGGCCCATATGCCTTTTGGACGTGGTAGGGAAGGTCCTAGAGACGCTCGTAAAGCACAGGCTGACGCAGGAATTGGACATCCTCAGCGAAAACCAACATGGGTTCCGCGTGGGAAAGTCCACCCTAAGTGCTCTGGGGCAGGTCCAAGATACAATCTGTAAGATACGGAGTAAGGTCGACCATAACAGAGAGTACGCCATAATTATCTCTCTAGATGTCAAGAACGCGTTTAACACGGCATCGTGGCGCAGGATAATGGCGGCCTTACATAAGTACGAGATGAGTCCGGGGATTATCAAGATGGTAGCCTCATATCTGCCAGATGGCACCCGCACTAGCTTGTCATGCGGCGTCCCGTAGGGATCCGTCCTACGACCGACCCTCTGGAACGTCCTTTATAACAAGGTGGTGGAACTCGACGTCGGATCTGGGTCAACCATTATAGCCTACGCTGACGACCTGGCAGTGGTAGACAGTGCCAAAACCGCAGGGCTACTGCAGGAGAGAGCCGCGTACGGCATAGAGAAAGTGGGCCAGACCCTGGAGAGCATGGGACTAGCTCTCGCAGGGTAGAAAACAGAGACTACCATACTAACAGGCAAGCGAAACCTGACAAGGGTAGTTCTGAGAGTAGGAGAGCACGAGATAGAGACAAGGAAGCACGTAAAGGGACAGGGAATTGAAAATGACCACCCACGTCAGGGAAGTAGCTGCGAAGGCCCAAAAGGCGTACATGGCGTTGGCGAGGTTGATGCCGAACGTCGGGGGACCCGGAGCGAAGAAGACGAAGTTGCTGGCGGCGCGGCGGTAGTCTCCTCAATCATATTATACGCCGCTCCAATCTGGGAAGGAACGACGAAGTACAGGTATCACGAGCTGATGCTCGAAAGAGTTACTAGACTGGCCGCCATTAGGGTGGCATCTGCGTACAGGACGGTGGCGACCGAGGCCATCCTGGTGATAGGGAGACCTCCCCCCCATCAAGCTCCAGATTGCAGAACGTACGAGGGTGTACAAAGAGGGGCACCAGGTAAGGGCCGAAACCAGAAGCCAGCTGTTTAAGGAGCGGCAAGTACGCTGGAACAAGTACGAGGGCTGGGCCAAAGTTTTTATCAAGAACGTCGAGACCTGGTGCAATCGACCCGAGGGGGAGGTCGATTACCACATTCCGCAGGCACTGACAGGACAAGGTCCTTTGGGAAGTACCTGAAGGAAATCAAGAAAAGGGAGACTGCAGATTGCTGGTACTGCGGGGACGTAGAGGATACCCCGGAGCATAACACCATCGCACGCCCCAGGTAGGACGCGGAACGTATCACGGCGGAATTGGACGTCGGATGCGCAATAAGAAAGGAGAACGTGGCGGAACTGATGAAAAGGGATGACTGCACGTGGAAGACCGTGGCGAATATGCTAAGATCAATATTGATTCAGAAAGGCAAGGGAACCGGGTGATAGGGAGAGCAGAAGAGAAGGAGGAGAGAGAGAGGAGGCGAAGAGGGGCGAAGTGAGAGAGAGGAGGAAGAGGACGAAGAGGAGGAAAAGGACGAAGAGGATGAAGAGGAGGAGGAAGAAGAGGACTAAGAAGAGACAACATGCGCAGGGGAAGAAATGCCGAGAGGCGGTACCCCCTGCGCAGAGTGGCGAAAGAGGAAAGGAGTTTAGTTGGTAGGCGCCCTTGCAGAAAGGCAGGGGTGAATCCAACACGCCTCCGGGGTTGATATATCCGGAGGTGTCTTAGGAAGATTCTCTGAACCTCTATAAAGAGTACCAGGGTCTAGGAGCGGCGTCAGTTCGTCATTCCACGTCTCGGTGTGGTGTCTCCCTCTTTTGATCGTCGGAAATGTCAAACAACAGGTTGGCGAAAGCAATTCCGATCGACCGGGGTGGGCCTTACCGGTGCGACAAGAATTTTCTACAACGGCACCAAAATATCTCAGCGGAGACTAGCCCCAAGTAAAAGCCTAAATAATGAAATAACGAAAACCAAGTTCTCAGGCGTCGAAAAGCGTAGAAGAATGCTTTGGTGGGTGTAGAGTGCCTCTTTCAGAACACGGATTAAAATCTTTCGTTCAACATTCAACCAAACATTAATTTCTCCTCCCACTGTTACAGTCTTACTCGGGCTTGTCATTTGAAGCAACTTTCTTGCAGGAGCAATCTCAGCACCATGATGGCGAAGCCGCCTTTGAGGGCACAAGCTGCCTTATGACATTTGTTTATATTAACTCCAGGCAGGTGTGGTATCCGAGATCGCTCGCCGGCGACGGAGATTTAATCCGTGATCTGAGAAGAAGCACTCTACGTGTAATGCAAGCATATTCAATTGAGTAAATCATTGAAATTCTTGGAATCCTTTGGACAAAGAGTTGTGCATTTTCTTTGAAGGGTATTTCGTATAAAAAACAAATAATTTAGAAAGAGTTTTTTGGATATACTGTGAGCTGTAGTTTTATGTCTGTATTGACTGCGACATTCGTTCGCTGCAAAAAAAGAAGGAGCAGAAAAAGGACAGCAAAAACGTTGCCGGGAATAAAAGTTTAACGAACGCCATTAGTAAGACAACAGAGGCGAATAAAAAATGCATTTCAGGTCGGGCCTGAGAGGCGAATTTTGCAGTAAAATAGATTAACAATACGCAGAGCCCCTGCTTGATACTGACGCGGGCTCTATTTCACTAAACGGCTTTCAGCGGAGTCCATTCGTCAAGTGGATTACGGCGGGCGGAGGTCCGGGGGTGGCTTTTAGTCCGCTACATCGACACAGCCAGGCCCTTTCAGTATCTAAGCTCCTGCATTAAACGAATAATGTAGGAAACGTCTGACGCATCGAAATTAATACGTCCCCCGTAGTTGGGGATAACACATGTTTATGCACCTTGCTTGTGTAATCAACGACCAAACACGTAGGGCAACCCCAATTTAATCGGCTTAAATTTGATGCATGCCCGTTCGGTTGTATTTTAGTTTTGCACGCGTCGACGGAATCGAATTATAATATAGTACGTTTGACCGTCATGCTTGTAACTCTATGTATGTATTTGTATTAAATTACTGAGTGTAATGTAACATCTGGGTTCGGCTAACCGAATGAATGCGCAAGCACGTAGTAACGCGAAAGGCGAAAAATGCAAATGGAGCTCGTAACACATGCTCCTGAATTCAATTAACATTTAATGTGCGTGCATATTACAAAGCCACCCTCTGATTTATATTATTATTGTTATTTTATATTTTATTAATTGATTTTAATTAATAAAATTGCATGTCAACTCTAATAAAATCGACAGTAATTATATTTGTTATTAATATTGCAAAATAACGTCATTTTCGTTATTAATTGGGAACGTGGAACGTAAATTGGATGGGACGAGGTAGTCCTGTAAATTTAAATCATTGGGTGAACGATATTCCAGCTTGATCGTAATGTAAACCTTCCCGTATGATAACGGGCGCGAACGGAAATCCCCTAGTCAAAACATTGAGCCCTGTTAGAGACCAGACCAGACCAGTTCACCTATTCGCACCGTACACTTATCAAGCGGTTCCTAGGCGTGGCCCTTATCCGCTTGGGCCCCGACCAGAGCCATCGGATTGAGATACGCCCAATCAGCGCGCACCTTTCGGTGGCTGGCACTATAGAGTGACTTCCAACTCACTGCTACCAGAGTGGGCCGGGGTGCACGCCCCTCGCCCCTTCTGGTCAAGGGAGACCTATCTAATCTCTACTAGCTAACCAGGCTAGTGCCGGAACTGAGATACGCAGTTCACTCGTCGGGGTGGATGGACATCATCCCCAACCCAAGCATGCGGGCTTGCAACCACTGCCCCCGTGAGTCCAACCCAGTCGACCGGCGGAGGTCTCCCTCTACGCACTCCACTCCAGGGGAGGGGAGGGTATCCTCCGGGCTAACCGGTCCCCACGGTACCAGTTAACTTCACTGGTTGGAAGTTCGGCCACGTCCTAAGACGCTTCCTGCAGATTAGGTTTCGTGCAAACCAGGCGCTGATACGCCAACTCGGGACGGTGGGCTCGTCACACCCATAGGGTCTCTATCAAACGTCCACAATGGTCACCTACGGCCGAGGCCGTTGGATCCACGCTTTGGTTAGCAGGGTGGCCCCTGTTACAGTGTATTTATCCGTTAAAGGTAAAATTCCGTTAGAATGTAGATAGCCATCGAAAGTGCGGTCCGTCCTTATGACGTCGCGGATCATTCTTGATTCGTTCGCATCGATTTTGTCAGAAAGGTGGTGATTGGCCAATTTGGGACATGTGGCTTCCCCTTTGGCTCCGGCTATTTTGCAATGTTCCCTTTAGAGTGTGTGTGTACTTGTAAGGAAAACGAACGGAGATATATTCCGAGATTTGATAAGAGGCACTCTACGTGAAAGACAGCTTTTCGAAGCCTGATTCTCGCACGTCAATCAGGTATTTATGACGCAGTTTAGGTCGAACGTGGGTTATGCTTTCGCTATTCAGGTTTTTCTGTCATATGTGGTTCTATTTGGGGCTTACCTTCGCTGATGTGAAAACTCTTGTCACACCGGTAATACCTGCCTTAGTCGATCGGACGTGCTTTCGCCAACCTGTAGTTGATTACCGACGACACAAGAGGGAGTCACCACACTGAGACGTGTAATGACGTACTGACGTCGATCCTAATCCTTGGTATCCGGACATCTTCGTCGGGATTAATGCAACCAATGTGAAGTTTTGTTACGTTCAAATCTCCCGCCAAAAAAAAAGGCGGAGGCAAAGCGATATATGAACCGCGTTTGGATACAGGTGGCTACCCTGCATCCCTCCTCTTTACTACTCGAAGCTCATTCGTGTGGCACACCACGTGAGAGCCTTCTGTTAACGCCGTTGGTTACCGCCCGTATTTTAGCGGCCATCACCATCTTCGAGCCGTCTCTATCGTCCTTTTGT
The DNA here is from genome assembly GCA_033060865.1 of Dorcus hopei. Classification (NCBI taxonomy): domain Eukaryota; kingdom Metazoa; phylum Arthropoda; class Insecta; order Coleoptera; family Lucanidae; genus Dorcus; species Dorcus hopei. The sequence goes on along the minus strand of CM065423.1, from coordinate 42,623,871 downwards.
GTTCAGACCTTGGTTGGGTGTTAACGTGTTTTACGTGTGTTGTGAAATTATCGGGGAGAAGTAACTTAATTACAGCTGTGCCGGAAGATCTCGTGACACCATCGAACACATTTGGGGCACTTTTAAGCTCCATACTAAGCCTGGACATTTAGAAAAACCCAGGTAACGTAAAACGTGCAAGGGCGTGTACCTAACATGGCCGCTAACAAAAATCATTTCTTCTATGTAGGCTTTCCTGTTTGGGCGCAGTTTTCTGGCGCAGGCTACTAGACCAGGCTTCTAGGCCTAGTTCTCCGGTGGAGCTCCTGCCCTGGGAACGTACCGAGACCCGATCGTGGAAACCTGAACAGCCATCTTGACGATCTGAGCAGATCCAGTTTGGACCAGATTGTCGACGCTTCCCGCGATCGACAGAGGGCGTTGTGACTACCCATCGACCACCGCGCTTCGGTTGGTAACGTTGACCCTGACGTAAGACTGGACGCGCTGTCAAAAGGTTAGGTTTTCCAACTTAATTTAATCTGACGTTTCGCGAATCGTTCGATTTATATTTTATTCTTTGCTCGTGAATAGTTAAATCGCGAGTAAGAATTGTGAACTACGTGTTGCGCTGCGTTTACCGTAGATAATTAAGCAGTCAATTGTAATAGTGTAAAGTGTTGTTTTGACTTATACTGTGTAATAAATTGTGTTAATTTTAACTTCGAGTTTAATTTCTGCGTTCACGCACACCAGTGAGTAAAGTTTCGCCTCTGTATTTACTGTTGATTCATTTTCTGCCCGATCTGGTCGACTGAAGACGTGGACTGGTCGATTACGTTTTTAGCCGAAGAATTGTCTTCTGGCTCCCTATAAATAATTTTACCATCTTGATTAACCCACCCCATTCTTCACTGTTGCTAACCTGGGGAACAGCTGATACGTTTCGTCAGCAGAAGCTTGTCATCCGTCCGTGGTAAGTAAGAGGCAAGTAAATTAAATTTAAAATTTGGTGACGGTTTGATTAGATAACACAAGATTGGATCTTTTTTGACTTATTGTGTGAGAACTTTAACGATAATTTTATCATGGCGCAACCAAACATCGTTTATGCGTGCATGTGGAATTTTGAGTTTTAATGGTTGTTACTCATGTAGCTAAACGAGTAGTGGCCCAGCAGTTCGTACTTATCATTCGAACTCTAACGTTTTGCGTTGTTAACTGAAGTTGTTGAATATTTAACTGAATCATACCTACGCAAAGATTCGTGCTCCTTTATAAATAAAGACAAGTGACTTTTATTTGTTTTTAATTATTGCCCCTTTGTTACTGGGGTTTCGTATGGCCTCGCCCGTCCCATTGAGTTAGCCGGTAGTAGGACGAACTTAATTTGCCCTCCTTAAGCTTTCAGTGTTCAGGTAGGTAGTAGGTCATTTAGATACGGTAAAGTAAACGGTCCAATCGATAAAGAACACTTGATCCGTGATAACGTTTAACTTGCATCCAGGCCCCTGGAGAGTAGGCAACTTAAGTCACACCAATGCATTAAATGAGCGGGACCGGAGACGTCGCCAGTTCCTTAGACCGCAAGTTACAAAAGAGAACGGAGAGGAGTGATATTGTACTTAATCTTCTAAAGAAAAATACCTATTTCAACTTCAATTAGTGATTTTCGAAATGTCCTTGTGCGTTTATTAAAGCAATTACCATCGTTTCTTTCGTTCTGGTCAATCCTGTTATTCTTCCTCCCTCTTCTCTTCGAAATAATAAAAATCGCCTGCATTGCAGAGTTAGCCCCCGAAAGAGAGAGGGATGGTATAACGTCTTTATATAGAGAGTTGCAGAAATCTCATGAAAATTTAATGTCTACGACTACTTTACGAACGTACGGAGACGATAAAATAAAGTATCTTCGTGTAGTTTGTATTTATCTGCCGTTGTCGGCCGCCCGGAGGCTCGTGCGGCATTCCTCCACCACACCCCCCCCACCCCCACCCCCGTGAAATGTCAGGCGTGCACAACCTCTCGTTTAACGTCAGGCTGAATTTTTCATGACATCCGGCCATTTATGTGTGTCGCCACACGATGTTTTACAACCGACGACAAGTACCTAGCGCAGCTATGAACGTAATCCTTTGAGGAGCCGAAGAATACAAGATTCCGGTGCATAAAAATCACAATGTCTGTGAGAAGAGAAGACGATGTTATTTTCCGCCGGTCGTCGTGAATACCGCCGCTATTCTTCGGATTAAGAGATGAAAGGCTTCGGTGCAGGAACGCGATTGCTTTTAAATGGTGAAGGCAAAATGTTGTGTAATCGACTTAGTTTCAGCGCAACTTCAATCGAATCGAGACCATTCGAATACATTATTCAAAATATGGCCAAAACATCTGATATAAAATCTAGGGTAATGGTGGTTAAAGCTAAGGGCTAAGGAACTTACCTACAATAATAATTCATCGTAGACTTCATGAGCAACTTGAAACTCAATTTCAAGAAGAGATTTAAACAAAAGCAATTTCGCTCCGACTGTTTCTTCCCTTTTTTTATGCAAACTTAATAAGTGCAGCAACAGGAACACAACCTTGCGGGGGGGGGGGGGCGAATTTATCACGCGCGCGGAAAAAGAACGGCAAGCACGAAAACCAAACTCGACCGCGCGACCTCCGGTTACTTCCACATGAGAATTACGCGCCGACCCCTAACCGGATTAAAACTTTCCGGAATTTATTCCGACTGTTGAGAGCGAAACGTCGGCGATGAAATTTGCACCGCCGATTTAATTAAGCCGCCACTGGGGCGTCGTAATAATCGGATAAAAATTGAGTTATTCTTTTGGGGGCCGTTCGTAATTTACTGCCGGGCAGATGTTGGAATTAACGGGATTAATCCGGAATCAAACGCTCATTGGTCGGATAATTCAATCAAAGCTTGAAGGACACGCAGCTAAATTTACGTTAATTTGGGGGAATCGGAGAGTCACGGTCCGAATAATTCGATTATAGCACAGAGGACAACATATAAAATTTCTTGTATCTATTATAAGCGTTAATTTCAAGCTAAAATTGAATCAAGGCAATCCAATAAATAATTCAAAAACCAGCACCACAAAACTCCAGTGTGAATTACTCCTGATTTAATTACTTAGGTCGGTAACAAATCTGCGTTGTAACTTTCATCAGCTTTTCCTCGACTAGCAACATTGAAGAATGGGTGTGGGTAAGTAGATTTTAAAACAGGCGCCAGGGTGAACAAAATACTCAGCTGCTCCGAAATAGACCTGGACAGTGTTCCCAATGTATCTTGATCCTGCAGTTTGCTACCTACCTGTGTAGATAGGCAGAAGTTTTACATTGGAGCGAAACTTTACTCCAATGTTGCCAGCCAGCTTCAGTGGGACGGGAGGGTTCAAATCCAAACCGCGAAGGCCAAAACCCAAAAGAAAATAGGCGCCTCTTAATTTTTTTGAAAGGGGGAAAAGGTGAAAATTAAGAAAACCCGTTACATCCAGAACACGTCAATTTACTTAGTCACAAACAACAATCATAAAAGAAAATACACAAATAAATAATATATAGGGGGAACACAAACGTTTACAATATATTCAACTTGGTCGGATCCGAACTTCGTATTAAACTATATTAAAATGATTCAAATCGTAACTAATACAACAGAATACAAAGAATGCGATCTCCGGTTAATTACACGCGACAACGCTCGTCTACTTATATCATCTTTAAATTACACCGGCAGTTACGCAATAAGTTGCAAGTTTAATTGCGGCAAAATCAAAGTAATGGATCAAAAACTAAATCCGCGAAATATCGCTCAAAACTAAGAAAAGAAATTATAACGCTCCGACCTTTATTCCTTTGATGTCCGATTCGTTTGTCGGTGTCTTTGCGGAAATGCCGCAGCGACGCTTTGTAGTGTGCCGGCTTCCGCGTAGAGGGGCGAGGGAGGGAACTTCCAACGCCGTAATTCGCGATGCACCTGTACAAACCGGATCGAATTCAACTTCCGTAGACTCTTGGTGAAAACCAATACCCAACGAGAAATAACTCTTGATAAAGGTCCAAGATTAAAGCCTAGGGTTAACGATAGCTCTTGCTAAAAGCTCACGATAAAAGCCTCCAGGATTGTCACCCGGACTGCCACAAGTCGCAAAATGAATGCGGCTTTCTCATCTTTAACTAGATCGAACAGATTCGGCAGATAGCCGTTCACATGCACTTTCACCCTCTTCGGCGAAACGGGCACACAATCAAACGATTAACAAAAAGACGTGCGATCTAGGAGATGATTGAAACCTTAATGCCACGGCGGCGTACTTCTCGATCGGCGGAAGAGATAAGAAGGCTAACGAGAGAGACAAATTCAATTTTACCATTGGCGGAATTGTCCTAGTAACAGGGCGAACCAATCAGATTAAAGGGCAAAGAGCACGAATAATACGCGTCCAGAAGTAGAACTTCGTTATAATTCGTTCAATTCCTCACATACACGCGATTTTGACCTCAAATAAGGATGGATTACGTATATAAAATGAATTTGTTTAACTAAATGAAGGTCCTGTTAATAGAAATATGTTAAAACGAAAGTTTAAGAAAAATTACGCCGGCGAAATACGGGTATTCCTACACTGACTGCAATGTGTACAACGACGCGGTCCAAGAAATAATCCGACACGTCGAATTTCGCATATACAGGGCGTGTTCGGAACAGAAATGAAGACTGGACGGTAGCAATGCATATACAGGGGGTATTCAGAACAGAAATGAAAAATGAACTGTAACAAGTTGATCGTTTGCAACAATCTACACTCACTTATATGTTTAGGGTAATGGCACAAACACTCAAACTGTTAGCTGTTAAAGCCGCAAGATCTGTCGAAAATTCGCTCTTAGGCAACGTAGCGTCACGCAACAGTTAATAGAATGTATCCTGTAGGTCAAGGTTGTGTACGTTTTCCTGCGCGTTGTCCGAAGCGTCGTGGCATAACCTGCAACAGTCACCACCGATTCAACCGGGTACGGCAACTGCTTCCAAAATATCGGTTAATTCACCGAGTACCAAGAGGGGATCCTAAACGAAAAGTAGACATCTCAACTGTACAAGTATCCAGTACTCTGGCCACGTCGAAAACGAGTTCTAAACATTCTTAGCAAAAACTCTGATAATCGTAATTACGACAACACAACATCGCCAAAGTTAGACGAGTAATAAAACGTTTAAACAAAAGCAAACAGGTGCTCAGTTCGTTTGTCCACGCGGTGCAGGGATGGATTAAAATTAGAGTGAGAGCGAAGCTGTTTTGACACATAAAAAAGTGAGATAAAAGTGCGAAAAGAGTAGATAGACTGAACGGCGTTGAATAAACGAACTCAACCAGGATGACGCGAGGCGATCGTAGTTGCCGTCAGCTTTAACCAATCGGAAACCATTATTGTGCGATATGCCCATATTAGGACCTTCTGTCAATTCTAAGTTGATTAAAAATTTCCGAATCCAAACTATCACTTACGTGGTTTGAAACTGTAACAATTTTTTGACAAATAGATATAAACATTTTCCCTATACGCATATTAATAAATTGAAATTAGTTCACTCTGCAATCAAGAAAGGCGCGAGACCGACGCGACGGTCCTACAAAAAATAGTCTGAAACGCAAAATCGCTCGTTTTTCCCATGCCCTTGTAATGCAAGGTTAATCTCTGCACCATGATGACGAAGCCACCTTACGACAATTGTTTAGGCAGGTGTGATACCCGAGGCTGACGAGCGACGTTTTGCCGCGTATTTGTTTCAAATGTCATAAGGCGGCTTGCACCCTCAAAGGTGGCTTCGCCATCGTGGTGCTGAGGTTAGCCTTGCGACAAAGTTGCATCGAAGGATGCCGAAAAGAACACCTGCACCTGCACATTGCATCGTCCATCCAGGACAGTATCCAAACCTGCGCAAATTTTGTAATAATAATTACCATTGTTATTGGAATTTTACATAGAACATAGGTTCCCAAAGTGGGCGGTACCGCCTACCAGTGGGCACTGAAGTCTTCTAGGGGGTGGTGGTAGCTGGTTCAGAGGCAATTGATGGACGTTAAGGAAGTCTAGAGGTCGGTGGGGAAATTTATAATAAATACTATAAAATTAATAATTTTCGTGATTTTGATATAATGGGGCGCGTTAAAAAATTTTGTCTTGCAAAGTGGGCGGTGGTTCCAAAAAGTTTGGGAATCTATGACATAGAAGTTCTGAGCTGTCACAGACTACGTCCTTGGCTACATCATATATACTTCTTCCGCCACACCAAACAAATTTCCTGTGCTCCAGATTATCCAAAATCTCCTTCCTCGCTTCTTTCTTAAACTCCAAACTTCCCGTTTTCTAGTCACTTTTTTTACCCTCCTTGATAGAATATGTCTTTTTTTTTTATTAACACACTCATTGTCTTAAAAATTTGTTGCAAGTCGTTTTTGATTGCAAAGGATTCTTCGAGCATCCTCTGTACAGCTGTTTCGGTCCTATTAGGGGCGTCTTCAGCAGAAGAGTGTCTTAGTTACTATTCACAAACTCAAACATACGTCGTCATAGTTCAATTTCCATTAAACGCAATAGGTTCCCAATAGGCCGCTAGCCACATCGATTTTTCTAAAGGATTTTGCGATTGGTCAATGTTGATCAGGTGACACCCTCCAACCTGTGTTTTGGGTACCCGCACAGAATCGAGTTAGTACATTGTTGGAGTGCTGTTGCTTTTTTTTTGGCTCGTGGCCATTTTATTGCTGTTGCCTTAAGTGGTGTGTAGTTGTGAGGGAAACCGAATCCGTGATCTGGGAAGAAGCACTCTACGTGAAATACGAGTATCTTCAATTGCTTTTCGAAGCCCGAATAAATCAGGTAATTTCTACTGGCGAAATGCGTGCGCAATTCTATTCGTAACGTTGTTCTCGTTTTTTGTTATTTAGGTTTTGTCGTTTGATTCCTTCTGTACGAAGTTAATTGGTATCGGTACATCCCTTAACGTTTGGGCCGCACCAGACCCTCTGATGAGACATTGTCTTTCTAAATGTAATCCAGAGAGTCGTCGAATGCTGCCTCCTTCCTCTGTGAATCGTTGAACCTTGTTATATTTTATTTTCGACTTAGATAATACCGTTGGGTATAACATACCTTACGTTGCGCGTGTGCCAAAAAATTTCCCAGCGTCCCTTGCGTGAAGCGAAACGAGATCCATCATTGATTGACTGGTTGTTCGCTGAACTGTACGTGCGAGTTCTGTTCGACGTCTCACCACGGTGGCCATCTTTGATGCTTTCTGAATTTCGTGTTACCTGATTTGAGGTGTAACAATAGGCCATTCGGAGTTTTGAAGTTGGGGAGACGTTGTTTACTTCTTCGAAGCAAGAATTGGCTCGGCTGAAGCCGGGTATTATAAATTTACGGGTACCTCACACTCGAACGACTTCATCGCATTCCGTCAAGAAAACCAGCTTTCATCAGGGTTTCTTCTTTTGGTTTGGTTGGACCCCTCTCCGTTATTACGCTGATTACACTTCTGCGCTTCGTATTTGTGACTGCCTTTTTCCACGCGGCCCCTTCGAACGTATCGAGGGAAGGACATAAAGCAACTTCACCGGCCTAAGAGGACTTCGCGTCTTGCAGGCATAAAGCAGTTTCACCGGCCTAAGAGAACTTCGCGGCTTGCAGGCATCGCAACCACGGAATTCTAAGGTCGGAACGAACCAAATTATTTTTTTATTTTCTTTTATCTAGAACACTTTTTCTCTGTTTTGAATGCGGTAATATTTAAATTACTATTGTCTTTTTCGTTGAGTTATTGTTCACGTATTTTTCGTTACTCTTAATGAGCTAATAGTCACGTAATTGCTGAATTTGTTACTGAATTAATATTCACGTATTTAATGTTACTTTCAACAAAACAATATTCACGGGCTTTGTCTGTAAACGCTAGCGATAAGGTCTAATCGCGAACGATAAATTTTTCGGTTTGTAATTTTGTATTTTTGGAAACGTTTTGCGACAATTTGTGACATTGATTTACATATTCTGGGGTGTGCAATATACGACTTTCAACCCTTTTATCTTCGATTCGGTGTTTCATTTCGGATATACCCTTCCTCTTATAGCGGTTGCTCTCTTAACTATGGAACCACATTTCGACCGTCCGTTTCAGCGTGGAACTGCAACTACTTCGATACCCCATATCACCTTGGGTGTAGCTTGGGTCACCTTCAATCGCCGGTGGCGTCCTTTTCCGAAAACGACGTTTTGTAGTCACGGCTATTTGATCCCCCATTTTAGCCCACGACTGTCTCCACTGAGCTCAAAAAGGTTTGACCCAGGTAATGGGTCAACTGAACATTTGATAGGTATAAATTAACTAAGATATTGTGACAAATTAAACGACCAAAAGCGTGACAACCTGGACGTCATCTTCGTGACCGAGGACGTGGATCGCCGCACAATAGTATAGCACCAGGTCGAATGTTAACTATTTACTGCGTTCGACGATAGATTTTCGCGAGTTAAGAAGCCGCGATTTACGTATTGCGTATACGTGTCTTTATTTGTGTAAGCAAGAGACGGGCCCGGTGGTTTGTTGATTTCCGATTGTAACTTTGTGCGCTGTTTATTTTCTTTTTGAAATTCTAGTACATTTTCATTACAGTTCTTTACGAAACATTCAAGTTGCTCAATTCTTGCCATAAAGACAAGTGTGCACGAACTGTTGACTTTATTTTATTTATATTTAATTGTGCACTTTTGGATTCATCGTTTGAATCTGCCCGTTCCATTGAGCTAGCCGGCCGTGGGACGTCTTGTTAATTCCACCTCCCACAATCTTGCAGCCTACTGGTAGGTAGCAACGTACTGTTACAATCTTATTCGGGCTTGCTGTTAGATGCAACTTTGTTGCAAGGTGAATCTCAGCACCATGATGGCGAAGCAAGCTGCCTTATGACATTTGTTTATATTAGCTCTGGGCAGGTGTGGTATTCGACGTCGCTCGCTGGCGACGCCCTGTCGCATATTTGTTTATGTTATAATTTCCTTGTGGCGAGAGTTGAATTAATAAATTCAAACTTAAACTTTGAGAAGATGATAATTAACTTGTCCTTTCAGGTAATTAAATAACTATAGCTTCTAGGCACGATTTTATAAAAAAAAGGAAACAGCGAAAGAAACGCGCACCGATAAAAGCCCATAAGCACAAATGAGATTATATTTTTGGACGATGGCCCTAAAGTGGGGGTGGCATTCCGACGAAAGTGCGTAGAACGTATCCCCCGGTCGATTCCGACGTGACTCCGCAATCGAGTTTCACTCTCAGGAAATGGAAAAACTAAATCGGCCCGGGCTCGAGGTTTCACAAGCACACGTTGTACGCACACCTAACTTGACGAAGATAACATTTTGTTATTTATCCTGATTGGACGTGTGGGCGTTTCAATTTTGCAAGTTTAAAAAAAAATCGCGTCAATTACTATTTCAGCCTTCAATCATCTAAACACAAACTGCTCTTAAATTTTTTAACTTTATCAAATTCAAAGCCTCAGAGGTTGCGTATACATACGTTACCTACTATAACTATTGTTACGACGTATGGCTCCGTAAAGGAGTCGGCGTAGATTGGAGAGTATTTATCAATACTTACATAACACAGTGAACGTGGTAACACTACTTGTTACATAGCAGCCAAACATCCTAGCGGCAGCAGACTTTCGTTAAGACACTTGTGCGTCTTGGCAATTAAAACGCTAATTACGTTCAAAGCGTCGCGTCGTTGTCAACCCAGGGGGTAATAAACCCCAGGCATTTTACTTCCCTCGCCGGAGAACGAATCTCCTGTGTTTTTTCTTTTCTATTCATCATTGTTCGAAATTAATACAGGAAACGAAGCGACCGGACCAGTAGCGAATAATAAAGGGGTCTTGAAACTCGAAGCTAGATAATAATATCAAGGCCGTAATCTTTGGGGGGGGGGGTTAAATTTTACGATCGGATGAGAGCTTTCGTGAACGGAAATGGAACGATAGCAGCTTTACGACGACGGACATCTTATATTTCTAACCGAGTAACTAAAAGGAACTCGTTTATTTGACGACGCGCGCTTAATTAAAGTTTTATTTTTGAACGTCGCTGTTGTGTTTGCCTCGTCAAATTAACTCACTCTGCACTCATTAGAAACGGGTGAGGGAAAAATACTGAAAAGTCTGAAAGAGTGGATTTTAATTAACGTCACAGGCAAGAAGGATATGGCGGCGTTTTAAATTTTGCTTGCGACGGTAAATAAAGCGATTCATTTTAGAATCCCGCTATTTATAATTACCGAGCGCAGCTCTCGAACTTATTACAAAGTTCGTGTATAAACGATAGAGCAACTATTTCGTATTCTTAACGGGGCGCGACTTCGCCAACTCCCTACGACGTGAATAATTTTCCATGTCGATAAATCTTCTTCGTCGTCGTCTTCTTCTTCTTCTTCTCCTTGCGCATACATTACGCGCCGTGCCACACAAGCTGAGAGTTGTTTAGATGGCAAACAGCCGATGGCGCGTAGCTCCTCCTAATTTATGTTTTTTTTTTTTCGAAATACCCACGCGTAATATTCAGTTTCATAATTAGCTTAAAATGCACATAAATTTGAGAAGCCGTCGCTCATCTCGAGAACCTCTTTCGTATTTAGTTGTAAGGGACGAGGAATTAAAAGGGGTTGAACTGTCCAACACTTTCGAATTTATCAATTTCCATCGAGTTACTATGCTCCTCTAGATATCACGATCATATTTATCGGCATTCAAAACTGCATTTTCCGTGTATCTGTCCTCATGGACACTAGGGCGAAAACTTGTCTGCTTAAGTCGGAATAATATCCGGCTTAAGACGCCGAGGTAAGAAGACTTCATGGTAATAGTACTAATAATGATGATTGTACATACAGAGTATATAGTTATAACATGGTAAAAGACATTATACCGTTACGTACAGAAAAAGACGACATAAATCTGCACTGGCCATGGTCCCATTGAGCTAGCCGGCAGTTGAGACGACCTAAGTTTGCCCACCCATAATTTGTAGTCGTCAGGTAGGTGGTAAACTGTGGTAGTGGATACAGAGAGAGAAACTGTTATGACTCCGCGTGTACTAATTGCTAATCATTTAATCGGGTTTTTTTGATTCTCGCTGAGGATGGCGCCGTTCTGATTTCGAAGGTTTTTCTTGCACAGATAAATTTTCTGGTGTAGCCGTTTCTAATGTCGGTGGATTCGGTTGACTTACTATAGCTTCTGGCCCCGGCAGGAGGGTAACCCTGCTTACTAAAGCGTTGATCCAACGGCTGCGGCCGTTGGTGACCATTGTGGACGTATGATAGAGTGCCTATGGGTGTGACGAGCCCACCGTCCTCAGTTGGCGCACCAGTGCCTGGGTTGCACGTAACCTAATCTGTAGGACTCGGCCGACTTGTTCGGTCGTGGCCGAACTTCCCACCAGTGAAGCAAACTGGTACCGTGGGGACCGGTTAGCCCGGAGGATACCCTCCCCTCCTCTGGAGTGGAGCGAGCAGAGGGGACCTCCACCGGTCGACTGGGTTGGACTCACGGGGGTAGTGGTTGATGGCCCGCATGCTGGGTTAGGGATGATGTCCACCCCATCCCGACGTGTGAACTGCGGATCTCAGTTCCGGCACTAGCCTGGATAGCTAGTAGAGATTAGACAGGTCTCCCTTCACCAGAAGGGGCGAGGAGCGTGCAACTCGGAACCAGTCTGGTAGCAGGACGACACTTTATAGTGTCAGCCACCGAGAGGTGGGCTTCCCTGCGCGTTGATTGAGCGTATCTCAATCCGATGGCTCTGGTCGGGGCCCGAGCGGAGAAGGGCTAACTTGCTCAGGTGCCGCTCGTAGCGTTACAGGGTAGATAAGGGGGCGCTGTCTGTCTGTAGCTTCTGGCATATTATTTTGGTCATCTTCACGCACCCACTTCTTTTCAGTACAAACAAAGCGATGTAGTAATTGATCTATGTGACGTTTCCATAACTGATCATTCACTTGCACTAAATACGTCATAGGAGCAAGAATCCCAATGATGACTCCTGAGCACCATTTTTCGGCAGTTTTATAATTCCTAACCCAAACTATCTGCCCTACTGTAAATGTGCGTGTAGACTTCTATTTAACCATTTTTTTCTGCATTTCTTGTACTCGTCTTTCGGGCTTTGGAAAAATGAGATCTAATTTAGAATGTAAACGTCGACCATACATCAATTCTGCTGGTGCATAACCCGTTGTAACATGAGGAGTATTTCGGTAAGCAAGTAGAAATTCAGTTAAAATCGTTAAGACGTCGTTGTACTGTATTTTAAAACTGATTTGAAAGTCGCTCTGCTTCTCCATTCAATCGAGGATGATAGGGTGACGTAAAAATATGTTTAATACCCCATTTCTTTGTAAATTCATGAAATTCAGCGCTTGTGAATTGAGGCCCATTATCTGAAACGATTGGTTCTGGAGTTCCAAGACGAGCAAAAATCTTCATGGTCGCAGTAGTCGTTACCTTCATCGGAATCACTTCTGGCCATTCCGATCTTGCATCCACGATTTTGAAATGGTCCAGCGAAATTAATGTGAATTCGTTGCCATGGTCGTGATGGAAATTCCCATGGGTGTATCGGTGCCTGAGATGGCGAGCGATGCTTGAGAACGTTGACATTTGTCGCATGAGTTTACCGTTTTTTCAATATCTTTGGCCATCAAACATACAAACGACTCAAACTTTTCATCCTTGTCATTCCTGGGTGTCCTTCGTGAAATTCTTTCAATAGCACTGGTTGTAGTTTGTTTGGGATCACCACTCGTATACCCCATACTAGACATCCCTGATCTTGCGTCAGTTCATATCTCTTCTTGAAGTATGGCAAGAGTTCTACAATATCGTTTTCAGTTTCAGGCCATCCATGCAATACATAAAACAATGTATGGTCTGTTTTCGTAGCTTCAGTTAATTTAATGCTCGTAATTGGTGAATCATCTAAATGTGCTACTACAGCTTTTATGTTGGCATTAGGTGTTTGAAGTGGTAATCGAAACAATGCATCCGCATTACCACGTTCCTTAGATTTTTTTATATACAATATTGTAACGATATCCTGACGACATCGACAGGATAGCTCACCGTAATAATCGAGCAGTTGAAGTCGCTGGTAATGGACTTCGTTCTCCAAAAATCGTTAATAATGGTTTGTGTTCTGTAACCAGCGTGAAAGTTCGGCCAAATAGATACTGAAAAGTCTTTTCACGCCAGAAACAATACTGAGTGCCTCTTTTTCGATTTGACTGTAATGTCTTTCAGCTGTTGTTAATGACCTTGATGCATGACACATCGGTCTTTCAGAACCATCGGGAAAAATATGGAACAATGTTGCTCCAATTCCAAACGATGAAGTATCTTTCGCCAACCCGACTGAATATTTCGGATTAAAATGACGGAGCACTGGTGCTGATGTCAATGCTTCTTTTAATTTCACAGTTCCAGTTTTTAAATTTTCCTAATAATTCGTATAAAGGTGCACATATAGATGCTAATTTAGGGATACATTTTCCATAATAATTGACCAATCCCAAAAAGGATCGCAAGTCTTCGACGTTCTGAGGTGATGGTGCCTCACGTACAGCTTTGACCTTGTCCGACATAACGTGTAATCCGCCCTTATCGATCATATGTCCTAAATATTCGACTGATGGTGCAAAAAATTTGCATTTGTCTAACTTTAGACGTACTCCAACATTTAAACATTTCTTAAAGACTGTCTCGAGATTTCGCAGATGCTCTTGATTATCATTACCTGTCACCAATACATCGTCCAAATAGCCTACAACACCATCCATGCCTTGTAGTAACGTTGAAATATCGATGGTGCAGAACTGATACCAAATGGTAAGCGGCGGTATCGGTACAAACCTTTGTGAGCGTTTATTACCAAAAAATTCCTAGATTGTTCAGCCATTTCTAACTGATAATAAGCTTTTGCCAGGTCTAATTTCGTAAATGTTTGACCACCTTCCAATTTAGCGAACAAATCTTCTATCTGTGGCAATGGATACTGATCTATCTCCAAGTATGGATTCACGGAAACTTTGAAATCACCACATAATCGAATCGCTCCCGTCGGTTTTATTACAGGTACCACAGGTGCAACAAATTCTGAAAAATCGTTTGGTAACTTTTCAATAGCTTCTAAATGTGACAATTCGTCTTCAATCTTCTCCTTTAGGGCGTAAGGCACTGGCCTGGCTTTCCAAAATTTACGATAGATTCCTTTTCGGCATTTACATTTTGATCCGACACCAGTCTTCGGAATGTTCGGTTCTGCTGTCAAGTATATTTTTGCTTTGGGACCTTCAATCTTACCTAATTCATCTTCAAATAATTTTAGGTATTTTTGAATCATAGTTTGCACTTCTCTTGAAATGTTTTCTTGTAAAACAGCTTCAACTTCAGAAATACTTCCGCATAATTGATTTTTCCACATTTTCCAATTTAATTTAATTCTTGCCATCCAATTTCGACCAAAAAGAGCTGGTCGCGTATCCTCAATCACAATTACTGGTAAAACTTGTTTTTGTCCATTTACTTCAACCGTGACTGCCGCTTTTCCCATCACTGTCAATTTCGTGCCACTATACGCTCGTAATGTCAGTTTCGCAAGCACTAACTTTGGTTTTCCGATTTTACACTGACAGAAGCTCCTGTGTCAAGTTCCATTGCAATTTTCTTTCTATTTATGGTTACATTCAACATTAATTTCGACGTGCCTCTTATTTCTTCGCCAGTATTGACTCTGTCGACATATCGACAATCTCATCAAATTCTTCATCCGACAATTTTAGTATATGTGCTTTTTCTTCTCCGTCCGACTGTTCTTCGGTTTCTTCAGACTCGCAGTCCACTGTTTTAGCACCACGTGACATCTGCTTCGACTCCTTCCTAAAATTCCTTGATTGTTCTTTTCTTGATTTTGACTTGTCGTCCTTAGGACATACTGACCTTTTCTTTGACATTTGAAACATATCGCTTCCTGAAATCGACACTCGATTCCTTTATGTTTTCGTCCACAATGCTGACACGACTCCTGGGTATACTTTTTCGAAATCCATTTCTTTTGAATTCCATGTACGGACGTCGATGTTTCCCCCCGAGCTTGAAGCATTTTCGATGTAGTTTCAGCTACCTCCGATTAATTATAATTACAACCGAAACGATGCGTGCGCCATCTATTGACGTCTTTCATTTGCAAGCGTCGTGCCGGACGTCAATTATTTTAACCTCACTTTCTGACACTTTCCTGAAACGATCGCAAAAATATCCGCTATTATTTTTATTGTTATTTACAGCATGAAACTTCCCATTTACGTCATGGTCATTTATTTCTAACGCTAAATATAAATCTTTCGAAACGACCCAACTGTTGCTCATACGTTATGACATTTGAATGAACCTCCCCCCCCTCGCACCCTAGCAATTAAATTAATTGTGCATTCTCATTGGAACTTTGATGGACATACCTACTTAATCGCATTTATATTTGAAATGTTTAAAAGAAACTGCACCTTATAGGGATTTTATTTCGTGGAGCATCGTTTAATTTAAAAACGATAATGCCTGCGCTTCTCTATAATTGCACAAAACATAAAAGGGTCCTAGAACATAAATACCTCTTTCGGCGTTTATCGTCGAGAGAGGAAATGCCGTTCGAAATAGATTCGATTCGCGGCGTTAGAATCAGCGGTAGTTATTCGCAATTTCCGGCTGACGAGTATTAAAATATTTACGGTTCCGGGAGCGGCAATCCTATTAAGGCGTGTTTGAGCATCCTCTTATGACGGGGCGAACGGGCCCGTTTGCGTTTTGCAGAATTTACCTGTCGTAAAATTTTACGCCGGCGGTTATTAAGCCGCGCGGACGTATTGATCGTAAAACGTATAAGTACGGGGGCGCTTTCTCCCTCTTATGGCATGCCGGACCTTTTTAATTCGCGCCTATTCAGGCGTAATTCCGGCCCCATTTGACGAAACGAACGAAGAGAAGGATCAAGTTTTTCCAAGAAGAACAGCGACGATGACTTAATCGATCTGTGACGTAGCTGAATTTTAAAAGCTATTATTTCGTTACTAATCTAATAAGTATATAACTAGAGGGGATTATTTCATTTTATTTTACGAGGGTACCCTAACGGGAACTCGGAACTGAAACGGGAGCTCAAAGTTTGCTGACTGCAAATAAATTGTCTGCATGTAAAGAGGGCACCACCTAGCGTAAAGTTCAGACAGCAACGTCAATTCGCAAGCAACTTTACCTTAGTGTTAAGTTCAAATTCGGGTTCAGAAGGAACCAGGAGTCTTCCTGAAGCAATTATGTATTAGGAGGCACAGATAAGTATCCAAAATTAACGTGTACCAACACGATCTCCACCAATCTACAAGTGTGTTCGACCACGGAGGGGGTGCAGCCCTCGGAGCGTACCCTATGAGGTTCGGCAGCTACGAACAGAAGTCCTCCTCTGCAAACACGATGTTAAAGTAGACAGGACCTCAAGATACGATGGCATTAGCAGCAAAACTCGTCCGGGGGGGTGCTATCCTATCCCCAGGAACTCGAACGGGGGGGGATCGTAACCCACAGAACGTGCCAATGGAAGAAACATAAATATAAGAGAAACTCAATGACGAGAGAGAAAGCTGATTCGATAAAACTTACCTCACTGACCACTATCAGCGAGCCGACAAGAGAAACGTGGCGTTCCGATCTTCGAGCGACGCCGTAATTAGCCGCAGCAAGGCGTTGGAAACTAAAACTTCCAGGAACCTCTCACAAACGACAATAAAACCCCATAACTCACGGCGGTCTTAACTACAAAGCAACAGCACAAGGAGTACAAAATATTTGAACGTCGTTCGCGAGTCGTACTCGTGATCTGCTAAATATGGAGGACAAATCCGCAAAGCTTGAAAATTGGCTAGTCTCCTCGCCTAACGTACGGAAATTCGGGTGCGAAAAACTACATGGAAAACGGTGTTCCCAACAGTTACAATAAAACGTTACCAACGACAACTTAACGAAAGTAAAGGAGAAATCCTAGAGTATAAAAATAATGGTGATCAAGCGAATCCGAAAATAATAAATCTTCTGTACAGAAATCCGGTTTCTTACAAGTGCGAGATCATCGTGTTGTATGAAATCGAACATTTCATAATCCTTAAGCTTATTACATGAGCGCGAAAAATTTGCCTACCTAAAGATTATGTAGGATTGTATAAGCAAGCGTAACAGCGGCTCGCTTTATCAAAAGCCTTGGCCGATGAGAGTCATGATTGACCTTTGCAAATTCGAAGAATTACAGCGGCATTGAATTAGCCGAGATTATGAATCATAGAGAAACTGGCACACATCCGGAGTGTTTCATGTCGAAATGACCTTTGTAAAAACCATATAAAAAGCCAACGCACAGCACGACAGTTCAGACAGCCAGTGCCCGTCACGCTAAGGGCTTCCGCCATGTCGCGCTAAGCCTCCACTATGTCGCGACGGTGCGTTCTTAGCCTTCGGGGTTGATTGGAGTGCTTAGGTTTATCAGAGGGTAGAGCTTTAAGACAATGATTTAAAAACGACTGGCTTGCCAATTTTGGCCCGCACTTTAAATACACCTTTTTTGCCTATTCGAGCGTTGCATTTTTTCGTCACCTGCTTTGTATCTTTTTGCGTCATTCTATTAGTATACGCGCGTGGCCCCGTTTGTAATAAATTCCGCTGATGTGTTATTATGAAATGTGAACCTTTACGTTTACGTTGTATCGGTTACCTCCTTATTGTGTTTACATTTCGACACGGTCGCAATTTGCCCTCAATTATACAAGTTCGCGTTTAAATACTTTTTATGTTTTTTATTCGCGGAACGCAGAAAAAAAACCCTCGTGGTTTTTAGAAAATTCCCCTCGTGACAATACTATTTCATTCATCATTTAGTAACAATTTCAGCAAATACGTAACTAATAATTTAGTAAAAATAACAGTAAATATGTGAACATTAATTCAACGAAAATGACAGTAATCGTATGAATATTAAGTCAACGAAAATGACAGTAATTATTTGAATATTACCGCATTCAAAACAAAGAAAAAGTATCCTTGATAAAACAAAATAAAGAAATAATTTAGTCTGTTCGGACCTTAAAATTCCGTGATTGCGATGCCTGCAAGGCGCGAAGCCCTCTTAGGCCGGTGAAGTTACTTTCGCCCTTCCGTCGCGTCGATGTGTTCGGCGCGAGTTCGACGGGGCCGAGTGGAACAAAGCAGTCACAAATACGAAACGCAAAAGTGTAATAAGCGTTAAAACGGAGAGGAGTCCAACCAAACCAAAAGAAGAAACCCCGATGAAAGCTGGTTTTCTTGTCGAAATGCGTTGCAGTCTTTCGAGTGCGAGGTGCCCGTAAAGTTACAAAATCCGGCTTCAGCCCAAGAACTTCAAAACCCCGAAGGACGGCCTGTAGTTACACCGCAAATTCAGGTAACACGAAATTCAGAAAGCTTCAACAATGGCCACCGTTGGGAGACGACAAACAAAACTCGCACGTACGGTTCGACGAACAACCAGTCAATCAATGATGGATCAAGCGTCTCTTTACCGCAAGGCACGCTGGGAAATTTTTGCACACGCGTAACGCAGCGGAAATCAAAACTAAAGTACGCTGTCCTCTCCATAGGTAGGACGGTATTGTCTAAGTTGAAAAGAAAACGTAACAACTTTCGTCGAGACATCTAGAAGGACATAGTGTTTCGACGAGGCCTTGTAAAAAATGATAAAGTTGAAAGTAAAGGATACTTCATCCCCTTTCTGTTATCATTTTTAACCACCCGTCCCTCAGACTATGTCCTAGCTGGACGGGCAACGCGGGCGGCGCGAGCGACGCGTTTAGAACGGGCGGGCGTTTTAAGAAACAAAACTTTACAAACAGATGTTAGTGTCCAACGTGAAGGCAACTGAAAACCACCCGTTCCTTCCGCTTTTGAATTGCGTTCACGTTGCACATTAACCACTGTTTGCTAAGTTTTGTTTCTTGAAACGCCCGTCCGCTCTAAACGCGCGTCGCTCGCACCGCCCGCGTTGTCCGTCCACCTAGGACATAGCGTCACAGTGTCTTCTTCCTATTTATTGTACGTGTAGAATTTTTTCGCGAAGGTAAAAAAGAGAAGATCGAATTTAAAAGACCAGGCCCAATGTAATTAGTCGCCAACACAATTTCGAAAGATAATTAGCTCGAGGATTTTGGATTAAAAAAAAAAATCAATCACTCAATCAATCAAACCATCAATTAGTAGGTCCTTTCATGTCAGTGTTACATAATTTTTTACGCGCAATTAATTTTAAACCTCTCACCCAAAGTGGAAAACTATTTACTAAATTTAAGCAGTATCTTGAAATGAGGTTGTAAAGGGTAAGACAGTGGCAATGGGAAACAATAAATAAAACGTAGCACTAAAGATAACCGGTTAAAAATCTAATATGTGGTCAGCTCGAGCAAGGAGCTTTATGGCATAATAAAAAGGCGCGCGCAAGGCCTGAAATGTTTTAATCGTGATATAAACTAAAAAGATAAAGCCCGCACACGGCACGCCGACGTAGCACAGGCATAAATCTACCCACATCCAAGCGATAGTACTCCACCTTCTTATCCTGGCCGCCATGAACGTTCCACCAACTACATCAGTTTTTTTTTTCCTGTTTTGAATTCGATTAGCTTTCGTCGGCGGCGCCTAATTCGGGAATTTTCCGCATTGTTCGCGGGCATTGTTTCCGTAAATGCGCCGGTATATTTTCGATTGTTGTCAAAGTAACTCTTTTGTTCGCAGCGCCATAAAATTCGACATCAAACGGTAAATAGAGTAATTGCAGGGGCCCGGATTTTGTTTATTGTTGGGGAAACGGTGATATTTTTTTGCACGTAAAACGTTCAGGTTTTATGGCGCTCGGTTTTTACGTTTTTGAATGCGACGAGTTTCCCTCTGAAATATTCGAACGCATAAAAATTATTTGAATTTGTCGAATATTTAACCCGGAATTAATTACTCGTTCGTTTAAATGCGCAATCAATTTTTTATTCGTTTTTTTTTTATAACCGTACCCCCTAAAAGCAACGGCGTGATAATTTTCTCTAAAAAGTTCACACAGAGTAGTTTATTATGCATCGACAAATTATATAGTCATCATCATTATTACATCTACCTTACCAAAAATTACAAGGTGCGTGTTTGTTGTCGTTTTTTTTTCCAGTTAATTATGTTAGGGCTGTGACACACCCGCCCCAATTAGACTCAGTTACTGACTGTTGCTGACAAGTAAACAAATAATAAATCGGTACAAAGAAACCCCACTTAAGATTTATGGCCGATTTATGGTCTCGGGCTTCCGATGGTCGCACAGCTGGCTGTTAATCTTATCTATACTACGAGTCTGCTGGTTTCCTGCTATTGTCTACGGCGGCCGACTAAGGGTTATTTCTACTTCCCCTAGATTTTCTGTTTATAGTTGAACGACCTCCGGAGAATTTGCTGTAAGGAATAACACCTTTAATTAAAGCTTACGTGATCGTCGGGGACAGGAAACTACGTCATGATAACCTGGTTCGTTTGGTGGAGCAGTGTATAACTCCTTACAACAAGGAATTTGGCACTTTAAATAAAACCCAACAATTAACTTTAATTATTTATTGAAAAAAAAAGAAAAAAAAAGGGAAAAACTCCTGATATCTGCCTCTGTGGAATCGGAGATCGTGAGTGAAAAACCCTTGCGTTGAAGTCAATACAAATAAACAAAATTTACGAATCTCAGAAAGTACAATATAACTCGTTAACAGATTTCACTTTCGAATATCGGCGCGATCTATTTTCTTTCGATTCACACCACAGATGTTTGTTGGAGAGCTCTGCTCCTCACTTAGATTAATAATTAATTGAGTTTCAACTGAGTTCGAGTCTTGGTACAGTGTTCGTCACTCGTAGTTCGTACTCAAAGACCTGTTCTGTTTAATAAACCAACGTACAAAGTGGCTGAGTGGGACCACAGTGTAATTAATGATTTAATCAGATGGTTTAGAGAAGTATGTGATGCAATTGCCGCCTTCAGCGATCAATTTGCAAGTAAATCAGTAGCAATTACCTGTTTTTCAGGGACTCCCGTGGGAGGTGTTGGTTTAACCCTATCTCTAGCTAACCTGATTAATATGGTGCGTGTAGTGAGCCGATACTACTTCTACTACGTCACCTGAGCGTTAATGAATGGCTTGGAGAGCGGTGCTCAACCCACTTGCCTCTGTATATCGCTCTTCCGCCGCCTAACCTAGCTAATTAATTTAAAGCGCAAGGAATTAGTTGACTGTGTTTGCACTCCACTATGGGTTGTTTTGGCTTACAATCTCTAGGCAATCGCTTCTAATTAACCGACAAATCTCTTGGCAAAGACCACAGTTTGACCCTTCCCCAAATACAGGGTGTGAGAGAAACTTTGTTAAGAAAATGGCTAGGAATGTAGTTCAAATTGTTTGGTTTCCAATTTGCCTGAGAGAATCCCCAAGGGTAGAATGATTTCTAAAAGTACACTGTATTGAAAGCCCAGGTAGATGTGGGAAATAAGTAATTGCTGTTGGTTGATTAAATTACAGAATTTGTCTACTAATTAAGAAACACTGACCCATCAATTTTTCTAAGATGAAAGTCACTAGTTTTAATACTCGATATTACGATTAATACGAGTTTTAATACTCGCTGTAAAATAACTAAAAATAGTTGATTAATGTAATGGTACTATGAAAAGTACTGACTCTTTAGTCTGAATAATGTAAATCAAATTATCTTTGCGCTTATAGGTGCGCTGGAATAAATGATTTAACAAAAAATGAGTAAAGACTACAAGCGCCTAAGGAAAAACACAATTAAGCCAAATCAGAACGAACTCACTCGTTCTCGCTAGAGCTTCAATGCTATCTGTCATTCCTTCGCGTTCCCGATTCCCACGAAAACAATTAAAAACCACCCCCTCTGACTTACAACAAAATTCTGAAATCCCTTCGGCCAATGGTAACTGTTGATTTGAATTCTAGCACACGCACTTGACTACATTTTTCTCGCAAACAAGTATAAATTATGATCTCCAAACTGTCATACGGAATGCGTCTGTCTCACGATATCTGCGATTTGTTTCCTCGCTAACTACGTTTCAAGGGCCTCTTGAATTGGCAGAGAATTATGACGTTGGATTGGGAACAGAAACAGACAAACAAAACACTTCAACTCGAGCGTAATTCGATCTGACTTTTCCGTTACTGTACATGTTACCGTGCTTTTAGCGCGAGAATTTTTGTACAGAAATTCGAAACACAACGATAAGGCTACTTCACATGGTAGATTTACGGCTCCCTGTGTGGTCTATCATTAACCGAAGAGACTGCAAGTCGCATAGCTGCTTATCGCTTATCGACAAGTGGTCGTTATTGAAATAGAACATGCAACCATGGCATTTGTTTTGAAAACAAATTTAGCGAACGTTTCAGGGCTCTATCTTTCTATTCAGTAATATTACCGTAAACATGTTACGGTGCCAAAATTTTCATTAAAAATGTCTAATATTTTCAAATCAGCCTGTATATTCCATCGGAAATTCAACGATCGTTTGTGCCTACGTGACACCCGGTATGTTTCAATATGAGGTGATATTATACTGCTGCAATAACCTTCACCCCAGTTCTATTTCACTCTTTCGCTCGGTTAAAACAGAGGCTATCTCGTAACAACCCCGTCCCGGTCTGATTAGTCTGCGCGTGTTCTTTCTTCAGCGCGTTACTTTCGTCGCTAGTGTCTTGGCGTGCAGTGAAATGTCCACGATTTTGTGCCTTGATCATGTTGGATCTCTTGACGGAAGTTATTTATTCCGAAATTTGCTTAAGTGCACGCTAAGCAATACAAGCTTTCTTATAAGCTTCTCTAAGCATGTTGCTGCCGAGAAAAGAACAGGCAGGCGTACTTCGGTTTGTAACACGCGTCTTTCTTTTTACTATTTAGGCTTGTAGTCGTACCCCTTTCTGACTACGTTTTGTTGTAACGTCCCTTGAGACCAACCCTTGAGTGGAAAAACCGTAACAGGCGCCCCAGCTGCTAAAAGTCAAAGTAACACTGTCCCCCCTCTTCCTCCGAGTCGAGTCGGACTCGACCGTCGAAGATACGAGTCAACAGGAGGGACCGTGACGTGACATCTTGACGCCGTCTTGTGTAGTGACGGACTTTGCAGCACCGACCTCCTCCGCCGGATTGTATCTCGTTGGTTTTCCAACCTCATCTTGATAGCTAGCCGAGTGTCAGAGAGGATTTATCGCAAGGCCGGACTTGTTTCACTTTATTATTTTGTTACTGTCGCATTAAACGCCGTGTTGCGTTAATTTTATTGTAACTGAACAACTTTTTGCATTTTGTAAACGAAAGGCAGATCTGTTTCTCGGTTAACGTTTTAACTAATCGGTTACCGTTTACTATTTTTTCTTACACAACTTTTGAGAGCCCGTCTGGGTTTTACAACTTGCTTGTAATTATTGTTTTAAATTATTTAAATTGTTACGTTCGATCCACCCCCATCTCCACGAGTTGGCCGGCTAAGTTGAAGAATTTAAATTGCCCTCCTTCAATTTGCTGTCCTTCAGGTAGGTAGCAAACAATCGTTTGCAATTTTACATTTTACTCGAACCCCTAGTATCGACTAGAAACACCTGGCGTCGTGCAAACTATTCTCTGTTCTGTGGGTGGCCTATGCACCAGGCTGCAACAATACCTATTTTACTCCAGTTATTTATTTTGGGAGAAGCAAAGGTGGACGCAGGAAACGAGATAAATCCATTGAAAAGTTGCGCATTGTTAAAATTTTTAAGTAATTAGAAACAGGATTTGTAATTTCTAATTAAACTAAATTACATAAGTCCGCTACTGTACATCTGGTCGAAGGTACGTGTGTTTCACAGAATTATAACGTAAAAAGATTAAAGAGTACTTAATCTATGTAGAAGTCATTACAATAATGAAAGTGTGCGGTACATTCATTAGGAAAGTTCGTATTTATTTTGAAGATCCGAATGATACGCTGTTCCAGTTTAATTTTTCATTGACTTACATGGTTTACACTACATTCAGTTACAAGAGGAGGAAACTTTCCTCTTGCAAGAAGAACGCTTGGATGTTTTACTACAAATGAAATTACCAAGTATTTATAGGGTCCAATTTTAGAAAGTTCGAAGAGGAGGAATTATGCAATCTGTGTGGAAGGCGTCTCATGCTAGCGATTAAATCGCCGTACGTAATTTGTTTGTATTAACTCTCTTTCTCTTGAACTTTTGCCAAGCATAAGCGGACTGCTTGATAGCAGCCGTGTTATCCGAGGTCGCGACGTTCTAATTTCTTTGTTACAGATGTATGAATGAATTTGGCTTTGTTTTTTTTTAGTTTATTCGCGCTCGTGCAAGCAAAACCATTCAACAAGTACAACACCATTTGATTTCGGCGTTTAATGGGGAATCGTAATCATTTTCCGGTCGCGCTGTTCTCTTGATTTATTTTCCAAATCGTCGCATACGTGAATTGTACACCAGAGCGTTATTGAACGAAAACGAATTTTAATATTAAACACAAATGATTTTGTAGCGCACATCGAAAATTAATTGAATATTTTATATTAAAATTTGTACGGTTTTGAAAATACAATAACTGTTAATTGCCTGTCTATTTATTTTACGTAGTTATTCTATGATCCGTCATAAACTATTGTTACAACCCGTGCCCTCTATAAATCTATTCTTATAATTGTTACGCCATCTGGCGTCTCATGATTCCGATGCGCATTCTAGATGGATGAAATCGCTTGCGATTGACTTATAAATTTTATTAAAACAACACCCGCGGAAAAATTTTCTACCGAAAACCGAAAGCAAACTTTTAGGGATGAGTTAATTGATTCTTCACCAGAAAACAACCCGGACTTTGAAAAGAAAAATCAGCGAGGAGAGCAAGCGCGCAGAGTCGAGTTGGGACGGAACTGCCACTTTTCTCCACCAAAGCTTTCCGTATCAATTTTGGAAGAGATGGCTGGCGTGAGCCAATTAAATTCAAAATTTCTGTCCCGCAAGGTTTCCGCCGGCATCAGTTGCGATGAGAGCGAAGTTTTTTCCCGCGTATCTCTATACCCGACTAATTTCTAAATCACGTCGGAATTTTATCTCTGCAACCTGAGACTTCCGTTTCGTTTTAATATAAACATTTATATAAGGCATGGCCTCCTTTGTTTCAATTAATACGTGGGAATTTTCATGGCTTAAACATTACAAAAAGAAAATGTAAATTCAATATTACGTGTCTAGGGTGAATGCCAACGCAATTAGATTATTACTCGGATATTGCGGGCGTAATCTACATCAATAATAAACAACACAGCGATTTTGGCCCTTACGGATGATTCATACGGACAATATGTGATTGCTATATTACGACAGGAACGACAGTTGTTTACAAATTCATCGCTCTCGCTGGAAGTTTGACCGCGGAATATTACGTCAAATGATTAACAGTTCGTTTTGGTCGGTTGAGTTATGGGGTTTGCATGCGATTTCGCCGGCATTAGTTTTAATCAAGCCGGCGGAGCAGAGTTCCGATGAATTACGATCACTGTCACAGGAGCAAGATGGATCTGACTTATTGCACTTAATTAATCCTACGAATATTAGGCGCTAAATCACTCGCTCGCTTTAACAAATTACTCGTTTAATTTGGCTAACGTGATATGTGCATTTCGATTATTTGTATTAATTATTATTGCATACCGTAGTCAAAACAGAAACAAAATTTGATTTCCACTAGGTGAGAATGAGAGAGAATCCAACACAAACAACGAACTACACCATTCCATAAATAAATTATATTCGTATTTGTCTCTTTCTACTTTTAAGGCATCACTATTATCTACAATTATGCACGTGGTACATACGACATTTTATTTTAGTTTAGCCAAAACTTATGGATTCAATATTTTTACGTCGTATGCGAGTGATGTGCACGTCGCTTCTATATTATGTAAATTGTTCGCGTTGCTATGGTTTTGTTTACCTTAAATCCCTTGGGCAATAAAACTCAAATTAAGCCAGCAATTGAGTGCCAATAAACAAGATTACGGTTCCAAAATAAAATAAATAAACGAATTAAATCCCGACTAAAAAAAAAAAAATCCAGATTTACATACGCATTATTAAAATACACGAGTTAAAACCTTCAATAAATTCGTTTCCCATCCGACGGCGAATCCATGTCCGATGAATTTTATTAAAACATAAACATATTCATTATGTTTTTTATTGCCGCCACATAATTGAAATGGAAAAGTTCTGACGGAACGCCGGTGCACACATTTGCATATTCATAAAAAAATAAATTGGTCTGCCGTTGTTTTGCCAAAAGGGGGTGTGGGGGCGGGAGCAAAGGGGATGAAGAAGTGGGAGAATGTGAAGCTTGTCGGATGTTTAAATACGTCCGAGTCGGACGTGGAAACATGTTTTATGTTAGAAAAATACATCATGTTCAAAGGCCACGTTTGAATGCGAGTTAAAGTGGATTTAATATTTTTTTACTTTTTTTTTAAAACCTAAAATACGGTCGCTGTTATTTACAATGTCCGACATGACATTGATGAGAGAGAACAAAATAAAATTTCATTAAACACCGAATTTTTAACGACAACGTTTGAATAGCCAAGTTGCCTTGGGAGATTCCCAAGAAAACAGAAAATCACTGGGGGGCGTAGGAAAATGGAACGTAGAAACTCTGGAGGAAAATGAGGTAAGAAATAAATATGAAAATACAACAGTAAAAGATACAACAATACATTTATTAATAGTATACTGTAGACCTCGGCGGTAAAGTGCTTGTTTTCCAGGTCGAGGGAAGAGGCCACTTCTTGAGGCCTGGAAAACCACTTTACCGCCATGGTTTACACATTATTCTTTTTTCCTACACAACATTATAATTAATTTTGTTAATATCACACAAACATTCTTTTTCTTGAAGTAAAAATATTAAAATTGATTTACTATTAAAATTATTACTAATCTGGATGCTTTAAAAAACAGTTTTGTATGTGCTAGCGTGGCCGAGCGGTCTAAGGATAAGGCGCCGGTTTAAGGCGTCAGTCTCTTCGGAGGCATGGGTTCGAATCCCACCGATGCCAAGTTGACTTTTTTTTCTTGATAATTTTAATCCCTTTTAAAACCAAATACCAGTGGAAGAATTAAATAAAAAACTTACGTTTGTTAATTTTTTTGATGTCGATGAGAATGCATTCCAGAAATTATTGTTGCGCCACCTAGTGGTAAAGCTTCATGAATTATTTTCTTGGCTAGGCATTTATGTTTATTTTGCCGGGCTAGCCGTGGAAACGTTTGCTTTCTCTTCTCTGATGAGGCGGTAAAATTGAATTTTCTAATAGGTAAGGGCTACCTTTTTGTTTCCTTTCTCGTGCATGTAGACTGGTTAATTTCAGACTTGGAAACGTGTTGGCGTTTGTTTAGTTGTTGATTCGAAAATAAAAATTAATAAAAAAAATCGCCATCTTAGTGTACGTGACATTCCTAAGTGCAGGTCATTTTCGTTTGCTGTTGAAACTGATTTGAGTGTTTCATACTGAATTCGACCACCTAGACGTCAATAGGGATCTAAGGCACTTAAGAAAGACGTTTGGAATTTCGCCAATGCTTGTGTAGCAGATTGTTTCACGTCGCGAACTCCAACATCAAATGGATGTACTAAAAGTTTCATTTGGCTCTTACTTCTAAAGAAGGGGTAAGTCTTTCGATTCAACTTCGAATTGTCAAACTAAACGTCACGTTTCTTCCTTTAGCAAGTCGTACGGGGTAATTTTAAGTCGTGCGGGGTAGTTTCAAGTCGTACAAGTTGTGAGGGGTAGATTCATCAGATTGCAGTTGGTGTTAGGCAGAAAACAGAAAAGTTGTATGGGAGACGCCTAGTTCACAAACATCACGAAGGTGCAGGTGTCCATGTAGGATCAAAACCCTCCTTCAGAGATTTCGATGCGGACATCGTGATTTGCGTCTTCAGACGACGCAGCTGAACGTCAAACACGGTATCGTACTTATTTAAACATCTTTTGTACTATATAAAGAAATGTCATCGATTTGAAAGTTATGTATCCGTTTATTTGAAGTCATAGATCTTTAAAATTAATAACCGCCTCCTACTGTCAAATTGACAGATATCTATAATTTACCTTGTATAACTTCACTGTAAACCAAATAGGATATCCTTGCCGGTGACTATGCGTTACACGCGTGCTGTGAATTTTTAATTATTTATTTTAATTATTTATTGTACGATTGCGTGAACTTAAACCTTTTTCGAGTCAATCAATAAATGTCATATCAAATTGTCAAACCTTTATTGTAGAATTGACATATACAGGGTGGTTGTTATATATGTATAATATATATACAGCATGGTTGTTAACTATAATATACATATATACGGAATTTCATAATTGAGGGATCACCATATGCTACATTCACGTATGTATTCCTAGCGGTTACACGCAATACCAATACCTGAAATAACTTTTACGCTAGGTGGCGCCCTCTTTCTTAATTAACAACTAGGTAACGAGCTACCGACGATCCTATTGTGTATCCCCATCCCCATCTCCACTGAGATGAGTATAATTTCAGGTAGGTTGTTCACCAATGCAAAAGGATCTCCCTCGACGTTCGTAAACCATTCAAGGTCAATTATTTTGACATAATTACGTAGGTAGCATTACACTTGCGTTTAACTACTCCTCATCTGAATTTCTTTCTTTACTTTGAAATAAAGACAAGATTTACTGCCCTTTTACTTTCGTGGTTACGTATGTAGGATGGTTATTTTTTTTATGTTTACTTTGGTAATTTTGGGCGCTTCGGCGATTAATAATAACGGAAAGTTTAGTTAGGAATGCGTTTTACTCATGTTGTTATCTTATAGCGCGGTGTGACCAGCAAAAAATAACTGCGGGCGCGCCCGGATGATGTTACGTGTAAAAGTGAATCACTGTTCTTAAGATAACAAGTTAAGTAATGGAATAAGAGATTACAGGAGTACCCTGGCATTATTATTCTTGTTGCAACAGCGCTGTGCGAAAGTGCGTTCGAGATGCCTCGCCAGCTGCAGGAGGTTACAACTTCTTTAGACATTTTCACATTTCTGATACATTAATACCGTTGAATGAACAACCGTTTAATCATTAACAAACTGTCAGTTAGAATGCTAAAAGGCCAGTGCCATCTTTGATAAGGCTGGTGTTTAAAACGTTTTGTTTGGCTGGAGAGTTGATTGTCATTCTCGAAATCTACTGCGTGTGTTATTCCCCCAGTGAACTGTGAGGAGGGGGCTTCGTGTGTTTTCCCTTGGCGCTCATTGCACTACCTACAGCAGGCCTACAGGCCGGGGAATGCTAATGCGATTGGCATTCTCGAAATCTACTGGGCGTGTTTTCCCCCGGTGAACTGTGAGGCGAGAACTTCATGCGTTTTCCCTTAGTTCTCATTGCACAACCTACAGTCGTACAATTAAATAGTCGACTCATTCCTGAAAGCTACGGTGTGAGGCGAGAACTTCGTCGTAGACTGTGAGGTGAGAACTTCGTCGTAGACTGTGAGGTGAGAACTTCGTCGTAGACTGTGAGGTGAGAACTTCGTGCGTTTTCCCTTAGTTCTCATTGCACAACCTACAGTCGTACAGTTACATAATCGACTCTGCAACGTACCGTTCATAAAATTAGCAACTAAATTTAAAAAAAAAATAGTAATAACTTACCATACAAAATAGCATCAGCCAAGCAATGAGAGTTTCTTTTTCTATATAAATTATAGTTTCAGGTCGCAGGAAATTATAGAATCTTGTAGAGATTATAAGGGGAACAAACTTGCAATCTTTAAAGGGCGCCACTAAATTCTTTTGAGGTATAGAATTTAGAAAACCATCTCATCTAATTGAATAACACACTTTGAATGACATTTGTTAAATATCCGGACATAAAAATAAAACACAGACAAATTCATGGCTCAAATAAATAAGCTTTAATATAAACTTTAAGGAAAATGATCAAATTATTGTTTGCAAACTTTTACTGTATTGTAACTTATAAAATTGTTCTTTAATTAATTCGTTCGACAACAACAAAGTAATGTTAAGAAATTTAACCCGCCTATGGATGAGGTCAATCGGTTCAAATCATTCGTAACTTGCCTTTGAAGTGATTATTCAAATTTCTGAGTCGTCCACAATTCGCTCCAGAGATGGCCCAAAATTCAGCGATTCAATGACCCCGAAGTTGGTGCCTCACGAACGTACGCAAAACTAAAGTTTCACCACAAACACATAACAGACGAATAGTTCATAACAACTACGCAGAACTTAAAACTCAGCAGGATCAAATAATACTGTTCAGAAGAATCTGTGCCATGCATCCATCTTTTGTTGGCGGCAAAACATCCCATCTCACCACTGCCTCACAGCTATCATAAATATCTCCTGACCAAGAGCACGGCGTACCTACTTCACGTATTCTTGCTCTTTGTTATATCTTCAACATATATCATACGTACAAAGAATTTCTGAGACGGAACTTCCACTCAAATTTACCAGGAAATCATCTCACCACACTCGTCTACTACTAGTCACTCTGCCGATATCTTTATTACCGACGCAGCATTAAATTCCGAATTCATACATTATTTTGAACTAATAAAACTTCAAATTGACTAAAAAAAAAAACATTAAACCAAAGGTAGTAAAATTTATTGAAAGAAGATTACAGGTTCCTGTTTTATGATAAATTAATTCTAACGGAATCAAGTTTTGTGCGACTTCACCAGATAGGGAAAATGTGTATTTTTAAATACTTTGAAGAATTAACCGTTACAACTCATTCCCGAAAGCTACCGTGTGCATTTTCCCGCCGTAGACTGTGAGGCGAGAACTTCGTGCGTTTTCCCTTAGTTCTCATTGCACAACCTACAGCAGGCCTTAGTGCCGGAAACTGATGTTAAAGTTGAGAGAGAGCCCTTGTATGAAGTTGTATGCGTTTTCCCGAATTCCAGTCGTTGACGGTTGACGCCCTGAAACGCCCTGTAAAATAGAGAGTCAATCTAGCGAACCCTTAAATTACTTCACGTCATTAAATGATTAATTACGTTTTTCTGTGTTTTTCTTAAAGTCGTGTCTTACACGTACCTGCCACATTAAGTTTAGCCGGCGATTGGGACGATCTTAGCTTGCCCTCCCCTCCTGATTGGAATCGCAGCAAATAATCGCTGCATTCTTCTTCCGACCGAGCACAGGTAAGTTCGATTGGTAGCAATTTCTGATAAACTGAGAGGTATTAAAATTTAAGCGCAAAGCAAATTGCGTTTCGTATCCATTCGGAATGGATCGCATGCGCTGTAATGGTACAGAATGGACGGCGTTTGCTTATCGCCGTCGTACAATTTGCCCAAAAAGCACTTGCGCGGATATGGGACGGCGGAATTATGTAAATTGACACGGGCGGATATCACTTCTTGACTGTATTAGTGGCCAAGTAACGATTATCTGTCCCCAAATTAATTACGTTTCCGCAAATTAATTTGCTCGTCTTAGCCTCGTCATATTTATTTAGGCATAGCTCGATTGTACATATCATATCATGAGAGGGCACACATTAATGTTATCCAACATTTCGTCACAGCGAAATTAGATAAAAGGAAACAATCTGGTTAAAACAAGATGAAAATACTCTGAGAGTGCTATAGAGGAGCGAATCGAGAACGCTATAAGTATTTGATTATGAGTATCAGCGATAAACTATCTTGTGAAACAATTTCATCTCGGGAAACATGATCAACAACTTGTAACATATTGTATGGAGAACCGTAGTTGCCGTTCCTGAAAGGGGCACAATAAAATAAAAATCAAGATACCAGATACGTGACGAGCAAACTGAAAGACGGCGTCTCTATTGATGTCTGTCTGGTGCTGGTCTTTCATTCGAAAACAGGAAAAAAAAACTCGCGTGCAAAGATATATTGCGGGACGACGATGATGTATTCATTAAGATGATTGAAGATTGAACTTTGGCCCGACGCCAGATGATCCTCGATTTGGCCGTCGATCAATATACGACTTGATTAAACGAGAGAGCGCTAGTAGGTACATGCCCCACCGTTTGATTGTGTGGTGTGAATCGCCTGGTGAATTTAATTTTGGGTGCAGTCTAAACCAAATCGTTACATGTTGAAAAAAGGAAGAAATTTAATCAAATTTTTCATTTCATCCCATTGCCAATAAACTCGCGTATGTGTAGTGTGTTATCCGAGCACATTTCTCCCTTATATCGGGGGCCGTCCTGCAAAACACTCCAAAGCATTCGAAACAAATAAATCCGGCGAGTGGTTCTTCAATAAAGAGCATCTGTTTAAAGCCGAGATATAGGTTTTTTTTTTTGTGTGTGTATAGGAGGAGCCCCCCACGCACTTGCACGCACACGAGCGCGAGGGTCGTAAACTTTTGATGCGTCCCATAAAAAAAATCCAATACATTTTATTATTTCCAACAACATCCGAAGTTCCGCCAGACATAAACAGTCGAGTATTTATTTGATATTTCGTGTTTTATGGCCCAATTTTTAAGATTTAGGACGCCCTTAACTTGTGCGTTCCGCCCGCTTTATACGTGAAGCCTTTATCTAAATGTTATGAAAAGATTAGTGCCCCCACTGCGTCTTTCATCTCGTCTCACTTTCATGCTTTTTAAATTCACCATGCATTTTGTATTTTCTATTTTCATTAATAGCTATGGTTTGGGACGCAAAATCGCTTGTCTCTTTCCTCGAATGTCCACCTTCATACTTCGCATGCATAAAGACGAGCCCTAGGTGGATATTGCATACCTTGCCTTCTGAGCGTACGTTCTCTGAATCATTGGTGATACTGTCTTCCACAGCGTTAGCCACACTGGCCTAAGCCCAGTCAACACCAAGTCATGACCGTTCTTGGGAAGCACAATGCAATCCATGAGGTCAGGTATACAGCTAGCTGTGTCTCCGGCATTTATTACTCACGCTCCAGCAACCAGCGGATACGGTACAATGCTGTGTGCGGGTGAGGTGACCCCCTACTCTTAATCCGGGTAACCGGCGAATACAGCGAGATCACCCATATGATTTGTCCGAGCAATCGGCGAATTTGCACCTTACTCTATCTCAAAATATCATCTATCATCAGCAAGCCTCAATTCTTTCACAAACTCCTTCATCACATATCATTGCACTTCATTAACGACACTCGCGAACCCGTCTGCCTAACTTGCGTGGCGGAGCGATTCGAGTTTTGCATTTACAAATTAGTGCGTACATTTTACGTTTGTTTGTAGCCTTTGAGGTCCAAAATTATTAGTGCATAATCGTTTCAGATGAAACGTAGTCCCTTCCTGGCGCTTACGGTAGAAAGGATTAAGTAGTAAATAAATTCGTAGTTCGATGATTGATGTGCGCATCATCCGATTCGAGTTTACTTCTTCGCCGAACGATTGACGCTAACGACGTATTTGTCGGCTTCGCCCTTCGACCGAACAATGAAAAAAAAAAAATTATTTTGATCAGCCGGCTTTCCGATCGCGCATGATTAATGGCCGACGAACTTGATTCCGCAAAATCAAGACAATAAGCCGCTCGCAGCGAGCGGTGTTTGCAGCACTCACGTGAATCCGAGGAACAATAATATTTTAGGGCGCGGGCCGCCCCACAAAGGATAAATTTGCATAACTAATTAACAAATATAAGCCCCCTTTGTTTATAAATAAATACGCTAATTATAATAGGACATTCATTTCGGCGGCGGGGAACCCCCGGCGTAAGATAAGGATTTACTTAGAGTCGGTTGCACGCCGTGCGTAGATATTTCATGCAGGATTAAGTTCAGCGGGTTGTTAATTACGGGGTAGTCCTCTAATGCACAAATATTATGATTACGTAAATAACTGAGGGCGTGTATACAGTAATAATGTTACGATATAATTTAAATAACAAAATAGATTTATTAAAAGTGAAAAACTAGAACTTACAAGGTTTATCTGCGTTTCTCCAGTTTGTAAGGCGAATGCCGAAGGAAAAAGTCGGTCGCAGCCGCCACCCCTTCCCCGACAAGCTCTGAGCTTGGGGTAAAAGTGGGTGAAAGGAGAGAGAAAAAAAGTTACCAAGTATTTATAGGGTTCAGTTTAGAAAGCTCGAAGAGGAGAGCTTATGCAATCTGTGGATGGATTTGTTACAGTGTAAAATTCCGTTACGGATTGTAATTATCGATTTTTCCAGAACGTCGGTGATTGGCCTTCCCTTCCTTCCTAGATTGCTTGTTGCGCGCATCAGTATTCTGTCACACGTATTGGAGTGCGTTATTTCTGGCTCCAGCCATTTGTGTGCCGTTCCTTTAAGTGTATGTGTACTTGAAAGGGAAATGAGTGGGTATTCACTCCGTGATTTGATAAGAAGCACTCTACGTGAACGACAAACATCTCTTATTGCTTTTCGAAGCCTGATCACCACTAATAAATCAGGTATTTATGCCAAACGAATTCTGTACGTGGTTTGGGTTATAACGTTCTTTTAATTAGGCGTTTATTTGGGGTTTATTACTTCGGTGGCGCTCCAAAGAGTTATATACTTTCATCGACCGACTGGACGCAGTTCCGCCAACCAGTTTTATGACGAGGTACGCAGGCTAAGGTGGCTTCACACGGAGACGCCTGTTCTTGAGTGGGTGTCTCACTCAAACTTACCTGACACGGGCGTTTCGTGTACTCCGTCCTTGAGTGAGTGAGTATTTCACTCATTCTTACCTGACACGGGAGTTTCGTGTAACCGGGCCTTGAGTTTCAAATTTCCCGCCAAAGAAAACGCGGATATCTAGACGATATCTGACCCGCTTTCCATAGTCGGCAAGCCTGTACCTCTTCTTTACTCCCTCGAAGTTAATTGGTGGGTGATACACCACGTGACTGTCTTCGGCTTCGTATCCTAGCAACCATCACCTGCCACAATTTCGCCTCTCTTGTTCGAAGTGTGTTACAAGCCAGACGTGTTTTACGTGCATTGTAAAATTATCGGAGTTCTTGCTCTTTGAGAGAAGTAATTCATTTGCGGCTGTGCCGGAAGATTTAGTGACACCTTCGAACACATTTGGGGATAATTTTAACTCCAATTCCAAGCCTGGGAACTTATTAGCCCCCAGGTTCTTCCTTAACCCTGCAAGCTTTTACGCGAGGTTTTCCGTTTGATTAAATTGTGTTTTGGTGCCACAACGAACTCCCTCTGTGGTTCACCGTGCCGTTCGTGATAGGCTACGACCGTGTTGACTCTGTGGCGACGAGTAGCGTAAGTCAGCCATCTTGTAAACGGATCCCATCCGGTATCAACGGCTTGGCCAGCATCACCAGGTGGCGTAACACCAGCGTAGTTGACACAGTGACTTGACAGCTCGGTCGTAATCGTAAGTTTATTATTTAATCCAACTTGCGCGTGCATTTTAAGAGCGAAATACGGTCTTTTCCTTTGTGTTGCGTATTGTAATAATAAAGAACCAACCGCCCTAGTCTTAAATAAGTTCATGTAACGTAAGCCATTGCTTTGGCCTTGTGAAACCTGTCAGTACTTTGAATCGTTGTACGACTTGTTTAATTGTGTTAATTAAATTTAAGTAAACCTTCACTGTTGTGTTTATATCTACCACCTTAACGTACAAGTGAGTGTAAAGCCTTTGTTTTACTTTTGATTTATTTCTGCCCGATTTGGCCGATTGGAGCGGTCGACTGGTCGCGCCCTTTAATAATTTTTACCATCTTAATTAACCCACCCCATTCTTCACTGTTGCTAGTCCGGGGTACAGCTGATACGTTTAGTCAGCAGAAGCTTGTCATCTGTCAATGGTAAGTGAGAGGCAGGTCAAATTAAATTAAAATTTGGTGACAAGTTTCACTCGTCTTTACCTGACGCGGGTGTTTCGTGTATCCAGGCCCAGAGTGGGAGTTTCACTAGTTCTTACCTGACACGGGTGTTCCGTGTATTCCCGCCTTGAGTGGGTGTTTCACTCGTTCTTACCTGACACGGGAGTTTCGTGTAACCGGACGTTGAGTGGGAGTTTCACCCATCCTTACCTGACACGGGTGTTTCGTGTACCCAAACCCACTTCTGACCTGTCAATCCCTTCCCCGGAACCAGAACCGAGACGTCAGCATAGTTTCAACGTAAATCAAACCGTCCGGAAAATATATATTTTCAGTTACCGTCCGGAGAATATAGACATTCCAAGT
The DNA here is from genome assembly GCA_033060865.1 of Dorcus hopei. NCBI lineage: Eukaryota > Metazoa > Arthropoda > Insecta > Coleoptera > Lucanidae > Dorcus > Dorcus hopei. The sequence goes on along the minus strand of CM065423.1, from coordinate 42,587,410 downwards.
TTGTAAATATGTAAATATGTAAATATGAAATACGTTTTCAAATAAAGTTGTGGTGCTAAGAGATAGACATGTTTGATTCCGCTGAACCTAGACGCCGACGAGCAAACCGAGCAACGAAAGCAACACCAACAAGAGTTACCTACATAACCGCTGCACTAATAAAAACAAGTGTGGAATGATAATGACTAGTGACTTTGATTTATTTTATTTTTAATTCACTGCCCTTTTACTTTCTGGTTACGTACGACCTCGTCCGTCCCGTTGAGTTAGCCGGAATTTGGGATGATCTTAGTTTGCCCTCCCATAATTTTGCACCCTTCAGGTAGGTGGCAGGTTCATCGTGTAGCTGGAATTTTCGGCGATTCCTTTGAGGGTTAAACCGACTTATTAACTCTATTTTTCCTGAACTTTCGTCAAGTATAATCCGAGGTCGCGAATAGGCAACGCTCTAGTTTCCTTGTTACAGTAACAACGGCATGTTTAACTAATTAATTATTTATCCAACTCTAAAAAAAAAAAAAAACAAATAATTAGAAGTTCGTTTTTCCATTTGCTTCACAAGTTCACTTTAATCCTAATATAATTAGAGATTGTACCTGCGCTACTTTTAGTAATGCAGAATTCATCAAAGCATAGAATAATTAATAAGCGAAACACATTTGCAACAGGGAACTACATTAATTATGGAAGCGTTGCGATTAATTATCTCGTTCTAATTAAATTTGTTGTTTATAGGACGGCTTGCTTATTTACTGAAAATAGAGAGGATAAAATTATCCGGTTGGTAACATGTATGTAAGCTGTTAATAGGGGATTTTTTCACTTGTTCATTTCAGGAAAAAAATAAAATAAAGTTTTAATTAACTTGTTTATCGGCCCTCCTCGATGTGAATGAAATATAATAACATGGGCCTTGGGCCGAATTAAATTAATTGGTATTCCACTTGCTATGGGCCCGGGAAAATTAATTACTCTTAAAATTCCATAACCGGAATACATTGCGAGCTCTTCATTTCCTAATGGAATGCAGCCAGCCAACGATCGAATGATATCTCCGCTTTTCATTACTGTACCTCTACGCCTCTTCTGCATCGGTTATACTTACAAATCACATAATCAAAATATTCCCGACGGGATCACTCGCAAAGTAATCCCCCCCCCCCACGCACAACCTAATTAAATACTCTTAAGTTAGGGAAGACGTTCAGAGCTCGGGGCTTCCCTCGAAGCAAAGCGAGAGATAGTAGCAAGCATGCGTCGATATCTTGCGAAAATTAGTTTACATATAACGTAATATCAGTGCCCACGAGATAACGAAGTTTTATGCTCGCGCGTCTCTCTATAAAACGAGACGGCTTCTAAGTAAGCAGCGGCGATATTCCCAGGATGGAATTCGATATAAAGCGTGAGGGGATGATGCTCACTCGCTCGTGAGACTCGTTGTTCGTTTATTGCGCTGAGAATATGAAGACAAACATCACATCACATTACGAATCTGACAATACACGAGTAGGAGGAATGTAAACTCAGCCCAAGCAGCTGAATTACGTATTCTTTGATATCAAAGTATTTAAATAATCTGTGCGGCGTCTCTAGGAGGGATAAAATGACATCACCCGGAACATTTAAACATTTAAAATAGTTTTATCCTGCCCATAGCTTCCGAAGTTCTTTATTCGTGATCCGGCGTCTCTAAGAGGGGTAAAGTGACATCACCCGTAACATTTAAAATGTTGTATCCTACCCATAGCTTCCGAAACTCTGTATTCACGATCGCAGTATTTGAACAATCCGTTCGACGTCTCTAAGAGGGGTAAAATGACATCATCCGTAACATTCTAATTCAAAACATTTCCATTTTACGTTTGCAACTTTCTCTTTAGAGCCACATCTTTCTTTAAAACACGCTGGATTTTTTTTTGTTGAACTAACGTGTGTTTGTTCTTGCAAAATTACCTCGGAATAATTAATTTCAATTTGAGAACTCGGAACCCGCCCGGATTGGAATTAATGAAGTTCGGCTCAAGCTCTCTCTTCCCCCCGCTTCCCCTCCGAGCGATGTTTTTCATTTCGTTACCGCCTAACTGCGCTAATTAATATTACATGCATTAGGCAAATTGTCTGCGGTAATTTCATTAATTTAGATCGGAAAGCGGACAGGTTGGCAGGCAGGTCGACCGAAAATCCAGCTCCCAGAGTTGCGTGAATGTTTTATTCTACGGGGTCGTAAAAGTGTATGGGAACGGAACCGGCGCGAGATTGAATCGAGGAAGCTCGAACGAATTTGAATACAAATATGGGGGGATGTCAGAAAATGATGTGCGGCATCACAAATTATACATACATCAAGTAAGTGCATGAGGACGATAACTAAAGACCCGGATAATTTTAGAATTTCAAATAGAAAAGCTTATTCACATATTAAAAGTGATGGTTCACTGCCAAATTATTATCTGACACGTTCATGAAGCATTTACATGAATCAGAGGACTTATAGTAAAGCGGTATATACGAGACATCCGTATCTGGTAGGTACGAGCGAGACACCCACTCAAAGGAAAGGTATATACGAGACAGCCGTAACCGGAAGGTAAGAGCGAGACACCCACTCAAGGGGATGGTGTATACGAGACACCCGTATCTGCGCATGGTAATAAACTACGTATACATTAAACACCCTAATTAAATACGTACAAAAATTTACTAAGAAATACCCAACTGATGTTGGAAAGAGAGAAACCTTCAGGATGTGTGTATGTGTATAAATTCAAGGCAGAGAAAATTAAAAATAAAATACGTGTATTATTTATGTGCGTTGCAGAAAGAGCAATTTTAGTAATCGAGTTGTTTCTAATTGAATTAATTAACTGGGAATTAGGACGCCTTTGTTTCGAGCGTTCTTAAACACACTTCAGACTTTCCCCAAAACAAATCCAATTACGGCCCTCGCTATTGTGTGCACTTGTTAGATGCGCTGAGGATTGTCTGTTTGGTCATTCGCAGAATACATGACACGTACGGCGGGCGTCGTGTTAGCATATTAATTTCCTCGGGGAGGCACAAACAAGATGCCATGCCGTCTTGGCGATTTTTTTTTTCTTGAATACGTCTCAAGGCGTCCGTAAGCGTCAGCGAGTCGCTTTTATTAATTAAACAAATCACTTTTATTATTTTAATCGGCGATTTTCGTCTATAATTAATTATGAATTAAAAATTAAGAATTAAGATAATGAAAATATTAATTTACTTTCGTGCTGATTCAATTATCCTGGCGAATTCTGGCGAAATTATGAACCTATCCGGCGTCGTTGCCTTTGCACACACTTAATCAGATATAATCCCCTCATCCCCTGTCTTAGCCGGCAAGACACATTTTCGCAAAAGCAAAGGCTTAAACTCCTCATCCACTGAAACACACGTCGTCATCTCGAGTTACAATGCGGTGGTTGAAGTAACAGTAAGTGTTTGCTTAATATTCGTAGGCCGCAAGCAACACCTGGACCCACTCAAGCTGTCCCAGTTGGCCTCGTGCCTGTAACCCTCGTCATTTCATATTCAGCACGATACTTTTTTTTCCCCCCCATTTCACCCTTTATTAAACGTGGACGTGAAGCTGTAATGAGCACCCACCCTTGATATCGAAAACATTTTTTTCCGCATTCGCGCAATTAAATTTAATTAAAATTCTGCCGGTTAGAAAAAGCGAAACTCCTTTCTTTTTGCATCACAATCCCCTTTCTGCTTCAACCCTTATTAATTCCTTACAGTCCTTGTTAAATGAATTAAGCTCGCTTTTTTTTGAATCGACAAGATTTTATCGGAGAACTTTCTTAATTGTAATACCATTACAAAACATACCCAGATAGCTCTGTTTTTAGTCAGGGGTGAAGCCAAACAAGGGTGTAAAGTAAAAACAAAAATATGCCTAGTACAGTGATCATGAGCAATAAATAAAACGACCTAAAAGAAATTCAGAACGAGCGTATTTTTGTCAACGACAACCTGTCGACGTAAACAAAGAGGCCGACTTATTATTCAAGGCACAATTATCTGAAGCCGCGAGTTAAGACAACACGGAACATTGTGTTACTCATATCGCTACTTGGTTGAAAGAATTGTAGTTGGAAACCTTGAGAAAAATTGCTGAGATTGCCACTGGACACAAGCGCGATGAACACCTGCTTCACTGCGTAGGCGTTTAAATAATCGTCGCTAAGAGAAATTAAGAATGTAACACGCCGACGTGCCACCTTGTTTATTGAATTTTATGGACAACTAAACCTGGCCTTACGTTGTTGTAACCCAGTTCTTTTGGTGCGACGGTGAACAAACTTGAGAGATTAAGGAACTAAATACGTTTAAATAAAATGCGGAAGTTAGCTTTAATTAATTATTTATTGAAAAAAAAAGGTAAAAACTCCTTGTACCAGCCACTGCGGGATCCGATGCGTTTTAAACCAATACAGAGAAAACAAAATTACGGTTATCAGGAAGTACAGTAGAATTCGCCTAACGGATTTCACATTCGAATGTCGTAGCGACCGAACTGACTTCAATCACACAGCTGGTGGCTTGGTGCACACGGAAATAGTTGTTGGAGAACTCTGTTCCTCAATTAAATTAACAATTAATTTAAGTGCAACTTAGATTGGTCTTGGTACTAGTGTTTGCCACTTCAAATCGTACTCTAAGACACGTTCTGCTCAATCAACCAACGCACAGTGTGACACAATGGGTCTACGGCGTAATTAATTAATTAATCAGACGTTCTCGAAAAGTGTGTGATACAAAATGCCGCCATCGGCGTTCAGTTTGCGAAGATAATCAATAGCAATCGCCGCTAGTTTTTCACGGACTCCTTTCGGAGGTGATGGGAAACCCTATCGCTAGCTAGACTAATTAATTGAGGTCGACTGGGTAGGATCTTCTCTCAACTACGTTCAATCGCCTTAAGGGTGTGGTACAGTGTACGCCTTTTTTAAACCACCCTACGTCGCTTTTCGTCGGCTAAACCTATCTAACTAATTTGTTGGCGCAATGGACCCAAATGACTGTTTTTCGGCACTCCGCTTTTGCGATTGTGGCACTTTCAGTCCCTCGGCAACTCGCTTCTAATTCACCTGCAAATCTCTCGGCAAAGACCACATTTCGGTCCACACACCGGGTGTGAGAGAAACTCTGTTAAGAAGGTCCATAACTTAATCTTACAAGTGTCTAGGTTGACATTTTAATGTATCCGGTACTTGTGATCGAAACATTAAGCAGACAAAGCGAAGCACTCTCCACTTGCAATGCAATTGATCCCTTTTCTATAACTGACACGTTCTAAAATTTAGTGTGACCAATTCATACAAAAATCTGAACCAACGCAAAGCTAAAATGTTAAGCTGACTTGTTTATGATGGCAGAGAACCAGGAGTGCTATTTGAGCAAGACCTAGCGTTACAAAATTTTATGACTCGCGTTGGGGGGGTTTCACTCTGAAAAGGACCGCGGTGCCCATCCGGTCGCAATTCTACTACGTAAAGTTCTTAGATTCTGAACATGTGTTTGTTATTTACAATTAAACAGCAATAACCGATTTTGTTGTTTTGAAAAACAAATGCGCGACCGTTTCAAGAATGAGCGTATTACTGTAAACGACAATCTGATAGAGTAGAATTAGAAATTAACAGAGAATTAACAGATTTTCTTTCTATGAAGATAATATACAGTGTGTTATTGAAAGTTGTACCGATGTTTTAACTGACGATAGTACTCTTTAAATAGATGCTAAATACCTAAACTTCCTTTATACAAAAGTTACTGGTTCCAGTGATACACAATTTATTGTCGCCCGGGAGTCCGGTGCTGTAGCGGCGCTCCGGATGGTCAGATCTTCAAACGCGCGGCGGCATCGCGTTCCTCATCATTTTCTGCCGTACGATGACGTGCGGCTCAATTAGATCCGAACCCCCCAGGTACCGTAAAAAATTCCGAAAAAAGTGCTTACAAATTTCATAATTTTCAAAAAAATCATATCTCGAAAAAACGCATTTTCCTGGCATATAGGCCCCATAGGTTGGTACCTGGGGGGGCTTAGCTTGCGGGTGAGAAAGTTTGGTTCGATTCGGTCAATAAATAAGGGCCGTGGAATTTTTTGCTTACGATTTACTACGGAGCCGCGACGGCTTACTGTTTACAATTAAAAAGTAAGATGCTTCGCCTCCCTTGTAGCGTGCTGCCCTCTCTAACTTCTGCCTCTGCTGGGCCTGTCCAAATAAGTCATGGAAGTGAGTTGAGTTGCCCAGTCCATAAGTGATTGCGTTTTGGGCGTGGGCGTTGTTCTCACGCGCTCAGAGTCTTTATTTTGCAATTTATTTACTTTAACGTATCTTAATTGTCACTTATCTCAAAGAGAGACAATATTTTGGCTGGGCACTTTCCGCTCGAGCCCGTTATCGCCTGAGAATGTTTACGTTTTATTGAAAGTTTGAAATTCTTTTGTGGATACGTCTAAGGAGATTTAAATTTTCGGCTGTTTCTTACTTATTCTTTCAGGGTTTCCACCCCAAAAATGACGTAGCTCTTGCAATTATTATCAACGAGGCAGGCGATGCTTTAAATAGAAAAATTATTCTAATTTAAAAGGAAATCCCCCGCTCGGTAAATAACCAACAACACCCCGACAAGACACATCTTTTTCGATCAAGGGGAAAGCACGGTAATTTAACATTAATTTGCGTTATGCTTTCCGGCACATAATAAAAGCGACGGCGCACTTGCCGAACAACTACCATTAATAAATCGCAACCCTCTCTCGCCCCAAATCGAACCGCCATGCCACGCGGAAAGTAATGAAGTAAACAACATGCAAGTCGTCTGGAGATGAGGCAACTTCCGTTCCGCCTGCTAACTAGACGGCACGATCAATCACCCCCGACACTTATCTTGAGCTTGAAGCCGGAAGTTCACGCGATGTACGTGGAAGGAAAATTTCATGCGAGACAAACTGTACTCTTCTTATGCGAAGTAATGGAAACACTTATTACGAACGAGCAAAAGAGTACATTTTTGCTCGTTTTAAAAAAGGGTCATTCAGTTCGGAGGAGCGCGCAGGGATAAAAACGGGGGGATGCTCAAGTGATTTGGTCAGTTGCATATCGACTGTAAGAGGGAGTACTTCAATGTGGATGATGACCTGAAGGTGTTAAGTCTTTCACCTATGTATGTGTTCACGTGAGTTCTTGTGGTGTATAAGTTTCTTAGAACTTCAAATTGTCGATGTACAGCTAAGGACGTCAACTGAAGACCTACTGGTCGTTCCCGACGACCTACTGAAGAACTGAGAACGAGTTCTTCCTTTGATTTAACTTGAAGGGTTCAGTGGTCGTCATCCACGTTTGAATTGACTTCCGGTTGGAACCGCGTCACGTTGATATCTTCTACTGCCGACGTTTCGTTCTCCATTGCAGAAGAACTTCCCCAGAGTTGCTGCTGCTGGTGGTGTCCCTGCTGCTGAGGGTTAAGTTCCTCTGCAATGGAGAACGAAACGTCGGCAGTGACGCGGTGCCAACCGGAAGCCAATTCAAACGAGTTCTTCCTTTCTTTGGATTTATGATTACGATTTACTTTGGTTTAATCTCCTTGGGCCTCATAATGAATAAGAAGTTTCATATTTACGAGCAAACTTTAATGTGGGCGCCAAAAAAGCAAAGCAAGCAATAAGGACCTCCTGGTTAAGCCATGGCAATTAATCCATCCGAAAAAAGACTTACCGTCCTGTTGCCCAAATTCTTAACTCTGCAATGAAGCTCGACGGTATTCCCAACTAAGCCGGTGATGTTGGAGTTTATGGCCATGTCGAAGTACGGTCCCGTTTCGGGGGTCGGCAGTTCCTGAAGGAAGTCCCTGAACTTCTTGGAGCCGCTATCCTCGGCACCTGAAACAACGCACATAAAACTCATACACACGCACTCCATCAAGACAAGGCTGTTATTATGAGTCTCCCCTTTGATGTTTACATAATCAAGGAGCCATTTCCATGTTTATTAAGGGGGTCCATAATTTTGTTTGTGCGTCGTCACATGACCTCCTCTTCTTCTTCTTCTCCATCACCGCCCATCCCAGCCGCGCCGCTCTGGTGAATAATGAACCGCCTTATGACGGCGGAATATCTGAATAAATTAGTGAAGCGCTCGACATGGCAGGTTGGGCATTTTAAATGCAGATTTATTAAAATGCACTGGAAGGGCAAGCTTACACGCTCCAGGAGAATCATTGTTGGCCCTTTGTAGCATTTGCACGCATGAAATGAATGATCCTACAAACGAAAGGCCGACGCGGAATTTATTACATACGAGTTACACCGTGCGCGTACGTGCATCGATTTCGTTTCTGTTTGTACTTTTTTTCGAGGGGGGAAAATCCAATTTTTTTTTTAATTTTAAAGCGTACTGGGCGGGTACTTTTATGTTGGCTTTGTTGCGTTTGCACCGCTTAACATATTGGATTGCTTTTATTACTGGTGTTATCACGGTGTTACAACGCGAGCTAGTTTGAACATTATACCCGCCTGTAAAGTGAGTTTTTTTTTCTATTGATCCTGTATGAAATAAACTTAGGACTTCTGTCAAAGAGAATTCAATAAATTAATGTAAAAATGTATAAGAATGGCAAAAGCGAGGTCGCAGGGTGAAACTGTTACCTAAGTGCAGGGAGCGCGCAGGTACTTCGAGATTCTCGAGCTGGGGCGAATTTCGAAAACTGAGTGACGGGTGTAGAAAAGAAAACTCGTAAATACAAACTCAAAAGAAGTTTTGATGTCATTTATTAGAAAATTCGAAGGAAAAAACGAATGGATATCCTCTTTTCTAATAGGAAGAAACTTAATAGTGCTTTAGTTCCCAAAAAAAAAAGAACATCGATCTAGGAGTTGCCCAAGGTTCGGTTTTGGGGCCGCTTTTTATAAATGACCTACCGGAATACCTGGCATAAGGTATTCCTGACAATTTTTGCAGATGGTACATCTGTAGTAGTCATAGCAAAGGATCCTAAAGAACTTCTGACGCAGATATCGACAATAACAGACAGTGTAGAACGTTGGTGCTATATGAACAAGTTACTATTAAATAAAGAAAAAACTGTAAGACTCTATTTTTGTAAAACCAAAATGTCAAATTTGCTAATTACGGAGGAAACGTTTACAAATGTTAGATACTTGGATCTGAGCGTTGATTCAAGGCTATCATGGAACGAACGTATAATAATATAATAATGTTTATTTGTTTCATAGTACATAATGTATAAAAAGCGTCACAAAAGAAGACAGATAGACTTACAAAGTTACATGTTAAAAAAGTCACTTATACAGTAAAATGTATTTTGTATAAGAATTTGTTTTAAGCGTTGTTTAAATTTTTTCTCTGGCAAATTTTCTTCAATTCATAACAAAAATGTTTATAAATATCTTTATCTATTCTTTGCTCTATCACTGCTTCATACATTTGCCTTTTTATTGCCGACATTACTTTAATTTCTTCGGTAATCCAATTTTTTCCACAATGATTCTGCGTATTGACAATTTTTTTCTTTGCAAATCGATTTATCGTATTTAATAGAGTTTTTACGAAGATGTCATAGCACTCGTCAACGTCACATGTATTTAACATTCTTGACCGATCTGTGGCTTCAAGAATTTCCCTAATCTTTAGTAAATTGTTTTGTGAGAGGTGTCGTGTTTCATATTTATTTATTTCTTTTTTAGATGAATACGTAATTTCAAATGTCATTCTTTGAGCGAAATGATCAGATAAAGCGGACTTAATAACTTTTGCTTCAACTGTTTTTCTGTTAATAAATATTGTAACAAGGATAAGAGAACCATCAAAGATGTACAGCTGAAAATCAGTCGAGCGTAACATAAACACAAGACGATAACATAAACATAAGAATGACTCATTTGCAATTATGTAAGTATGACTCATCCGCGTGCGGAAAATGCACTTGCACATATCACAGCGATGATTCATTCGGGTGCCGTGCGCAAAATCTTATGACTCATCTACGGGCATAGATTTAACGCAAAGTCGTGTGCACAAATGTCAAGGCAACAATTAACGTAATACCCGGGAAACAAAACCCCTAAAAAAAGGCGACAGTTCGAATGTTAGCGCATAATTAGAACAATTCTCGTCAGTGTGTCATCTAGTCTAGTTATCAGTAAGTGCCCCAAATACAATGTGAGTATTAGTTGTAAATTGTTGATAATAAATGTGTTATATTGAGCTACGACCCTTATTTCATGTTACTTAAATTATTACCGTAACATTTTATTGTCTGTTATTGTTTTTGAATGGTGTGTTTCCCGCGTGGGTTCATATATACTTTGTTCTAAATTATACGATTTTATTATGTCAATTAATTGTTTGCTGTAAGAATCATTTTTGCTGAGATCAATATTGAAGTCTCCGCAGAGTACGATTGTGAAACTGGTTGATGTTTCGTCCAGAATTTCATTTAGTATACGCAGAAAATTTTCCAGGTCTCCTGAAGGTGGTCTATAAATGTTAATTATTAGTATTTTATGTTTTGTTATTTGTAATTCAATGCTTTTATTTTTCAGGTTCGTCAGTTCCCTGCATTCCAGATGCTCCTTTACCAAGATGGAACTTCCACCATGATTGGCTGTCCTGGTGAAACTCGATGCTATTTTGTATCCTTCCATATAAAAACTTTCGTTATTTTTTAACCAGTGTTCAGTTAGAGCTGTGGCTTCTATATTTATATTTTGTTCTTTAATAAATAATAGCAGTTCATCAGTTTTTTTTATAATACTTCGTATATTTTGATGAATTATTGTGAATTTGTGTTCAGCTAAGTTAATGGTGTTCCTTTACAGCGATTTTAAACGCTGCTATGTAAGTGTTTCTAATCAAAAGTTTATTGCAAGCTAAAATATTAATTTTATTTTGTGATAAATAACATTTTACGTCTTCTTCAGTAGTCGTGTTTTTTAACTGTGAAAGAAATAGCCACTTCCTATTTTCTATCGTTGTATTATTTTTATTTCCACGTATACTTTTTGCATTAGTACTTTTAAGTACTTTGAACGCCTGAACGGTCCAGTGGTAAGAGGACCGGCCTTGCAATCGCAAGGTCGTCGGTTCGAACCGCACTCGGGATTTTTCTCGGGGGTGGTCGGTATCGACTTCAGGCACCCTTCAGTGTTGGGGATAAAATTCGACACTGCTTCCCCTTAAACGGCGAGAAGGTTGGAAGTAACAAAGCCATGGAACACTTTACACACACTCAAATACACTCCCGCTCCTGAGGTCCTGACAAGTCTTTGACTTAGGACCCCGTTGGGCAATCACCACAGATTAAAAAAAAGTCCTGGCTGCTCAGGTTGTCCGATTTTCTTATCGGAATCAGGTTTTGTTCCGATATGTGTTTCTTCGGTATTTTTAGTAACTTTTTTGGTATCCAGTCTCATCGCCGAGGCTTCTCTCCTCTGTACTTTGTCCTCTGGAGTATTAATCGTATCTTGTTTGTTGTCCGCAGTCTCGCTATTGACATCTGTTGATATTTTTGACCTGGTTATAGGCCTATTTATTTGTTTGGTTTGATTCTGAACTATTTGTTTCTCTTGTAAATTTAATATCGATTCACTTTGCGAGTTGATTTTTTCATTTTGTTCCTCGATTATCTTCATCAGTATGTCTATTTTCTTATCAACATCAATTATTTTGTCCAGTAGAAAACTTATCGACGTGTCACTTTTAATTGTACAAGAATCACAACACCATTTTACGTTGTTGTTGTATGACTCCAACATTTTTAATTCAGTAGGTTTGAACGTACTGCAGTTGTAGTGTAGGAAATTGTTACAAACTCCGTAACAACTAAGGAGTTTTTCACTTTGATTTTCATGTTTAGATTTACATTTTACACATACATATAGATCGTGTATGTAAAATGCGCAGCAAAGCATACTGTGCTATTCTTAAACTTAAAAATTATTTAGATCACACGATCACAGGACTCTCTTAAGATACATTACGCATTTGCTTACTCACACCTATCATATAATGTAATAATTGTTTGGGGTAGTGCTGTTGATGTAAAAAGAATTCTTATATTGCAGAAACGATTAGTGTGATGTATTTTCAGCTTAAGTCAAAGGGACTCTTGCAGACCTGTTCTCATTAGTCGTAAGATTCTCACATTTCCGTGTATATCTATATATAAATGTGCAGAGTTTGCTCGTAGAAATTATCATAACTTCATGCTCTGTTCTTTCAGGGTATTTTGCAATTTTTCCGTTTTCTTATTATGTTTATTTTTATTTGCTTTCTTACTTCGTTGTTTTACTCGCGTAGGCTCCTACTTCGATGATGGATTTGGCAGTGTATCTCGTAGACCAATTCTTGTTTGTAGAGTGTATTTATTGTGCGATAAATTCTGGATGTAGATGGCACTCACAAGCCTTCACATTCAAAATTATCTATGTCAATGTGTGTGTGTGTGGGTGAATAATGAAGAAAATATTTCGTAGAACAAAACGTAAAACAGCAATTTATTATATCAATTTAAAAACTTTCACAAACAAATTTATTATGTCACGTAAAGAAGTTCGGACGTTCGGAGTTTTAAAAGAAATTTAATTTATTTGAACGGGTTTTTCACAAAACCCGCCCTTATAACTTACTTGCTTAAAGTTCCCGCACCGGTTGCTTGACCCCTCGTGTTCCGCGCCTCGCGGTTTTAAAGAGTGACCGGTAACTTTGAATGCGGTAGCTAACACAGCGCCCTCACTTGTTTATTTTCCGAACTCCTTACTGCTACCTACAGTTTCCTTCCGTCACACTGGATTATCATGGCTTTAAATAAATTATTCTAATATTTACAATTCTAAGCTTAATTCTTACGTATTTACATTACGAAAATTCTAAATAATTTATTTATAACAAACAGTTAATATTAAATTGTCTATTTCTAAAAATATTTCGAATATTCGCACGTTCGAACCCGTGGCATCCACCGTAGCGTATCAAATCGGTACTAATAGTAACGAATATTTAGTAACAAATACTTTTGGAAAGGTACCTAATAGTTACAGATACCGGAAAGTAACGAAACTTCCAGCCACTAGACTGTAGGTACTTTCGAACCTACCCGGAGAACAGACAGCTTAGAACAATAGTTTTACAAAGATATCATCAATTTGACGAAATGTTTTACAGCAAAATGGTATTCATCAGTGTGTAGAGAATTCAAAAGAAAGTACTTTAATCTTTTTTGATATCTCTTCAAATAAAGAAGATGACAACTTTTCATTTTTTACGATTACTTCGAACAAGAGTTAACATAGAAATTATGTCTCTGCGGATTATTAACGCTCATAACATTTAGCAACTACCGTCTATCTCGTCAAATAAGCAAGATCCCAATGGTGAGGGTCTAATTTAATCTAAACCGCCTGTATATTGTTGGAATTAGATGTTAGTCGGATTTAATCAAAAGTAATCAAAAGAAATGAAAATCGAAAAAAAAATTAACGTAAGGGTTGGTTGCAGTCAAACTACAGGCAGAGAAAAATAAACGAAAATTGGACATCACAAGCAAATATAAAACAAACAAAAAAAAGGACACGGAGGAAATTTTCGTTATATTACTTCATACATCATGTTTACGCCGCGTCGATTAGTTTTGACATCGTACAATTTTGATTCGAAAATACCGCAAAAGGGGGAATGTTAAACCCTCAACCCCCACATGAATCTTCTCGTCTAAACACAGTCCAAAACTAATTCAAAATAATTTTATAAAAGAAAGAAACGGCTTTCTGCACATCAAATAAAGCAGTTGTTAGTTTCTAATAACATAACTAATTGGCAGATTAATTAATTTTCGCTCACTATATCATGGAACTGGATGCAGACAGAGACAGACATTGTCACTGAGTTTATTGTATGATCACGTTTCATGACAACAGCCGCCTTTTATTTGGTTCACAAACCGGAAATTCCGATCACGAACAAGACTCTGCATGTGGGATCAAATTGTATGTCTCATGAATCATCGCGATGTTCCCTAGATCAACCGCTCTTGGTCATGTTTTGTTTACAATTGCATTCGATTTAAAAAAAACAAACTTCTTTACAGTTTACGAGTCACCCCAGCAATGTGCAAAAGGTTTGCTTTTCAGCATCCTTTGATGCAATTTTATTGCAAAGGTTACAATACAAAGCTACCTTTGAAGAAGCAAGTCGCTGTAAGTAGCATTTATTTACATTACTCCAGGGGAGTGTGATATCCGAGGTTGCGCTGGCGACGTTCTATCGAGTATTTATTTAACAACGACAACATTCGTGCCACGGTAATGTGATGCCAGTTGGGCCTTCTCCCAATTCCACTAAAAGAAAACCCCGCTTCTTTCATGCCCATAATTCTGCCCCTATAAATATGGGCAAAATTTTGGGGCGGTATGGACTTGACAACCTGGCAACAAAATGCCCGACTTCTAAAGTCAATAAAAATTCTTTATAGGTACTCAATTGAAATAAACTAAAGACACGTCATTAAAAGAGCAGTCCGAAAGTGAAAAGGTTATTTTATTAGATTATTAGGCGCTTCACAACTAACAGAAGGCAATGGAAAGCGTATATCTTTTAGCCCACGTGACACTCGATGGAGAACGATCGAAATGCTTTTAAATCGCACCAAGAGAATAAAAGCGGCCACTTGTCCGACGTTTTTATCAAGAGGGACCCTCGGCTCCTCGGACGGACGATGTGATGTATGGGTCGAGTACGTCTGGTAGATAAGGAGGAGCGCGTGACTGGCACGGCACGTTTCGGAGAAACTGGAGGACCTAATTTCTCCAGAGACTCCTGCATATGCAAACAAAACAATCTGAACGCCCCCTCCTGTCGGTGATGGCGATAATTTATTTATTTTTTGTGTGGGTGTGTGTGTGTGTATATAGTTCGTCGTCATGGGAAATTTTCGCTTTTGTTTCACGCACAATTTATGTTTGTTTTATTTATTTTTTTCCTGAATATTGTAAGTGAGCTGCTCACCCTATACAATAAAAACACTTGCAGATTAACATCACACTTATAGCTATTGTTACTTGATGTACAGAATGCCATTTCTTCTCTTTATAAAATTATTTTGAATTTATTTTTGTATTGTTTTGTACGATATCCGATTTGACTTAATCTTTCGTTTGAATTTCACATTTGTCTAAATCATTCTCATTAATAATTTGTCTAAGTATTATATTTATTTATTTGTTTTCTGTTTTGCTACTGTTCAATTTTAATTTTCAAACTTTCAAACTGTTTGTCTATTTTCGGTTTTGGTTGTTGGCGCCTAATTTTTATACTCTAGAAATTCTTCTTAGTTTTGTTTTGTTATGTTGTCATTCGTAACTTTTTATAACCGTTGGGAACACTGTCGAGTTTCTCTTATATTTAGTGTTTCTTCCGTTAGCACGTTTTGAAGGTTAGAATCACCCCCTTGTTCGAGTCTTTGGGGCCAATTTGATTCCTTCCGAACGAGTTTTGCTGTTGATGCCATCGAATCTCGAGATCCTGTCTACTTCGACGTCGTATTCGTAAAAGAGGACCTCAGTTGGTAGCTCCCGGATCGCTTAGGGCGCGCTCCAAGAGCTACACCTCTTCCGAGGCCGAACACGCTTCTAGATTGGTGGAGAATTTTATCATAGGTAAGCTCCGTATAAAACTCAAACCAGAAATGCACAAACAAAGGAATTACGACTTGGATCTCTTATGGTTTGACTAAAATTTTAGTAAAACAATAGATAGAAATTGTTTATTTCTGTGTAAATTTTTTTGAAAGTTTTGATTGAGCCGTACACTTAAATTGATAAATACGAAAGGGATAGTTCATCCCCTTCCTTTTATCTTTCAATCCCAATCCCAATCCCTTACATTATGATAATTATCAGGCTGTTTCTTTTATCATACTATCGTGAAGTCTTCTTAGCTCGGATTATGAATGTTCTTCGGGGGTCTTAAGCCGGATATTATTTCGACTTAAGAAGATAATTTTTCTTCCCCGTGTCCCTATGCCCACCCTGAATCGATTTATGTCGCCCTTATTTACTCAATCATTTTTAATTTGGGGTCAATTTGTTTCCTTCCGAACGAGTTTCGCTGTTGATGCCATCGAATCTCGAGATCCCGTCTATTTCGACGCCCTGTTCGCAGACGAGGACCTTTGTTGGTGGCTACCGAATCGCTTAGGGCACGCTCCAAGGGCTACGTCTCTTCCGAGACCGAACACGCTTGTAGATTGGCGGAGAACGTGTTGGTATTCATATGGTAATGTTATGGAAGTCCTTCACGTTGGGGGGTGCTTTTTACTTTTATTTTAATTTTTTCCTTTTTGAGAGCCCCACGTTGTCTACCAATAATGTAATGATTTGTGTGGTTACCTGTCTTTTTTGTCTCTCTCTCTCTCTCTCTTAGGATAACCAGGGTGGATTCCCCGAATAATTTTAGTGGATTTTGCTTTCGGTCAGACAAGGAAATGCAGAATGAATGGGGTGAATTGTGTGCGCGTGTAAGTGAGAGTATGTGGAATCTGACTTACTTTGCTTCGTCCACTTCTTTCTTTTCTCCCCCTTCTCTGGTTTCTTTCCAAATTATTGTAATATAGGAAAAACTAGGAGGGTTCTTCTGGACAAGGACGTTTATTGGGTTCCTTTATTTAATATAAAACTTCCAACAATCTAAATTTGTTTATTTTCTTGACGTAAACGTTGTCGAAAGCAACGCAATAAATAAAAAAAAATCGCGGAAATTTTCAATCACGCGGACGGAGTTGTTTTTCTTGTTACTTCGGAAGCCCAAGGTGAATTCTTTACTAGTTGATAGCTTATGGCAGACCAAGCGGAATTAATTCAAAAACGACGCGCTCGCCCTCGTCTGTTGACAGTGACCGTTGTCATGGTAACCATCAAAACTCTGGCTTGTTAATCTCGCACCCAAAACGCATTTTGCTTTTGACACTTGTTTGTTTACAATGATAATTTTTACATTAAAATTTACAATAAAATGGTTTCAATTAATGTTTACAACATGTTTGGCTTATCTCACGTCTGGTAAGTAACATTTCCTTTCACTAATTAATGATTTTTACAAAATATATGCATATAACGCATAAACATGAAACCTAACCTCAATTGACAAAAACTTATTTTCAGAAACTTCAAATAATTAACAATGCAAAACGAAAAATAACACAAAATGAAAAGTCTAGCACTCTGGCCGTGTTCGTAAGAAACAAGCGCTCAAGTAGCATTCGCCTGTGATTGGCTTATTTCAAAGGAATTCAAAAAATCCACCAATCACAGATGAATGCTACTTGAGCGCAGGTGGACCCAAACCTACGTTGATGGCTTCCATGGAAATCAGCACCACTCTCTCGCTGTTCACCCAAATGAAGTGGATTGTATTTGTTGTGGTAGTGGAGTGTTGTATTGTTGCATTCCGATTCATTTAATGTGGCTTTGTTTGTATAATGTAAAGAACTTGCTCGATGTACACTTATAGCTGTGTACGATGGTCTCTTTCACTCTGGTATGCCGAACATTCTTCCAAGGAACTTTTTCATCAAAACGCTTTCTCCGCTAATAGTGGTCTTTCGCTCGACATGGATCGTCTTGTACACTTGACGTTGAACTTGGTGCGTTTTTCTAATTTTGATAATTACAATGTACTGTACACAGGTAATTATCACTGCAACATGTAAGCTCTATACACAGTTGGTCTGACTAAGACTAGATATACGGTTAATTGTGAGTAAATGAAGGAGAGGCTCATTGAAACTTGTGTGGAAATGAAATAGAGATATTACAATGTTGCGTGCGAAGGTAGGAATGCCGCGGCCGGTGCGTGGCCCGCATTATCAATCGGCAACGTCGATTGATGCAGCTATTTCGTTTACTCATGCGCTTTCTACTATTCTATCCTTCATTTACTCATGATAAACGCATAGCCAGTGGTGGTCAGGCCGACCCAGTATGAAGCTCAAACCAGAAACGCGTAAACAAAGAAATTACGACTCAGGCCTTTTATGGTTTGACTAAAAGTTATTAGTAAAAGAAGAGATGGAAATACAGAGTTTATTTCTATTTAAAGTTTGAATTAAGCCATAGATTTCAATTGATAAATACGAAAGTGTTGGATAGTTTATTCCACTTCTTGTATCTTTTAACAACCTACCCTTATATTATTATTATTATTAGTATCAAGGTATTTCTTTTATCGTATTATAATGACGTGTTCTTACCTCAGATTATGAAGGTTTTTCGGGGGTCTTAAGCCGGATATTATTTCGACCTAAGAAGACAATTTTTCTTCCACGTGTCCCTACGCCTCCCCTGAAACGATTTATACGCCCTTACTTACTCAATCACTTTCAATGGATTAAATGCTCTGTCGGTCGGGACAATAGTTTTTTTAACCAAACGAGTAAGAATTTTTAAATGACATATCTGTAACCGTTACGTTTATGCAACGTATTAAGATTACTTAGGCAAAATGAAACTTTCACGAGGGAAGCACACAGGAGGATTATAAGCCAAATTCGTTTAGCGCGGTTATTTTCCCATCCTCCCCCCCAGACGCAGTCAATTTATCCACCGCTAAGCGTATGCAGAGAACTCCACTATTTCCGTGCACTCACACACTCCCCCGTTTAACACGAATTACCCTCAAGGCGTAACTTAACGCGTCCATATATTATTCATTACCTCGCTGAATAATTAAATTAAAACCGACGCTATTGCATTCGGGAGACTCGAGCCAATAATTAAGGAGATGAGCGCAGCATATCGCGATGATAATATTTGCTTCTTTTCCGCGAAAGAAACTGGCGAACATTAAACCGTCTCATTAAGTTACTCCTTCATTAACTTTATACAACCCCCGAGAATACACACGCCCTTACGTTTTAGGCTCCGCTCTCCCTGCGTTTCCGCGGGCGACGCTCGTTTTCCTTCCTCCGAGCGGCTGTTTCATAATGAATGTACTGAACGAAAAAAATTTTCCCTAAAAAAACAAAACAACTGCGTACACTTGTAACAATAGAATTCCGAATAATTTCCGGTTTAATTATTTCTCGTCTGTATAATAGGGAAGTGGGTCGGCCTTCGAGATTCCGATAAAGCAATTAATTCTTGATGAAGAGAAGCGACCGTCAATAATTAAATATTGGCCCGACTTTCTAAACGCGCGGCGCACTCCTTAAAAAATAATTATTCCTCTCCGAAGGTTTGTTTCGAATTGGCTAATTGGCTAAATTAAATTTTACTCGCGCGCCCCTCCTTTAGAGAAGATTCCAGATTTCCCTTCGCGATCGAAATGTATTTGAATTTTATGTTACGGGGACGGTCTTGCGAATCAAAATAGAACTTCCATGTCCCCCCCGCGATGGCAAAAATAGAACAACTCGGTCGTATTCATTTAATGGTCTGTAAGATCCGGCGTGTGTGTATTATGAGTGGGAGGAACTGGGAACGTGCGCGGTTTTACTGCATTATATCAAAGAATTCAATTTCATTAGAGGATGGAGTCGTACTGGATGAAAGACGTTCGAAAAATACCAAACATGAAGACATTTTCCGTCTCTATGCGAGAGCGATTGGAAATTCCATGGCTTTACTTCCAACTCTAAATGGAGCGCTGAAAGAATCTCAGACTTGCAGCAACAGATCTATAGGTAGTTGGAAAACTGTAAACTGCATGTACTTATACTATGTGTTTTTTTAAAAATGCCATAAGGGGTGGCTGTGGAAAAGAAAATTCATGTCTTAGCTCCATTCATTTACTTTAAATTTTCAGATTTGGCATGTGTTGGATGCCAAGCTACGACGTGAGTTTTAATTTTCATGGCCAACTTTTATGGCATTTTTAAAAAAACACATGTTACTTTATTCATACAATACGATCGAAAAAAGTTTACTTAACTTAACAGAGAAAAAAAATGTAGTAGCACAATTAGTGACTATCGTTTTCTGTTTTACTGACGCTTTGTGTCTTACACACAAAAAAATTACTTAACCTAACTGAGTAAAAAAGGGGTTGGTAACACAATTACCGATTATCGTTTTCTGTTTTACCGACGCTTTGTGTCTTACACAAAAAAGTTTACTTAACGTTACTGAGTAAAAAAAGGGTTGGTAGCGCAACTACGAAACATTTTCCGTTTTCTACTTTTTCAGAAACCTACTAAAATTAAAAACTTATTAACTATTAATTTTACATCGACAAATACGGTTAGTTTAGCGCCATCTATTATTCAAAACGGCAAACGAATTGTAAGTATCTTGTCAAGTCACAGAGGGGTTGCGTTCAGAAACTATGTATATTCTGAATTCAAAACAGCGTCATCTACTATTAAACATGAAAATCTATTACGAAGCGATGCCGGTGCTGCCAACATATTTCTTAAGCCTGCTTCTTTTTTTCCTAATTGTTTATTTTAAATAGAATGTAATTATAAACAAAACATGACTATGAAGCGCGCCGCAATGGCCGTAAAAACACCTGCACCTGTCTTCGAACACGTGTGCGCTGAGTTACAGCTGGATTCGACCTGCAGATATTTTTGTCGTAATTTTCGGCCTAAAAACTAAATAAAAACGGCTGCTATCATGAATTGGGAATCATACAATACGAACGAGTAATTGACGTTAACGCCTGGGCATAATGTCATAGTGTGTGATCAAGTTCCAAGTTCCCTCTTTCTGTCTCTCTCCCTCTATATCCAGTACCATGGTTTGGTGAGCAAATATGTCCTAATTACGTATTAGTAAGTATTGTTTGTTTATTTCAACATCGATTTATAATCCATGTCAAGTCACAAGATCAATAAAGATAACATTAAAAAATTTTACATTAAGGTATAATGCGAGCAAAAATGACTGATATGGTGTGAAGTTGCGACTCAGTTAACTTACACCCAAAAATGTTATCATCTACTTGCAAAAATTATTAGAGTCAATGTTGTCAAGTAGCGTGCGTCGTACGTGCATGGACTTTGACAATCCTTGGAAGTAAATAGTGGCAACTAGATTATATTTTTAGGTAAAAGTTAACTGAGCTGCAACTTCGTACATGCTCACCCTGTATATTAAAAAAAAACACGTTTTGTTTTGTACGATATCTTAATCTTTCGCTTGAATTTTACACTTGTCTAAATTATTCTCATTAATAATTTTGTCTAAATACCTATTCTATTTATTTATTTGTTTGTTACAGTTATGTTTCAACGAAAAGAATTAACGACGTTTTTTTATGGCGAGCTGACAACGTCGCAGGTGGATATAATTCGTTTTGCCCATCTGATATCACTGTAAACCCGCTTGTGAACGATCATTTGAAATTCTGTCTTCGCATTGGTTCTTAATTCAAATATAATGTAACTAGGATGAGAAGACCACCCCAAAGATGTACAGCTCAAAATCAGTCGAGCGTAACATAAACAGGTCCCAATGCAAATGTCAAAGCGTATGATTCATTCATGTGCCGTGTGCAAATCGTAAATGTCAAGGTATATGACTCATCTACGTGCATAGATCTAAAGCCAAAAGTCGAGCCGTGTGCAAAAATGTCAAGGCAACAATTGACGTAATACCCCGGAAACAAAACCCCTATAAAAAGGCGACAAATCGAACGTTAGCGGCATAATTAGAATAAATCTAGTCAGAGTGTCATCTAGTCTGTTTGTCAGTAAGTGCCCAAAATAAGATGTAAGTATTTGTAGTTGTAATTAATTGTTAATAAATGTTTTGTTATACTGAGCTACGATCTTTATTTCATGTTACTTAAATTATTACCGTAACAATATTTGCGTCATAATTTTCCCATTGTTGTTGTAAAGTTTAGAATATTTAAGACGACAAATTAACGTATTGCATGATGAGCATTCTTTTCGGTTTGTAAGATCAGATCTGATTATCGGCTCGTGTCAACTTTTTTTATCTTGTTGTCGGCTAAGTTACCGAATAATAGTTTACGCATTTTGTGTCCTGCTTTTCATAGTGTGTTACAATAAATTCTGTACCACAGTGAGTGTTTTGTTTATGGCGATATGTTTACGCCTACTCTGAGCGTACAAGTGAAGTAAATCTCCTGGAACTATTGTTCTAACTGTGGCGAACACAATGGGACCTAGGGAGGGGTCTCGAATGTGGAGTTCTTACAATCGGGGGTATATACTCTCTAGAGCCCTTAATAAATACTCACCTCTTTTCCGTTGAGCTAGCTTGGGAGAACCGTTGTTGAGAGACAACGCCACTTGTCATCGGGTAAGTCAGTAATTTAACTCAGGAGTATTTCTTTTAACATTTTTGCGGTGACATGTGTTTTGTCTTGTTACGGTTCAATTTTAATCTTCAAACTACCAAACTGCTTGTTTACTTTCGGTTTCGGTTGTTCGCTCCTTATTTTCATACCTAGGAATCCTTCTTTGTTTTGATATGTTGTCGTTGGTAACTTTTTATGACAGTGGGGAACACTGTTAGTCTTCACGTCCAAGTTACCGCACGTTAGAGGAAGTGGCTGGTCATTGTTCGCGTTTGCTGAGCTTTCACTCTCATTTTGGGGCAGATTACGAATACGCATCGGAGACGTCGGTCGAATGTTTTTGTGCTCCTTGTGTGTTGCTTGGTAATTCAGGTCGCCCTGTATTAAGGGGTTTTATTAACGTTTGTGAGAAGTTTCTGCAAGGTTTTGTTACGACGACCTTTTCGTTCATTGGCTAATGCTGACGACATGCGCCAATTGTCAGCGTCATCTACTTTTGCCTCGCGCTAGAGCGGCACTTGCTCGTTCGATCTTGGTGGTATCGCTTATGTGTTACTTTATCGGAGCACTTGCTTGATTTTAAGAAAAGCTCATCTACGGCTTTGCCGGAATTTGCTAGTGGACCACCGGACGAGTTTTGGGGTATTTTAATCTCCCTACCAGGCTTTGAACTCTTTTAAAATCCAGGTAAAAACAGGCGAAATGGCTGACTGGCTCATATCTCCTATTTGGCAGATTTGATTCCTGCCTCCTATAATAGAGATATCTTCTGATGATGTCTATTCCTGCTGGCGGGCGTTGATCATCTGTAGGGAAAGCAACTACTCATGAAGTGGACAAAACCAACGGACCGGTCTTCCATCTGTTGTTCGTGTCCTGGGAGACTGACCTTGATTTCCAATCTGTGGAATCTTTTTGTAGTCGGTCCACAACGTCGTAGATGAAGAAGCCTGCGTCTTTTGTTGTCGGAGACGACGTTTCGTAAATCCGCAGGCGTCATATTAGGATTTCTGGTGTGGCGGTGATTTTCCACATACATAGTTGCTTCAAATAAAACCTCGAAAACGGTGTCCGAAATATCCGGTGGTGACTTCAAACACTTGAACGAGATCATAATAAAAGATTTTGGCGTCTTCATCTTCATAGTCTTGAAGCCAAGCTTCTGATGGATTGTCCTCTATCAAATCCGATCTTCAGATCTTCTTTAATTTAGTCCCAAATGTTTCGGGTCTGTGCGTCTTGAGGATGTCGATGATTGCAGATGTTTGTCGTTCCCTCTTTCAAAGCATCTTCCCAACCATCTCGTCCCAACCGTCCTATCGCATGGCAAGAAGAAACTTATGACGTTGGACGATGATGAATTGAAAATTTTCGGTAAGTTGAACTTAAGCTGATACGAGAGCTTCGAATAACGTAGTATTTGACCATCCTGCTTTTCAATTGGGGATGATGCCTGCAGTCAAAAAGTTTCCAATTAAAATCGGAAGTCTCCGAGTCTCCTTCCCGCTCTCCTCGAGCCTTCTAAAATTTGACAATCTTGAAAGTGTTGGATAATAGTGTAACAACGCCACCAACGCAAGAATTCGCAGTTGCAAAAATCAGTCAGCCAAAGCTTTCCGTAAACAATTATATAAGTATGGATCCTTGGGAAATGTCAAGGAAGGAATACGCAAATTCCGAGTAACACGCTTTCAGTTGCGCATGAGTCATATGCCAAGGCATAATTTCATAATTCCCTTGGAAAAAGGTCCTCGAACGAAACCCCTTTAAATAGTCGACGAGCTGATAATTAGATCAGTGTGATAGCTAGTCAGAAGTCTTGTTTTATTGTGTAAGTGACCAAGCCATGTAAGTTATCCTTAAATATATGTAAAGAAATGTTTCGTTATATGCTGAGCTACGACCCTTATTTCAGTTACATAAATCATTTCCGTAACAATAGATCTGTGGGCGTGTTCTAGTATATAATTTCATTTCAACACAACGTGAACTTTAACAATAAAGGGATAAACAATATAAAATCAATAAATAACAATATGTACGACTCTCTGCTGTCCTGGCCGGTTATTTGCGGACCAATCATGGTACAAGTTTTATTCTTCAGCACCGTGATAGTCGAAGGGAATTCCCACCTTGGATTTCACATGTTCTTACTATATTCATACTGAAAAGTGCTCTGCTCTATCAAACTGAAATGAAAGATCTTGCCTCTGCTTGTTACAAAATTTAAAAAAAAAATCAGAAAATGAGTTTTGACGGAAAGACAAGTCAAGTACATTCTCAGTTCGTTTCATTCTTGAAGAGGGTTGATATTCGACAAGCGTAGGAGTTTCTCGGAGGAAACTCGTCTTTTAAAAAGATATTTTTCAGCGCCCTTTCTTTAGGTGCAAATAGGGCACATATCCAGTTACGTTTCGTATTAATTTATATGGTCGGTTGAGTTTCCAAGTGCGTAAGGCCGAAAGCACTCAAATCTTTTCGACATAGAATTCACTCGGACTCCGTCGAGCATCATCAACCTGCCGCTTGTAAAACCCCAAACCGGAAGTGCCTTTCGAATCAATGATATTTCAAATCGGATACGCAACGGTACAAAAACGGCGAGGGAGGGGGAGAGGGCGAAGGGATCGAGTTACTCCTGTTTGGAAAGCAATTTATTATTCTTGTGTACACGTCGTAGATCTTGTATGGGGGCGCGAGGAATGTTGCAGCAGCAGGAAAACGACGCGATTTGACTCGTTTCTCACGGACTCATAATAACTCACGGCCGGAGAGCATTTTTCCCTGCAGACGGTGCCTCGGCAACAACAAATCATCGCCGGGCATCATCAGCGAAACCTGCCGCCGCAGTTTTATACTTGAGCTTTAACAAACGTTTTTATTAGGGGCGGCGGTGCGGCGAAGAGAAAAAAGTCGCCCCCGCCTTGACGACCCCCATCACTTGGCAACGTTTCATTCGGGCGAATTTTAATCCTGCTGTTTTAAGTTCTTTTCTGTTTTTTTTTGTTTTTATTTTTAATTGAAGCGCCGCGCGCCCGGCGGAATTTTTAATGTTTTCGAAATTTATTGTTTGATGTAACCGGGGATTTTAATAACGGGGTTGTTTTATTAAAGCTGTAATTTTATATGAAATTCGTGTGCATTTAATAATTGTAAACTTACCGGGGGGGAGGGGGGTTAAAGGCGTCCGGCGCTTAATTTTTCAGTTGTGGTGCTTCTTTCATAAATTAATATTTGGCCAGATTATTTACACTTAAAATAAGGGAAGAAAGTGGAATGGATTTACAAACGTCCTTGTCGATGTTTACACGATTTAACGCGTTTATAAATTTTATGATAATCCGGTCGAAATCTCCACTCTTCAGATCGACTGTTTAGTTTAAGGTCATGACAGTCTTATAATAGTTCTAATAGTTATTACTTATCAACCTTTTCTTTAACGAAATTAATTAATTGATTAATTTTCGATATTTTTTTAAATTTAATTAATATATATATATATGCTCTAACTATAAATTAACTAGAGTGTATTTTTTGAACTCCGTAGCTTCCCTTTTAGATTTTTCTTTTATTAGCGTTTTAACAGTTTTTCTCTTCACAGTTCGCATATACGTACGGGGGAAAATGTTTATTCGTTTCTAATGTGCGCGTTAGTCGCGGATAAAAACGACGCCTTTTTCGTCGAACCCGTGGAAAAAAAGGAGATCGCACGACCAAAAAAAAAAAAAAAAAGCACACAATGGGACATATCCTGAGCTTCGTGTTACCACCCTGTCGTAGGCCCCGGGGATATTAACTTGGCTCGTACTAAAAGCCCGAAGAAACACATCCATTATGTGTATCGTGCGAGCTGAATGCCCGTTTCGAGTTTCTTTCAATTTTGATCGAGCTGCTGTGTGTGTGCGCGTCGCATTCAATCGTGTCGTCCTTTGTCCGATTATTTTCCTCTTTTTTTTTTTGATAACTTGTCAGATCAACTTTGCAACTCGCTTCTTTTTATTCATATAAAACATCAGTCTTTTGCGAATGATGTTGAAACCAAATGAAAAGGAAAAAGAATCGTTTTCGAACCTTACGTACCGATTGTTTCATCGAAACTTGGAAAAGGGCGGAGACAAGTCTATGTTATAAAATAAAGGATACAAAATGTAGCTAGCAAGCTTTCTCTTCTGCGTCAGCGCTACATAAAATCAATTAATTTGATTTCGAGGTGACATCGAAATATGAAGAATTAGGTAATCTCGCTTTTACGATTTTATTTTAGGGAATGTAAAAAATTTGTCTTCATTTAATGGTCTATTTGATAACAAACTCTAAAGTTCTGTTCTGGCTTCACTGATCGCTCTATTCCGAATTCAAACTCTAAGGGCTACCTTTTTGTTTCCTTTCTCGTGCGTGTAGATTTGTTAATTTCGGTTTTGGAACAAAAGGAAACGTGTTGGCGTTTGTTTGTTTGTCGATTCGAAAATAAAAATTAATATTCAATCGTTGTTCGTGACATTCCTGAGTGTAGGTCATTTTCGTTTGCTGTAGAAGCTAATTTATGTGATTCGTGCCGAATTCGACCACCTAGCAGTCAATAGGGATTTTATACACTTAAGAAAGTTGATTGGAGTATCGCCAATGCTTAAGTAGCAGATAAAACTCACGTCACGAACTTCAACTTCAATCACACAATCAAACGGATGTATCACAGGTTTTAATAGGCCCTTATCTTTAAACAAGGGCACGTTGTACGGGGCAGTTTCACGTTGTACGGGGCAGTTTCACGTTATACGCAGTTTCACGTGTACGAAGCAGATTCACGTTATGCGAGGCAAGTTGTAGCAAGTGATAGGCAGTAAACAGAAAAGCCGTACGAGAGCCATCTAGTTCTACTACCATCAAACACCGCGAAAGTTCGGACATGCATGTTGGATCAAAGCCCTCTCTCGAGACTTCGATGTAAACGTCGTGATTTATGGCATCAGACGACCGGACTTAACCTTGAGCGGTATCGTACACTTTTCATTCCTTACTTCGGTTAATCATCAATTACGCTACATAATGAGTAGTTAAGGGCTTGAAAATTTTGTAATTGTATATTTCAAGTCACGGTTCCTTAAGAACATGTCATAATTTGCGTAAAGAAAATTAATAATCGCCTCCTACTGTCAAACTTTCTTTCTATTTAAACAGCTGAAAATATATTGGTAATATTCTTCCACTTCCACTTCCAAGTGTTTTATTAAAAAATGAGCTTAAAATATGCCCATATGAATGTTAGATCTCTTCAGGTTAATTTTGATAATTTTAAAGCTGAAATTTTGCATGGTGATTATGACGTTGTCGGCGTAACAGAAACATGGCTTACTTCTCAGATATCTGATAATTTTGTTGATATAGAAGGATATACATTTTTTCGCAGGTCCCGAGGTGGTGAAGTGGGTACATATCTAAAAACTTTCTTGTCATGTACAGCTATCAATACAAATACTGATATAGAGCAATTATGGATAGTCTTAAAGGTAGGAAACATGAAGCACGGAATTGGGGTAACATACAAGCCTCGCTCAGAGGCTCTTACCGATTTCTTAAACAGTTTAGAAAATACTCTATCCGTTATTGTTCCTTCCTTATAATAATAATAAATTTCTATAATGCTAATATTAAGGAATCGGTCAAGAAATATTTTAATTTTCAAATCGTCAATGATGACGAAATTTTTAATATTCTATTAAAAATTAAAACGAATGCTGTTGGTCACGATATTAATGTTCATATTTTGCGTTTATGTATTCCATTTTTAATACCATATCTCACTCATATAATCAATTATTGTATCAGATTTTCTGTATTTCCTTCTTCATGGAAAAAAAGCTCTTGTTATACCTATAGCAAAAATTAGTGATCCTCGGGAGATGAAAGATGAGAGATGAGAGATGAAAGACCAATTAGCATTTTACCGGTGATGTCAAAAATCTTAGAATATGTTACGGTAAATCAACTAAGAGATCATCTTGTAACAAACGACATATTACCCCGGACTCAATCGGGTTTCAGACCGGGATTCAGTTGTAATACGAGCTTGCTAGCTATTACTGATAACGTTTTTAGGGCAACTGATTCTGGCAAGGTATCTCTCTTGGTTCTCTTGGACTACTCTAAAGGTTTGATACGATATATTATGAAATCCATCTTTCATTACATTGGGTTACAGTCTAATGCCGTTCAGTTATTATCGAATTTCTTAGGTGGAAGATGTCAGGCAGTAAAAATTAACAATCAGATTTCCACGTTTCGTAACTTAAAATTTGGGGTCCCACAGGGTTCAGTTTTGGGACCTTTACTCTTCTCAATATACAGGTTGAATTTTCAAACTAGGTGGATCTAAGTAAATTCGGTCAAAGTCGTGTAGGAGTAGAGGAGGTCCTAGCGTGTATCAACTCACGCTTTCAGTTCGAAGCAGTTTTTTAGAGCTGGCCGTCCTCGTCTCGCTTTGGGAGCGCGTATTTAATGATTTCATTTTAACTAGGATTTCAATAATTCATGTAAAATATTGTTCTAATTGCCGCAATACATTTGCATAAAGCAATTATTATTGTTTGTAATTAAAAATTACTTCCATGAATATTACAGAAATTAATTATAATAATGTAGCTAAAAAACAGCTCTAAAAACTGCAAGCTTCGAACTGAAGGCGTGAGCTGATACACGCTAGAACTCCCTCTACTCCTACACGACTTTGTCCGAATTTACTTATATCCACCTAGCTTCAAAATTCAATCTGTATACTGTAGACTTTGAAAATTATTTTTAAACCTCAATTCCATATTTTTACGCTGACGACACACAGGTGTTTACTTCATGTTTTCCAGAAGATATTAAGAACACGTGTATGAGTGTAAATGATGATTTAAAAAATCTGGCGAATATGTCAAAGGAACATCATTTAGTATTAAACCCGAACAAATCTAATTTCGATATACATATACAGGGTGACTGATTTTTTTTAAACGCGGAATTTCGAACTTGAGGGTTACTCATACGCTACATTCACGTGTGGAGTCCTAGCGGTAACACGTATTATTTATACCTGCAATAAATATAACGCTAGGTGGCGCCTCTTTCTTAACTAACAACTAGGTAACGAGCTACCGACGATCCTATTGTGTAGCCCACCCCCGTCTCCACTGAGCTGGGCGTAAGTTCAGGTAGGTTGTTCACCAACTTAAAGGAGTTTCCCCCAATTTTCGCAATCTATTCAAGGTCGACTATTTTGATATAGTTAGGTAGGTAGCACAACAAGAGACGATGGAAAAACAAAAATACTAATTTAACTAGAAAACCAATGTACGACAATTTTCCGCAAAAGAAAAATCGAAGGGAACAATAATTTAATAAAAGTAAATTGTTAGTTGATAACGGGATGCAAAGAAAACTGCTCGAAACGTCCAAACTGAAATAGCACAGCAGTTATTTTGAGTTCGAATATGAAAAATATGAAACCTCATCAGTTTCGGACGATGAAACCTGAAGCTTCTTAGCAAGAAACGAACGCGGAAGCATCCCAAAATATCCGCCATGAAACATTCGATTTCGCCCCCATAAAATGACCATGTATAGATTTGCTCCAATCCGTTCGGCGTTGATAAAACGAGAGAGTCATTCAGTGTCCCACAGGCCGAGCTTTATGATTCCCCAAATCCGCAGCAGCATCCAGGTCGCCTCGTGAATAAAACAAGGACCACGCTTCCTCCTCCTCCTCTTCCTCTTCCACAGCTCCATTTGTTTCTTTTTTTTGCACGGCCCAATTTGTTATCGAAGATAAAAATTTACGGTCGCCGTAGCTTTTCGAGCCGCGCATTGATTTGTATTCGGCCATCGGAACAGACGGATTCCTGTATTACGTAAAGCCGGATTTATGCATATAAGTAAATAGGTTTTCTCTTTCCTCAGACGTATACGCGCCACGACGAGCGGGATACGGATAAATAAATCCGAGCGGGATGCGAATAAATAAATCCGGGCGAGACGCTCAGATTATGAGAGATACGGACGAGCTTATATCTGGCTTAAAGTGGCTATAAATGTAGAAATCACAGCACGATATAACTTTATGTACGTACCGGAGGAATAGGAGATGCGCTTCATATTTTTATGAATATATGCGGAATGATTCTTTTTAACTTATGGGGGGCGCTCGATATATACGAAATATTTGAGCACGTACTTTATTTTAACGGTATTACCAATTCCGTCGTCTATAAATTTCACGTATGATTTTATTATACTTTACAAAACTTCATAAAATTAACACTGTCTTTTCAATACGTTTCTTTTCCAAGTCTGCGCTGTATCTTTCACCAGCTTCCCCATCGACTAGCAACAGTAAAGAGATGGGGTGGGTAATTTGATGTTAATGAAAGGCGCCAGGGTGAACTGAGGTACCCAGCTGATCCGTAATAATCTTAGCAGCGTTCCCAAACCGCTTCGTTTCTGCAGGTGATCATTCGCAACGACCAGGAGATTTTATCCTACCCGCTTGAACACTTAAGGTACACACACAAAAAATCAGTCAAAATGACAATTGTCAGAAACATCAAGAAAGAGTCCTGAGTAGCCTACTCACCAAAATACTCACGAAAGCCTCCAGTGCAATCAATTGTCAGGAGGAACACACACAACCCTTCCGTGCAGCTTATTGTCGGAAGCGCATCAAAAGCCTCCCATGCAGCTTATTATCGGAAGCACACTCAAAGCCTCCCGTGTAATCCATTGTCAGAAGCAACACACATGCTGTTATTATTATTTTTTTTAATTTAATGAGAAAAATATAAACTAAGGGTTAGTTTTTAAACATTTTCAAGACAAAAGATGATACATTTTAAATTTTACTCCAGGGTTTTCGAGCGCGCTTACTAAATTTAAGCGTCATTATTCCACGTCGCATAAAATTAGTTATCCCAGCGTATTTGATGCACACCCTTTTACTATGAGCCGTGTAACACGACCGCATTGTTCGAAACTCTATTATTAATTTAAGTCACCCTCCTAGCGCTCTCCCGTTCAGATACTTTGTTCAGGCCACGACCTGAAGATGTTATTTATTAAAAGATGATAATGTTAACGGAGACCGGGCGTAATAATTTAGCGAGTTTGAGTTACCATACTTACTTTAAGCGGCCATTATATAGTTGGGATTAAGAATATTAAAATAGTCTCTATTTCCGTGCGTTTCCCCTTAAAACAGAACCCATCCACCTCATATTCATGCAAAGTTTTAGTTGGGAGCGCCGGCGGGTATTTTGTTGTAATTTTAATTGGAATTTACGAGTTTGCAAAATTAATATATTCGCTTTTAAAACTCTCCCTTCATCTGCATTATGAATTTAACTCGCGCCGTGTCACGTCGTCGGCGGGACGCTTAAGCAAACAGCTTTATTTTCCGAGCGGAAAATGAAAAGCTCTCCATCGGAGAAGTGGCCGCCGAAGAAAAGTCTGGCTTTTAGGCGAATTTTTTTTCGTAATGGACTGGCACATTGTACGCTGAAAATGCTGTCA
This sequence comes from Dorcus hopei, assembly GCA_033060865.1. Classification (NCBI taxonomy): domain Eukaryota; kingdom Metazoa; phylum Arthropoda; class Insecta; order Coleoptera; family Lucanidae; genus Dorcus; species Dorcus hopei. Next base: position 42,555,545 of record CM065423.1, on the reverse strand, counting down.
GTTCGGGGAGTGCACGGATCTGGAAAGCACGACGGAAGGGGGGGGGGAGGACAAAGCTCCTTTCGATGGAACGAAGCAACAGCAACTTTCATATTTTTCTAAATTGAAGTTTCTTATTCATACTTTTAAGGCCGATTAATTCTCTTTTTTTTTCTTCTTGTTAGTTGAACTCGTCCATTAGTATTTTTCTTTTCGCAAAAGAAACAAAAGGGTCGCAGATGTTTTCTTGTTCAAGAAAGAAAAAGGCGAGTCGTCTCTGGCCATTTTCAGCAGCTTTAATTGGATGAATTCTTAATTTCGTTTCTATTGAAAAAAAAAGTTCCCCTTGTCGTTTGTTCTCTGTGCAATTTCATTTGCGTATTTCCATAAGACTAATAAAGAGTTCCATTTATTTTATTACATCTTTTGTAACTCGTTGTAAAAGTGGATGTTACCCAAGACTCTTTATTATGTCTCGCGAAAGCCGTCATGTAGAAAAGAAATAACTTTTATAATTTAGGTTTTGTGTACTTAAACACAAAGTTATTCGTACAAAACCAAAACAAACTCCATTTTGTGTCTAAAAAATTGATGACCTAAAAGCCCACCCCTTTCACCTACGTAAGAAATCGCCATTTTGTAAATCATTAAGCTCATTGCGATTGAACGTCGGATAGTGTAAACAAACGTTACAGCGACTTGCTTTATCAAAGGCTTTGCCTTCCTTAGATATAATAATGAGACTGACCTTTGAAATAAAACTGCATTCAAAGACTGCCAGTTGCATATTGCATCATCAAACGGCTGCCGAAGTGGCTCATCAAAAGAACGGCCATTACGTAAAAAGAAAGTTTGTTTTATTTTAAATGGAACAAATATGACTAAGAGCGGTCGATCCAGGAAATTGTGCAACTTAAGCCCACGTACAAGGTCTTGCTCGTAATCGGAATTTCCGGTATGAACCATGTGAAAGACGGCTGGGTGTCATGAAAGATCATCACGCGGTCAGAAGTCGTGTGGTCGTACACATCACCCAGAGTCCATAGTTAGCTCTATCCGTCTACAAACTCTAAAGTTTTGGTTTTATTTCGTTAATAAGTTGTTCCTAGTCGCTTTCCGTGACAGTTGAGGACACTGAAGATTTTTCTAGAACTCATAGAGGAAGAGGCGGGTCTTCAATTTGCGCCTTGCTCGAGTTCGGCGTGGTTCTTGAAAGCCATTTTTGTTTCAAGAGCTGTTGGCCGCTAATTTTGTGTTTTGTGGTTGGAATTGGCCACCCAAAGGTTATTGGGGATCTTATCGTTCGTGAACGACTTCTAGAAGCTTAATCCAGTGCTTTTATAGCAGATAAAGTCTGTATCGTTGAATTTTGTTTGGGACGCCACGTGTTTCGAGCCGAGCGTCGCAGTTTCTTTCCGCTCTAGGCCCTTAATCTACAAGGAGTAAATCTTTTTGGTTCTGCTTCAATTTCGTTGTTCTCGTGTTTCTTCCGTTAGCAACTTCGTGGGGGTTAAGTTCTTCGTGACCTTAACGTAACCGTCTGGATTTCCCCGAACGAGATTTGGCGAGAATATCACCGTATCCGAGAGCCTCTTCTACTGTAACACCGTCGTTCGTCGTTCCGGAACTCCTGAAAGAGCTGCCGATCTGGGTCGAACCAGCGTCGCGTGCCGCAGCCCCCTTGCAGACCGAGCGTAACGTAGAATTGGTGGGATTCGAGTGTGGTATAGTACTAACTCTCTGTCTTTTATTTGTACGTGTCTATAAATTATTATTTATTGGGTACCTTCGGTTTCTCGTGAAGGCCGAAGGCCTTGGTTCCTTAAGAACCTGCGTTTAGTTGCATGTTTTCATAAAGTTTCGTTCTTCCAATTGCGTTTACTGTCCCTCTGACAGAATTTATTGTACGTTAATTTGTGAGCCGTGCGGGACATCCTCGCCGGTGATTTCGCGTTGTTGACGCCCTGTAATTTCTAAATTATTTAACGTGTTATTTGACGGCATATTGTTAAGGCCGCCCCTGAATGCTGAGCGTTTCGCTCATTTTATTGGGCCACATTTTTGTTGCATATTAATAAACACTGCATCATCGTTTGTCGTGTTCGTATTTAATCTCAATATACAGGGTGACCGATAGTTGTGTTATACAGAGTATATCATGATTAACCGACGCGGCGGACGAATTATGGGTAGAGCACAGGAATTGGAACCAATTTTATTAAGCGATAGTTACCACACAAATGGACGTTAAAAAAAGAGCGATGGGGCGAGTGCGGCCCTGTGATGTGAAATCCAAACGGCTTAGCAGGTCCCGACCTACTGTATTTCCGAGTTCGCAACACAGATTAGGGTAGGTCATGGTTGGCGTATTTACACGTATTCAGGACAGTTTTCGGGCCTCTAAATGATGAAAATTTTTTTGTGCTCTACCCATACTTCGCCTGCTGCCAGTTAACCATGATACACCCTGTATACAGAGCGTCTGACAAACACGTACGCTTTGCGGATATTAAATCTGAGGGAATCTCGAACGCGTTTAACTACGTGTGCAGTCCTAGCGGTGCCACGTTTTTTCACCGTACTACTTTGAACTTATATTCGCTAGGTGGCGCCTCTTTTTGTACATCCAATCCAATTGTAGCCCACCCCGTCTCCACTGAGCTGGGCATAATACCAGGTAGGTTTTCTTCAACACCGACGAGTTTCCCTCAGCGATCGCAACTTATACAGGGTGAATTAGGTAGATACTAAAAGGTAGGTGGCAGAATGTCATAGTGTGTGATCAAATTCCGAAATCCTGTCCGTCTCTCTGCATCCAGTACCATGGTTTGGGTGAGCAAACATTTCTTTCTTTCTTAAATTGTTTTGATTGTTATTTGATAATATGTGATTTTGAAGTACTGTTCAGAATTTCGTTTTATGGCAAATTCCTTAATTTGATTTGTAATATTTACAAAACAATTATTCTTTTTACCTGTTTTGGCTATATACTTTTATATATAATTTCTCTTTTTTTTAACTAAATGTCATTTAAAAGAAAGAACGTACAAAAAGAGAAGAAGAGGCGTAATCTCGGGCAAGGCCTAAATTCTCAGTCTCTACCAAGAGGGCGTTGAGAGCAATTTCTGGCTAAATAAAGCTCAAACCAGACACGTACAAACAAAGAAATTGCCACTTGGATCCTTTACGGTTTGATTAAAATTTTAGTAAAAGAGTGAGGAGAAGAAGAAGCGGAAATTGTTGGTTATCTCTGCGTAATTATTTTTGTAAAATTTGAATTAAGACAGAATTTCTCTCTCACTTCTATTGTGACGTCTAGAGGAGCATGGTGCCTCGATGGGGCCTTGTAAAATTGATAAACTTGAAAGTAAAGGATAATTCATCCCCTTTCCTCTATCGTTTTTAACCACCCGTCCCTCACACCCATAACAAACCTACAAGTCGTCCAAATATGAAGACTTGGCATTTCTTAACTAATAATAAAGAAAGAAACAAAATCTTTAATATTTGTGTGTTTGTGTGTTTTACAATCTGTTACATTCAAATCTCCCGCCAAAGAAAACGTGGAGGCAAAGCGATAGATGAACTGCGTTTGGATACAGGTGGCTACCCTGCATCCCTCCTCTTTACTACTCGGAGCTCATTCGTGGAGCACGCCTTCTGTTAATACCGTTGGTTACCGCCCGTATTTTAGCGGCCACCATCATCTTCGGATCGTCTCTATCGTCCTTCTTGTGTTCAGACCTTGGTTGAGTGTTAACGTGTTTTACAAAATGGGAAGGAATCGTAACTTAGTGCTTCAAAAAAATATATATTTTGTTTTGGGCACTATCCTCCTAAAAAGTCCTACATAAGTACATATTGTTACATTTCAAAATTCAGTTACGGCGAAGTGGCAACAGAGCATCGCTTGCCCAGTCTCGAGTCGCTTGACAAACTCGCTTTTCCTCGCGCAAAAATGTGCAAAATCACATGAGGTGATTATTATTTGTTGAGAGGCACCGTGAGATCGTGACCTTTTCATTCACTGGCTAATGCTTATGTCATGCGCGCGTCCTCCGACTCCGCTTTGCGCTATCGCGCCATTTCTCGTTCAACTCTGGTGGTGTTGTGTGTACGCTTGGTGAATTAACGGAGCCCTTGCTTAAGGATAAGGAGAGCTCATCTACGGCTTTGCCGCAATATATTCCAAGACCACCAAACGAGTTTTGGGGTATTTTAAACTCCCTACCAAGTTTGGGATACTTTCACACCCAGGTAAAAGTAAGCGAATTGTCTGACGCCATTTTTGACGCTAACGGAACTTCTTTCTCTCTTTAGGCCTTCAGTATCGGTTTCAGTTTTGAGTTTTCACTCTGTTCGAGTCGATTTTCTCGCTTATACGATCGTTTTATGCCACGAATCTCCGTGGGATGCAGCTCAGGCATTTTTCGAGCCCACTGACGATGAGGCAGTTCCGCCCTGCTAAACCGCTTTGATCCAGCTCACCAGCGTTCGAAACGACAAACAGGTGGCGTTGCGACAGCCAACTTCACGCCATCAATAGATGACAATAGAAAATTCCTACCCCTAAGTTTGGGCTATGTATCAGGAACTGATTTTCTTTCCTCACCATCTGGTAAGATTTAAAGCAAGCGATTCTAATGTCAAACATCCAGAACAATCGGCACGTAATTTGATTAACAACAATGAATAAAATTAGGCGAGTTCCGTTATGTCGACGCGACGGGGGTAGTAAGTACAATAGAGCAAATTGAACGCGCATCCATGCATGTAAGCAGCGGGTAGTTTGTGCTTACACATCTCGACTACAAAGGCTCTCAATTACAATCACTTGACGATAACGGAACCGCAATATGTAAATGCGTCGATATAACACAGGGGGCAACGAAGGCGGTGCTCCCCCCCCTCCGCCCCGGCCAGAATTTTTCGGACCGCTCTTGCTAAATAATCGGTGAGCGGTGAGAAATGAAGGGGGTTGCGTTAAATTGAGCGCGCGGGATTTCGTGCGGATTAGTGCTAGGCTCGTAAGCGTTGCGGAATTATATGGGCAATTTGCATTTTTTTTCCTCTCTCCTGACGAGCTGTTTTTGTCAGTTTAGGCCTGATTTCCTCGCCGGCCGTCATGTTTGCAGAATTAATCCGAGTTTTTCACTCCTACAACGTGTCGGTTAAAAACACAATCGAAATGTTTAGATTTTTGTAAGAATAAAAAACCTTGACCAGGTTTCGTGACAATCAATGAGGCGATTCGATCATCAACATATCCGTCGCTCAATGTATCGTACTGTCTAAGCTCCTTGTTGTGATTCGCTCATGAATAGGCTTCCGGTAATACGAGGAAGAATAGTTGCAGGAAATCGTGCGTGTCTCGTAGATTCTCGGACTTTCCAGACGACGAGATCCTGTTACGTTTCAATTTTCCCGCCGAGAAAACGCGGAATCGAGACGATATTTGAGCCGCCCGCCTTTCGATACAGTTGGCAAGCTTGTATCCCTCCTTTGCTTTCTCGAAGCTTATTCGTTGGGGTACACCACGTGATACTTTTCGGGTCCATCATAGGTTAACGCTTGTGATGTTCGCGTGTATCTTCAATTTCGTCGCGATCGTCCTTTTGTGTTCGGACCTTGGTTGAGTATTAACGTGTTTTACGTGTGTCGTGAAATATCGGAATTCTTGCTCCTTGGGAGGAGAAATTCATCAGCGGCTCTGCCGGGACGTTTATTGACACCACCGAACGAATTTGGGGGACAATTTTAACCCTCATACCAAGCTTGGGAGCTTAGAAATTTAGAAATTCTTAGGTAAAATATAACGACGAACGCCGACGAACAAGCTAATATGGCCGCTAACGAAATCGTTTCCTTTAGGTAGGTTTTTCTTGCTGGAGATTTATTGGAGGTTTTTCTTGCTCTTCCTTGCATTTGGGATCCGCTAGTTTTTATTTCGAACTCCCGCTTGGAGTATTACTGTGTCTGGTGGAGTCCGTTACCGATCAAGGTAATTCTGGGTGACGCGAGGGGAAGAATCGGACAGCCATCTTGGCGGACCTTGTGTAACCAATTTAGACGAGGTGTACCGACAACGGACGTGACCACCAGGGGGCGTTATAACCATCTCCGACACTTCATGTCATAAGGTTTTGACATTATTTGCTTTGGAGAGGTTAAGGTATTCACTTAAAATTTATTTTGATTACTTCGCGGACTATATTTTGCATAAACAAAGAGAGCGAATTTCGGCTGTTCATGCGCTGCTGAGATATGTAGACGTAGAGCGTTAATGTAAATTTTAACTACCTTTTGTTGTGTACTACTGTCGATACTCTAGGTTACTCTTTGTATGCCAGTCCTGTAATTTAGGGTTATAATCCCTTTCAATTATCGTAATATTTGCTTGTTAGATTAAACGTTAATAACTTCTATTGTGTGTTTGTGTTTATACTTTAACGCACCAGTGAGTAAAGTCTCGCCTCTGTTTGCTTTTGATATTCCTGCCAACGCTTGACGATTCAGAGACGTCGTCAAGGTTGTTTAGGGTTCAGTCGTTTAAAATAATTGTCTGACTTGGCGCCCTTTAATTTCATTACCATCTTAATTAACCCGCCCCATTCTTCACTGTTGCTAGCCCGGGGAGCAGCTGATACTTAGTCAGCAGACCTTGCCTTCTGTCAAGGTAAGTGAGAGGCAAGTCATTTAAAAATTAAATTTGGTGACAATCCGTTTATAAAAGCCGAAGTGAGCGCCAAATTTTGTTGTGGTACGAATAAGTTGGCAACATTTGAGAATTTCGGACAATTTAGAGTTTACTGTGGCAACGAATCGCGACGAATTCCTTTTACGAGGGTAAGTCAGTATTAAAGATTTTCATTGGTCGACGCTGACCACCGCCGCGATCTGTCCGCGTCATCTTATTCCGTTTTGTTTCACGGCGTCACTTCTCGATTGTTGCTACCTACCTACTTGATTGCAAATGTAGAGATGGGTAAATTAAATTCACCTCGTGCAACGAAAGGTTGCTTAACTTAAAAGTGACGTAAGCGTAGCACTTGAAATATCGCAAATCCAAAATAAAATCCAACCTTGGATTTACATCGTCCGCTCCTAGTACACGTCAGCTGTCAAGTCGACGACGACATCCAACGAGAGTCGAAGTCGGCGGAGGGATGCTGAAGCCAAGATGGCGTGTCGCTACTCCCGCTGAAGGCTACCACTGGCGTTTGGCGAATTCAAGTCAGGGACAGGGGAGTATGGCGGCGAAGTAACCGTCGTTGACGAAAACGACCTTGCGATATATCAAGGCTGGTTGGCCCCTGGGTAGAGTGCTCAGGGGGTGATAGTAGTAAAGACTAATCGAATTTGATCGGGATTAGACTTCGAAAAGCATTACAAATGCTTATAAATGGAGGGGGTGACAATTTCAGAATCCGGTATCTCGATTACCGTACAGAATTCACTTACAAGCAATTTCAGCCTGAAGAATTCCTCAAAAACAAACAAAACGTGCGTTCCCTTTATGTACTGGCGGATTCCTCAGATTACCGTCGCGCCTCGGGATCGACGGACAAGTTAAAGAAGGGGGTTGGTAAAAAGAAGACAGTCGACTTACGGTGCAGCGGGAGAATGAGGGAGATAAAACTTTACCGTGAAGCGTAGGTAATGGCTTTTGTTTTCTGATGCAATAAGTTGAAACGTGATGAAATGCACGTGGGCATAACGGTCTTTTCGTGTTCCCACGCAATACAGGGTGACCCGAAATACTGAAAATGATTTTAATGACTTTTGCACCCGTGACATTGTGTTTAAATTATCGAAGTTTTTGCTAAAACGATTACTCGTAGGAAAACTTTATCGGAATTTAGTCAGTGAATCGGTAGACAAGAATTGAGGGGGTTTTTTGGATACCGTTTACTTGTGGACATCTTTTTTTCGTTCTGGTACTTTTACCCTTGGAATTTCCACTCTTTGGTTGTCCTCTTAAATGATATTTTGTAAGCTGTGCTTTCGGAACTCATCGGGCTCGTCTTGCAGTTACATACGTGCCCGGATACAAGTTGCTTGACTGAGTCATGCTTCTCGCAAAAGACAGAGCGAACGACGAAGACGATCTTTGACCTACAGGACCTTTTGGATTACGTGAGTTCGTACCGTATTTTTTTACACTCTCGTGACGCTGCATTTTTATGGGCGAATTTTCGACAGATTTTGCATCTGTAATTTTTTGAATTAAATTATTGTTGTAAAGTTAATGCAGATTTGATCTGAAGTGTCGAGTAGCGAACTGTATACTCACAAACATTGTTGGATCATTTTAGATTCTACTGGTTTAGCGAAAGAAATATTTTAAGCGTTAATGTCCGCCCATAATTTTACTGTTTCGACTGGTTTTAAGCCAAAACACACGCAGTATGATACATCATTAATAATATTTCAGCTATGCAGAATAAATTATGACACATTTAGGTTCATTAAATGGGGCCGCGTGCACACACGTATTATGGTTGCTGGTGCGGGTTTAATTATTTATTTGCATAATTAAATATCCTGCACATGTTACAATATAATTGGGAGCTGAAAATATTAAAGCAGCGCGTAAAAACTTCAACCAGACGTTCATTGTCACAGTTGTGCATTTCCACCACATCCGACTTTATGATATATTAATGCCTCATCGCATTAAATTACGAAATTGCCAGATTTAACGAATTAATTAAATTGACAATATCTAGTTTATTAAATCGCAACAGCAAAAGCTCTCCTTGCTTCTTGCAACGAGCACATCCTCCAGGCATTATTTTATTCTGCACAACTACACTGAATCCTGACGACAAATTACCTGTGTCAAAACACAGGCGCTCTTTTTTTTTTCGCGAATAAATCTCCCTTAAAGTACGTAATAGGCGCAATAAGTTAGGTGCATCGCCCGGACGACTTCATTCCATTCCAGGAAAATATGTTTTGCAAGGCAGATATTTTAAGCGAGGTTGAAAACAGAGCGGATTTGGAAATTGCGAACGTCGCCGCCGTGCGAAAAATTTGTTTGATGTATAATGAGGGAGGCTCGTCGGGGGTTGTTTTGTGAAAGCAGCGCCCGGATTTGTGAAATGTTCGCATTTAATTGGACTAGTTTGGAATTACTACCTACTTAACGTCAATATGAAATGGGATTTATTAATTGTACACAAAGCAAATTCGCGCGTTTAATATAATTCTTGTAAAGGTTTAATGAATACGTCAACCAGATGAAGTATTCATGAGTTTTCTAAACTCATTTATTACGTGGATAAGATGCTTCAAATACCACAAAGGAAAAATCATTATTTTCATTTTATTCGATTCAAATAGGTATCACGTGTTTGTTGTTTCACTCAAGTTTAGCCATCTCTGAGTAAGTGGATTGCTACCACAAAACTTTACTCCTGAATTATTTACCTTGATCGGTAACAAGTCTGCACTGTATCTTTCATCAGCTCTTCCTGGCCTTGCAACAGTGAAAATTGGGTGTGGGTAATTACTAATTAGGCGCCAGGGTGAACAAAATACCCAGCTGAGTCGAAATAGGCCTTGACAGTGTTCCCAAAGTGTCTCGGTCTTGCAGTTTATCATTCGCAACCATCACTTGTACGTTTAGGGTAATGGCACAAATACACAAGCAGCTAAAATAATAATTGCTTTAATTACACAAACAGGTTAATCATATGCAACAGAAGGTCGCCGAAACACTAAGTCTAAAGTGACTCAAGAATGTCGTACTCGAGTGTACAATTTATTTATTTACTCTACTCGTTACTTCCGATCAAATCCGCCTTATTTCTACTCCGACGATTTACATCACATAAGTAAAGGCGCAAGATCTGTCGAAAATTCGCTCTTTAACAACGCAGCGTCAACAAACAATTAGTAAGAGATAAGCACTGATTAAACTCACGCAACCAAGAGTGTGTCCGGTAGGTTAAGGACGTTTACGCCTCCATGTGTGTATTCTGCGCGATGTCCGAAGCGATCACCTCCCCCTTCAGTCGAACACCCCCGTCGGTTTCGGCGATACGAAACCGCGGGCCGATAGCAACTGCCTCCAAAGTGTCGGTTAAATAACCAAGTACCAAAAGAGTATCCAAACGAATACCAAAAAGAAAGAGTATCCACACGGAAGAGTATCCAAAATGAAAAGTACCAAATTTGGTATCCCAAAAAAAGCCTGAGTTAAAAGTAACAAGATGGCATCACACCGTCATCCTAATATTACATATCTGGATTTTAGGAAAACCAGGCCCTGGCAGGGTAGCGAAAATCATCCCAAAGTCGTTTGACGATGCACGAAGAATTTCCGACCACGTCGAATACGAGTTCTTCTAAACTTTCTTAGCAGAACCTCCAATAATTGTAATCACAACGACACAGCATCACCAAAACTTAAACGAGAAGTGAAGCATTAAAACAAAGCCAAACCGGATGAGGCGAGATGATCTCAGATGCCGTCAGCCTCAACCGATCAGAAACCGTTATTGAAAATGCCCATATTAGGACATGTCACGGGGCGCCACAGTAAATTCTAGGTTTACTAAAAATGTCCTTATGCGATTTGAGATTATAGCAGGATCCAGGACCACATTCTGGCTTGGCCTTCATTATTTTTACTTTCAATTTGCAAACCCGTACTAAATTAGCCGTTGACCTTTATTAGATTCAGAAAACCAACTATGGCAACCATTCTTCCCCTAGTCTCACCATTTCTTACTCGTTGTTTCACGCAAGTTTGGCCTTCCCTGAGTAATTTTAGCTTGGTCTTCACTATTTCAATTTTCGGGTTGTGTTTAAATAAGTAATGTAGGGGCAATGTACGATACCGTGTTTGACGTTAAGCCGAGCCGTCTGAAGACGCAAATCACGATGTCCGCATCGAAGTCTCTGAGAGAGGGTTTTGATCCTACATGGACACCTGCACCTTCGTGATGTTTGTGATTAGAAGAACTAGGCGTCTCCCATACGACTTTTCTGTTTTCTGCCTAACACCAGCTGCAATCTGATTAATCTACCCCTTACAACTTGTACGACTTGAAACTACTCCGCACGACTTAAAATTACCCCGTACGACTTGCTAAAGGAAGAAACGTGACGTTTAGTTTGACAATTCGAAGTTGAATCGAAAGACTTACCCCTTCTTTAGAAGTAAGGGCTAAATGAAACTTTTAGTACATCTATTTGATGTTGGAGTTCGTGCCGTGAAACAATCTGCTACACAAGCATTGGCGAAATTCCAAACGTCTTTCTTAAATGCCATTTTCAGCTTGGCCTTCATTATTTCAACTTTGGAATTGCCAAATGCATACTAAATTAGCCGTTGGACTTCAACATATTCAGAATACCAACTAAGGCGACCTTTCTTCCCCTAATCTCATCATTTCTTACTAAATCATTTCTCCTTGTCGTTTCACGCCAGTTTGGCCTTCCCTGAGTACGCAAGTCCATTCCAATTTTTGGCTTGCCTTTCATTATTTCAATGTTTGCTTTGCAACTACCTATTACCTACTCAATTGGTTCGTTGACCTTCATCATATTCAGAATATCAGTTGTGGCCATTACTCCTTAATCTCTTCCACTCCCCCTTCCCCCCTCAATATTAGTTTTAGCTCCGCGGAAAGCCAGAAGTCGCAGAGAGACACAAAAAAATTGTGAAACTGCCAGTCACCTCTTGCCCAAAGCTGTGGCCTTTACTTCCCACTGCGTCTCTCGGCTGGCGAAAAACCTCGACGTAGCATTCCTTATTTGTCGCTTGACCTTGACTCACACCTCTGCGATTAAAAGAAAAACGTTGATACCTTCTCCGACTTCGTCATGCCTTTTTCGGACATGGAGTTTCAGGCGATTATCATTGGGTCTTTGTCGTAAACTGTTATGCAACTTCTATTCTCATGGATTTGCCTTGCACCGACCATCTGACTTCATCAGTCCATACCAATCTTGATCCTACTGTTCCTAAGTACATGTGCCCGGCCCCGATTTCGTTTGGTCTTCATCATTTTCCTCAATATCTTCGACCCCCCCCCCTTCAATGTTAATTTTAGCTTCTGGGAAAGCCAGAAGTCGAAGGAAGACACGTCTAGACTGTGGGGGCTTAAAAATCTGAATTATGCAATGCTTCGACAAAAAAACTTTACACGAAACGTGATGAATTGGCAGTCGCTGCTTTATCTTTATTACATATTTGTTTTACCAAAGCTTGTGGTCTTTATCTTCCTACTGCATCTTTCGTTCGGCGAAAACCTCGACTTATTTATTGTCTGACCTTGAGTAGGATATTCATAGGGAACAGCACCTTGTTGCGTCTCAATTTTCCCCGCCAAGAAAACGCGGAGTCCAGACGATATCTGTCCAGCTTACGACATAGTTGACAAGCCTGTATCCCTCCTTTGCTTTCTCGAAGGTTATTCGTGATGATACACCACGTGACGGTCTTCGGATCCGTATCGTAGCAACCACCACCATCTACAATTTCGCCTTGATCGGCTCTCTCTTGTTCGAAGCGTGTGCCGGAACGTTTAGTGACATTTGGAACACATTTGGGGATAATTTTAACTCCAATTCCAAGCCTGGGAACTCTTTAGTTCTCAGGTTATTTTTTAACCCCGCAAGCTTTCATGCGAGGTTTTCCGTTTGATTTAAATTGGGTTTTGGTGCCACATCTGGCAGCATGTGGTCTGCCGTGCCGTTCGAGATAGGCTTCGACCGTGTCGACCCTGTAGCGACGAGTAGCGTGAGTTAGCCATCTTGCAACCGGTACCCGTCCGGTTTAAATTAGTTGTCGGCTTGGCCAGCACCACCAGGTGGCGTGATGACCGCTAACTTCACAGCGTAGGTGACTTGACAGTTGAAACCTGTGAGTACTTTGATCGTTGCACGACCTGTTTAATTGTGTTAATTAAATTTAAGTAAACTTTCACTGTTGTGTTTATATTTACGACCTTGACGTACAAGTGTAAAGCCTCTGTTTGCTTTTGATTTCTCTGCCCGATTTGGTCGATTGGAGACGTCGACTGATCCATTACGTTTGGCTGTAAAGTACGGTCTCCTGGCGCCCTTTAATAATTTTTACCAACGTAATTAAACTCACCCCCGTCTCCACTGTTTGCTAGTCGAGGGGTACAGCTGATACGTTTAGCCAGCAGAATTTGTCATCTGTCAAGGTAAGTGAGAGGCAAGTCAATTAAATTATAAATTTGGTGACAACCTCCATGATAAAAATAACCTTTGATATGGTCTTTACGTTGCACCGACTTCGTCGTGCCCTTTTCTGCTGTAGAGATATCCCATTGAGAAGACTGGGTCTTTGACGTAAATTGTCATGTTACTTCTTAATTAGTAAAAAAAAATGGGTGGATGGTTTGATTGTGAGTCGAAAAGTATTTGACATCCTCAAACGGGGCTTCCCTGTTTTTTCTAAACTTTTCCTATGGATTTGTTTTGAATTGACCATCGGACATGATCGTTCCGAACTAGCCTTGATCCTCCTCTTCTTAAGTGCATATGCCCATCCCCAATTTTGTTTTGGTCTTCATCATTTCCAGGGTTCATCTTAAATCCAGACCACATCAGTTGTTTAACTTCATCACATTCAGAATATTAATTATCACCCCCTTTCTCCCCCCATTTACAACCCATCCACAGGATTTCTTTTTGCCGTGAAAAGAAGGAACACAGTTTGTAACCCGGATGGAAAAAAATTGAAACCTAGAAGACTCCAGAGACTCTTCTGAAGTATTTAGTCTTCTTCTTGAGTAGAATTGGGAAAGTAAAATGGCTTTCATTTGCAATAGCTTTGATCTTCTACGAGTTGATAAACTAATGGGTCGTTTTCGTTACCTTTACCTGGAACTAATCGAACTTTTCACGCATTTGCAAGTTAATTAAAAACCAGCGTCTCCTCCGCGCCAGCGGCGGCTCTAATCCTCTTGACTTACCCGTCGTCATCTTCGTAATTTTTGCCCGTCATTAAAATTCCGCTTCGCCCGAAGTAATTAGCGCTGGCGCACGCAAAGTGCATGAAATCTCCTTTCTCCCCCTAATTTAAATTCATCGATGAAGCTGCCCGGCGCATTACCTGCACATAAAACTGAAGCAGACGCTTCGGACCTGCATTAGCGTCGTAATAAACGCGCCCCGGATAATACGAAATCAATTTTTATTAACCCTCCGGGGGGCATCTGCATATAATGGTCGGGGGCGGGGGCGGGGGTGATTTATAAAACGCCGTCTGCTACTTAGGTTATCCGAAATGAACTTTTTTTTTGTGTGTGGAACACACCCATGCATTTATTTAATATTTATAACTGTTGGCCTAAGATTTCAATCAACCAAAATTAACGTGCGATGCAGATAATAATAATTTGTCTTTAATCGTACGGCGCGGCTATGCTGAAGCTTGCTGAATTGTGTGAGGGGTGGTTCCTCCGGCCTTATTGGGCGCGTTCAAATTGAGCGAGACGCCTAATTAAATCGTCGAAACAAATTCTAGATTATTTAGGTTTGCAAACCGAAAGTCGCCGTCGGAATTTGACGGAATTAATGGGCCGAGGGCGCATCCAATTTATTACTTTATATTATCGTCTCCTCGGTCGGGGTCTACTATTTGTCCTGCGAGCCGAAGTAATTAGACAGATATAATTAGGGAGCAGCTCGGCGAAGCTACACCTAGACTTTCTCTTTAATTATAGTAATTTGTTATTAACTCGCGCTAATTTGAATTCATTGAGGGTCGGGAGTTTTATACTCGGTCGTTTGCATAATGATGATTTGGATTCGTCTGACGAAAACTTTTGCATTATAACAAAAAAAAAAAAATAGGTACGTTTCTTTCAAGCCAATTAATACTTGTTGATGGAATCATAAGGCGCGGCTATGCAGACCCTTTATTACCTCTTGGGTTTCAATTGCAGTATTTATAGATTAATTCTTTTAGGGGTTAGTAGTAATGAGCGCAAGACAAAAACGCCCGAATGCGAACGGTTTAAAACCTGCGATTTGCCCTAACTACTTACTTCGAGAGTTAGGCGATAAAAACTTAAATCGGTTTGCTATTACCAGTGCATAGATTCCCGCGCGAAGCTGCTCGTTACCGAGAGTTACCCCCATTAGGTTTACTGGCATTACATGTGAGAAGAGCACTTGAGAGAGAAAATGGGAGCGACAAGCTCGGAAGCTCCGCCAGAAAATTGATAATCTGGACAATCCCTTCGCGTTCGAGTCAAGTTCCGAGACGATATCTGTTATTCTATTTATTTCTTAAATGAAAGCGGTTTGCTTTTCAATTACTTATTTTTTTAATTTCGTATTTTGAAGAGGATCAATTGCTACCGCAAAATCTTTAAAATGAATGTCTTACTTACTCTTGAATAGGGGGCGAGTTTGCGCCGCTTTTCATCGGCTGTTGCCCCAGTAAGCTCAATGGAGGTGGGCGTGGTTTTTAAAGATGTAATATAGGCGCCAGGGTGAACAATTACCCAGCTGAAGAAGTTAATGCGAAACAGTGAGTCACATTTGTTAATTTTAAAGGAGAGCATTTTTGAAATTCCTTTACTCACTCCTCTTTAACGTAGATAACCTACCTTATATTTTTCCTTACAGCTTTAAGGAAAAATTATACCAAAGATACGTTAAAGAAGACTGAGTAAAGAAATTTCACAAATGCTCTCCTTTAAAATTAACAAATGTGACTTGACGCGTTTTTCCCGTTGACTCTTCATATACCACTCCCGCATGTTCCCTCCTGTTATTCTTAACTCGTTGGTTACTTGTGTGTTTTAGGCCCGATTTTTTCACCTCCTGTTAACTTTATTTGGCGATTAATTCCCATAGTAACGATTGTGATCACAATTGTTACTATGGGACTAAACCGTCAGGTAAAGTTAACTGGAGGTGAAAAAACCGGGCCTGTCATCCTGTCAATACATTATGATTTCAAAATTATATGCCTAAATAATACGTCTAATTCATGTTAATAACTAATAACATATTATTTAGGCATATAATTTTGAAAACTATAATGTATCGACAGGATGTCTTTGGAAAAGTTATTAGGCATAATTTTGAAAACTATAATGTATTGACAGGATGTCTTTGGAAAACTAACAACACATTTATTTTTTATAAATTCTCTCTCCACGGCGCGTGCAAAATGGCTTGACTCGGTACGTTAAAAAATGAAAGTTTGAAATTACTTCCCCGCAGAGTAGGCAACTTAAATCACTCCCAAGACCTATTTGGACAAGCCCCCAGGGGAAAACGCCCAAGAGGGCGGCACGCCTCGGGAGAGGCGTGCATCTTCCTTTTTGGATGTGAACAATAAGCCGTCGCGGTTTGAGAAGGGATTCGGCGACCTTTCATTTTCAAAATTTTCATTTTTTCTTCTAAATCAATCGCCTATTCCTTTTTGAGAAGGGAGCTCGAGTTCTAAAATTTTTGGTGTGGGTGATGTAAAGTACTGTAAAGAAGAAGAAGACTCTTCACCTAGAGCTCCGGAACGGGACAATTGAAAAAGCCCTGTAGGACACACTCGGGAAAGATCTTCTGCTTGTGATCTTTTGTGACGATGCCATCAAAGCTTTCAGCAAGGGCACACCACGAAGACGATCGCCAGGCATCTCTTAGTTAACGGAACTCCGGAATAAATGGAGGGAACCAAATAAGAATATATATAAAAAAAACTAGATAAAAGAGAACACGAATTACGAACCGACCGCCGCCCAATGTGACTCTAAAACATACCTGCCGTTTAATACGACGGAACAAGCTTGGAGAAGCCTTGGACTCGCCGCAACCAATTTCACAACCGGGCAGTATACCCGTTTACTTTTCACGTTAAAACATGCACCATCTAATGAAAAATTTACGCAAAGCGAGAACAAATCACAATGCGGTTTGGACGGCAGACGAG
This sequence comes from Dorcus hopei, assembly GCA_033060865.1. Taxonomy (NCBI): domain Eukaryota; kingdom Metazoa; phylum Arthropoda; class Insecta; order Coleoptera; family Lucanidae; genus Dorcus; species Dorcus hopei. Next base: position 42,538,636 of record CM065423.1, on the reverse strand, counting down.
TAACCACACGACTGAAAGAAATTTACATCGGGGCCTATTAGCCAATGACAGGCCTGACATGGAACAGTGTCATTATCAAAGAATAGGATTGCCTTGGATTGTCTAGCGTTCTAAAGCGGACTTTTTGGAACAGTCCAAACTCCATCTATCCGTCACACATAAAAATGGAAGAAAGAGTAACGGATTTCTGCCAAGCAAATGAAAGGAAAGCTTTATGGAAGAAAAAAGATAGGGAACAGATACGCTTTCGTTTTGGAGAATTATGGAGAATTGGAGATGGAATTGGAAAGGAAGAAGATGGAATTCGTTGGTAATTTGAGGAGGAAGTAAAAACATATAAATGGAGAATGAGTGATACACATATTTCTGCCAAGCAAATGTAAGGAGGAGCTTCATGCCAAGTATCTCGCATTCGCAATAGTTTTACAATAAATCCGGAAGATTTTACTTTACACACTCGCACGTTGAAGGTGGTTGCAGAAATACTCAAACAGATGCTAAAACAATTTAATCAAGACACAATTTGTGAAATTACTAACGGTTAATACGATACTAAAAGCCTACAATCTAAAACGATCCAACGTTGCTATACCTGAGTGTACAGTTCGCTTAATTGCACCTCTCGACACTTCAGATCAAATCTGCGTTAATTTTACAACAACAGTTTAATTCACAGTTGAATTACAGGTGCAAGATCTGTCGAAAATTCGCTCATAAAAATGCAGCGTCACGATACAGTAAAAAAGAAATTAAATAAAATGCGACACATAACTCACGCAGTCTAAAAAGGCCATGTAGGTCGGAGATCGTCTTCGTCGTTCGCGCGAAGCACGAATCGGTCAAGCAACTTGTACTTGGGCATGTACGTCACTTTCGACAGTATGCAACTACGGGACGAGCCCAACTACGGACCCGTTTACAAAACGCATTAAAGTGAACGCAACAATTCGAAAACAGATTCGTGTAACAACCTCGTTTGTGGTTTAAGCGTTAAATATTAAAATACGATACAACAAAATAAATGAAATTAGAAAGATACAGATCCCAACCTTTAATTATGCAAAGCGCAAACGTCAAAGCGTCGTCCGTCGAGGTTAGGCGTCCCAGGAGCGCCGCCTCATTCCACAAATGTCAACTTGGCTTCAAAGCAACGAAGTCGGAGTATGTTCGTTCCCACGGAGTGCGCCCTCCTGCGGTTTTTTGACTCGTGACACACCGCGTTGTCAAAATACAAAATGGTCGGCCAAGATCCGTTTATGACGTCGCCATCAAACCTTCCAGCAAGGGCATACCGCGAGGACAATCGCCAAGCAGCTCTTACTCAACGGAACTCTGGTGAAATGTTCGGGTGGAATGGGAATGGGGGGAACCAATTAAGAGTATATAAAAAAAAAAACTAGATCAAACAGAACGCAAATTACGAACCGATCGTCGCATGATGTAACGCTAAAAACATACCTGCCGTACATACAACGGAACAAGCTTGGAAAAGCCTCGAAGAGGGCTTGAGTTTTCGTCGCAATCAAATTTACATCTAGGCCATAAGCCCGTTTACTTTTCACTTCAAAACAATCCCGCTTAATGGAAAGTTTAAACAAATCGAAAGTAACCCTCAGTACGGCCTGATTGCAACCGAGTGAGTGGTCACATCGATTGAAAGGAATTTACATCGGACCGTCGCGTCGTTTCAACGCGAACAGTTCGTGGAAAGGGGGAGAGGTCTATTGGCCAATGACAGAAGTGTAATGTATCCTTCTCAATAATCAAACCTTCCAGCAAGAGCATACCGCGAGGACAATCGCCAAGCAGCTCTTACTCAACGGAACTCCGGTGAAATGTTCGGGTGGAATGGGAATGGGGGGAACCAATTAAGAGTACATAAAAAAAAACTAGATCAAAGAGAACGCAAATTACGAACCGATCGTCGCATGATGTACGCTAAAAACATACCTGCCGTAGATACAACTGAACAAGCTTGGAAAAGCCTTGAAGAGGGCTTGAGTTTTCGTCGCAATCAAATTTACATCTAGGCCATAAGCCCGTTTACTTTTCACTTCAAAACAATCCCGCTTAATGGAAAGTTTAAACAAATCGAGAGTAACCCTCAGTACGGCTTGATTGCAACCGAGTGGTCACATCGATTGAAAGGAATTTACATCGGACGGTCGCGTCGTTTCAACGCGAACGGTTCGTGGAAAGGGGGAGAGGTCTATTGGCCAATGACAGAAGTGTAATGTATCCTACTCTCGACATGGGACAGTTTCATGATTAAAGAGTAGGGTAGCTCAGGGTTGTATAATGTTCTAACGCGGGTTTTCCAGACCAGTTCAAGTTACGAAGGTCAAACTTTCGTCAATATAAAGGGGATTCGAAAATTGGAAAATAAATTTAACGAAATTTTCACCTGCCACATAATATATTGGCGATCGTACTGTTACGGTTGCAAAATTCATTAAAATTATTATTAGCTTTCCGGATCATCCTGTATATTGTGGGAATCGAAAATGCGTTACTGGTCTACCATTAATTTCGCAAGATTGCAAAATCTCCATCTCACGAAGATGTTCTATTTCACTCATTCCCCCGCGTAATTCTGCTGTCTCTCTTATCAACTACCCTCGCAGTGTTTATCCCTCATCCCCCACTCAACGTCGTTGCTTGGCGTACACCTCGTGTTTTGAGCTTTTCCCCCTTGTTTGTGAAATTCACTAAACTGTGTTGCTCAAAGTGAAGATTGAACGGAGCGTTTTACTCCGGTTTCTGAATTGTGCGCTTCAAGCAACACAAGGCTTTCTTCCAGGCCTTTCCAAGCCTGTCCAAGTCAAGATGATTCATATAAGCAACATGTGTTTTCCGATCATTTATCTAGGCTTTTGTTCCGGACGTTTCATTGGAGTGCTTAACCGGGAGCTACTCGGCGGTTTCTTCGTTGAGTCGTGGTTGGAATTTTGATGGCGTCGTTGTGCCATCCCTTTTAGTGTCCGTTAACACGGCTGTTTACTACTCCCGCCGTTAGAGGGCACTTACTTCCCGGAACGTAAGTTGGTGCTCTTGAAACGTCTCTCCTGTGCGTTCGTTACTCGGCCGACTTCACGACTCTTGATCAGCTATTGTGCATTTTTTTTACTATATTTTTAATATTTTGGACGCATTATAGTACAGACTGTGTCGACATGCGCAGTTAATTTAGTATAATTTTGCCGTTTAATTTCACGTTTCTTGTGAACGAACAAACGGATCCGTATTTCGCGTTTTGACGCTTCATGTCATTTGGTTATTAACGTTCTGCACCGTCAGGTTCACCGACTGAATATTGAATTTCATTTTATATTTAACAAGTTTCTGCGTTGAATTTCTAGTCATCTTTTGATTCACAAGTAAAGACGAGCGTGCAATACTGGTGACTTTTAGTTTATTCGTAAAATTCGACCCTTTGTTTTTGAGGCTACGTTATGAGCTCGACCTATCATCCCGCTGATTAGCCGGCAGTTGGGAACGTAACTTAATTTGCTCGCCCAACAATTTGCAACCAGGTACGCAGCAGTACATAAAAAATATTTCGGGTTGTTATTAAAATGGAAGTAAACAGCCGAATTCTTAAATTGAAATTAGGCAATGAAGTGTAACTTGGTTGTAACATAAACTTTCCCATACGATAATGGACGCGAAGGGAAGTCGCCTAGTCAAAACATTGAACTCTAGTCAAGTAGTTACTTGAGAAAAAAATTGTGTGTGTATTTTGGAAGTCTCGTTCAATTTATAACACTTAAAGCGTTGAATCAAAGTGTCAGGCAAACGGTAATGAAGATGAAAGGACAAGCGAGTTAATTATTTGAAATAATAATGATTGAGCGGCAGTCATTTTAACCACTGCAAACCACAACACGCGCGGACTCTTTACATGTCAATCAATATTACCTATAACAAAATGATGTTGGAATTTATAGATTTTGAACGGCATGGCCGTAGTAGTTAGTGAATTTGATACGGCACTTTACGGCAAAAAGGGCCTACGTTAATAAAATGAAATCAGCCATAGAGCCCGGATCTCGTTTAAAGGCATGGACGGAACAAAAAAAAAAGGCTACGAACGAGAGAAGCTCAAAGCAAACGAGTACGTAACGCCCGGCATGTTTCTTTCATAATAGTGTTAATTAATTTCCAGAGAGTGCTAATGTAATCACACTGTCGATGTAACGTAAGTCGTTAAGAGCCTTTATGTAACATCGCCGACATCAAAAGCTCGAGGAGCAACACGAAAAATTCGACTGGAGGAGGAAACACATCGGAAAGTAATCGTAACTTGCGAGCTTTCCCGACTTTTCGAATTACAAGTTTCTGACAATTGCAAATGGGCGCACGTTATGACTCATTTAATAGGGAAGTGCCCTGGAAGTTTCCGTTGTTGGCAATCAGTCTTTGGTCCACTTCAAAGGCAAGAGTAATTAATCTTAACGTCGTCGTCGACGAGGAAGTTAAACTGCACGCTACGTACAACTTTAAATAAATGTATGAGAACCAACTTATGTGACTCAATCATTTGTTGCATAAAAAATTTGACGTAAAGAACAGCCGCACGTCGAGAAGCGAAGCTTGCTGGAATGTGGCGGTAATTTACGAACAGGAACAGGTCATTCCACTCTGGTCTGCGGGTGGCCTACTTACTAGGATGGAAACGAAAATAATTAAATCAAACATGTAACGACAAAGTTATTTACTTAACCCCATTTCACACGTCCATAAATAACGAGCGGACAAAAGCCCTTGTGCAAACAAAAAATTTCTATTCGCAGACCCATCATAAATTCCCCGAAAATTAATGTAATAAAGTCTCCGCCGGTGTAAATCAGAGCAATCCGCAGAAGGCGGAGCGCCCAGATAATTTTTCAAGCGTGTACGTAACGCGGCACGCAAGGACGAGGACCGCCTAAATTTATTAAAAGGGAAAGCGCCAGGATATCTGGAGGTCGGGTATTTATTTGTGGCCGGAAATTACACGTATCGGGGTGTTCTGCTCCCCGAGGATCGCGGCCAAATCCCCGCCGCTTATGACGAAAGAATTACGCCGCCGCCGCCGCCGCCGGTCGGACGTTTTCTTTGAAGAAGAAGAAAAAAAAAGCCGTCAATCAATTCGTCGTTTCGCCTTTGTCCGATGGCCCCAGAAAATAAATTAGTGATATCCGTATCGGCTCTTGATGTTTTTCTTTTTTCCTTGTGAGACTTTCCTGTAAATGCGGGGGTCTTCTTGAAAATAAAATCAGTTTTTAATGTGCTCTTCGTGTAAAAAAGAATCTCACTGGAAATTTAAAGAAATCCAAAGCAGCAACTTAGAATTTATTGCGGTAACCCTGATTAACCCTGATACCCGAATGTAGGCATACGTTTATCGATCGCTACCCAACATGTCCTTACATGGGCATTTTCGATAAGGATGACTTCTCATTGGTCAGAGCTTGTGACCTACCTGGTTGCAAACGTTGAAATAAGTTCATCTCACGACCAGCTAACTCGTGGAGATGGGCTGGATCATACGTAATCCCAATACAAAGGCTTGAATTTAATTCGGAAAGAAGCAAAATTGCCACGATGCAACTCTGAGAGAAAGGCAGCCGGGTTTTTATTCGAACTGACTACAAACGTGCAGATTTTGTTGATGGCAGAGGCAAGAAAATGGGCAAAACTAAACACTTAGAAAAATACGTCAGTCTTTATTTACTCTGTTTTTTACATAACAACATACGTAGCCAACTACAATTATGTTAATGTTAAATTGCATTATTAACACTCCGCCTCAATTTAACAGTTCAAGATTAACAGAGTCCAATACTATCGCATAAAAATTTAAATTGAGTAGTTCCTAAACTTTTAGTTAAAATGTCTGCGAGTTGTGATTTACTTTGTATGTATTCAACTTTAATAATTTTATTTTTCACTAAATCACGTACAAAGTTGTATTTCACGTCCATATGTTTTAAACGTTTGTGTTCCCATTTTTCAATACACTTAATAGTGGACTGGTTGTCTTCATAAATGGTAGGAACACCGGGATCGATTTCCAATTCTTGTAGAAGACGATGCATCCAAAGAACATCAGTACATACATTTGCAAGAGAAATAAATTCTGCTTCACAGGTACTTAAAGCAATAGTTGGTTGTTTTTTAGTAGACCATGACACTGTAGATCCATACACTTTAAGCAAATTTCCCGATGTTGACTTGCGGTCAGAATCATTTGCCCAATCTGCATCAGCGTAGGCCACCAAAGGAATATTATTATTTTTCGGATAATGTAAAGTTAATTTTGATGTTCCCTGAAGATAACGAAGTATACGCTTCAGTGACATCCAATGGGCATTGGTTGCACAACTCTGGAACCGACTGAAATAATTTACAGCGTAACTAAGATCAGGACGGGTACAAAGCATTAGGTGCATCAAACTCCCTATAAGTTCCCGATATGGTTTAACACCCATTATAGATGTTCCTTCTTCTTTCTCTTCAGGAGGTTTGAGTTCCATCGGCGTCTTAATAACCTTACAATTTTCCATATTAAATTTCTTCAAAAGTTTTTTGATATAAGGATGTTGGCTGAGATAAATTCCATTTTCATTAACTTCAATTTTTATCCCTAAGAAACAGTGTAACTTTCCCAAATCTTTCATCTCAAATTCAGACTGAAGAGCTGTTTTAATGTTTTCCACAGATAGTTTGTTTGTACTACATAGTATTACATCATCAACAAAAATCAGCAAATATACTTTTATATTGCCAATAGATTGATAATACAAACATGGATCGTTTTTTGAAGGAATGAAATCAAGAGATTTCAGAAAATATCTAAGCGCTGGTTCCACGCCCTTGGTGCTTGTTTAAGTCCATACAGAGATTTTTTAAGCCTACAAACGGAATCACCATCTGAAAAACCAGGAGGTTGTTGCATATAAACTTCTTCATTCAGACTACCATGCAAAAATGCGTTTTTAACATCCATTTGACAAGCATACAAATTTCTTTTATTAATTATGGCCAATAATATTCTTACCGTAGTCAGACGAGCTACAGGGGCGTATGTTTCTTGATAATCGAAACCTTTCTTTTGCTGACACCCTTTTATCACCAACCTAGCTTTGTAGCGATCCTTTTTTCCGTCTTGATCTCTTTTTATGGTAAACACCCAACGACAAGATAAAGCTCGTTTTCCTGTTGGTAATGTTGTAAGATCCCACGTATCATTTTTCTTAAGAGAACTCATTTCTTCATTCAACGCCTGCAACCATTCCTTTTCATCAGGTCTTCCCTGGATATCTTCAAAAGTTTCCGGTAAGTCTTCAAGATAACTTTCGGTATTCATAGCTAAGGCTATATAATCTTCGAGATAACTAGGCTTTACGAATACGTGAACTGCGACGAAATCTAGCATCGTCAGTTTGCAGTAAATCAGAACTTGAAATTTCTTCATTTGAAAATATATTATCAGCTCCGCCTGAAATTGAATTCTCTTCTGGTGAATTCTCATCCTGTTTAATAAATAGTTGATCTTCATTATTCAGTGAATCACTTTGTTGACAAGCAGTCAAACCATTACTCCATAATGACTTTTCATCAAAACGCACATCACATGCAAGAACAATCTTTTTAGTAACAGGGTTCCACATTCTGTAACCATTGGGACAATAGCCAACCATGATACACTTTTTCGGTACGACTATCCAGTTTCCCTTTGATCAACTGACCTGGTAAATGTACATGTCCGATACATCCAAAATACGCATTTTTGATAAATTTGGCCGTCGTTTGAACCAAACTCTGCAGGAGTTGTCTTTTCTAAAGCAACTGTGGGACATCTATTTATAATATACACAGCTGCCATTACGGCTTCTGACCAAAGATTTTTAGAAACTCCAGCACTCAACAGCATACATCTCACGTTCTATAATCGTACGATTCATACGTTCACCACTCCATTCTGAGAAGGGGTATACCTTATTGTACATTCAAATTGAATTCTTTCGATTCAAAATATTTTTCATGGATGTCGATAGGTATTCACCTCCCTATCACATCTAAAGCGGCTAATTTTGTATTAAAATGTGCTGTTGCTAAAGCTGCATATTTTTAAAACATTCAAACACTTCAGATTTTTCTTTTAATACAAAATGTATAAGTGAAGTGGCTAAAATCATCTATAAAAGTTAAAATATATCATATACCATCAAAAGACATTGGACTAAATGGTCCCATTAAGTCACTGTGAATCAACTCTAAAGGACGTTTGGCTCTATCCCGATTTTTAAGATGAGGTAGCCTTTGTCATCTTACCTTGTATACAAAATTCATTGCAATTCAGTAGTGGTTAGTTTTTGTTTATCAACATCTGAAATTCCGTTCACCAAATCACAGACTCTTCAAACCAGCATTTCCAATGTGACCTAATCTTTTATGCCATAAAGTAGTTTTATCCACTCTAGCAACACTGGCCTGAAGATTTAAAACAGAAAACAGTACAAGATACATCTTTTCAGCTTTAGAAGTAACTGCAACAATATTTCCATTCTTCAGTATTTTCGCAACTCCTTCTTCAAAAATTATTTTACAACCATTTTGCATCTAGACGTCTAACAGACAATAGATTGTGCTGAAGACCTGGAACAATTAGAATGCCTCTAATTTTATTTTATTAACTTTGCCACTTAGTTTAAAAGAAGCACAAAGATCACCAATTTCGTTGCCTTTAACGTTTCAATCTAATTTGGCTAGTTTAATATCCACAGCATGCGTGAGAGGACGAATATTCGTTAATAACTTGCGATAGGTATCACAAATCATATGTTCTGTAGCACCCGAATCGAGATACCAGGATATAATTAATGTCATATTTTGATCTTCTGACGTAGTTGCAACCAAGCTGAATTCGGATTCTTCAGTTTCAGCAGTTTGAGCTTTGTTTCCATTTCTATTCAACTTCTTTTTCAGTTTTCGACATTCTGATTTCATATGACCAAATTTCTTGCAAAAATGACATTGAATTAGACTTCGCGAATTTTGTTGACAAGAAGTGTTAGTACTAGGTTTTTTTGAATATCGTACTTGAGTTTTGGAAAACATAGAATGGGAATTCGAAGATTCAGGAACAATACCTTCTGAATGACGTTTTCTTTCTTCATCCATCAAACGATTCTTTACAAAACTCAATGTCAATTTTTCATTTAGCGTTTCGAGAGCAGTAACTACAACACTGTATTCATTTGGCATAGTTATTAGAAGATGACACACAACATCCATTTCTTCCAATGTCGCACCCGTTGATCGCAGTTCTCTAATTAATTTGTCAAATCGATTGAAGTGTACGTCAAGAGTTTCACTAGAAGGCTCAAACTTCATTAACAAAAGGCTTTTATGAATTAACAATTGGTTTGCCATACCTTTTCTAGCGTAGGTATTCATTAGGGCACACCAGATTTCATAGGCAGATTCTTTGTCTTGAGCACATTCCAAAAATATTGTCAGAAAGCTTTTGTACAATTTGGGATCTACACTTCAAATCTTTTTTCTTCCATTCGTTATATTCCTTCAGCTTTTGGGTTTTTACACTTGCAGCGTCATCATCCTTAGAGATTACCATAGTTCTATAATCAGCTACCACACGATCTATCAAACCAAGTTCTGCTAACAGAGTTTCCATTCTAAACTTCCAACTTGCAAAATTTGATCCATCGAACAACGGAAAACGGTATTTTCTTCTTCAGTCATCGTAAAATGTATCTTGGTATGGAGGGACCGTCTTCTAAGATAACTTTTAGAAGTTAAATTCCAATACCAGCAAACAACTTTTACGGATTAGTATCTTCAAAAAATGTTTAGTTAATATGCTGGGCCCGTAACCTGTTGATGGCAGAGGCAAGAAAATGGGCAAAACTAAACACTTAGAAAAATACGTCAGTCTTTATTTACTCTGTTTTTTACATAACAACATACGTAGCCAACTACAATTATGTTAATGTTAAATTGCATTATTAACAGATTTGCTCCTTGTGACGTTCACTTTAATCATTTCTTTTTCTTTTTATAAAACTTTGAAGCGCGCAGGAGAGCCGTTCGAAGCGAATCTATGAATATGTCTTCTCCTGATTTGGCATATTAAAGCTTAAGAGAGATTAACGATTAGAGTTGATAGTGTAGTTACGAGCATGACTGCGAGCATGCTTGCGCACGTGGAACCGGTCTTCAGTGCCGCCAATGCATTAGATTTGAATTACCTTTTAGGAGCTCAGGGGTGACATTTTTAACAAAAACTCAAACGTCCGCACTTCGGAGCAAGTACTGTCTAGAACGGTTCCAGAACAGTTCTGGATTGTCCTAAGAAAAACGAAAACACCGGATTACTTGATCCGTAACTGTTCTGAAAAAACCCGAACACCTTTTTTGTTATGCGCATGCTCCGGACGCTTCTAGGACTGTTTTTGTGCGCATCCGAACAAACCTATAGACAGTAAGAACTAGCTAAAAGCAGTGCCCTGCATGTCCGACAGAACAATAATCGAAAAAATCGCTTTTATGTGTGTGATACGTTTTACTTATGTATGTAAAAATGTGATTCTTGTATTAAAATATCAAGGAATCGCCACATTTCGAGTCGAAATCGCCGTATCACCACTTCTCTTATACTGTTTATCGATTTTCCCTACACGTGGCGATATTTCACCACGTCTGGCAACACTGGCCACAATGACTAGAAGAATCTACACAGTAACGTCACTCGAGTATAACTGTCACATTTGCCATTTTGTTTGATACCTAAAGATTTGTAAATTACAGTTCATGTTTTTTTCTACATATATGCCGATAGATAACTTTTCTGTTTGTTTAGTCTGTCAGTCTTATTAAAAAAAAGAAAGTTCAGAAACGTCATCAACTTTTCTATAATAATAATTCAATAAATTTTAAAAAAAATCAAAGCCAGGAACAAAAGGAAAAACAAAAGACTGATGATTATTTCGCCAACGGATTTCGAATGATTAAAAATTATAAAGAGGTCACATTGAAATAACAAGAATCGAAAGTTTTTTTTGTTTCTAGTCTGTCAACCTCAAAAAAACAAAAAACAAAAGACGATCGATTTTGCCTGACAGTTCAGAAACATCATTAACTTCTCAATAAAAATTCAATAAATTTTTCAAAAAATCGAACCAAGAAACAGTAGGAAAAACAAAAGACTGTCGATTATTTCGCGAACAATAACAAAGCTTCTCTGTTTCTACGGTCTCACAAAAAAAAACAAAAGACGATGATTAATTTTGCCGGGCAGTCAGAAACTTTTTCAATAGAAAATTTAAATTTAAAAAAAAACAATCAAAGAATCACTAATACTAGTTTCTTATCCAGAGTGGTAAGTAAACATGCAACTTCTTGTCCAAAGTGGTAACTAAATATGTAGGTTTCTTGTCCAAAGTGGTAACTAAATCTGTAGTTTCTTATCCAGAGTGGTAAGTAAACATGCAGCTTCTTGTTCAAAGTGGTAACTAAATCTGTAGTTTCTTGTCCAAAGTGGTAATATGTAGTTTCTTGTCCAAAGTGGTACTTAAATCTGCAGTCTTATCCAGAGTGGCAAGTAAACATGCAGTTTCTTGTCCAAAGTGGTAACTAAATCAGTAGTTTCTTGTCCAAAGTGGTGACTAAATATGTAGTTTCTTGTCCAAATTGGTAACTGAATCTGTAGTTTCTTGTTTAAGGTGGTAACTAAATATGTAGTTTCTTGACCAATGTGATAACCAAATACATATATAGTTAGAACAAAAATGAATGAAATAGTTGGGAGCACTGATTTTAGTGGTAAAAGTCTTGAATATAAATTAATTATTGGAACGCCACCGACATCTTACTTGAAGAATTCTCCAGAAATTATTTAATAATCTTTACCGTTTTTATCTATTGGTAAAGAATAAACAAGAGGGAGTCATACTAATAGTGTTTGTTGTCCAAAGTGGTAACTAATTATGTAGTTTCTTGTCCAAAGTGGTAACTGAGTCTGTAGTTTCTTGTCCAAAGTGGTAACTTGATCTGTACTTTCTTGTCCAAAGTGGTAACTGAATATGTAATTAAATAATTAGAAGCACTGATTTTAGTGGTAAAAGCCTTGAATAAAACCGAAGACAAAGAACAAAAGGAAAAACAAAAGACTCGCGAACAATGACAAAGCTTCTGCGGTCTCATAAAAGAACAAAAGACGATGTTTAATTTTGCCGGGCAGTCAGAAACATAATCAACTTTTTCAATAGAAAATTTAAATTAAAAAGAAATCGAAGAACTGTCAAGCGAAGGGAAAAATAAAAGACTCTGATTATTTGGCGAACGAAATTGAAATGATTAAGCATTTTTAAAGAGAATTACATTGAAGTGACAAAAATCGCAGGCTTATCTGTTTATCTGTTTCCACGATCAATTACATATTTCAATAAAAAATGAAGCAAATTTTTAAAAAAATGAAAACCTGAGAACCACAAGGAGAAACAAAAGATTTAAAATAATCGAAATTAAAAAAATAACATCACAAAATCTTCTAAGCGGACACTAAATCGCGCAACTACACTTTACGTTTCGCAGTCGTTCGACTGCGAAACGTAAAGTGTAGTTGCGCGATTTAGTGTCCGCTTAGAAGATTTTGTGATACAAATTTCATCGGACAAGAACCAACTGTAAATAAAAAAATTACATTTGTGGAAAGCTTGGAATCACCATAACTCCGGCAAAGCGTCCGGATGAGGGGGGGGGGACAGAAGACGAAATGAAAATCAAACCCGACGCACAACGTGACTCTAAAAACATACCTGCCGTAAATTCGACGGATAAGCTTGGAGAAGCCTAAGACTCGCCGCAAACAATTAACAACCAGACAATATATCCGTTTACCTTTTTACTCCAAAGTAAACACCGTTTATTGAAAAATTTACGCAGAAGCGAGAATAATTCTCAATGCGGTCTGCATGCAAAAGGCAAGCGGTTACTGGCGAGACTGGCAGAATTTCCAATCGGGTCGGCGTGCGACGCGAACGGTTTGCGGGTGGGGGAGGGCTCCATTGGCCAATTGCAAGTGTTTAATATATCCCACTTTCAACACGGAACAGTCTCATTACCAAAGAAAAGGGGTTGACCGGGGTTGTTTAGCGTTCCAAGCGTCGTTCTCGGACCAGTCTAAGTTCCAAACAACATCAAACTGCGGCCCAATTACACTTTCGCCAAGATACAGGGTGACCCGAAAGCTAGAAATTATTTGCAACGGCATCCACGATCATCCCGCGTCATTATGTTTGGCTTTGTTGTATCGTTTCATTACTCGTTTAACTTTCGTAATGGTTATATCGTTGTGTTTAAATCATCAAAGTTTTTGCTAATGAAAGATTAGGAAAACTTGGTCGGAATTTTCACTAGTGCATCGCTAAACGAGATAAGGGAAGATGTCCATTCCCCTGCCCGGGCCTTGTTTATCTAAAAATCCAGATAAAGTAATACTCACGGTATGACGCCATCTTGTAACTAATTATATTGTTTCTTCTTTAACTCAGGCTTTTACGTTTGGATACCTTTTACTTTTCGTACTATTTCGTTTGGAATTATTTTCCGTTTGGACTCTTCTGATATTCTGAGTATTTATCTTGGGAGATGTTGCTATCGGAACTCAAGTAGTTCAGAAAACCTCCTACTATTTCGACCTCAATTAAACGCTGAGGTGAGAGGAGTAGCGGCGTTTCCTACACTCCACCGTATTAATCAGGTTAGCTAGAGATAGGGTATCCACACCTCCCACGGGAGTCCCTGAAAAACAGGTGATTGCTACTGATTTACTTGAAAATTGATCGCTGAGAGCGGCATTTTGCATCACATACGCCACCAGAACGTCTAATTAATTTATTTCACTAATTAAGTACACTGTAGACCCATTGTGTCACATGTACGTTGGTTGACTGAACAGTACGATTAAAGTGACAAGCACTAGTACCAAGACCAATCTAAGTTGAATTCTAATTACTTGATAATTTAATTGAGGAGCAGAGTTCTCCTACTGCTATCTGCGTGTTTTAAACCACCAGCTGTGACAGAAGGCAGGTTAGACCGCCGATATTCGGAAAGTGAAATCGCTTGAGCGAATTACACTGTACTTCTGATCACGGCAATTTTTTTTTGTTTCGTTGTATTGATTTCAAACGCAAGGGATTTACGCTCACGATATCAGATCCCACCGAGGCTGATACCAGGAGTTTTTCCCATTTTTTTTCTTTTTTTTCTCAATAAATAAACAATTAAATCTAATTATTGCATTTTTATTTAACGTATCTAATTCCTTTGTTCTGACGAGTTATTTACCTGTCGCACCAAAAGAATCAGGTTACCACAGCGTAATTACAGGGTTGTTTGACGATTGGGCCATAATTAGGGAATATTATAATTATTACCAGCTACTGCTCGAATTCCGGAGGGCATTCACCGTAAGCCGAAGTAGGTCACTAACCCTTAAACCGTAGCGCCTGCCATAAAGCCCTCAAGTAGAGACAGGACCGCATGCAGCTGTAGTATTAACATCTGGTGAGCCTCTCGGAATTCTTCGAAAATAACTGTTCCATACAGTTACTTAAGGGACAATAAATTTCAATTGTTGGTTTGTTTAGACCGTTTATTAGTTTGCTTGTCCGGGAAGTAAACAGGGTTTTAACTGGGCGCGTTACATAACCGATCTTGTAATGATTCTGTGCGTGTGTAATTAAAGTAATTATTATTTTAGCTGTTTCAGTATTTATGCCACTACCCGAAACGTACAAGTGAGTGTAGATAAAATCTCCTGTGATTGTTGCGAACGATCAACTGCAAGGCCGAGGACACTCTTTGGAGACACGGTGGAGGCCTATTTTGTTCACCCTGGCGCCTACTTTAAGATCTAATTAGTAATTACCCACACTCAGTCTTCACTGTAGGTAAACGACTTCTTACCGTTCAAGGTAAATAGGTCAAAATACATTGGGGACATAGAATCCACCCCGTAACGACTAACTAGCTTGAGCAAGAGGGTGCAATCCGTACCCCCTTCTTAATTTGTTACCACCTCATCTCGGAACACCGACCAGGTACAGGTTTACATTAACTAACCCAAAATGTCATAATTTTTTAAGCGTTAACTCGTATGGTTTGGCAATGTGCATGAGTTAATTCCAGACTAGAGCCGATACCTAATTATAACTTATATTTTCTATTGTTTTTACGACCATTTAATTTGCGTGTTAAATGAAAACGTATACTGTTATTGTCGCGAAACGTTCTTTTTAAGAAGCGAAAAAGAAACTAGCAAATGACTTGACGACATCTTAACGCGGAAATGTATCAAGATTAAAAGGGTGTAAAAAGTTGGGGCGAGTTTCTTTGAAGTCGTCAACTTCCTTAACTTGTCTAATGTGATGAAATTTTAAATTTATGTGGGTGACGGCGCCCGCCGAACGAGCGCTGTAAAATCGAAATGCAATGTAAAAAGTTTTTTTTTTTTTTTAATTTACTTTACAACGCAGCTCCCTCTTAAAATTAATTATCAATTTGAAGTTTGCTACTTGAGTCTGGATTTCCGCACTGTTTCTGCCACATTCTTAATTGTTATGGCTACACTGGACAGTGCTCGGCTTTTCATTATTAACTTCATTCTCACATAAACTCAGAAGGTAGATATTGCGGTGTTTATGCGCAGCAAGTAATATTTTTTTTAGATTTCATAGAAAGAGAAATAATTTTGTAAATAATAAAGTAAATTGAGAGTAATGTATTAAATGCTTGTTTGTGAAATTGTTGAATTCAAATATTTTAAGTTTATGTAAATATTTTTAGAAGTACGTAATTTAAAATTAAATGTTTATTATAAGTAAATTACTTAGAACTTTTGAAATGTAAATATGTAAGATTTAAGCTTAGAATTGTAAAGATTACAATAATTAATTTAATAATGTCATGTCGACCCGGATCTTAGAAGGAAACTGTAGGTAGTAAGGAGTTCGGAAATTGAATAAGTGAGGGCGCCGTGTAGCTACTTTAGGTGAAAGCACCCGGCGCACTTCATAAGCGACCGGCCCGAAAAACGGAGTCAAGTCAAGCACGCGATTCGGAACCTAATATAAGTAAGGTATATTGGCGGTTTCGTGAGAAACCGACCAAACCTATAAACTTCTTCTCTTTAAAGCTCTGAACTTCTTCATGATATAAATTTGTTTGTGCAACTCTTTAAAAATTTGAATTAATAAATTGTCGTTTTCCGTTTTATTCTACGAAATATCTTCTTATTTATTCACCTAAACACACGCACGCGCACACACACATACTGACATCCAAATTTTGGATGGAGATGGCACTCACGAGCCTTCCCATTCAAAATTAATCACACAACAAATACACTCTACGCGCAAGGATAGGTCTACGAGATACACTGCAAAATACATCATCGGAGCAGGAGCCGTCGCAGTAAACAACGAAGTAAGAAAGAAGAATAACAATAAACAAATAAGATTTAAACAAAATAAAGATTGTAGCGTAGGTTTTATTTTATTTCTAGCCGTAAATTGTACAAAAGAACATGAAGTAAAAAATCAATCACTACAATTGGCGCCCAACGCTCGGGGCCGTAAAAAGATACGAAGTGTATATGTCTACTGCTACAGCGAGTAAAGAAAAATCTAAAGTATTGAAAAGAAATGAAATAAAACCTACGCTACAAGATTTAGAAAAAAATTGACAAATTACCCTGAGATTCCATAACATTGCATAAAATTGGCGCCCAACGTGGGGCCATAACATTGCAATATGTAGCGTGTGTATAACTAGTACGGACCCAAGACGACCGTTTTCAATTGTTTTATGAATGTCACAAAGCTGCAAGAAGGCAATAAATATCTATCGTAAACGAAAGAATTGATGAGCATTTAAATCTG
The DNA here is from genome assembly GCA_033060865.1 of Dorcus hopei. Lineage (NCBI taxonomy): Eukaryota > Metazoa > Arthropoda > Insecta > Coleoptera > Lucanidae > Dorcus > Dorcus hopei. The sequence continues at coordinate 42,521,684 of CM065423.1, read as the reverse complement.
GCCTTGCCCGAAAGACGTGTTAAAGGTGACAACATTGAAAGATTGTGCATTTAGCATGCATTTTGAGCTAATGTGATAAACGTTAGATAATGCGGATTTCGTTGATGATCAGGAAACCTTTCCGCATAGAGACGTGCTGCTAATCGCGCCTTTCCTCGACATTCTTCATAAAAAATATGCATGTCTGCGTATTCTTGAAGTGTAAAATCGCTCATCGCAAACACGAATGACAACACATACACAAACACACTTACATACACTAATAAACTGTTAAAAATGAAAGTTACAAACTACACGCAAATCATGCTTCGCTTCCAACGTTACTCTTTATTAAAATCTAAAAATCATTCAATAACCAGAACGGACTAAATGTGTTGTTTCATCGACGAGGCGACATTTTATGAGGCGATAAAACAATAAACCGATTCTTTTGACGAAGGTTAAGGCATCTACGGTGCGTTTTAAAAATATACGATTCTCCTTTCCCTGCGGTTTTCTCAAAATCTATTCGTTAAAGAAAAAAACTTATACGAAACCTTTATTTCTTTTGTCGTGTAACGCGCCCGACTAAAATCCTTGCTTGTTGACTTTTTCGGACAACTAATAACTAATAAAAAAAAGTCCAAACAAAAACAACTGAAATTTATTGCCAAATTAAACAACTGGACCGACAATGTTTACTACGGAGAAATTCCAAAGAGTCACCCAAACTTTACTACGACCGTCCCTTCCGGACGGTCGACTACCTGCTAAGTACCTGGGACCTACCGCCGGCGCTACGGGTTAACTCTACTGGCCTATATTCCGTTTCGGTTGAACGACCCTTCGGAATCAGCGAGAAACTTTACCGTAATATTATTGATAATAATGATAATCTCGTGACCTCTGTGAATCTGGACTTACGTTGTGGTAACCTGGTCGAGAGAACAAGGGAGCTAATTACGTTAAATAAAATACGAAGTTAGATTTAATTAATTATTTATTGCAAAAAAAAGGTAAAAACTCCTTGTACCAGCCTCTGCGGGGTCTGATATAACGAGCGCAAAAACCTTGCGTTGAAATCAATACAAAATTTACGGTTATCAGAAAGTACAGTAGAACTCGCTTAACAGATTTCACCTTCGAATATCGGCGCGGCCTACTTGCTTTCAAATCATAGTGGTTCAATGTATGCACAGATATTTGTTGGAGGGCTCTGCTCCTTAATTAGATTAACAGTTAATTTAAGTTCAATTGAGATTGGTCTTGGTGCTTGTGTTTGTCAGTTCAGGTCGTACTCTAAGACTCGTTCTGCTCAATCAACCAACGCACAGTGTGACACAGTGGGTCTAATTAATAGAAGTAATTAATTAATTAATCAGACGTCCTGGAGACGTATGTGATACACAATGCCGCCCTCGGCGATCAATTTGCGGGACAATCAATAGCAATCGCCAGTTTTTCAGGGACTCCTTTCGGAGGTGATGGGAAACCCTAGCTAAACTAATTAATTAAGGTCGAATGGGTCGATACCGAGTTTGATGCACCTTCATTGAATCAGCCTGTATAAATAATTCTTACAAATAGTGAAGTACGTTCGTAAAATTAAAGATTCGGCAACCCATCTGATAGTTACAAGTTTCCAAACATTCCCGTATCTCATGCGTGGTTTAACAAACTTCCATAATTACGCGGTAATGTAATTCACGTCTAAAATTTTCCCCATGTCTTCGGGCCATACACGCCAGAGCACATGTTGGGAATTAGGATTAACACGCGAGACATTATGATTTGATTATCGCAGACAATAGTAAATCCTTTGCATCTGGCGTTCAGTGAGCGACAAGATTGCAGCAGAAGTGCAAGCGCATGTGACACATCCACCGTAACATCCTTCAATGTTCGTTATTACGTTTATTCACGCCCCATTCCGAGTTACTCGTGCGAATTAGCGAAGGCAAATTATTGCACACGCAAATCTTTCCTTAATTACGAATTTCAACCCCTACGTTTTTATTAAGGCTTGAGAGTTGTTTAACAAAATGAAGGAGAGTATTACACGAATCATGCTCGCGTCGTCCTGCATCCCTAAACTCAAACAAAGTTCGGAAGTAAAGGCTCACGTAATCCATCCGAGTATCTTCGCAGCAGTATAAAGGGAAAACGAAACTCCCGTTTTCTTTTTTTTTTCTTACAGGGGGAACGGCGAGATCAAACGCAATTCCTTCGAGGATGCTTGCTCTCTCTGGGCGCAGGAAAACACTCTCCCTCGCTTAATCGAATGTTTATCTGGAAAGGAAGTGCGTCATCGGACATCGCACTTGTATGATATAGAACCGCTGGCGATGTTAAGTGTGGAATCTCGTGGCGTGGACGGAGATAAATCGCCGTTTGTCGTGAACAGAAAGTTCGTGTTTACACGAACGGAGGAACTTGCACCGTTTTTGTTGCTCCTTGCTCAGGAAACGAAACGGCGGCGGCGGCGGCGAGACGTTCCAGAAACAATTGCGTTAAGAGTGTCGGATTGAACTAAACTTTGTTTTTCTCTTATTACCGTTGAGAATTTTAAATTACCAAAACCTAGAGGAGAGGAAATTGTTCAGCAGGCTACTTAAATTGAGTTGACGAGAATCGAAGACGCTGAGTCTGTGTAATGACTTAACATATTCTTGTGTATTTATGGGGTGTGGAAAATCTTGAAACACCCTGTACGTATAGCGGCATTATGCGACCTCAGAAAAGAAAGAAAGCGACTAGCTTGAAATGTAGTGTGTAGTAGTTTTAAAAACGGTACGTGTTAAGTAATTTAGCTCCTGAATTACCGTTGCACTTAAAATATAGGACATTGTAATGCGGCCGTAGGTTGTGCTTGTGCAAAGCAAGTAGGTCAGGTTATATTACTGTGCTTTATCTTAGTTCAGACAACATCTACTTTGTAAGTCAATGCGCACGGCAAAGAATGACAAACCCTAGCTGCGACGGGGAAGGATTTTCCCACCACCAAAAAAAAAAAAATCCACACTCGAGTTTTTTGTTCCCCCAAAAATTTATACGGACGGGCGATGAGTTTTGCGAAATGTAATTTTTCGCAGGCGTTTATCGCATTCTTAATTGCGGACTTCACGGTTCTTTTAATTATACTCGGGGGGGAGGTCGAGGCGTCGGAAAGTTTTCGGAGCACACCTGGGCGCAATATCATCGCCGTCAAAAAATTACCTCGCCAACTTCGCCTGTTTTTAACCAACTTGCGCGTATAAATATTGTTTAGTGCCCAAGTTCCGGTGTAAATTGCATATCTTGATGAATATAGCGTGTAATCGTGCTCGGAAATACGATCGCTTAAGAATGCGTTGTTACATTGTGCGCTGAAACTTTTTATAAAACACGCCGTTATCGTAAACTTCGCGGAGCGGCGTAAATAACTTCCTTGTTAAGACATAACATTTAAATTCGTGTAATGCCAGAGGAATATAAGAAAGAAAAACGAAACTTTCGAGAAAAGTTACTGCGATATATTTTTTTAATGCGTTAATATGCTACCTACCTGTAGACCAGCGAATTAGTGCGAGGGACTGACGTTTCTCCAGCACCGCTCGGCAAAGCTCTTGGAGAAGGGAGGTTCGACGTAACCCCAAAGCGAAAGGTGGGCAAAGTGAACAAAATAAAAAGCACCAGCTGAGCACTCTTGCTTTTATTTAAATTGCTCAAAAATTTGGTAAAAATAATATAATAAACAGAGTTAATGAAAAGAAGGGGACCCAAACGGGGTCCAAGTACACGAACACGCAGAAAGTTAAATAATTTGACAAGTTAGACATCTTACGTCAAACAGATCTGTTCTTCGTTTACAATTAACTTAAACGAATTTAACTATACACCGCAAAATGGGAATAAAAATAGCAACGCCGCGGAAATTGAGCCAACCCAAATGGGTGATTAAAAAAAAATAATTGAAGTAAATCCGACCTGTAATCAGGATCCGGCGTAATGACACTCGGCTGTCAACACTGTCGGAGCGCCCTCTCGCGGTGGTTAGTATCGTAAGTCAGTGTAGCAATGTCACCAAAGTAGCGTCGTCTTGTAGGACGAATTCACTTTCACAGTTGGGGGGGGGGGTTTGCAAAACTTCGATCGGTACTTAAGCCGGAAACCAGCCTTTTCTTATGTCCTCAAGGGTTATCCCGGTTATACCATATAGGTAAAACTATCACCACAGAAACTCGAGCTAGAAGCCTGATGGAAGAAAAATATACGCGTTATGCTTCGACACGGACCCAAAATGGCCACAGACATACCTGTTCCTCGTTTCAACGACCGGACAGGCTTTCGACAAGCTTTTTGTTTTAACAAGGTTGTAATTCCCTAACGTACGTTAGGAAATCTCGGAGAAATTCCGATTCCTTCTTCCTTCACAGAATCTCGTGAAAAAGGAGCACCAAGATAAAAATCACAAATACACGATCCGTACGTTGGGAGTTCTAAAGAGAGACTGACTGCGAGCGAACTTCGCGTTCTTCCCCTACCACAAGTTCAGACAGGAGTCGTTAGGATTGAAAACAGTTTTATCTAGCAAACAGAGTGAAATGGAGATATACTGTATGCCTAAATAACAACGCATAATCTAACATTGTGAAATGCGACGATCGGCACGTAGGTCGTTTGGCCGTTAGATTCCCAGAGTGTTCGGAAAAATATTATGAATAACTTAAATGAATTTTTCAACCGTAACAACTAATACATCTCCATCAACTTTTAATTACCGTGAATACGAAATGGTGAACTCCCGGATGAAGGCAAGCGATCTACATACTTCAGAAGTACAAGTGACAGCCCCCAGGATACGCTCACCTCCCCACAAGAATAAATCATCGTATGGAGCTTACCGTAGATGCACCGTAGTTTAAATGACCCGCTCATTTACAGCGGTTTCTGTTTCTCAACAAGAGATGGCGCTACCACAATTTTTTTCTTTAATTTCTTTATGAATATTTACCGAAGTATTTTTTTCTTAATTCATAGAATATGTCAATTTTTGAACGAATTTCACGTTGTATTAATTGTGAAGCTCTATGCAATACTTTACGTGACAGCGTTAGCTATGGGATGATAGTTTAAGTAAATATTCATGGAGGGCGCCACTTTAACTTAAACAGGATTTCGTTTCGTTTTCACTGAAAATTGCGCAAAGGCGAACATAATCGGTCAAAAATGCCAAAAGTTATATGAGTTACGAAATCCTCGTCAATTTAAACAAAAATTACTCAAAAAATCTTAGTGCAAGAAAATATTCATAATTGGCGCCACTGTAATGAAATTTTCTAAACGAATTTCTTTCCTCTTACATTTGAATCTTTGCGCCAACTTGAAACTTTCAATAATAAAAAAAATGGTTTGAGAAAATCTACACAGATGGCGGCGCCACTAGAATTTAATTTCGAATTAATTTCGCTTTTTCTTGAATTTAAGGCTTGCCTGCAAGACATTTTACAAACTGAAAATCTTAAATTAATAATTAAATAAAATCTTTCTTCTTGAATCACAGTCATATATTTCTTTGGTTGTTTGTTGTTACATTAACGTTTTGGATAAACAATTTTTAATAATTCCAGTCAAAAAAATCCATTAGTTTTATTAAATTAATAACTTCATACAACAGGCTACAACTTAATGATTGCTCACGGAGCATAGTTTCGGAAAGTTTTCATAGATGGCGACCGTTAGTAACAAGTAGGCGGATAGGTAGACAGGCACGCATAGAATTCTAATCGATATTTGCTTGGCCGCCTATTTGTTATGGTGATCAGAATGGATAAGACCACGTATTTATTTTTTATTGGAGTGACATTATTTTTAATTCTTACTGTACATAGTTACATCCATCCTGTAGAGCTCCTAGTCATTTTTTTTTCTCTCCTAAAGCAACACCTGCCGGATTCTGGCTTCATATGGAACTATAATATGAAAGGAGCAGCAACAAGAACCACAAGAAAAATCAGATGAAAGAAGTGAGTAAGGCAGTGATGGAAAACACTAGACACCTTTGCTCCTGAAAGGGCGTGTTCGTATTTATTTTTTATTGACACAACATAACCATATTTAAATGAATAAAGAGAAGTAACTGGAAGGCGAATCTGAAGAAGGAACTTCTTTAGAACGCCTTGGTTCTTATAATATTTTCTACTCATTTTCTTCAACAGTTGTCTTCGACGACGTTGATGAGTGTGTTTGGAGTGTGACTGATCTCTTGACAATGGCTGCCAAGAGATGTTGTGTAATGGTGAATACTCTTGACAATGATTGCACAAGAGGTTTGTGCATGTTCTTGACAACGGCTGCACAAGAGATTTGTGGATGCTCTTGACAATGGCTGGACAAGAGGCTTGTGAATGCTCTTGACAATGGCTGTACAAGAGGCTTCTAAATGTTTTTAACAATTGGCTGCACAAGAGACACTGAGCTGCAGCGGCTAGCGCCCTGGCTTTTATAGACTTTTCCGTAGCGGGGATGAAGTTTCTTTACTTCATTGGTCTGAATGTGTAATCGAATCACCGACAATCAGAGCTGTATCTTATTCGTCAGAGGGCAATGTTCTTATGTTTGATCCGGGGGTTGTCTTAGCGACCCAAATTGAATGAATTCGGTTCCACTTCAATTCGTCAAGGGGCGGCCGTAATTTTGTTTATTTTCGACGATCGTCATCGTCGCTTTGTTACTTGGACGTTAACGTGACGCTTCGCCCGTATTTGACATTGCCTGACGTTGTCAATCATGACGATGTTTCATGACGTCTGTCATTTTGACGTTTCTAACATCAGTCATTTTGACGTTTGTCAATTTTACGTTACTTGACGTCCGTCATCTTGACGAGTGTTGCCACATGTCATCGTGACACGTTTCATTGGTCTCTAAGCAACGTATGAAGCCCCGCAAAGGGACTTTACCACAAAAGCTTGGGATATAAGCTATTATTTTCGAGAATATTTAGAAAAAATAAACGTATTTCTACTTCTATAAATAAAACTAAAAGTCTGCGATAAACCAACTCTATTCACTTTAGATTTTTGGAGGGGGAATTGAAAAAATTAAATTCAATATATTTTTTTCACTCGTTTTTATTTGAAATTAAATTGAAGGATTTAACAATAAGTAGAAAATTATTTCTTCAACAACTTAGTACTACTACAGTAACTTAAAATGAATGAGATAAAGTCTAACACAGAATTCTCCAACAGTAATATACAGTGCGAGTCTCTAACTTGGAATAAATTCAGTAAAGCAAAGACAGTTTTTTTTTCGGAAATATGCTCGGACACGTCGATTAGTATTTTAAATTGCGCTCTTTTTCATCTAAGAACATTTTATACAGCGTGTCCCAAATTTGAGATATGACGTCATCGACTATTTTTTTTAAATGGCAATCCTATTTTTCTATGACTATTCTTAAAGTGTATAATCAAGTTACACATGCGTACCAAATTTCAAATTTTTATTCCTTGTCAATCGTTAAAAACAATTGTTGCTATGCTATTAACACAGGAAGTTAATCATCGGTTAAAGTTAATCAGCTTTTGTGAAACCGGCCCTTAGATTGCAAAATATCTCATATTTTCAAAATCGACCAAAATGAATCATCGATTTGGAAATTTGTGGTAGATGGAGCCGGTCTAATTTAATTTGTAGTTCCCAGCGTATCTCTCATATCTCTTACAAAACCGAAATATTAGATAAATACTAAAAATATTCAAGGAGATGCTATTACAGGAACCTGTATTTCTTTACCTGCGCACTTTATAGTTTGTAATAAATTCCGCTGATGTGTTATTATGAAATATGAACATTCAGTTACCTCCTTATTGTGTTTACATTTCAACAAGGTCGTAAGCTGCCCTCAATTACACAAGTCCGCGTTCAAATACTTTTTATGATTTTTATCCGCGGAACATAGAAAAAAACCAACCTCGTCAACCAAAATTCCACGACATCTGTTGTGTGCAGTTATTTGAATCGCCTCTCCTGGCCTCGGTACAGTAAGTTACTCGTTTCTACTTTGCTTTTCTTAAGCCTTTTCTTCTCATTTCAGGTGTATATCACAGCACCATGTAAGTGTTGACGTCTGACAGCTGCCATAATTGCGAAGTTCTTTGTAATGCGTCATAAATTCTCATCAGTTTAAGTTCCGGCAAAAATTAAGTAGCGATAAGGGGTTGGACAAGTCAAACAATAAGTCGCAATCAAGTCGCCTGTCGTTAGACATCGTGAGTGACTTTTACGGGGTATTAATCACGTGCTAAATGCACACCTAATCAGATCGACAGGGCCGTAACGGAGTCGGTGTTATTAAGCTGTCAGGTGTTCGCGTGAATAATTGCCAAGTTTAAAATGAATGATGGACTGGCGCAAAGGAAACACGTTCTCATTACGCGATGCACGAATACCCCACCCGAGTAATCCGAGAACAATAATTTCCTGCACGATTTCGTACGCGCACGTACAATTTCAGAAAATTAATTTTGGTGCGAAAATATTCCTAGAAAAAATAATAGGCGCGTTTTCGGCGACTCCCTCCCCCCAAAAAATATATTGCGGCTTCTTTGGTAAATCTCCGTTTCGCCGGGTGGCACGCGTAAATACTTTCTTTTTTCCGGGGGGTAATTTATTGCGGGCGATTTAACGAAAGACACGGGGGCTAATAGCGGCGGAAAGAATTAGGGACGCGCGATTTTTTCCCGTGACGAAAGAACGGTCCGAGCGGCACGTAATCTATTTAAGCGGTGCTTTACGCGAGGGAACGAAATGGACGGGCACGTAAATCATTCCGAAAATTCCACCTCGGTTTATCTGCAATTAAAGGCGCGCGACTCGGAGAGTAGATCCGGACGGTGGTGGAAAGTTTACTGCGCGAAATGCCAAGTATTGCAGTATTTTACATTCATTTGACGGTGTGCTTGCGCCGTGCTGGTAAGTTCCAAACTTCCAGTTAATTTCAAATAATTTCGGGTTTGTCGCAGAGAATTAAACCCGCTCTCTTTTCGAAACTGGGCTCAGAAACTACCCTGACAGGAGTTATTTCGTGATCATCTATGCGGCGTCTCTAAGAGGGGAAAAATGACATCACCCAAAACCTTTAAATTTAATTATTCTTTCATCGCGCGGATGACTTCCAAACTAATAATAGTCACCAGCAGAGGATGTTTTCAAGCTCTACTTACGCCCCTAACCGGCTAACGTGAACACGATACAGCGACATGGTGGAGGCAGCACGTTAGAGTGAATTATTTTCAACAAAAATCCGTTAAAGTATGTTAATAGCAGATGGAATAGTTCAATAACTTTAATTAAATATGAAAACGACGGAACTTTTCATTTTGATTTCTCTGAGCGAGAAACTCCACTACAAAACAAGAGCAAGTCACATAATCGTACTTTTCTGTTTATTTTATTTTTTTCTCAAAACAGCGCGCTTTGCATACCGCCGCGCCGCTAAATTCAATCTCCGAATAAATCCGCCGCGTTTCATCGCACAAAGAAAGCGAGCGCCCTAATACAATAAAGAAATTCACTGATGGAATTGAACGGCCGCCGACAATAGACCGAGACTGCCCCGGTAAACAGCGGACGTTTGACGCCCGCCACCTCCAACTTTTGCTCGACTTACCGCGGCCACAAAAAAGGGGGCACTCGTATGTATTCATAGGCGATGCCTGCCTTTATTAATTACGACAAAAGAACCGCCGAATTTCAATTAAGCGACGAAAGCCATGGTACGAAGTTGAACAGGGCAACCTTCTTTAAATAAAATTAACATGGTACAGATCTATTCCAATGTATAAGGATAAGTAGGTATGCCACACTTGTAAATTTTCAAATATGTACGAATAACAGCCATCTAAACTGATAAATAAAAAAAATCTCCTTTACACGTATTCGCAAAATAATTTCAAGCTTTGCATGTAACGTAAACTTTCCCATGTGATAACGGACTCGAACGGAAAGTTCCTAGTTCAAATATCAACTCTCTTTTAGAGAAATTACCATTTAGATACGGTAAAACGTAGGAGAGAAATGTCGTATGACGTCACGAGTTACCTTACATAAAGAGAAATAATCAAACTACGGATTCAAATGAGAGTGGTGCTATCTACCTGTAGGTCTACAAATTAGTGCGAGTGACTAACGTTTCTCCAGCACTGGCTCGGCATAGCTCGTGGAGAAAGGGGGGTTCGACGGAACCCCAAAGCAAAAGTTGGGTAAAGTGATTAAAATAAAAGGTACCAGCTCAGCATACTTGTTTATATTTAACTTGCTCCAAATAAAATAACGACAACGCAAAACCGAAAAGTAATTAAGTTATTATTTATCCCGTACCACAGATCTGTGCTTCGGTCACAATTATGACTTAAAGCGATCAAAGAAATTAACGGTTATCAAAAGAAACGGGTAAATGTGAACAACACCGCGATAATCTAAATCGATACAAATAAGTAGAGCTAATCCGACCTTGGTAAAATCCAAAGATCCAGCGTCAATGTCAATCAGCTGTCTCCAGTGTCGGAGCGTCTTCCCGCGGTGGTTAGCGGTAATGCCGCCAAAAGTAGCATCGTCTTGCAGGGCGAGTCTATCCTCAACGACGGGGAAAACCAGGTGGCGGGGCTCAATTCGTTGCGAAAAGCCAAGTCCGGACTTCTCTTGCACCCAATGGGGGGCGACGGTATTCCTCACCCAAATAAAACTACCTCATCAAGCTATATCTTGCACTGGGACTTGTACTAGAGGTTGTCTTAAAGTTGTCTCAAACTTAAAGCCTAATGGAAGAAAGTATGCGTTACGCTTCGTCGCAAACAGAACATGGCCACAAGACATACCTGTTTCGTATTTCGACGCTTAAAATTCTATCCACGTACGATTACAACAAATCTCGGAATAATTCCGGTTCCGTCTTCCTTCACAAAATCACGTGAAAGGGAGCACAAAGATACCACGCACGAAGTAAACGAGCCGTACGTGTGAGCTTCGACACGAGACTGGCCGCGAGCGAATGTCGCGTTCTTCCCCCAACACCAGTTCAGACAGGAGTCGTTAGGATCGAGACAAATTTACCCCGGAAACTAAGTGAAATGCCTAAAAAAACAGCGCACCACCTAACTGACGCAAGATTGCACCACATTGTGAAATTTGAAAACGGCACGTAGGCCGTGTGATCGTTAAATTCCCACGCTGATACAGGCTGTTCGGAAAACTAATATGAATAACTTGAATGAATTTTTCAAGCGTAACGGTGGGGCGACCTGCCAGATACAACATCAGTTCTACCAACCTTTATAATGTTGGGATGTTATCGATCCGCGTAGCCGTAGCCTAGGTTGGTCGGTCGATGAAAATTGAACCGAAAAGGGAAGGTCACAGCGAACACCGTATGGATGTGCCGGATATGCCCAACCAAAAGTACACTTACATAAGTTTCCACGTAAAAGGAGATGTCCAGAAATATTTAAAAAAAACCTCGAAGAGTACAAAGTGCGCAGATTCTGGCTTGGGTTGTAGGTTTCTACACAAAAAATTCATCCATAAAATTAGCATCGATGTTACGCTTAGAACGGGGCTAAATTGAATGAAGTACAACTAAGGGATAGAGAGTGGGTGACCAGTTTAGCATTTGCCCCATTATGGTGTTGTAACAAAGAAATCAGAACGCCACCAACGCAAGAAATCACCAGCTGCATGAAACAGTCAGTCAAAGCTTATAGGAAAAATAGTAAACGTAAACAATCACATAAGACGGTCTCGCCATCCACGGAATTACCAGTATGAGTCATTGGAAAAGCGCGATTCTTCTTTCTGAACGATTTTCCGATGACTCATACTGCTGTGTATCCCATTCACGTTAGTGACAAATTTATGCTGTGTTCTCAGGGTTTATTTATTTAAGACTTTCTTTGTTTTCGAAATTTGTTTTTTATTTATTTATCTCTTTGTTTGCGAAGCCAATTTACTGTTGTGCGAGTTTCTTCTTTTGATGAATTCAGCTGTGGATCTTGCAGACAATCTTTTCGCTGTGGAATGTAAAACGCGATGGTTTTGAATGTCCGGGCATTCGCGAGCCTGTGCATTCAAAACATGTTGTGTCGTAGTTAAGTGCGCGTGCGTGTAAATAAAGGAAAATGTCGTTGAAAGCGTAAGGCCCAGAATTTCATTCGAAGTTTAACTTTAAGCTTCGAAACAATTGTCTTTACAATTATTACTGTGGGAATAAAACGAAGCTTAAAGTTAAACTCTGAATGAAATATTGGGCCTAAGTGTCATATAAACAATCATTTCTTAAACCATCTTTCGCAAGATTAGTTTTGAATACATAATTAATGAGGCCATTTTTTCACAAAACCGCCTATTTTAAAAATGTTACTCACTACTCGTCCTGCATCAACTGGATCTGTTGGAGCTAATGGTTAGCTTGAATTCCGCGCGTCGGCTACTCATTACATTGTGGCCTATAAGTTCATACAATAGCAGAAACAGCGCCTTCACTTTATTTATTTACAACAAATAGTTTACTCGAAATTTGCTTTTTTCAAAGAAATGCGCGAAAATAAACTTTTTCATTTATGTCGCTGCTTTCAGGTGTCATTAGAGCAACTCTTTATTATTTACACCTGCATCCTGCGCTACGGTTGCCTTCACCCTCACTCTCCTGCCATCTTCGAGGTAAATGAGGCGTCTTTTCTTCGTGCTCGTGGTTGCAGTCGAGATGGGCCAGAAGCGTGCAGTGCAAGGATGTTTCGGCTTATTTATATACTTGGCCAGATAATTCACAGATTCGTCCCAGTTTATTTCCAACATATCCATGATTCGCCTTAGCACAGTAATGGTAATCTTCTAGTGCATGGTTTTGTTTTCGAAGACGACTCTTCGTGCTGGTTGTCTCGTTTTCAGGTGAGTGTATTATTGTGTATACTTGTTTGTTCCTTGTGTTTAATGTGTGAGTGTATTTTTAAGTCTGGTTTATTAACGCCACATTATATAAGGCAGGATTGCATCGGCCCACCTACTTATAACTTTGTTTCAGAAATATTGACAAATCTGTCTTCGACTCTTATAATATAAAAAAACTTCTTTGAACTGGTTGAAAAAATTAAAAACTGTTACCTAACGACCATATTTTAGTTTCATTAGATGTCACTTCCCTCTTTACGAACATCTCTAAACAATTAGTCTTAGACCTTATCGACGATGATTGGTCAATAATAGAAGTACGTACTGATATTCCTAAAGACTTATTTCTTAGTATTATTGCCTTTGCTTTTTGTTTTTATTGTTCCAGCAGGTCTCATTTTGATTAACAACCAGGCGTACCTATCGTAGCTAGTGAAATTTATTTTTCTTACATTCAGAGATAATAACTCATAAACTCGAAACGTCAGCCGATTGAAACATAGCGTTTTATTGTTGTCCTTTGACCCGACCAAGTTAACTTCTACATCATATCATTTCATCAGGACACAAAAAACCTTCCTTAATAAATGTACTATTTAAGTGAGCCGCGTCTCTTATTTTAGTTACGTAATTGATTACGTAACATTTTTGGTGGCTTAAAATCACGCGATGTACACTCAATCGCAATCACTTCACTCTAAGAAGAATACAATCCACGTTCGCAAAATTGCGAAATGCAATATTGTCACGATGTCATTATCTGAGAAAATAAGTAAATTTAAATTCGTTTCGTAATTACTGCAATTATGTGCATTTCAAAATTATGCGGAATCAGCACCCATTGAAGTTAAGTAGAACAATGCCGCGATACACATACTCGCATAAATGCAAGCTATGCGGAATGCGGGTGTGTTGTTTACATGTGCCAATTAAGATCGAGGTAATTAGAACGCTCTAAGAACACAAATTTGGCAAGGGTCAATTGATGCTGACACCTTTTAGAACTTTGTACTTTGGATCGAACCCGGCCACCAGAGCAAAGGAACCAATTGTGACGTAGATATAGGAAATGTATAAAAGATCGACCCGCAGGTAGAATCAGGGGTATTAAGAGTTAGTTAGTTAGTATTCGTTATTAAGAGGATCAGAATCAAGTAGTAGTATTGAGTATTAAGTATTAAGATAATTAATTAGTCAGTGTTGTGAATCAAGTTCGCGTAAACCGAAGCCAAGCGAGTGGACTCTCCGCGAGCCAGGCCCTTTCCCCCGAGTAAAGTAATGTAAGGCTTTAATTTAAGTTTAAAGTTAAGGTTAGGCCAATTAAATTCGGTGATTTAGTTTAAAGTTTAAAGATTAGGATTAGATTAAATAAAGTGATCAAAAGTAAATGTTAAGATTAAATTAAAATAATTTCATTATTAATTCGTAATTCGTAAATTAATCAATTATAATAATTATTTTTTTAACGCGACAATATACAGAAATTAAACCATAATAATCGACTAAACCTGCCCGTGAAGATAATATTCTAACAGGAAAAAGGTGTCTACAAGCAGAGCGTAATACAAATAAAAGATGTCACTGCAAGAATGACCTCCCGTTCCTAAGTTCCGATGAACAGGGTGCCTTTAACAGGTACATCGCGGAACCTAACATGTCGAAACTTGAATTATCATTATCATTATCCTTCGTCAATTATATATCGGAATTGTTCGATTCCAAAGCTGTATAGAAACTCGCCTTATCAAAGACGACCTCGAGTTCCCACGTTCCGATGAACAGGTGCATGTAACAGGTGCATCGCGAAACCTAACATGTCGAAACTTGGTTTATCATATACACGGGGATACATCTTTCCCTCATCAATTATCGGAATTGTTAGATTCCCAAACTGTACAAAACTCGCCTTATCAAAGACGACCTCGAGTTCCCACGTTCCGATGAACAGATGCGTTTAATAGGTGCATCGCGAAACCTATCATGTCGAAACTTGGTTTGTCATAGACACGGAGATACATCTTTCCCTCGTCAATTATCGGAATTGTTCGATTCCCAAACTGTATAAAACTCGCCTTATCAAAGACGACCTCGAGTTCCCACGTTCCGATGAACAGGTGCGCTTAACAAGTGCATCGTGAAACCTAACTTGTCTCATCACTAATAATCGGAATTATTCAATTCCCAAACTATATAAAAATTCGCCCTTTCCAACTTTTCAATTATTACTCAGAGGAGATGGGCGTGGGCGAGGGAAAAGTGTACAAGTAGCCGAAATCGGGATGTTATTCAACAATCTTAACATGTACTTCAAACCCTAAAATTATTTAATAATAGCAATGACTACGAAATAAAAGTTTGCGCTTTCTCTACGAAAGGAAAAAGAACAAAATATGCAAAACGGAAATAACAACAGCGTAATGCATTCGAAATATTAGCGCCGTTTCAATAAATTCCGAGGGGAAATCTGCAAAAGAAAAATGACAAGCCAGAGCTCATTTGCATCCGTGTAATAAAGGGAGCGCGATTGCATATTACACCCACCCCTATAATCAGATTACAGTCACAGTCGTCGTCCCCTCCCCCGTCTTCCGCGAAATGCATACCTAATATCACAACACCCGCGGCTGCTGGCATAACACGAAACTGGTAAATAAAATCGAGTTTTATTATTAGGATTAAATCGAAATGCTTCACATGATACGCGCACGTGGCGTTATCAAATTGGATACGAACTTTGTCGTACCTCCGATAGTTATTTTTCATTTGCGCGCGTTTCCCCTTGGAATTCATTAACGCCGCGTTAATATCACGCTAAAAGCTTTTACCACTCCCACCCCCGAACGTATTTAATCCAATATGTATGCGCAAATTTGATATTTTATTTCGCCGCTGCGAATAAGGTGGTGGGAGCTTAAAAGCTTTCCTTCGAATGCTACGAAACAGCCTTTGTGACACCCGGAATATTATTAAATGTAAAGCTATCGCACTGTAAACCTCCAAGGCCCCGTTTACAATGTACCATGTTCAAGGTCCGGGGGCAAAAACGTTAATGTACGCGCGCATGCTGGATACATATAATTAAAATCGAAATTAGGCGAGTGTGATTTGGGGCCATCTGTTTCCATTATAAGTCGTAATAAATTTGCGGTGAGTTCCTGTTCTGAAACGCTCGTTCGTGCGGTCGTACATCACTTCCACGAGGTCAAATATGATAGTACACAAGTAAATTATAGTCTCGTCGCTTTCCCTAATCATCAGAAACGATTATCGTCGATTAAGGGAATATAAATTGTAGGGGGGGGGAGGTCACCGAACTCGTTCCTAAACGGTTCACCGCAATGAAACTCCAGCTTGCGTTTACTCTAAAAGTGACATATTCACAAGCCCATACCAGATGTAGATGTAAGGCAGTGTCATATTCGGTAGAGACGACAAGAAAGGGTCGCGTCGCCTAGGGCCTAGGGTAAATATTTTTCAAGACATTTGAAATGCTTGAAGTCAATATAGAATAGCAACCAAAAGTATTTGATCAAAAAATAAAAGCTCGACGGTATAGCAAAGGATTAATTAAGAATGAGCGATTTCGATTTCGATTTGGGGCAATGCGGGATATGGCAGGACCAACGCCCAGCCAAAGACGGACTTTAGTGTTATTGGCTTTTGGTGTTTCACCGACGCAAGTTTAATAGAATCCAGGATTAGTATGCAGCTCGGCATTAAATCCTATCTTGTAGTGATATTAACACCCAGGTCCATATTGTTGCGGTAATTTCCTAACTGGTTCGGCATATCGTAAATTCCGTCGAAATACACGAACGCAATGTTTTACTTCGTGCATTAGAAAATAGCGTGCGCAAGAATAGGAAGAACCGTTAATTTATTGCCGAGAAAGTAATGAGAAAGACATACCATAAGATGAAATTATTCCATAAGATATTTGTCCCGCGCGAAGCGTCTAAGTGAGAAAGTCGCCTCCACTTGCTGAAAAAGTAGAATTTTCTTAACTTGCCGATTTAAAGATATTCAGAATGGTGAATAGGAATAAGGTGACAATACCGAAAAGCGAAAATTAAGGAAAATTTGGCAATGGTTATGATGGATGTTGTTACAGTTCATTTTTTTTTCATTCCTGTTCTGAATACCCCCTGTATATGCATTGCCACCGTCCAGCCTTCATTTCTGTTCCGAACACGCCCTGTATATGCGAAATTCGACGTGTCGGATTATTCCTTGGACCGCGTCGTTGTACACATTGCAGTCAGTGTAGGAATACCCGTATTTCGCCGGCGTAATTTTTCTTAAACTTTCGTTTTAGCATATTTTTATTAACAGGACCTTCGTTTATTTAAACAAATTCATTTTATATACGTAATCCATCCTTATTTGAGTTCAAAATCGCGTGTATGTGAGGAATTGAACGAATTATAACGAAGTTCTACTTCTGGACGCGTATTATGCGTGATCTTTGCCCTTTCAGCCGATTGGTTCCCACTGTTACTAAGAAAGTTCCCCGGAGGTAGGATTAGAAGGTGTCTCGCTTGTTTATAATCGTTCCTTGTTTGTCAAACGAGAAATGTTGCGCCACTGTCAGAACGAAACTTGCCGTCTCTTGGGTCACACTCTCTTTTCGTAAATATTTTTATTTGTGCGTGCCATTACATCGAAGGGATGTTAGTGCATATCTACGGCTAATTGCCGACTCTGATTAGACCCAGTTGTGAGACAGGAAAAACCGCGTGTTCCGTGGTTGTCCCAGCTTCGGTGAAAGACCGAGGTAAGTTCTATACGCAGCAACTCTCGGTTTGACTTATGTGTTCGTTTTATTTCATTGCTTATAGGCTTTTATCGTGAGCTTCTAGCAAGAGCTATCGTTAATCCTAGACTTTAATCTTGGACCTATATCAAGAGTTATTTCTCGTTGGGTGCATCGCGAATTACGGCGTTGGAAGTTCCCTCCCTCGCCCCTCTACGCGGAAGCCGGCACACTACAAAGCGTCGCTGCGACATTGCCGCAAAGGCACCGACAAACGAATCGGACATCAAAGGAATAAAGGTCGGAGCGTTACAATTTCTTTTCTTAGTTTTGAGCGATATTTCGCGGATTTAGTTTTTGATCCATTACTTTGATTTTGCCGCAATTAAACTTGCAACTTATTGCGTAACCGCCGGTGTAATTTAAATATGATATAAGTAGACGAGCGTTGACGCGTGCAAATAACCGGAGATTGCATTCTTTTGTATTCTGTTGCATTAGTTACGATTTGAATTATTTTAATATAGTTTAATGCGAAGTTCGGATCCGACCAAGTTGAATATGTTGTAAACGTTTGTGTTCCCCCTATATATTATTTATTTGTGTATTTTCTTTTATGATTGTTGTTTGTGACTAAGTAAATTGACGTGTTCTGGATGTAACGGGTTTTCTTAATTTTCACCTTGTCCCCCTTTCAAAAAAATTAAGTGGCGCCTATTTTCTTATGGGTTTTGGCCTTCGCGGTTTGGATTTGAACCCTCCCGTCCCACTGTAGCTGGCTGGCAACATTGGAGTAAAGTTTCGCTCCAATGTAAAACTTCTGCCTATCTACGCAGGTGGGTAGCAATGTGTTGTTCAAAAAGAATAGTGCAATGGTATTGGATTGTAAAGGAGATATTAAGTTATTTGCCGAACGAGAAGAGTGTCCATACTACGCGTACGAGTGTGAAGAGAAGGTCAATTCAGCTCTGGCAACGGAATTATGGCATACCAAATTTTTTTGCCGAACCATAAAAGACCCGAGTCGCAATTCCTTTGTTTGCGCGTTTCTGGTTTGAGTTTTAGGTAGCCAGGAACCGCTCTTGGCGCTTTTTCACATGAAATGAAATTTTGGCCCTTACTGTACCGTTAGTGCATAATTTCGGAATTGACGAAATTTCCGCCCGTTCTTCTCTCTTATTTTTTTTATGTCTTACGAATTCTAGTATTCGATAGAACCCTATGCATTTAATTTACATAAACGAAATAAATATTTACAGGTACAATAGAATTAGAAATAATATTCAAAAATTCCAAGAAAATTAAAATACGAAACAACACAAAATCAATAAGAAAACTACGAGCAATGTAATAAAAAATTAATTCGAAGAGAGAAGAAACGGAATTCTGTACCACATTTAAGGCTTTTGTTAATTTCTGAATTCAGGGCAAATAAATTGATTTCTTACTCACCAAATCATTGGACAGTCCAGACCTTAAACTATTACCAAAAGGCCTCGATTTTTTCTCAAAAATCTCCGCTAAATCAAAAACACCCTAGGAAGGGCCCGGCCCCCTTCTCTTCTTGAATGTCTTCTTAATTCCTTAGACTTCTTCTTGTCTCGTAAGATCTATTCTTATCTCCTCAGGTCTAGTCATATCGCCTTTTCTTGAGAATGTTCCTCTCTTCTTGGATCTATTTTGGATATATCCTCTTCTCTTCTTGGATCTCTTTTCCTCTCCCCTGGTTTCTTCCTAGAAATCTTCTCTTCGGTTAGATAAACTTGAAGGCTTCCGTTGTCCGTCTTCTTCTGGCTTCCGAATATATCACCACAATTTTTTCCTTCTGCTGACGTTTCGTCCTTTTTCGCGAAAGAACTCTCTCAGGGCTGCTGCTGCTGGTGATGTTCTTCTATGTCGCTGCTGCTGGTGGGAACTCTCCCTCAAATTAATTTAACTTGAAGGCTTCCGCGGCCGTCGTCCACGTTTGAATTGGCTTCCGGTTGGAACCACGTCACGTTGACTTCTTCTGCTGCCAACGTTTCGTTCTCCATTGCAGAAGAACTTCCTCAGGGCTGCTGCTGCAGCAGGTGGTGTTGCTGCTGCTTCTCATTAATCGTTGAGAAGAAGTCAACGTGACACGGTTCCAACCGGAAGCTAATTCAAACATCTCCCTTAGGTTTTTCTTTGAATTATTTTTCTCTTATTCGATGTCTTCTTATTTCCTAGCAATCTTGTCATCGTTACTTGTATCTTCTTCTTTCCTAGTAGCCTTTATCCTCCTTCCTTCTCGAATCTGTTTTGTACTTCTCAGACCTCTTCTTGTTTCTTCTGCTGCTGCTGATGTTCTTCTATGTCGCTGCTGCTGGTGTAAACTCTCCCTCAAGTTAATTTAACTTGAAGGCTTCCGCGGCCGTCGTCCATGTTTGTATTGGCTTCCGGTTGGAACCACGTCACGTTGACTTCTTCTGCTGCCAACGTTTCATTCTCCATTGCAGAAGAACTTCCTCAGAACTGCTGCTGCAGGTGGTGTTGCTGCTGCTTCTCGTTAGTCGTTGAGAACAAGTCAACGTGACACGGTTCCAACCGGAAGCTAATTCAAACCTCTCCCTCAGGTTTTTCTTTGAATTATTTTTCTCTTATTCGATGTCTTCTTATTTCCTAGCAATCTTGTCATCGTTACTTGTATCTTCTTCTTTCCTAGTAGCCTTTATCCTCCTTCCTTCTCGAATCTGTTTTGTACTTCTCAGACCTCTTCTTGTTTCTTCTTGTTTCTTCTGCTGCTGCTGATGTTCTTCTATGTCGCTGCTGCTGGTGGGAACTCTCCCTCAAGTTAATTTAACTTGAAGGCTTCCGCGGCCGTCGTCCATGTTTGAATTGGCTTCCGGTTGGAACCACGTCACGTTGACTTCTTCTGCTGCCAACGTTTCGTTCTCCATTGCAGAAGAACTTCCTCAGGGCTGCTGCTGCTTCTCGTTAGTCGTTGAGAAGAAGTCAACGTGACACGGTTCCAACCGGAAGCTAATTCAAACATCGCCCTTAGGTTTTTCTTTGAATTATTTTTCTCTTATTCGATGTCTTCTTATTTCCTAGCAATCTTGTCATCGTCACTTATATCTTCTTCTTTCCTAGTAGCCTTTATCCTCCTTCCTTCTCGAATCTGTTTTGTATTTCTCAGACCTCTTCTTGTTTCTTCTTGTTTCTTCTTGTTTCTTCTGCTGCTGCTGATGTTCTTCTATGTCGCTGCTGCTGGTGGGAACTCTCCCTCAAGTTAATTTAACTTGAAGGCTTCCGCGGCCGTCGTCTATGTTTGAATTGGCTTCCGGTTGGAACCACGTCACGTTGACTTCTTCTGCTGCCAACGTTTCGTTCTCCATTGCAGAAGAACTTCCTCAAGGCTGCTGCTGCAGGTGGTGTTGCTGCTGCTTCTCGTTAGTCGTTGAGAAGAAGTCAATGTAACACGGTTCCAAGCGGAAGCTAATTCAAACATCTCCCTCAGGTTTTTCTTTGAATTATTTTTCTCTTATTCGATGTCTTCTTATTTCCTAGCAATCTTGTCATCGTTACTTGTATCTTCTTCTTTCCTAGTAGCCTTTATCCTCCTTCCTTCTCGAATCTGTTTTGTACTTCTCAGACCTCTTCTTGTTTCTTCTTGTTTCTTCTGCTGCTGCTGATGTTCTTCTATGTCGCTGCTGCTGGTGGGAACTCTCCCTCAAGTTAATTTAACTTGAAGGTTTTCGCGGCCGTCGTCCATGTTTGAATTGGCTTCCGGTTGGAACCACGTCACGTTGACTTCTTCTGCTGCCAACGTTTCGTTCTCCATTGCAGAAGAACTTCGACAGGGCTGCTGCTGCTTCTCGTTAGTCGTTGAGAAGAAGACAACGTGACACGGTTCCAACCGGAAGCTAATTCAAACATCTCTTTGAATTATTTTTCTCTTATTCGATGTCTTCTTATTTCCTAGCAATCTTGTCATCGTTATTTGTATCTTCTTCTTTCCTAGTAGCCTTTATCCTCCTTCCTTCTCGAATCTGTTTTGTATTTCTCAGACCTCTTCTTGTTTCGTAAGGTCTCTTACCTCCTCAGATTTTGTCTTATCTCCTTTTTTTGAGTACCTTCTTCTCTTCGTCATCTTCCTCTGCTTGGATCTATTTTTCTTTCCTTCGGTCTCTTCTTCTCCCCTTCGATTAGATTAAGTCGAAGGTTCAGTTGTCCGTCGTCTTGTGGCTTGCAAATGTATCGCACCACAATTTCCTCCTTCTGCTTTTTTAGAAAAAGTGTTGAGTTTTATATTATCTCATTCATTTTTCATTTGTTTCTTTTGTTTTTTACTCAGCCAATCGCCTTAGTTTTCGCTTTTTTTAATTCGGTGGATTTTTTGAGTCTTATTCAATTTATGTACTAACTTTTGTATACATATTTATTTCACGTAACAGTAGACACTTCCATTTTCCTTTTTTATCCATTCATTTTTTTCTTCTATTGCTCTCTAAGGCCTGCTGCCGCTGATATTTTTCTGTCGCCGTTGCTGTTGCGAACTCTCCTTCGAGTTTTTCTTTAAACTCTTCTTTTCTCGTTCGATCTCTTCTTGAAACTTTTCGTCTTTCCTTCGATCTCTTCTCTTCTTCTTCTCTTCAAGCTATTGCCCTTCATTTTAGGGCATGTTTTGAAGTTATTAAATTGTAAAATTGTAATAAAGGAAGCTTCCTCCCCTATTATTGAGGAAGTTATATATTTTTTTATTTGATAAATGTTTTAATGAAATTAATTTCCTAGACAAAAAGGAACATTAATCAAAATTAATAAAAATTATCACAATTTCTTAGCAAGTAACGGAGTAAGAAATTAACGTCAATTACATTGTTCGAATCCGACTGCCGACGCGAGATTAAATTAAAAATATGATCGCCTCAGAAATCCCCGAAGGGAAGCGGCGCTCCCTCGCCCTATTAATCTTACTTCTTCTCCTTGTTCACCTAGCCCCTAACGATTTCTAAATCACCGTGAACCGTGCGTGTCCTGCCCATTCATCAAAATATACGGTCGCCTGTAAGCTAATGTCGCCGATCTGTTATCATCACTCGAAGTGGTTATCTCGCCGTCTTTATTTCAAGCCCGCGCGCCCCATATGAAAAGGGTAAATACGAGCGAGTCGCCGCTGCGATGATAAATGTCTTCATAAAATGTAGCCCTGACCTAATGACAAAGACCAGACCGGGGAATATTAATATTTTTTCCCTCGGATCTCCTTCTTGATGTATTTTCTGCGTCTGCCAGATCGTCATTCAAAAGAGGCTCCACAACGAAATGATTTATGTAAGGACGCGATTAGAGACTGTTTACGACAGGAAAATACATTGTTTTCAAAAAGTAGATCCTATCATCTCGTACATCCCACTCGAATTTCTAAAACTACTTCGAGTATTACGGTAGATTTTTGATTAAGGGACGTAGACAGATTAAATAATACATTTATTAAAAGTAATAGACTTACATGGTTCACATTACACTAGAGCTTACAAGAGGAGGGTTTGATTTTAGAAAGGTCCAACAGGAAAGCTTATGCAATCTGTGGAAGATTATTTTTGGAGCTGGAATTTTCGGTAGGTAACTCAGCATCATGAGGCGAGGTCGCCTTTGGTGGTCTAAAAGCAGATGTTACATTCGAGGTCGCGCGTTAGCGACGTTATAAGTTCCCAGTTATAATATCTACCTAGTTAATTTAATTTTCTAACGAACGACCTTTACCCTTGCGAGTGTTAATAAATAAGAGGATGTCGGGTTGGGGGGGTTTAAGGAAATTAAAAAAATGTTGAGCCCTCCGAGTTATTTCAAGTTTTAATCCGACAAGATAAATAGGCGGGCTTAGAGTTTCAGCAAGTCGGAGGCTGATGATAATAACACAAAGACGCGGTGTAGTCAAAAGTAAATGGCTGCGATTTGGTCGAGGAGGCGTTTTTAAAATGAAATCAAATTCACCCCCCCCCCCCGCGCATTTTACGACGAAGCGAGGCGAACCTGGGAACGCACAGCTGGGCATGGATTCGGCGGCAGTTTTTGTACCTAATTGGAAAACGATAATCGACAGGAGCAAACGGGAAAGCACTTAGGGAGTCGCGATAATATTAAAAACGGCGTTTTTCTTTTTTTTTGGGACACGTTGGGGGTTGAAATTGCGCGGATTTTTCGTTCGCCGGGAAAATACTGGCGGGCAATTTTGCTGTTGCTCCCGCGAGGGCTAGCGCGGAAGTTTGTAAAACGCCGGCCAGAGACTCTCAGGACACTTAAGCGTGTGTGTTGCAGTAACTCGAATGATTGCTTTATCTATGGTATGCAAATAAAACACACCGCTCTTAGTTTTGCCGTCTCGACCGGACGTCGATTTTATTACACTTCGGAAACGACAGATGGCCCCAATTGGATTTACGAGAAACCACAGCAGGAATACATTCGATTTTAATCACGCTTTCTCCTTTTCTTCCTCCTTGCGTAGCGACCAACAAAAACATGTCACTTTCCACGAACGTCACAATGACAAACGTCAAGCAATGTCACGATGGGGGCAAAACGTCACGTTGACATCTACGTAACAGGGTCACGATGATGACGGTCAAAATAAAGAAAATTTGTTACGGTTGCAAAATACATTAAAATTATTATTAGTTTTCCGGGTCACCCTCTGTATTAGAGCAGACCAGCTCCTGAGCGAGTTGGCCCTTATCCGCTTGGGCCCCGACCAGAGCCATCGGATTGAGATACGCCCAATCAGCGCGCAGGGCGGGCCCACCTTTCGGTGGCTGGCACTATAAAGTGACATCCAACTCACTGCTACCTGTTCCAGTTTCGCCTCTGCCATCCACGCCTTCCCCAAAGAAAAGGTGCCGATCATCACCACCAACGTTACCAGTGAACCTACGACACAAGCTGACCCTCATCGAACAACAACTGTACAAGGGAACAGACCCCTTGCAGTGCTGCTGAAGGATCTCAGACGTTTCTCGGACAGAAGAACGTTGGTGCTGTTCGATAGTTCGACATACACTTTACACACTAACTGTACCCACTTCGTCGACGTCAGGTTATTTCATTGATGGATAGAAGGGCAAAGAAAGACGTTACCAAAAAGACACCTTGAATAGTTGCTTCCGTCGGGCCCAACTACCTGTTCCAGTTTCGCCTCTGCCATCTACGCCTTCCCCGAAGAAAAGGTGCCGAACATCTCCACCAACGTTACCAGTGAACCTACGACACAAGCTGACCCTCATCGAACAACAACTGTACAAGGGAATAGACCCCTTGCAGTGCTGCTGAAGGATCCCAGACGTTTCTCGGACAGAAGAACGTTGGTGCTGTTATAGTTCGGCATACACTTTACACACTAACTGTACCCACTTCGTCGACGTCAGGTTATTTCATTGATGGATAGAAGGGCAAGGAAAGACGTTACCAAAAAGACACCTTGAATAGTTGCTTCCGTCGGGCCCAGCTGCCTGTTCCAGTTTCACCTCTGCCATCTACGCCTTTCCCGAAGAAAAGGTGCCGAACATCACCACCAACGTTACCAGTGAACCTACGACACAAGCTGACCCTCATCGAACAACAACTGTACAAGGGAATAGACCCCTTGCAGTGCTGCTGAAGGATCCCAGACGTTTCTCGGACAGAAGAACGTTGGTGCTGTTATAGTTCGGCATACACTTTACACACTAACTGTACCCACTTCGTCGACGTCAGGTTATTTCATTGATGGATAGAAGGGCAAGGAAAGACGTTACCAAAAAGACACCTTGAACAGTTTCTTCGGTCGAGCCCAGCTGCCTGTTCCAGTTTCACCTCTGCCATCTACGCCTTCCCCGAAGAAGAGGTGCCGAACATCTCCACCAACGTTACCAGTGAACCTACAACACAAGCTGACCCTCATCGAACAACATCTGTACAAGGGAATAGACCCCTTGCAGTGCTGCTGAAGGATCCCAGACGTTTCTCGGACAGAAGAACGTTGGTGCTGTTATAGTTCGGCATACACTTTACACACTAACTGTACCCACTTCGTCGACTTCAGGTTATTTCATTGATGCATAGAAGGGCAAGGAAAGACGTTACCAAAAATACACCTAGAACAGTTTCTTCCGTCGAACCCAGCTGCCTGTCCAGTTTCGCCTCTGCCATCTACGCCTTCCCCGAAGAAAAAGTGCCGAACATCACCACCAACGTTACCAGTGAACCTACGACACAAGCTGACCCTCATCGAACAACAACTGTACAAGGGAACGGACCCCTAGCAGTGCTGCTGAAGGATCCTAGACGTTCCTCGGACAGAAGAACGTATCGAATATTTCACCAGAAATATTTTATGTCTACGTCAACCTTTTTATGTTGCCAATCGTTATATGTACTTATGTTGATGAACAAACTCTACGAACATGCCCATAGTAGGTGATTAGTATGGAGGTTTAATGTACGGTGCGTAAAGTGTGGATGTGTAGGGTGCTCTGGGGGGAAAAAGCAAAAGTTGTGGAGAAGGTCGATGGTTTAATGTGAACGTGTAGGGTGCTGTGGGTTGTGGGTATAGGGTGGAGATATGATAAGGAGGTGTAGTGAGCGGTGAGTAAAGATGTAGACAAAGCAAGACTTAACACTAAGAAAAAGTAACAGAAGTCACGTTAATTAGAATAAAAATGCGACTGACCCTCAAGTCTCAAGGTTAAATACGTAAAGTTCATACTCTTGATCAAACAAGGAATATTTCAATCCACCCTCTCACGCGCACATTTGCATATCACCATCACCGGTTCTACTCTGTAATTAAGAGGCATTTTTCACAACGTTTCACCTGATACTACCATTTCAGTTTGCGTAATAAACCCATTAAAATAGTTTCACATCACATTGAAATTACACCCGTCGCGTCGCGTCGTATATTATTCATTTACTAGTTTCCGTCCGCCCCCGTTCTAGGCGAATTTACTTTAACTCAACGAATTGCGAGGGAGGCCCTTAATTTTCAATGGCGCCTTTTGTGTGGCAACAATCGTAGCACGTGGCCCCCCATTGTTGGCCCTAAAAGCCCGCCGGTCGAGGTTCAGTTTACGAAACGGACACGCGATTATGGTTGATGAAAACAAAATAAAATGTGTCGGCAATATTTTTGTCTTGGGGAGACGTTGAGATATTGCTACGATAGATTCTAGATGACAAAACTAAGGGACGTAGCTAGATTAAACAAAACATTTATTAAAAGTGTTAGACTTACATGATTTACATTACACTAGGTTACTAGAAGAGGAACTTCCCTAGGACAAACTGTTCACTTGAATGAAATACAGATGAATTTCCCGAGTATTTATAGGGTTCTTTTTAGAAAGCTCGACAGGAGAGATTATGCAATTTGTGCATGTTTCATCCTGTGGAAAGTTTATTTATTTATATTAACTCAATTTGTCCTGGACTTTTGCCAAGCGTAGGCCGACTGTTTGTTACTGCAACAATATTACAGATTATTTAAATTTTATTGGATGTTTCGATTAATTCAAAACGTGTCCGTCACTCCAGCACAAACGAATTTTTTGTGCGCATTATGACATGAAGTGGCGCACATACATGACGAGCTTTATTTAGCGGAAGTGGCGTGATAAGAGGCGCAAGTCTATTATTGATCTCTTCATCGGCGTATGTGCGCCATCCTCTGCTCTGCATGATGTTATTTAGCGCGAAAATAAAGTCTCCTCCTATCGGACCTGGGCTTAACGACGACGAACTGCTCCGCAATATCAATCCGACGCCGACGCCGACGTCCAATACATTAAACTTAAGATAAAGTAAATTGTACGTAAGTCGCTGGTGCTATCGTTGCGCGTGGGATCTCGAGAACTACATAAAGTTTTATGGGGGGCGCTTATACGTGACGGGTTTCCGCTGTTTAATCGGTAGTATCGACGAGGGCTCTGTAAATTACTTCATCCACTAGCGCACTAGAAAATAGGTTTGATACAAAACGCACGATAGTTTCATGAAACCGTAATATCGATTACCCATTGCCCCATTACTACTAAAATATTTTACAGCAACACTAACCGTTTACGTAACGACGTAAAGGTAGAAAACACTATACGGTTAGCCTTATCACATCGGTATGTTTGGGGAGATCATTACATTTAATGATCAATTTTGCTATTATTGGTATGATTTAAAATGAATTCGGCAAAAGAAAACTTGACCGTGACACACAATAGATGGAATGCCGTTACGATGTTCCGATTCAATACTTTGTTAAATTGGTAAAGCTGAGGGTACTTACTACAGAGTATGATTTCGATTAACGTAAGTTCAAGTTGGGGCGCTATAAAACAAATCGAGCGGCAGTAAAGAAAACATTACGATAAATAAAAGTGGCGGAGCCTGATTACAAAAGGTAGATATCAATTTAAAGCGAGGAAATGCGATGCTGACACTAAGTATCCTCTCAAGCAGGATATAAATTGAATAAAAAGTGTCGTCTCATAAAATCGGGCGTTCGGCAGCGCCACCTCGCCGACTCCCAAATTAAATTCGACGGGGCCTTTCTTTAAAATTTAAGTTCCATAAACGTCGCCGGTTATGGTCCTTTCGTTCGAAGATCGGACCTCCGTCGGGGTAATCAACGCCGCCGCCGTCAACAATACCGTGTCCTCGTGGTACGTGCTCGGAATGTTGAATGTTAATTATGGAAGGGAATAGAGGACACTTAGTTAAGCCAAGAATTGCAGCGAGGTCCGTTTCGCTGTTAATTGAAGTGACATTGTCCTGACCGCTCGCTCTTTCCTGCGAATAAATTGCGCGCGGTTTTGCTTCGTGCAGGAAAAGAAAGTTTCGGCGTGAGATGTGAAATAATTTACCCCCTAGTCCATATATTTGTGACCGTTTCAAATCGATCCCATACGAGAGTCATCTGGGAAGTATTACTTCTTAAAAGAGACGAGGCAAGCAGACCTTTTGCTTAAAAGGTCCCCCGGTCACACACGTATAAATCCATCGATAGGTTTTTTTTTACACGCAATGCGGCTGGCCCATTGAACTATAAAACTCATGAGCGCTTAGCTAAACGCTCACTGGCTCTTGACTGTTGTCTTTCAGTTGTAAATGCGAAGCGTTTTAAAACAATATATAAGAGAAAAGTTGCTTCGTTTTGAATAGTCCTGAATATTTGAATATGAACTGCACTTCCGGACGCTGAAAATATAAAACGGAGTTTCAAACAATGCACGAAATGGAATTTCGATTAAACGCAGGCGTGTAGCAAAGTTTGCCCCTTTGTCTCATTTTATTTTAAATAGCCGAGCATAAAGCTGAAATAACGTTGCCATGTTCGAAATAAACGTTATTAATACTTGCGTGTAATTTTCGTCCAACAAAGAGTAGAGGTGTGTTATGGTTTCATTTCATTTACCGTAAGTTGAGGTATAAATACAAATTTATACCCGAGCAAACCCGAACCGCCGGACCGACGTCAAACAGACCAGACAACTCGAAAAATGACGAACCGTTTTGTAACGGTTCGTCATTTCTCGGGTCGTCTGGTCTGCTTGACGTCGATCCGGCGGTTCGGGTTTGCTCGTCGGTATCCGGATTCAGCGGAAAAGAAGCGTCGATCACTTAGCAACAACTTTATTTACAAACTTAGTCTATATTTACAGGTGTTTACAAACTGAGATGTTTATATTCCGGCAAACGAAAATCACAGGACAGTAAACGAAAGTTAAACTTCCCGACGGTATTTACAGGAACGTTAATATACGGTGTGTCTCACGGACACTAATGATAGGACGGTAGTTTCGGAAACGGTGATATGCGGTGATATACGGTGTGTCGCATGGACACTAATGTCAAACAAATGACAACGCACTGTACATACGTTCCGGTACAGGCTCCGGGGATCGGATCGATGGTATGGTTGTGAGTGAAACTCCCACTCGAGATCAGGATGTGCGAAACGCCCGCACCAGGTAAGGAGGAGTGAAACTCCCACTCTAGTATCAGGATGTGCGAAACGCCCGCACCAGCTAAGAAAGAGTGAAACTCCCACTCTTGCTACGCGTCCCTGAAAGGTTTGCGCAACAACCACCTGTGCGTGGAGGGGAATTCGGCCGAGCCCGTCGAACCTACCTGTGTGGCTTTCTTTTGGAGGGATTCGCTGCCGTCACAGTAGCTCAGTGAAGATGGCCGTGTAGTGCGATAAATAAAACGCACAAGCATCAGCCTGTACGAAGGGGGAACGATCCCGAAGTTACAAACTATTAGGGCGCCACCCAGCCGAAATGCAGCGATTCCCAAGGTCATTAACCGACGCTAGGTCCAAAAAAAATAACACTGGGTAGAGCTCCGACGCTAAAAATACAGAAATAACCCCAAAACCCCACCAAAGTGAAACAAAACCCTAACGTAAAAGTTAACAACCGTATATTGAAAAAAAATAGACGCGCAAAATGTGAAGCAAGGATCGGCAAACAAAAGGATCCCCTTTAAAGTAAAACAAAATCATTCAATACGAGCAGAACTCGTGAAACAATGCGCCATCCGCAACAAAAATCATCATGAAACGGTAACATACGATAATTAAAATTATTAAAGGTCGTAAAACCTATAAAGGCAAAAAAAATGTACAGGACAAAAATGTCTCCTTCAGCCGACGACCGGAAATGTGACGTCAAATCGAATGTTCTCGAAAATCAAGCAGCCAACAGAAAACCACGTAACATAACTGAACTCACTACAAGGAAGCTGACAGAAAATCCGTTCCTAGGTGAGAAGGGGGGATGCAACAAGATTAATTTTACAACAGGGAAACTCCGAACTTCGCGCGGGAGAAAGAATACAACACGCCAAACATGCACGTCGAAACACCGAACGGAAAACACCTACGGTCGACACAGTTAGCAACACTACCTAACCTCGCGTTGTCAAAAACCAGAAAGTAAACAAACATCCGCTGAATACGAACGGGGCCCCGATGACCGCAAAGAGGCGAACGCAGAGGCGCGCGAAGTCCGTACAGCGATGCGTCGAGCGCACGTTCGATGACAAACAAGGTAGGTAGACAAAATGCCGAAATACGTAGATCACGAAACAACTACGGAGCTCCCAGCGATTAAAGCACTGTAAATAATTTAAAAAAAAACGTAACACTCTAGGATCAGGATGTGCGGAACGCCCGCACCAGCTAAGAAAGAGTGAAACTCCCACTCTAGGATCAAGATGTGCGAAACGCCCGCACCAGCTAAGAAAGAGTGAAACTCCCACTCTAGGATCGGGATGTGCGAAACGCCCGCACCAGGTAAGAAAGAGTGAGACGCCCACTCAGGATCGGGATAAGAACAGGAGGAGCGGTTGCGGATAAGGCGAACGTAGCACAGGATGTTAAACGCGTTTGAGTCAAAACATCGACGGACGAATGACTACGCGGAAAACTGCATTCGAGCCATGGCGGCTCGGAATGCCCGGCGAGTCACTGCCTTCAAGCCACATCCGATTTACGAATTTTTGGGAGACCATAAAGTTTAGGGATTCTAGAACCATGAAGATTTAATGTATTTCTGGGAAGATGAGAGAGGATGGAACGTTCTGTACGTGAAGCGGAACTGCGACTTAATCGTTGATAAGCATCATCTTCCAGAAAATTAAGAATCTTCTCGTCGTATTTGATTTGAAGTGTAAAATTTCCGTTAAACCATAAAACGTCTCCAAGATGGCCACCGAAAAGTCCAACCGCCTTTGGGTCGTCATTTCTCCTTGCCGACGTTCTTCTCGGTCGAAATTATCGTATCGTCACAGAATTTT
Source organism: Dorcus hopei (assembly GCA_033060865.1). NCBI lineage: Eukaryota > Metazoa > Arthropoda > Insecta > Coleoptera > Lucanidae > Dorcus > Dorcus hopei. The sequence continues at coordinate 42,490,234 of CM065423.1, read as the reverse complement.
GCGATTGCTCAATGTGGATCAGGTGACCCCCCCTCCTTGCCTGTGTTTGCACTTCAGCGCCGAATCCTGCACGATCGCAGCTATTGTTCTGAATTCATCAGACAGGAATGTTTGATTGAATGTTGAACGGAAGTTATTAATCCGTGATCTGACAGTTTCACAATCGTGGAATAAGCTCTATTCGTCGAGTATTCTTTAATTAACATTATTCCATATCTACGTCGCGTTATTCCAAAAATAGTGTTACACTCAGTTTATGCGACGATTGTAAAATAGGGCCTAAGCCACTTGAGGCATTCTTCTATGCTCAACGAAGCCTGATTTCTACACATACATAGCTACAATAAACTTTTAAAATATTAGACTTAATTCATTTTTTTGAGAAAGGAGTCTCACAGAATCAGGTATTTTATTGTCGGCGAATTCTCTGCGCCGTTTAGGTCGTAACGTTTGTTTTCTTTTGCTATTCAGGCTTTTATCGGTGGGGCCAATCTTCACAGAGATATTTTGATGCCGCTGTAGACACCGGCGAGCCTCACCTCTAACTTTCGAACTTGCCTCCGACAACTTGACGCTTGGCATCGTCGACGAAAGAGGGAAACACTACACACGGGGACGCAGGGATTAACGTTGCCCCCTTTGAGCCTGGAACCCGGACGACTACCTCGACACTAGGTTAACTGGTGTGAAGAGAGTTTAGATATCTTAAGGTGGAATAATAAAACGACTTCTGATCGCGACTACGAACTTAAGGAAAAGTTGAGAGATCTAGCAGGATAGCAGTCAAAAGGGGCAATTAAAAATTTACTCTTGTTTGATTGCCAAGCTTTCGGAAAGTATTTATTTCCTTCATCAGGGCGGATCTAAGTGAGGTTGAGAAAGCTAAAGTTACACATTTTGAACAAGCCAGGATTAATTTCTTACGTAGTAACCATGATTAACAATTCAAGCTTTACAAGCTTTACAAGCGCTTGTAAAGCGTTACAAGATAGGCGCCATTTTGCACGTTATCGTTTCAAATGTTTTGTCCATCATTTTAAATTGTGACTTGTAAATTTTAATCTGTTTTACAATACAACGTTATGAATTGCTAATCATGGTTACTACGTAAGAAATTAATCCTGGCTTGTTCAAAATGTGCAACTTTAGCTTTCTCAACCTCACTTAGATCCGCCCTGATGAAGGAAATAAATACTTTCCGAAAACTTGGCAATCAAACAAGAGTAAGCTTTTAATTGCCCCCTTTTGACTGCTATCCTGCTAGATCTCTCAACTTTTCCTTAAGGTGGAATTATTACACTTATGATGAATCACATCCCTGTAGGGTCCTATTAAAATGGTACAAAAACCGAAACATTCCGATGACTACGAAACGAACAAACACCTGCCTGCATGTTGGATCAAGTTGTAACTTGATGCACACGAGTTGATGAGCCATCGCGGCGCTCCTCAACTCAACGTTTGTTTATAATTGCGTTGTATTTAAAATAAACAAATTTCTTTATAGGCCGAATGCAGATGTTCTTTTCGGCACACTTTGACGCAACTTGGTTGCAAGGTTAATCTCAGCACCATGATGGCGAAGCCGTCTTTGAAGATACAAGCCACGGTATAATATTTGTTTATCCTAGCTTGCGAAGTGAACATAATGATTTACTTCTGTACAAAATGCCGATTCGACTTCGATGAAACGCTAACACAAACCCTTCACCAGTAGATGGATTTTAAAGGAAAAATTTAAATGATCACAAACCAAACAAGATGTTTCGTCGTTAAGCGACAACAAAACGAAAACGGCTCCATTTCAAAGTTCAACGATATTGGATTTTAATGAACTGCTCCTTGTTTCGCTTGTGTGTATTTATGCTACTCAATACTGCAGGCGCATGCATTTACTGGCGGTTAAAATCGATTCGGTTCCAGCCATCTGGGACACATTACTTAGGAACTCCGAGAGTCCGAGTGCTTAATGAGTTCGATCTAACAAGCAAATAGAGTTCGTACGCCAAATTAAAACAAATACAGTACACGAGACAGTCTCGTTCCTGGCTTTAATCATTGCGACGACCTCGGGACATTATTTGCAAGCGCATAAATTAATATTAAGTAGCACAGTTATTAGCATGAAAATTAATGACAAATCTTTAATTGTAACGAATTTATAACTCATTCGTTGGGAAGGTTTTTAAGTTGTTTACCCAAGTCTGAAGGGGTTGGGGTTACTTCTTAACGTCCTTTTGAAAATGAATTTTGGAAGTAAACTTATCTAGATATTTTTTGACGTCCGTGATGCGAGAAATGAAGACGAATATGCCTAATTAATAACATTCCCGGACATTACATAGGACTCCATAATTACGATTATTAATAATGCCGTGCTTGATGGATGGGGCGACGCACGTTGCACTGCAACGCGTCGGATTTAATGCAGCTCGCTAATTAAAAATTCTCATCAGCTTGAATTCCGGCATCGATCCGCATTGCGGTAATTACATTAATTTGCATTCTACTTTGCCATTTGCGGAAGCGCGAATTAAAGTCGGGCGAGCGTCCGAGACGAAAAATTCAATAAATCGATCGATCGCTTTAATGAAAACGTCAGCGATCCATTGGAGAAAAAAAAAAAGGGGGAAACGGAATGCGAATTAAATCACGACCGGAAATATATGGGACGCGTTCGTAATTATCGTCTCCTTTCGCATGCGAACGAGAAACTCATTGCTCTGCGTCGCGACGCCGCCCCGCTTTGAATCACGACTGGTAAAGGCTGTTACGGAAGTCATCCTAGAAACAGTTGTCATTTCCGATCGAACAATGGCTTCGCGCATCTTCCTCGAATTCCGTTCGTCACGTGAATAAATAAAATAAATTTCGTGCTCGAAACTACGTTGAAAAAAAAAACGTAGAACGTGTTAACGAGTTGGGCCGTTAATGAAGTGAACTAATTAAAAACGAATTAGCGCTTGATTGAACGGGTTGATATCAGGTGGCGCCTGCTTAGTAATTAAATTGAGAATTACAAATGCAATACACGAAAGTAAATTGATATAATCATGTTTAAGGAAATTGTATTGCGTGTCAAACATAGCCTAAAACGTAAAATCGCTTTGTCTTTCCCACGCCCTTGTAAACAAAATAACGGCCTGACCAAGAAATACCAAGCGAGGGTGAGCTTACGCTTAATGTACCCCCTTGATGTGTTTACGTGCGAAGCTGAAGCGACAACGGCAAAAATGTGTCATTAACACCCCAGATTCAACACGGTGCAGACGTGCAGGTTAAAGTTGATTTTTATAAGTAGACTGGAAAGACACTTAAGAAGTCACACCCAAGAGTGTATAGTTGCGAGGGACCTGAACACGAGGACGAGTATTTGCAACTCACGGGTGACAAATTAAAAGGGTGGCATTCTTGAGGAGTGGGTGGAAGCGAATGAGCTTCTAGTCAACTTCAGGAACTCGAGAGGTGACTCAATCATAGATATTACTTTGGCAACGCAGAAAATAGGCATTGAAATAAAGAACTGGCATGTCGCTGAGGACGTAGAAAGCCTTAGTGACCACAGAATTATATTATATTGTAATGATTCGTCGACACCAGCGTCAAATTGTCTCTTGCGTCATAGCCGTCTAGTCGACGCGCCTTAGGCGACAGCCTGGAGAATTCTGACGGCGGAATAAACTTGACCAGACAGTCCGTCGCCTGCTTCTAGAATGTGCGAGAAAAACAACCCGGCTTATAAAGCACGCGGCCGGTGAATGGAGGACAGTTCGAATTAAATTCAACGTTAGACGGAATTAAAGTTTCGTTATAAACTTTCGCTCGGCTGTTAAAATAAATTAGGATTAAGTTTGTAAATTATCTAGTGTTAAATATTAGTGTTAATTAGTTTGCTTGTAAATAAATTAGATTATTAACTATTTCGTGTTTTGTTTTAAAATAAAAATTAATAGAACCTTTAAAATCGTTACAATATGAATGGGTATTGGACAAACAAAGCAAAAACGAATCATGGAAACCAGAGACAGCAGTGGTTGGCGGGTAAACGAAGAGGCGTTGGAGCAAATTGCTAAGGATTTCAGCAAAAGACGCAAGGATGAGATTAATACGCCTAAGGGCATTGTCAAAAACTTGAGGGGACTTTGCAACAAATACCTATCAAAGAAGAGGAAAACCTCTAAACAAAATCCGGCTTTTTGGTGGACCGAAACCATCGCGAAACAGAAGGAAGGTGGTAAGGCTGAATAAAAACCAAAACAATACTGAAAAGGGACATACTTGAGCCGCATACAGAACAACCAAAACGCAGCTGAAAAGAGAAATAAAGATCCAAAAATCAAAGTGCTGGGATAATCTTCTTTTGGAACTAGACGTGGATATCTGGGGCGAAGCTCATCAAATTGTAACAAAAAAGTTAAATCTGAAGCCGAGACTGCCAATGAACGGGGATGGAGGGAGAAGGCAGCTGGAGAAACTGTTTCCGAGTGGAGAAACTCCAGCATGCGAAAGGAAAGCATTCAGATGCGAACCGAAGCTCTTCACCATTGTGGAAATGACCAGGGCCGTCAGGAAGATCAGAAGAAAGGAAGCTCCAGGCCCGGACCAAATACCACCTGAAATGGTGAAGGTGGCTGCATCTAGGAACCCGGTGGTATTCCTAGAGGTAATGAGCAAATGCCTTGTGAATGCAAACTTCCCGAAAAGGTGGAAGACAGCTAGCCTTGTCCTGGTAGAGAAGCAAGAAAAAAGCAGATGATGAGGAGATGATGTGCTTGGCAAGCTTCTGGAGACGTTGATAAAGATAAGACTGGTCGAAGACCTGGAACAGAAGAACGTTCTCCATGCGAACCAGCATGGGTTTAAAACGGAAGGTCGACACTAAATGCCCTTCAAGAAATCTCTGAGCTTGTCGGTGGGATACAACAGGCACCACTGCCTGATGATAGCCCTAGACGTGCAAAACGCCTTCAACATGTCACCTTGGAAGAGAATCATGGAAGCTTTATGCAGTCATACCTATCGAAGAGGGCTATCACCACACAAACAGGCTTATGCAAGAAAACAACATGTGGTGTCCCGCAGGGATCAGTCCTTGGTCCAACGCTTTGGAACGTACTCTAAAATCCTGGAAACAGACATGGGTCGCGGCATCACCCTGGTCGCACACGCAGATGACCTCGCGGTAGTCGTGAGTATGCCGTTGCCAGAGTGGAAGGACTTCAGAAGGACTGGATGGGCCTAAAGCTTGCGACAAAGAAAACGGAAATGGTCATTTTGGCTGGCAAGACGAGCCTTCGACCCCTGACCCTGAACCTGGAGGACACTAGCGTCACCAGTCAACCAGAGATAAAATACCTTGGAGTATACCTGGATAGGGGTATGAGGATGACCACGCTTGTTGAAAAAACACAAGCGAGAAGACGCATGAGACGTGGGAGGCCCAAGACCCAAGAAGACAAGAGTACTGGCAACGGTAATCTCCTCGATCTTACTCTACGCAGCCCCGAGAAGGGCACAGGCTATCAAATATAAACACTATGAAAGCTGCTCGAAAAGCTGAAGAGGCTAGCTACCATCAGGATCACCTCTGCATATCGCACGGTTCCTACGGAAGCAATCCTAAACACCTCCCATCAAAATTGAAGGTAGAGGAAAGAGTTTGCATTCATAAACAGGGACATCACTTTAAAGCGGAGGCTCGGAAGGAGCTCCTCCATAAATGGCAGGCTGGATGGGACACCTACAATGGCTGGGCCAAGGAATTTATCAAGAACATCGAAGAATGGTGTAATAGTGGATGGGGGGACACCGATTATTACATGACCCAGGCCCTAACGGGGCATAGTGTATTCGGAGCATACCTAAAGGAGATAAAAAAAGCTCAAACCAACCGCGCAGAAGAAGAGGATACCCCAGAACATACAATCTTCCTATGCCCGGAGTGGGATGATCTAAGATGCCAGGCAAACGCGAAAGAATTAGTAAAGACAATATTGCTGAAGTAATACTGGAGAGCGAGGACGCGTGGACCAGTGTCACGCATATCCTGAAGGAAATCATGAACGCGAAGTGTAAAGTGTTCTCTGAAGAGAACTGGGAGCAGAAACAACTAGATTCCACAAGACAGAGAATGAAGACATACGAATGAGGCGACATAAACATCAGAAGAAATGCCGACAGGCGGATACCAACAGTCTATAGCGTTCGAGAGAGGAAAGCGTGCCGGTGGTTGGATGGGTTGGGTTGCCGTGAACTCGGTGGCCTGGCTTGGGCAGCCGACGGTATGAATCCAACACCACCCCCTGGCATTACACCACAGCCTTGGGGCGTCTTAGGAAGATTCTGTACACCTCTAAAAAAAAAAGCTTAGAGCAGCTACCTGCACAGCATTGGCAAGGCACCGGACAGCAAGTGTTGGTACTGCGAAGAGGAAGACACCGTCTTCGTTTGTCCAAAATGGAATAACGAGAGAGAAGAAGCATGCGCCAGTTGCGGAACGAAGATTACCAAAGACAATGTCTCGGAGATACTACTCCGCAAAGAAGAAGGATGGCACGTAGTCACCAAAATGATAAAAAAATATCATGAAGCAGAAGGAAGCACACGAAAAAGAGGACAGAAACCGGATTTACTAAGAGGAAGACTATATACACAGCGCGAAACTTCTGACGGACATATCAGAAGCTAGCGGCTGAACATTGCCACCAAATTTACTTTAAACTGAGCCTCAACCTTACCTCGACCGGGTGACAAATTCTGCGCTGACTCTTCCACCAGCTGATCCCCTCGGCTAGCAACAGTGAGAAGCCACTCCCTTCTCACTGTTGCTAGCGTCCAAAATGGCGTTAGACAATTTGCTCAATATTTTAGCTGAGATTTGTGGGAATCCCAAGCTTGGAATGGTGCTGAGGTCCAAAGCTGCATTGCTACAGCCAAGCTCATTGTCAGTGGAGAAGGAATGAAATCCCGAATGTACGCAGGATGTTTAAGTAAAGAGCAAAAGTTCCCGAAGTGCCTAGTTATTCGCACACGACTCTCATAAGTCAATGAAAAGTATAAATGAGTTGCGTTGTATCTCAACTTTTCTTTTAAAAACGACTTGGTCAGTTTTAACAACTTTTGCCTTAACGAAATACGACCTTTTTTTTTTCTAAACTTGATCGTAACGAATGTGATTGCAAATCGCGCGTAACCAAATGAAACCCTGTCACCGCCGCGGCGCCGCGTCGTAAACAGGTAACACGTACAAAATTTAACAAAGTTTTATTGTCGACCACGCGGAATGATCGCGCAATAAAATTTTAGTAGCGAGCGCGACGTGTTTAAGTTAGGCGAACGGCATAATCCCCCGGTAATGCCGGCGTATAATAACACCGAATCCGACGTATTAACACAGTTTTCCGTGAATCGTCCCCGCATTGAGCCCCCGAACTTTCCACGTAAACGACCGGATCGATCTAGTGCGAAATGGGACGTTCACGGTAATTTTGAGCGATTAGATCGGCGTTAATTAATTCCCGGCTTCGTACGGGGTTGGGCGAATAGTTTCCTAGAAAACGGCAGTTTTGCTGCAGTCATTTTCAATATAGGGGCAGCATTTCATTAAACTAAAACTTCCACATTCCTACCATCAAAAATCCAAGAAAAATAGAGTTAATATAAACAAAGACATAAGACCACCAAAGGCGGCGTCGCCGTCGCCTCATGATGCTGAGTCATCCACGGATTGCATAAGCTCTCCTGTTCGAGATTTCTAAACTGAACCATATAAATACTCTGGAATTTCATGTGTGAAACATTCAAGTGTACAGTTTGTCAGAGGGAAGTTTCCTCTTGTTGTAACCTAGTAGGTATAATGTGAATCATGTAAGTCTATTACTTTTAATAAACGTATTGTTTAATCTAGCTACGTCCCTTACTTTTACCTTTAAGGCCCAGTTTTACAATCGTGGAATAAGAACGGAATAATTGTTCGCCAAATATCCTTTAATGTTCCTCCATATCTACGTCACACCCACGTCACGTTATACCAATAATAATGCTTATCCGACGATTGTAAAATCGGGCCTAATAAGTGTATTGTTTAATCTAGCTACGTCCCTTATTTTTTTATGTAAATTATACCGTAACAATGTGATGGTCAATGTGAGGACACAATAGTACGTTGTGCAACAACGTACGATCCTTCTAGAATATACAAAAATATTCACCTCTTTTATATTATTATCGAGAAAGGAAAAAATGAAAAGAGAACGAAGAAGAATGACGGCGTGACTACGACCAAAAATTAGATTACGCTCACGGAAACGCGATACGTGGTAGATAAGGGACGTCTCACGAGAAAGGAGTATAACACGGGCATGATAACTGTTCATCCATCACTTTCGGACAGGAGAAATAACAATTACCAGGTTCCCGTAATAAAACCTAATAGAGCGCCGCTTTTACGGCGACGGCGACGCCGCTGCAAAAAACCCCCGGCGCTTTTTGCAATCGCTGACGTCGAGCGAAATCTGACGGGTGCGAGCCCCGATATTCCCGGGCGCGCGAAGAAAATGTCACGGGGAACATGTTCGTGTGTCTGCGTGATTTTAACCGTATTTTCCTTCTCTCTTCTTCTGGCTTCTCAAAAAATATTAAAAGTGCGATTACTCTGCAAGACTTGATTTACTATGCTTTTGCTTTTAGGAATAGATATCAAATAAATTATTGAGCCCTTTTTTCTTAATAATGCAATAATACATCTGCCCATCAAAGTTGTTAGTTTCTAATAACATAACTAATTTGCAAATGATTGCTCACCCAAACCATGGTACTAGATGTACATACATACATACGACACAACAATGTCCAAGATTGCATAAATATGATGGAGGAAGCCCCGAGGCACTCCGAAAAGTGGCTTATAGCAAACGGCCTTAAACTAAATGCCGTTAAAACTACAAACTTAATTTTTACTTACAAACAACTTATAAATAATGTCAATTATTAGTATCAGTATTAACCTTTGCATTCCTTAATGCACTTCTATACCTTTTTCTGTAGGTGTTTCTGTCATACCTCAGTTCTTCAGTTTTATACCTCCTATACATTGCATTAAGAAATTGTAAATTATTTGTCATAGTCAATAGGTCGTGCGTGAACCATTTAATAGTTGAGTCTCCCATCATTCTTCTAAACTTTAACTCGGGGAAGGCAATGTTAAAGGCATCTACAAAATTCTCAAGATTAACATCTTGAATGTATTTCCAATCAAGACTACTCAAGATATTATGTAAACACATCCTACCTTTGATTGTGATAGGTCGACAACGTTTCAGTTCCTGTCTATTAACCACCTCAGGTAGATGCCGGATTATTTTTTGACCATTGTGGTCACAGATATTGTCACGCTAAGATCCTTCACCACGTCGCGCTAAGCCTCCACTATGTCGCCACGGTATGTCCTTAGCCTTTGGGTCGATTGGGGTGCGTAGGTTTATCAGGTTTATTTACAAAATTAATACCTCTTTATTTACGTAAATGATTAATTTGGTTGAGGGTGGTTTGTCCGTGAAACTTGGGGTGCGGTCCTGGGTCGTTCGCGGCGACTGGGGTTGTTGATTCGACTAAGACGGAGCAGCGGGCGACGTTTCCTTAGCCGGGAAGACTGCCGAAGTTCAAGACCGGTCCGCGACTTGCGTGGTTGGTCTCAATGTTCCTTGGCTGGAGCACGACACGTCCTTGCTCAGCCTACGGGGTGATCGGGTTGGAACAGGGCGGCCAGTGCAGAACTACGGTGATGTCTTCTCTCGGCAGCTGGCGGGGGAGATGGTCCTCGTACTTCTTTAGGACGAACGGCAATGTTGTCGGCGGCAGTGACAGATGATGGGGGCTGCAGCAATGCTGATGCTGGGGTGGCGACGACGATGAAGCGGGCGGCGGCGTCGGCGTTGTTGAGCGTTGGCGTCCCCTCGTTGGTTGGCACTAGTGCCCCCTGAGTCGGTCCGGTGGAAAACGACTGCCTTCCTAATTTTGGCCCGCACTTTAAATACACGTTTTTTGCCTAGTCGCGCGTTGCATTTTTTCATCACCTGCTTCGTGTCCGTTTGCGTCATTCGTATACGCGCGTATAAGCACGTGGCCCCGTTTACAATAAATTCCGCTGATGTGTTATTATGAAATATGAACATTTACGTATCAGTTACCTCCTTATCGTGTTTACATTTCAACACGGTCGTAAGCTGCCCTCGATTACACAAGTCCGTGTTCAAATACTTTTTATGATTTTTATCCGCGGAACATAGAAGAAAAAAACCCTTGTGGTTTTTAGAAAATTCCCCCTCGTGACATTATCCATCTGTATCACTGAGGTCTCCCAATGTTCAGTATCATTACTTATGAATATGTTATCCAAACAATTTGCTGCTCGAGTTGGTTGGAATATTGTTTGCCTAAGACCAATACGCAACGATACATGGTGTTCCGTTGCATTAAATTGCACATTCATATCCTCACAGACACTCGAGGTACTCCTCGTTTTGTAAAGAGACAAAACATTCTCCATGCATTCTAGAAATAATTGAAAGTCCCCAGAGTGAGGTCTGTATACCTACACATATGATATTTATTGATTAATTGATTATTTATCATTGCATCGTGCGGCACCGCCTTTCCACCGAATGTGCGGCTGACTTTCAAAATGCAGTCCTTCTCTGCACAGGATCATTGAGCCACCATGGCCAGTTACCGTCCTCGCAAAATGTGAAATAGTATTCCGTTGGGACATTTTAAAGTTTTTGCGTTCTTCATCCTTGAGCCAGTGCTCTGTAATACATAATAAGTCAAATTTGTCATGACTAGCTTCAATTGTAGCTTCCAATTCATTAATTCTGTTTCCTATGCTCTGAATTTGTTTATTTATCGTCCTATCGTCCTCTCGAATTTGAAACTGATTTAAATCACGATCCTTGTTCGGTTTCCATACAGGTTTAGCTTTCCAGGACTTTCCCGTATTCTTCTGGAACCAGTGACATGTAAATAAAACCTAAATACAAGCTTTGTTCAATACTTTTTACCGCGTTTAATTTTGTTCGCTGCTACGCAAAGCCTTTGATACAGAAAACGATTTCCAAAAACGAAAATTCCCGCTCGCGTTTTCGTAAACCAAACCCGACGTTTGTTAATTAAAGATCACGAGCGACGCCTGGTGTTAAATCAACTTGACAAGCACTTGCTCGAGATCTCGGTAACAACTTTCATCTTATTTTGCTAAATACACTAAATAACGTCGCCTTGAGCAGTTGCTGCAAAGAAACTAAGAAGTTCAGCACCTCTAATAAATGTTGAATATGTTGGCCACGTACTTAGACATGTCATTAAGTTGTTATAAAACTTTACATCTTACATTTCTGCTACATAGTTTCAGTTATAACCAGTGATCAATATAAGAGCGAATTAGAGTAGGCGTTGGAATTTAAATGCAAGTCTTAGATACTAATTGTGAATCAATTGCACTAGCGTAACTATGAGACGCTACGCCCCCCCGGAACTGGAATTGTTGGGCCCAGAACGATCACGTCCTTCATCATCATTTTCTTCTTCTTGTTTGATGCGCGCCCCCCGCGAGCGATCAATTGTGACATAAATAACACGCCGGAAATGTTGTGTAACGTTGGTCACGCAGTTGTTCGTAGAGTTCAAAAGTATCTTGATGAGCATTTGCTTTAATTTTGTTTTTAAATAAAACGTTCTTCTTGCCTTGGAAGTTTTAATTTCAAATTAAGGTTAAGTTCGAATAGAAACGTCAAAAGTGACTGAAGGAACGTCCGATGAACTAAACGTACACGTGCGTGTTTGGTTGCATCGCCAACTCTAATTCGTTTTTAAATAGTTTTAAAACTTTTTACTCTGATGGCCAAGTTATTTTCTTGAATACCTTGCTGAATATGAGCGATCAAGGAAGGTGTTCGCGGCAAATTCCGCCATTCCCTTAATGCCTAGGCGAACATAAAACGAAAAAATTCCGAACCCCACCCGGTCCGTCATTATCGAGCTTTTCCTACCGACGCTCTTTTTATTGCCGCACTTGATTAAGCGTTTTCTTACGCCTCACCTACACCTTCGGTTTGGACACGAGGCGCGCTTTAAAATCCGCTAATGCGGTTTCGTCGTACCCATCGGTTTTAATGGCGAGCGGTAAACCTCGAGGAGAGAGAGAGAGAGACGATAAAGCAGTAAATCCGCATAAAGTGTTTCCTCGCCAAATTAGAATCGCGTTCGATTCGAAACGCGCGCGTTCAAGTTTTGTTTCTGTCACATTAATAATTAGCCGAAACTTGAGTAGCACCTTTAACGCCGACGCAGATTTCCAGACAGGCAGCGACGTGACATAAATTATGTAAAGCTTAAACATTATTCAAATTAGGCTCGCGTACGTAAACAACGTCGACTTTATGGAACTGTGCGTCCCAGGTAAATGGAGACGGAAATTTAAACAAGTTTCGTGCACGACTGACTTCGAGATAACATTACGGAGCAAGGCAGCAGCGGCAGCAGCAGCCGATTGAAATAATGTAATTCTATTAAGCTTTAGTTTGGTTTGGAATTTACAGGGCCCCAAAGACTTCATAATTTAAAGTAAACCAAAGTAAAACGTACGTACGAACGATTACAGAAAAATTATTAATCAGGAACTCACCCAAGCGCTCAAGAATTTGAAGTAACTCACGCTTGTCGCTCCACGTGATTCAACCTCCTGGCGGAGCCACGTTCGATGGGTTCGATCATTGCCGACTAGAAGTACAGGCCATGCTCAGTGGGTGGGGAGACTCCGAGTCTCATGCGCCATGAATGCCAGACTCCGAATCCCCACCCACTGAGCATGGCCTGTACCTCTAGTCGGCAATGGTTCGATTGATCCAGAGACGTCTTATTCATAAGGCAACGGAAACTCGGATCCGTGTCTAAAGGTGGTCCGTTTAAACGTGAGTAACTTACAGAATACGTCGTTAAGGATTCTCAAGAATTTTTACCAGCGCCAGTACTCGTGCAGGCCTTCACAAGTGAAAGAAAATACTTAGTTAAGCAGGTACACTAAACTCCGGCAAACGCAAACGCTCTAATTGCAAATGCAGAACTCGAATCGCCCCAAAAGCACGTCTGCACCGTGTTGAATCTGGGGCGTTAATGACACATTTTTGGCGTGATTGCTTAAGCTTCGCACGTAAACACATCAAGGGGGTACATTATGTGGTATATCGGCTGAATGAAAAGAGGGGGGAGGGGGTGTTTCGCATTAAGCGTAAGCTCACCTTTGCTTGGTATTTCTTGCGCAGGTTGACAAGGGCGAGGGAAAGACAAACGATTTCTTGTTTTGTTTCAATGAAACTTGAAAAGACGCGGCAGTATTATAAAGAGAGGATATGAAACGTAAAGCGTTCACTTGAGAAATATTTAAAATTGACGGGTATATGATACCTAGTCTGTAGAAAACATTTCGCCCTTCTTTAAACACGCGAGGGACGTGTGAGCTTACCAGAGATAGATAAAAGGCTGCAACACAAGAGCGTTCGGGAGCGGTCATTTGATGTAGAGCGCACTTAATGCCTGTTGCCGGCAAATAAAAGACCGTATTGCGGGGCTTTTTGCAATTACCCGTCTTTTTCCCCCCATTCGAACGAGAGCAATAAATAGTCGAGCTCCGGATACCGCAAGTACAGAAGCCGATGAGGGCGGGAGAAACAAGAAAAAAAATTCCTCTACGAAACCGGGGGTTATTTTTGGCAAAATCGAAATTCGTGCATCATCGGAATTAATTTCTAATTTACGTCTTCGCTCTCGTGAATTATTCATTAGCGTAAACGAATCAGGTCGGCACGTGAGATTAGCATGAAATCTTTTCATGGAAATTCTTTCCTAACCCTCCATTAGAATCCCAGGAATTCTCATATTCTCATGTCAGGAAAACATTCAGTCTTTTGCGTTATTCCGTCGTAAGTAAGTAGATGCACGAGTTCGAGTTCTAAGAAGAAAAAAGCGGCACGGTGCAATAATGAGCACCATTAATATGTAAACGCGAGCTGAACTCGATGCCTTGGAAATCGGAAAAAAGTTCTGAAACCGCCCGCCCGATTCGTCCGGCCTTTTGTATTAATATAACTTTGCGGAAAAGTTTCCACCATGTAATCATAGAAATTCCTTGCTACGTGATTGGGCGGGCGGGGGGGTTCGGATTATTAACGTAGATCCGTGCGTTCCCAGATGAGACCCTTCCTTCGTGTCAAAGTATTTACGGACAGGCGAGGCGCCGCAGGTTTTAGTGCGGAACCCACAACAATAATAAGCTCCTAGTGAAAAAAGTTTTGTGACATCCTCATCGATGTTTCGCAATAAACATTAAGTCCAACTCTCCCAAAATTCTCCTAATCTTATATGAAGCTCAGGTTACAGTTATTAATAATAGTGTTAGCTAGCCATCAATAACTGTTACGGTTGAAAAATTCGTTTAAGTTATTCATAATAATATTTGGCAATCGCTCTGTATATAAGCGGGAAGTAAGAGTTCAGGGTGTCTACGTGCCGGTCGTCATATTTCTCAATGCTTCACCACCGGACCATATGCTGTTATTTAGTCCTACACTATCTCTCCATGTCACTCTGTCGCCCGGCTAAATCTGAGTTCATTCGTAACGACTTCCGTCTTAACGCGTAGTGGGAGAGAACGCCGCACGCGTCTTCGCGGTCATTCTTGCATCAGCGCTGTGTTGGTGACTAAAATCTTTGTGTTTCTCTCACATGTAATTTGCGATTGAAACCTGAAACGGAATTCTCTCCGAGATTCGTTAAAGCACGCCGAGTGAATTTCAAGTTCGTTGAATAGCTTTTCGAAAGCCTGTCTTTGAAATAAGGAACAGGTATGTCTTGCGGCCATCTTGTGTTCGCATATCTTTCTTCCATTAGGCTTCCATTGGTAGTTTTACCCATCTGACAAATCTGAACAACCCTTGCGGGTAGGAAAGGTCGGAATTGGCGTTTTGAAACGATTTAAGCCCCGCAACCCGGCCTTCCCCCGCCTGTGAAAGTGGACTCGACCGGCAAGACAACATAACCGCTTCACCGACTTATGGCGCTAACCACCATGGGAGGGCGCTCCAACAGCTGTCTGTCATTACGCCGGATTCTGGTTATAAGGTCGGAGTTACTCGAATTATTTTTTAATTACTCTATTGTGTTGACTCAACTTTCCGCGACGTTGTTATTTATTTCATCTGGTTATTTACTTTAAGGCGTAATGTAAACGAGGGGCAGATCTGCTTATCGGTTTGTTTCCAATTTGATTGTTCGCCTGATAACAAAGTTGATTTGAATTACTTTCATCTTCGTTTCACCGGACCCCGTCTGGGTCATATTTAACTTTGTAATTTGTACGCCTTTTATTTTTACCAAATTTTGAGCGTTCTAAACAGGGCCGCGCCACCCATAAGGGCAGGACGGGCAGTGCCCTGGGGCGCCGCGCCGGGCTGCTGCGCCTCATCATTTAAATTTCTACTAAGCAGAGTAGAATTTAGAATTTTATACTGTATTGTAATGATTTAATCATTTAAGTAAATGTATATTTTAATAGTACCGTTATCAATCATCGAAAATACGCTTCATACTTCTGTGTTAAATATTTACAATCCAAACATTATTCAATCATAAAAAGTACGAATAAGTGCCAAAATGCACCCCCGAAACAGCGCAATTATTCTTGTCGAAACACGATTTTTTCCCGACGTTCACCACACAAATCTACAGGTTTAATCCTGTAGATTCTTGCCCAGAAGTCGTTGGCTGGATTTTTCTGCGCGTGCGCGTTTACTTATGCTTCAATTTAAGGCACCATAGGGAGTAACAATTATTGTATAAAATCTATTATACATTTTTGAGATAAGGAGGGGCGAAATTGTATTTTTCGCCTAGGGGCGCATCCTAGGCTAGGCGCGGCCCTGGTTCTAAATAAAAACAAGTGTGCTCAGCTGGTGATTTTATTTCGTTCACTTTGCCCACCTTTTGCTTTGGGGTTTCGTCGAACCCTCCCTTCTCCAAGAGCTTTGCCGAGCGGTGCTGGAGAAACGTCAGTCACTCGCACAATTTGCTGGGCTTCAGGTAGATAGCATAACCGAGTTATTAGAGTTGTGTCATCCGCAAAATTTATGAGGTCAGCTTGACCCTCGCAATCCATTAGATTGTTTGTCTATATTAAAAATAGGGTAGGGCCTAAGACCGATCCCTGAGGCACACTAGTTTTAATGATGGCCTTATTAGATGTTGTTACCCCAAAAATTGTTGATACTAATACTCCTGAATAATTTGAAATACCAGGTGACAAGTAAGCGTTGCTTCCCACAACTGTTTTCCCAAACTAGCTCAGTGAAGACGGGATGGGTGCTAAATAAAATAAACCAGGGCGCCGGGGAGTTTCCCCCAGTTGTAAGAAATCCACTTCGAAACCCGCTCCCAAGGTCTCGTCGTGTTCGCCTCGGGTAGAACTTAAGGTTCAGGAGATTTGGCTCGCTTGATGCATTCAGCGTAGGTATTGACATAAACAAAACGCACACCGTAATACGGAATTTATTTGTGCAACAGTGAATAAAAATAAAATAAGAACCGTTACTGTATTACGCTAGGTTCAAACAACGACGAACTTGTTAAAATAAACATTTCGCGATTAATCAGATCTGATTGCACAAAACAAATGCATCACCGATTGATTTAATTTTTAAATCTAATTAACTTCAGGCTCCAAATGGCCTCGTATTCATGCGTCCGAAATATAACTTAAATAAATAATTAAAAAAAGAAAACGTTTCAATACGTCACATGTAAGGTCCGCCAGGTGTTGTCACCTTTTCAATCAAGGTGGCGTGGCAGTCAGCGTCAACGTCGATTGTAGTTCAATTACGACGTACGATGACTCTTGAATATGGCGCCATCCAATGCAAGCATCCCCACGGGTCCGCAAAAAAGGAGGTATTTACAATACCAAAGGGGTGAGAATCCCTTATTTCCACAAGCGAAATCAAAACTTAAAACGACCCTAATAAAAAAAGAGAAGCGCCCATTACTCACTGCGACGCACAAACGAAAAAGTTAAACCTTACCTGCAATTAGCAAGATCCGTTCGATTAGAACGTATCAAACGCTTTACAGGGCAGCGCGAGGAGTTTATACCATTCCGGTAGAACCGTGTTTTGCACTATTCTTGCAACAATTCACGAGAGCAAACGGTACGTGTGTTCACTCTATGCTGCCGTACGAAAAGTCTATGTCTTGCATTCTACATAGGTACATACATGAATGTGTAACTTGCTTAAAATTGCAATACAATCTAGACAATTATTTAAAAGTTTGTATATAAATATGTTATTTACAGTTGGTTCTTGTCCGATGAAATTTGTATCACAAAATCTTTTAAGCGGACACTAAATCGCGCACTATAACACTTTACGTTTCACCGTCGTTCGACAGCTTCGTCAGAAGTGAAAAATATTTTTCACTTAAAAGAGTTTGTGATATAAATATGTTAGAAGTTACTACACCAAATTCTTCAAGTAAAAGGTTATAAGGTATTTCATACGTTTTAACTGGCCCTTGCTTTTTAACATACAGGAATCGTAAAAACTTCTTTTGTATTTCTTCAATATCATTGCTATGTATAGCATAAAATGGGGACCAAATTATAGAACCGTATTCTAGATTCTAGGTATTATACAAGTAGATTAAAGTATCAATATTTTTAAAAGAATGAGCATTCCTGATTAGAAATCCTAACATCTGATACGATTTACTAACATACTTCTCGATGTGTTTGGTAAACGTAAGTTTAGAACCAAATATAATGCCTGAATCTTTAATTTCATCAGTTCTTTTAAGAATCTCATTCCCCAACATATACAGGCTGTCCCATAAATAAGGGACCATACGGTAGCAATGGATAGGCGACCATATACAATAACGTTTTTCCTTCTAATAAAATTACGAAAACAGCATCGTTCGAGTACGAACTTGCCTTCTCTGACTGCGCAACGGAGGGCATTTCGAACACTTGCTGTATACATCACGGTAACTAATGACATAACAATCGCAGTCCAAAGGCCTCAGCAACATGTGTCATTATGTTGAACGGGTCAGTTTTATTAATATCGAATTATCTTCGCTTTGAATCACATCCGCTTACCTATGACGTATAGAGTTTATAAGCAAAACAGGACCGTAGTCCGATTGTAATTTCTTTGAAGCTTCCCAAAAAAATTAGCGAAGCAGACCACTTTCATTTACATTCGCGGACTCTATATGCACCATTGTGTTAGCCCTCGCATTATGGCCCCTTATTTACGGGACAACCTGTGTGAGAAAAGAATTGGCTCTAATTTTCTTGTATATGTTACTAGAACACATTTCTTTACCTATATTAAAATAAAACTTATTATGTACAGACCAGTTATAGAACCTCTCTAAATTGTGTTGGAGTATGACACAGTCTCGAATAGAGGAAACAGACATATATTTTGAAATCATCTGCAAATAACTCAGCTTCACAGATTCTGTTATTTTAAATTTAAATTAATTTTAGTTATAAAGCAATGTAACGTAATGATTTCTCATTTATACATATCTATGATGCATGCAGTCAATAAATATTATTACTATTATTATACTACTTTGCAAATTATTAGCAGAATCAATTACTTTCTGTGAAAAATTACACAAATTCGTACTTGTTGAACGCTTAGCCATAAAACCATGCTTAGGTGTACTGATATAAGGGAGAACATGTGAAAACATGTGCCTGTGTATCTGTTGTAACAATGAAAACAGATAATAAGGTTAACAACAAATAATCAAAATTGTGGTGCGTTCACAATAAGCACCTTGTCACGGCCAACTTCGACGCCAAATTTAAAAAAACACTCAGATGTGATACATCAAAGTGTCGTAGCCAAAATTATTTTTAACGAATGAGTTAGCTTGTAATTTAAAATGCTCAATAAATATCTGTATATCAGGGGATGTTTGTTTATGTTTTGACGATAAGCCTAGCCGAGGGAACGTAAAATATTAAGAGGAGAGGCAGGACAGTCTTCTCGTGATGCAGAGTGAGAACGGTCGGTAAAACGCGTAAGGAATTGTGTTACGCGTCGAGGTGACGGGATGTGTGACCTAGAGGGTGGCTGCAGAGTATTGGCCTAAGAAGGCAATGTTCTGGCAGAAGTAGTATCGCGGTATACCCTGTTTATTTTATTGGCAATGCGAGATGAGGATCATCGATGAGGTGGAGTTATTCTGATATAGCGAATATCGTCCTGATGCCGATGATCCGGGGTATTGCAAGGGGGTCATATCGCGCACCAGTATACGGCATCGTGTGTGACTTGTCGCAGTGGTCAGCACCGCTGATGAAGTGCACGATGTCGGCGAGACAGTCAGCTGGTATTCCATATTCATTGTGAATGGAAATTCAGTTGGTTGTATTCCTGACCTGCTGGAAGCATTGTGCTCCAGAATGGTCTAACATGACATGATGTGTACTGGATCGGAAACGGAGTGTGCTGACACTTACGCGATCAGTGACATCAATTGATCCTAAGAACGTAAGTTTAAGAGGCAAGGTATGCTAATATCCATCGGGAGGGTGGGTTTCCGAATTACAGGTGAATGTGGGGTTAATGCATTCGAAGATAAGAAGTCAACGTCCAAGGATAACTTCCGTAGTGTCCATTATTAATGTGAGGGAACGCTACCATTATTTTTACAGAATTTTGTACATTTATTTATTCAAACTCATTCAACATGTCGTCAGTGCCTTACTTAAGATGAACTCCCTACGTCTAATATCGAAAATTTAAAACTGGCCGCTCTCTGATGATTACGATTATGATTATGAGGTTACTAATTAATATTGCTGTGATGTTAATGCTTGGGAAATTAATTTTTTTCTTTTTTATTTCGCCCCGCGTTGGGCGCCAAATTAACGCTGCGATGTTGATGCGGTTACGTAAGTTACACTCAATAAGTTACGCTTGCTTGTTACGGGCTTCCCGTAACAATCTAAAAAGGAGCTTACGGTTCTAATCAGCGACAATTATTAAAATATTTGAACCAAGCAGGAGAAGGTGCAGAGATATACTTTTGTTTCCCATTGCCTTCAACACGTACCTCACCTCCTCTTTGTATATAATAGGGATTATCTAAGACCCAAGTTATTACACGATTTAACGAGTTTAGTTAATCTGTTGTGATATGATCTACGGTCAGTTTACTAAACAATATGGTCCTCGGAAAATTCAACATTGTTGCGCAAGCTATAATCTAATTCTATAGTCGATTTTATGCCATTATATACATACTACGTGATATATTTGTAACTGTAAGGTCTTGACTGTTATTTTGCAAAAAAAAATGTATGTATTTTATAAGCTACGGGTCCCTGTTACGGAGTTAGCGTAACAATATAAAAAGGAGCCATGCGGAATTATTTTGTTTAATTAAAATATAAAATGTATTGATTGTAAGGTCTTACTTCTCGAGTAATTTATCTTGTGTGAATTCTTTCAAGGCAAAAACGCAGAAGATTGATGACAAGCGCAATACACTTTGGAAATTGTTTTCGATCGTTGTTCAATTACGTTGCGTGACAGGCCTCAATAAAATACAATAACATAAATACTTGTATGATGGTTATTTATTGTGTAAGTACCTACTATTGTAATTGCGAAGATTCGGTGGCTTTTAATTTATTTAAAAAAAAAAAAATTGCTGGGCTATATTTTTTTTTGCTTGGATCACCTTACCTGACAGATCTGAAGAAAATACAACGAAGAACAGGAAGTAAGAGAACATCGTGGCTGGCACTTTTACAGCGAACAATTTTTTTTTCTCGAACAATCACATATTACTGTAACAGGGTGGACATTACATGCTACACAAATTCTTAGTTCGGCGTCGCACTCGCCCCTGCGCTAAAATCCTCGCACTTTGCCGGCGTGAGAAGGATGCGATTGCGACGTCCTGATCCTGCTGCACACGAAAAATCTAGGCGGGCCATGATTACGAGACGCCATGCATCGCGACACGCCGAATACTGGAGAGCAATTCGTTCAGTTTTGCCTGCTGACATGCGCGTCAACGTAACCCCTTCGCTGAAATTAGGTGTTTATGTTACTTATCCTGAAATGTTCTCGTTTTATGCATGCGCTTTGTGAGGACGAAAAAAAAGCGTCTTTCACAATTTTTATTTTATTTTTTGGTTTCGCGGCGATTAAATTTCAAACGGTCGCCCATTTGCAAGCTTTTGTACTCGGCGAACAATGATTTAATATCCTGGGAGCTTACTCGCGAAAATAAACGGGGCGCGCGCTAAGATAATCCTCAAAGGAACTCGACGATTATTTCTTATCGATTGGTAAGTGCGCTTCGCCGTGCAGGTGTTTCAGGAAAAAAAAAAAAAAAAAAAAAATCCGCATAATTTTTAGCTTCAATAAATCGTCGGCGTTATTGCGAGACCACGTGTTTGCACACAAACCGTGTTTCACATCGTGCACGTAAAGTTACCGGCGCTTTCTTTTTCCAGGACTGGAAAGGAGATTTACGAATTGCATAAGTTACGTACGTACGTTATTCCGGTGGCAACACTGGAATACCAATACATTCTACGTTGCCGCAATATATTTCCTGGAAACGTTGTCTTTCTGTCATTTTAGTAAAATTTTCTCTAGTCTCCTTTTTTATATTTTTTACTTCGTTTTATTTAAACGAGTACCAGAGCACTACAAAGATGTCGCTCCCACTCCCTTATCTGTTACAATCTGATAATCGTTTTTTTAAGCGGGCAAAGTCACGTGTTTGCACAGCAAGGACCTTCCCTTTTTTTTATTTAATGGTAAGGAAATTCGGACGCGTACCCTAAATAGTAATCATGCGTTCGCCATGCACGTCCGTTATATTATAGCGAGGGACGGGTGATTAAAAGTGATAAACGAAAGGGGATGAATTATCTTTTACTTTCAACTTTATTAATTTTACAAGGCCTCGTCGGGACACTATGCTCCTCTAGACGTCACGACGAGAGTGAGACAGAAGTTCTATTATTACGCTCAAACTCTATGTCTCAATTCACAAAAAAAAGCACAATAATCAATAATTTCCACCTCATGTTGAAACATGCGCCGAAAGTCACATAGGCACAAACGGACTTTTCGAGTTTCCCGCGCAATACAGGGTCACTGGCAATACTAAAAATGATTTAAGTGTATTGTTCACCCGTAACAAGACAAGTAGCAAGTTCTTTGTTTGTACGTATCTGATTTGAGCTTATTTTAGCCAAATAAAGCAGTTGGTGGTTTTCAATTACATAATAAATGGGCAATTAAATTATTGTTTTCTCGCCCAAACCATGGTACTAGATACAGAGAGACGGACGGATTTGTCTTCGAATGCTAATTATGCATTCGGACTTGGGGAGATGTTCACGACCATACGGCTACTAGCTGTATGATGTTTATCGTAAAACTCAGTTCAGTTTTAGACCGGAAATTTCGATTTACGAGAAACTGTGTGTAGGTAGCCACTTGCCGTGATTTTCCTAGCCGTTCGCACTGACTTGTGCCGGCTTTTTGATGAGTCACTTCGGCGACCGTTTGGTAAGTAATGCAATTCGCAGCTGAAATTCTCCGAACGCAGCTTTGTTTTAAAGATCAGTTCTCACGCATGACGACAAAACCAAAACAAAGCAAGTCGTCTGTTTACATTATTTTTAGGTGAGAAAATTTTCCACAATCGGGTAGGCGACGTTTTATCGTACGTACTAACTTAATGATTTACGAAATTGCCTATTATTTTCTCGTTCTCTAGTCTCTTCTTTTTGTTTATTCTATTTTGTTTTGTTTAAATGCGTACTAGATTACACACGAACTTCAAAGTGACACCTGGTGTTTGCTCCTCGGGTACTTTTTTTTGTTCCTTGATTTGATCATCTTTCTTAACCATTCCCATTTATTTTCTCTGTATGTTCCATCGAACTTAACTACCTCCGATGTTGGTATTGTTACTCTCTTTTCCTTTGAACCTTTCAACGTCTTACATGAACACGAGATTTAATTTCACTTTTCACAATTTCTTTTCTTTTCAGTTTTTGTTGTTCTAAAAATTTTTGTGTACAATTAAACTCCTGTTTTTTGTCGCATTTCACACTTGCACCTTTTTTTATTATTTTGTATTTTGAATATATATTAAAGGAAAGGTGTTATTCTAAAAAAAAATGTACAATTTTTTCTAAATATTTTTGTAAATATGTAGTCTTCTGTTTTTTTTTTGTTATATTTTATTCGTGCTTTTTATTTTTGCGTTTCTCTATTATTTCATTTAATTAATTTCAGTGCAAACACTTTCAAAAGGTCTTAATAACACCGTTCGACGTCCGAGCATTTCAAATATCGTTCGAATTGGAACTTATAAGCAAGTTTGTGTTACCGGGAGAAGGTCCGTATGAGTTTGATGCAGGTCAATATTGACACCTTCGTTTACCGCCTCGCTTCACCGTCATCTTAGCGTTCACTTCACTCGAGGTTGTTATTGATATAGTATGAAACCCCTCAATTTATTCAATTTGTAAAGTCACATATGTATGTAGTAAGAAAAATTATTTGCAATAAATTAATTGAAGCTCTAATTTAATAATATTCCCTATACAATTTTTTCACAGAAAAGTAAGTAACTAGGCAAGCGCTGTTAAAGTGAATAAATAAATAAAATGCAGAAGTAAATAATTTCAGCTTTCGAAGTTGTGCAAAAGACAGACTTAAGTAACATCTTGGTTTAATATTCTTCATTTCGAATTTCGCGCCAATTCATTCGTTTAAAATCGCCCCTTGTTTTCAATGCCGGCGACCGCCGTTGGGCCGTTAGCAATTCGTTCCTCGTGAGCTAAATCGAAGCAAACTTGCTATGTCCAGTATCCAAATTTTCGACTCTGTATAAGAGAAAAGTTGCATCGTTTTGAATAGTCCTGAATATTTGAATATAAACTGCACTTCCAGACGCTGAAAATATAAAACGGAGTTTCAAACAATGCACAAAATGGAATCTCGATTAAACGCAGGCGTGTAGCAAAGTTTGCCCTTTTGTTTTATTTTATTTTAAATAGCCGAGGATAAAGCTGAAATAACGATGCAATTTTCGAAATAAACGTCACCTAGCTGATGCATTAACACTTGCATGTAATTTTCGTCCAACAAAGAGTAGAGGTGTGTTATGGTTTCATTCTATTTACCGCAAGTTAAGGCATAAATTGTTGACTAATAATTTTTAACGTAAACATTTCTCGGGTGATAACAGGCGCGAGGAAATAGTCCAGACGAAATACTGACTCTCTTTAAGATAAGTGACCTTTAACTTGCGAGCCTCTTCATTTAAAATATCTTGTGTCGTAGCTAAATGTGTATGTATGTGTAAATAAAATATCGTCTAAAGCATAAATAGTTCATTGTCATATGAGCACTTATCGTTTACAAACTAACTTTTCGCAAAACTAGTTTCATACCTTTATTAAAACAAATTTTTCGCAAAAACGTCTTGAAAATATGTTACTCACTTGTCACTCGTTCC
The DNA here is from genome assembly GCA_033060865.1 of Dorcus hopei. Classification (NCBI taxonomy): domain Eukaryota; kingdom Metazoa; phylum Arthropoda; class Insecta; order Coleoptera; family Lucanidae; genus Dorcus; species Dorcus hopei. The sequence goes on along the minus strand of CM065423.1, from coordinate 42,465,610 downwards.
TTTGTACGAAACACTCGATTTCATAAATACTGAATTAATCGAATTCCGCGCGTAGACTATTTATTGGTTAATGACCTGTACGCTCGCGCAGTGGCGAAACAGTGCCCCCACTCGGTTACTTTTTCAACTTCTTACTATTTTTAAGTTAAATTTTTCCTAGCATTACATTTCTAACCCTAGTTTCTGTGTATTTACATTCTAACACATTGGAACAGATGGTTTACTCGAAATTAACTTTTCTAAAGAAATTTACGAAAATAAGTTTAGTCCAACGTAACCTCACTTCTTCACTCATGCCGGCATCCCTAACTGAGCTTCCAACAACGTTTAGTAATTTAAACCAACATCCTGGGCCACGGTTGACTTTTTCCATACTCGTCTGCCATCTTCGAGGTACACGAGCCTCCTTTTCTTCTTGCTGGTCGTTGTTGCAATGGGCCAGAAACGTGCGGTGCAAGGATGTCGAGGTCTTTTCATATATTTGGCCAGGCATCCAACGAATTCGTCCCAGATATCCTTTGCCTTGGGGATATTCGTATTCATTCATCGCCTCCTTGACTTGCCTTAGCATAAAGATGGAATTTTTTTTTTTAGTGCACGTTTTGTGATCGCAGACAACTCTTTGTGTTTGTTGTCTCGTTGTCAGGTGAATTTTTATTATTGTGTATTTTTGTTTGTTTTTGTGTTTAATGTTTGTGTTTTTTAAGTTTAATTCAAGCTGACCGCAAAATAAAGATACAGAACCCTTAGCGCGCGAGGATGGCTAACTGGCACCCACGCGCGACAAGAAGCGATCGATCGAATTGACCGAGTACTGTAAGAAACCGGAATTCTATACAAAAATTTATTATTTCAAAATGGGGAAAACAAATCGCAAAATGATGCAACCATCAAATTCAAACGTGTAAGTCAAAGTAAACAAAGGGACCGATTTATTATTTAGGTTAAAACAAAACATTGCTCGCTTTCCCAATAGTTTCCGCAATAAATCCAGGAGATTTTACTTTACTCACTTGCACGGTGAAGGTAACAGTATAAATTAACAGTTACCATAAACAACTGCTTTAATCAAGAGAGATACACTACGACTAAAGTGATTCAAAAGTTGTACTCGTGTACGTCGGTTAATTAAAGCGCAAGAGCAGTCGAAAATTCGCTCTTTGAGAAAAATGCAGCGCGACGACGCGGTTAATAAAGAAATGCGGCAATCCAAAAATGTGATCTGTAAATCGAAGGTCGCTTATATTTTCCGGCGGGACGTTGACAGGAACAATCGTAACGAAACTGTGCCAACAGCTTTTTTTGGTTGGACACTGCTTCCAAATTAACCGAGGGCCAAGAGAGTATTCCACCAAAAGAACATCCAAATGCCAAGGTATCCAAGAATGGAAGTATCAAAACGTACACGAAAACGTACACCAAGCGTACGCGAAAAGCCTGAATTAAGAGAAAGAATAACACAGTTAGAAATCAAGATGGCAATATTATCTGGATTTTTGATAAAACCAAGCCTTTGCAAGGTAAAAGAAATCTTCCCTAGTCTCCGTCCAACGGTGCAAACAATTCCGACAACATCGATGTAAGTTTTCCTAAATTTTAAGCGAAAATTGGAGAACATCACCACCGTTGAACGAGTAATGTCGCCTTGAAACAAAGTGGAGTAAGATGACGCCAAGTGATCGCAGATATGGTTAGCGTCGACCAATCACTATTATCGAAATGTCCATATAAGATGTAACAGAAGCGTCGCGTCATTCCAAATAATATTTTGGCTTCAGCCCAACGAAGCAGAAATATAAGACAGAAATTCTTCCAGTTACCACTTTGAGGTGCTAAAAGTGGTGGACTCTAGCAGCGGATTGGTGGGCGTTCGGGTAACCAACATTGGATCAAGATGGCGGGCCAAAATCGGCTTAGGACATCATAAAGATCCGTCCACAGCGGCGACTCTGAGGGGAATCGTCAGGTCGCCTCCGGTTACCAAAACTCCGGTAAAGCGTCTGGAATGAGGTGGCAGGGGGGGGGGGAGAGAAGACGGAATAAAAATAATAAAACCTAGAGAAAAGGGAAACACAGATTATGCACCGACCGACGCACTCTAAAAACATACCTGCCGTAAATCCGACGGACAAGCTTGGAGAGGCCTAGGACTCGCCGCAAACAATTAACAACCGGCCAATATATCCGTTTACTTTTTCATTCCAAAATGAAAAATTTACACGGAAGCGAGAATAATTCTCAATGCGGTCTGTATGCAAAGCGGGCGGTCGCAAGACTGGCGGAATTTCCAATCGGGTCGGCGTGCGACGTGAACTGTGCTACCTACCTGAAGGACAGCAAATTGTGCGAGTACAATCTAAGATCTATAGCACGGCCGGCTAAACTCCTGGAGAAGGGGAGGCTCAACGTAACTCCAAAAGCAAAGGGGGAAAGCGTTAAATAAAATAAAAGTCACCAGCTGAGCACTCATGTTTTTATTTGATATTGCCCAAAAATTTAACCCGGTAAACAAATATAAAAAGTACAACCCAGACGGGGTTGAGCAAAAGAGTAAAATTGCAAACGGTATAACGATTAAATAAAACTTGACTGACCGAGAAACAGATCTGCTTTTCGTTTACAGAAAATGCATAAAGCAAATTCCCAAAGTTACTCGATTAAAATTAATTTAACGCAACACAGCGTTTAGACGACGCAAACGAAACAATAAAATAAAATATTTCCGACTTTATAAACAAAATCCACGTTTGGACAGTCAGCTGTCAATAGTGGGGTGGGAGAAGCCAAGTGAGAACCAGCCAGCGGAGGAGGACAGTGCTGCCAATGACGTCACTACGTAAAACGGTCTCTCCTGTTGCGACGTCACGTCTAACGTCGAGTCCAACTTTTACAGGAAGAGGGGTGGACTGCGATGCCAGAACTTTTAGCAGCTAAGACTCCGCTTACGGCTTTCTTTCCACACAAAGGTCGTTGTTAAATAAATAAATTAAATAAATTTACCGTTTGATTCTAATTTATATTAGACGATAACTGAACTCGGTGTCGCAATAGCTCAATGGTCAGAGCATCTGCCGCGTAAGCAGAAGACTCGAGTTCGATTCTCGATTGCCGCGGAAAAATTTGTGTTAGTGCTTATTTCAATTAATTATGTCGTTGTTAAATGTCCGAAAGGGTGTATGACAACCACTGGAAGCCTAAATAGTAAAGGAAAGACACGTGTTACAGACCGAAAACTACGTACGACGTCGCCAATAAAAGCCTACCTGTTCTTTTATTCCAGAAACAGGCTTAGGGAAGCTTATAAGGAAACTTGAATTTGCTTGACGTGCACTTAAGCAGATCTCGGAGTATATACATTCCGTTTCGGGCTTCAATCAAAAGATTCACATGAAGAGAAGCACAAAAATCGTGAACACACACTAACAATAGATGTGCACGCCGAGAAATCTTCCGTGGCACTGAGTGCGTCGCGGAAAGAACGCGCTCTGACCAACTATCCTGGGACGTGGGGTCGTTACGAGATGACCTCCGTTTTAACCGGGCGAAAGAGTGAAATAGAATATTACCGAGAGGCGTAGGTAGCGGCTTATGGTTACCTGATGCAATATGATGAAATGTGACGAACGGCACGTAGGCCCAAACTAACCCTTTCGGTTCCCACACATATACAGGGCGACCGGCTATACTGAAAACAATTTAAATGTAGATACAGGGTGACCCGAAAGCTAGAAATTATTTGCAACGGATTTTCTCACCGTAACAACTATCTCTTATTAATTCAAACGATTGCGTTCCTGGACGCACGTGAATACGAGCGGAGACAAAATCATATTAATAAAAAACGTGATAAGATATTATAATAATAATTATAAAGCTCGAGTCCTCGAGCGCATGTGAGTACGAACGAGAACAAGACGACATTATTAAGAAATATTGGACAAATACAAACGAAACACAACAGAATACGACGCATACGAGTATGAACAGGAACAGAACAAGAAATATTATAAACACAGTCACACAAACAAAAATTTTTGCCAACTGTTAGATAGTTGGTTGCACACGTCATAGTTAGATAGGTCACGTAGGATACAAGATTAAATAAAATAAATAAACCCGATTTGTTGCAGAATTTTTTTAATCTCACGTCCCCACATTAAGTACGCGCCCCAATTTTTGTGCCAAGCGGTGATCCTGCAGGACCACAACGGGGACCTCATAGCGCATATTAGTATGCAGTAAATCTCTAATAACTGAGAAATTATTACGTGCGCGGCTGCCAAGAACTTAATTAGAATTCAACAAGTTGCGAATGCTATCAGGAGAAATCATCTTGTAAAGCAGAAAACGAGGGTTTCCTCCCGCCCCAATTCGTTTCAGGTTATTTCTTTTACCGCCAGCGAGATAGATAAACGACCAAAGATTTGCCTCGTCTTGACTCATCGCCAATACATAGCCAATTAGTAAAAGTAAATGGTGGAGGTGCCGGTGAACCCTTTTTTTTCTTGGTCAACCACCATCAACATGTTGGAATGTGTTCGAAATTATTTGTATTTAATGAACTCGGCCTTGTTAAAGGATCCTTGTTAAAGGAGGGCGGGGGGGGGGGAGGTAGAGAGACTCAAACTAAGTTTTAAAATATTTACGCCAGTGGCGGACCATTTCACGACTTTCGCGATTAACTGGCGCGCGTTCGACGTTTTTACGGCGCGGATGAAACACGACCTCAATGTTGAGCGCCGAATAAAATTACAAAACGTAAATTCAAACGGCGATTGCAACGTCGGAATGTATTTTTCATAAATCGTCGGGTGTAATCGCAAGATTAAGAAGAGAAAAAAGCAAAACGTGTCTTCTGTCAATATTAATGAACACTGAAATTAAGCGCAATGATTAATCACTACCCCTCCTCATGGTATCACGGCAATTCATCTGTCCCATCCATCATTGAACCTAATAAATGTCTGCTAATATTTTAGATAATTTTGTCACGCGCATCTCAGTGCGTGTTCTTCCCTTCCGTCGAGCGAGAGCGCCCAGAAGGGCAGAGGCACATAATTGAACGGGCGTCCTCCTGCTTCTTGGGTGTATCAATCATATCGCACAGTTCAATCCAGTTTGGCACCGACTATTACAAACTTAGTGGAAATTGATGGGACCTAATATCGCGATAAATCAGAATATGTCAGGTGAGATCTCCCAATCGGGCGGCGGGAAGTTAAGTGAGAAATATTTTACCGGTTAGTCAACGCCATCGAAATCTATATAGCGCCCGGTGGTGGGTATTTATTGACTAAACACCCCTTTTATTTCGCATTTGTTGCGCCCGGCGCCCGTTACGCTATCAGATCGACAGGGCGAAAGATAAGAAACTCGGCCTAATAAATACACTATTTATTTACGCGGTGGTAATTAATTTCGACCAAGATGTATTTAAAAATGATTTAATGTTGTTCTTGACGTCGGATTTATTGCCCGTTTATTTCATGTCATGATATATTAATAGTTACGAGCGCGATATAAATCGATTCTACATGCCATCCCCCTTCTGAATTTTATCTCTGATGTCTTTTCAATATTTCGAGTCGTGAAACGTTGAAACATAACCCAGTCGTAACAACAATAGGTACCCGTACACCCGCTTCTGATTTCACCTCCACTATTTTAAAGCTTCTTAAAATTATACGGCATGTTACTTACTTACACCACCGACCCGCCAGACTTAACAAAAAAATTATTTTATAGTCATCGGAGAGTAAAAAAGGCTGTAATATTTTTTTCTTGGGCCTTAATCGCTGATCGAAATGCCAAAGAACTTTTTTACTCTCCTTTACCTCCATTATTATTCCCTGCTGTAGTATCTTGCGGTGAGAAAATTCGTTGTAAATAATTTCCAGCTTTCGGGTCACCCTGTATCTTGGCGAAAGTGTAATTGCGCCGCAGCTTGACCTTTGGAACTTGTACTGTTCCACAGACGTCACTTAGGACGGTAAACAACCCCGGACGACCCCTTTTCTTTTGTAATGAGACTGTTCCATGTTGAAAGTGGGCTTGTCATTGGCCAACGGGCCTCTCCCCCACCCGGGAACCGTTCACGTCGCACGTCGACCCGATTGAGATGCCGCCAGTCTTGTGACCGCTCAATTTGCAATCAGACCACATTGCTTAATAAAACAAGTTTGCGTTACTGGTGATTTTTATTTCACTTCGTATAAATTCAAACCTTTGTATTGGGATTACGTATGATCCAGCCCATCTCCACAAGCCGATCGTGAAATGAACTTAATTTGCACATTTCAACATTTGTAGCCAGGTAGATCACAAGTATTTACGTCATCAGTCGCCGTGCGTACAGCAGCGTGCCATATCGTGATTGGGTCAGCCGTGGTACGTCAAAGAACGTGTTGCTTTGTGATTGGACTATTGAGGCGGGCCTACAGGCCAATCAGGATGTGTGACAGTCAGTCGTCGTGCGTGCGATATCTTGATTCGGTCAGTCGTCGTACGTCGCCGCGTTGATTGGGTTGTTGAGGCGAAACTGTGGGCCAATCAGGGTATGTGGCAGTATCTACCTCGTCAGTATGTCACCAAATTCAAATTTAAATTGACTTGCCTCTTACTTACCACTGACAGATGACAAGCTTCTGCTGACTAAACGTATCAGCTGTTCACCGGACTAGCAACAGTGAAGAATGGGGCAGGTTAATTGAGTTGGTAAAAAGTCATTAAAGGGCGCCAGAAGACTGTAATCGCAGCCAGAACGTAATCGACCAGTCGACGTCTTCAATCGACCGAATCGGGCAGAAATAAATCAACAATAAATAGGGGCGAGACTTTACTCACTGGTGTGCGTGAACGCAGAAATTAAACTCTCGAAGTTAAAGTTAACACAGCTGAGGTTTTATTACACAAATCAAAACAAACAACACTTTACACAATTACAAGTGGCCGCTTAATTTATGCTAAAATTAACTACGGTAAACGTTGCGCAACTCGTAGTTCGAAATTCTTCCTCGCGATTCAACTATTCACGAGAAATGAATAACATATAAACTGATCGATCCGCAAAACGTCAGATTAAATTAAAGTTGGAATACCTAACCTTTTGACAGCGCGTCCAGCCATGCGCCATAGTCAACGGTACCAACCGAAGCGCGGTGGCCGGTGGGTAGTTTTCGACGTCCTCTGTCGTTCGCGGGTAGCGTCGACAAACTGGTTCAAACTGGATCCGCTGGGATCGTCAAGATGGCTGGTCAGGTTTCCACGATCGGGCCACGGTACATTCACAGGGCAGAAGCGCCACCGGAGAACTAGACCTAGAAGCCTGGACTAAAAGCCTGCGCCACAAAACTGCGCCCAAACAGAAAAGCCTGTATGTAAAGGGAAAAGGTTTCGTTAGCAGCCATTTTGATACTCGCCATTGCACTTTTTACATTACCTGGGGGCTAATAAGTTCCCAGGCTTGGAATTGGAGTTAAAATTATCTCCAAATGTGTTCGATGGTATCACGAGATCTTCCGGCACAGCCGCAGATGAATTACACCTCCTATGAGCAAGAACTCCGATAATTTTATTATACACATAAAACACGTCTGACTTGCAACACACTACGAACAAGAAAGGACCTCAACGAGGCGAAATTGTGGCAGGCGAAGGTTGCTAGGATAGTCACGTGGTGCTTCATCCACCAATAAACTTCGAAGAAACAAAGAAGGGGTACAGGTTTGCCATCTATCGAAAGCGGGCCAGATCTCGTCTCGATTCCGCGTTTTCTTTGGCGGGAGATTTGAAATGTAACAAGTAGTCGTACGTGTAGATGTTTGTTCAGTCGTCGCACATGCGCAGGGTGTTGAGGGTGAGGAATAAGGAATATTATCGGAACCTCTCTATGTGAGTTGATAACAGAAATTGGGGCTAAATTTAGTAGAAAAGAAGAGTTTGAATGAAAATGCACGGCACCAGAGCAAATTATTCTTCGAGCAATAATAATTTGAACAATATTTGAGGTTAACTTAACCCCTTTTGAGGTTGACAGGAGATTTCAAGCCGGACACAAGCTTCTCGATCGCTGGGCTCATAACATTGAAGCCGCAGATGTCTAGTCGAAGAGATGTCCACCAAATCTTGACCATCGATTAAAGGGTCTCAGTGAATGTAAAGGCCGTATAAAGGTTATACAATTACCTTATCGCTATTACTTAGTGCTGTCAGTTTTCTTCATCGACGTGGATTGGTCAGCTTGACGGTAAAAGGATGAATTCCTTTGTAGCTGATTGGAGGGGGAAAGTCTATTTCGTACAGTTGGTGACGGAATACTGCTAGTGTGATCTGGGGTTCTTCTAGAGCTTCTACTGGTGGTTCGACTGGTAGGGTGTTTCAACGTAGCTTCTCCGGAGACGGTGGCAACGGTGAGATACAACGAGGTACTTCACGTAAGTACGGCAACGTGGAGGAACTGTTGTAAGGTGGACTGCTAGTGATATTTGTGTGGGATATGTCTGGGGGAAGGAGCGCTTCGTGGCTTGCCCGAGTGTGTATATTTGTGGGGCGCTACGTGGCTTTCCCGATTGTGTGTGTTTGTGGGGTGCTACGTGGCTTGCCCGAGTGCGTGTGTTTACTGACAGCGCAGACCTGCTCGAAGTCAGAGACCAACTAACTTTCGATACTGCGGTCGGACTTCTTTTATATGGTTTACCCCGCAATCGCCCTGTGATGTCCGGTTTTCCTGGGTGCTTCTTATTGACTGTAGGTAATTAATTTAGGTGGCGTAATCACATGCCTCATCATCACTTGATTCCTATTGACCGGCTATCTTACGTCATCGCCGTGGCTAATCAACGTTATCTTACGTCACCGCCATGGCCAATCAGCGTTGTCTTATGTCACTGGCCGAGTTCGTGACGGGTTTTTCCGAGCGCCGCCCGTTGTTGATGATGACATCGATACTGCAGCCAATTAACATCACTGGCTGAGTTCATGACGTGTTTCTCTGCTGTTGATGACGATACCGACATACTAATCACTTGGTAACCGCCCCTAATTACTGTAAATCAGTTTTCATGGTAGCAATCGACTAAAACATCGAAGTGGGCGAGAAGGTGATATCAAGAAATGTACAAAATAGCATTAAACAAGTCTTCAGGAGAAACTTCGATACTTTTGAACATGTGAGAAAACAATTATTAATAATAGTACTCCTTATAGTTCAAATTTCTTTAAGTCCGATTCTCTTAGCAGGGGCTTTCGACGTATGGCGTATAGACGGCGCTGCGGTACCTGAAGTTCGGTACATGCAAGGGTTTGGCTACCTCTTAGAAATTAACCTTCAATACAAAGTAAGGGTACTTAAAGTTCATAGAGTACACAAATTGCAGGACTGCATTAAGTTGTCCTTAAATCTTTAAGTAAAGAAGAAAAATAAACAGATCTAGAAGAAGGACTTCCAAATAGATTTTTTTTTACTGTATTTATGTATTGGCAAAGGATCTGAGAAAAAAGAGCTACGCAGTCAATTAGTCCGGAATGAAATTGCGCTGACGCTGCGAACGTGGCCTCGTCCTCCTCCTCCTCTTCCTCTTCCTCCTTAATACTTTCATTTCAAGGAATAAATAATGCCGGTTTTCGAGCGGAAGAGAAATCGCGAAGGCTCGCAAGTATCGACAGCAATAAAGTGGCGAGCTCAGTCACGACGACGTAAAAAAATTACAGGAAGCGGGATAAATACGGGCGCAAAAATATGCTCGGCTATATTCTCGGGGGGGAGGGGGGGGGTGGACGAACGATGTATCGATATTGTTTCTTCCCGCATCGTGAATTTTTATCGTCCGGTCACTACTAAAAAGGGAAATTCAAAAGATTAACTATAAACTTCCTGCGTCCTCGCATTGGCGGAGGATACACGCATATGTGTGCGCAAGCCTGTAAAACCTAATATACTCGATGCGGCTTCAAACGACGGTTCAGAAATTCATGTAGCCAGAAAAAATACTTCAAAAGAAACCCTTTTGCGTCCCTGCGGTCGACTTTGCAGTTTGTCAAATGAAGCAAGATGATTTCCTAATACGCAAAAGTAAAGCCGATAGACGTCTTATGGATCAAAAAAATAATAGAAATATTTTTCTATTTTATTGTCATCCACGTATACGTAGTGCTATGATATCGCCTATTACCATTAACGTAAGTGGATGTGCAACGTTTCCATCCTCAATTACCATTGGCAATGAGAACAGTCAGTTTGGGTGAAGTTTTTCAATAAACATAAACAAAAAACAAACATCAGTAATATAGCAAGCGGGATGCTGTGACACTTTGGCCTTGAAAATAATTGCGGGTGGCACGCGTCCGTCCGAAGTAACCATCGTTTAAGGTCAACCCCCATCTGTTTTTGTAACTCAAGAAGTATCGACAAAGTCGTTGGTATTAAGCTGGGGGGTGTAAGTGTCGTTCAAGCTCATCCCCTTTAGTTCGTGCATCTGAAAAATTTTCGGCAATGACATCACCTTACCAGAGGGTGCTCGTTGTCGGAATTTTTTGGTCAGCGCGTGCGGTCATTGACTTTTTTCGAACATGATTAGACATGTCTGAACAAAGCAAATAAATGCATTAGTTGCTTTTACGATGATTAATTTGTTTTGAAAGAATTATAAGAATGTAGTATAGCAAGCGGGATGCTGGGACATTTTGGCCTTGAAAAAAATTGCGGATGACATGCGTCTTTTACTTGGAAATACCACTTAAAATAAATTTTGAAACTCATCGAATACTAGCCACATTATTCGACAGTTATTTTAAGTTAAAGATGCGACGAGTGAAATAAGAGTTTCCCCGAAAGTCTCGACCGACAAACTGCACGAAAATATTCATAACCAATTTGATACCGCTTACGATTGCCAAAACTGTTAAAGTGCAGCTTCCGACACGTCGCAGAATTTATATGAGCAATTTATGTCGGATGTGCAGCGGCGAAAACAGGGCCGGGCTTGATTTAAAGCGTCGTTTCTCCGCGAAATGCAAGTAAGAACATCTAATCATCGTGTTGAATCCTATTCGGAATTATTACGAATATGAACAGGAGTGTGCGAAGGCGAGAATTGAAGCATTGCGAAACGTAGAATCGATTCAAGGCAGCGGCACAAGATCACCAGTTTAGTTTTTAATTAAAATACGATATCTATCCCCGAAATTTTGAATTCATTAATGTTTTTGAAATTAAATGAATAGTTCCCCGATCAGCTGCGCCGCCGTGCGCAAAATTCTGAAAAGTCGTAAACGAGAGGAACGAGAGTAATGAAAACAAAATCCACTTCATCGATGATATTAAAAAATTCTGATAGAAATGATTCCGGCGGTGTCTACATATTTTTAATATACATAGGTACTACATACCTACAACTTTTGGTGTTATTGCCAGTTAGCGAGGGGTGGAAACCCGGGCGAGTTACGCAACTACACTAATTAGGCCCACTTAGCAAAATATCGACTTAATATGTACACCAGTTCGGTTTATTTTGAACAGGATTTTATGTTAATAATTCACACCGGCTCTAATTTATAATACCCCGTTAAAGTTAAAGTTCCAAGGGATTTGAATCCGCTTTGTGTGTAGTTCCTGTCGTACTCTATTATCCTTGTTTAACATAAAGCAAGAATTTTTTTAAGTTAAGGGTTTCTTCTGAATTAATCTTCTGTACGTGTTACTAATTTTGATCCTATTAAATATTCTGTAAATTATAAGTAAGTATTGAGTTCCGCATAGATGAGGCAGATGTCGAATGGGTCGAGGAGGACCACATGCAAAGAAGGTACCCGAGACCTCCAGCCATCCCTTACATCAAGACCAATGGATATCACCGGGCTCCACATATATAAAGCAAAGGTCTGTTGGGTCGAAGAGGTGATGACGCATGCAAAGAAGGCACTCGAGACCTCTTGCCATCCGGTGATGGTCCGTAAAAGCGAATTGTGTCAACAGAAAAAACAGGTGATATTACCATCTCTTACATGAAGACCAGAGGAGATCATCAGTTCCTCATAGATGAGGCAGAGGTCGAATGGGTCGCGGGGGTGTTGAAGAAGACCATCTGGATAGAATTTTGCGAATACATGCAAAGAAGTCACCCGAGATCCCCAGCCATCCTGCGTCGGCAAGACGACTGAAGAGGTGAGAGGAAATCATCATCGCTAGTAGGCACAGACGTCTACAAACTATGAGGAGCTCCTCTTTACAAGCCTGAAAATTATAAACTTGAAGAGTTTTCGATTCATTGCTCTAGAGCACTCCAAGAATATTTCCATCCCCTAATTTTCTATAAAAAAAACAGATTCGCGTCATGGATTGGCCTGCCTTAAATCCTGACCTTAAGCCTACAGAGGTATATGTTGTAACGTTCTTTATTACTTTCGGTGTAGCTCGGTGAAAGTACTGAATAAGTCCAGGTTCAAATAATCACCTATATTTAATACACTGTACGATTAAAAATAAATAAACACTCAAATAACACATATATCAATACTGGCCCACTAACTTCTCCTTAAGGTGGTCTTGGGTTCTCGCGGACGCTGCGGGGCGGTGTAGACGGACGACTGCGGGCGATGTAGACGGACGATGTAGACCACCTTGGCTGAGACGGGCGGGAGACCGTCAAGTAACGGTAACGGTAGAGGCAGTTAGTAATATTCCGCGGAGGACCAGCAGAATAGGTTCCAACAGGAGAGAATAGCGGGTTGACCACGCTAGGTAACGGTATCGGTACTTGGTAATATTCCGCGGAAGACCGGCAGAATAATTCCCAACAGGAGAGAATAGCGGGTTGACCACGCTAGGGTAGGTTTGGGTTGGCACTCCGCGGATGACCAGCAGAGCACCGCTTGAGTCGATACCACGCACGGTATCGGTACTTGGTAATATTCCGCGGAAGACCGGCAGAATAATTCCCAACAGGACAGAATAGCGAGTTGACCACGGTGGGTAACGGTATCGGTACTTGGTAATATTTCGCGGAAGACCGGCAGAATAATTCTCAACAGGAGAGAATAGCGGGTTGACCACGCTAGGGTAGGTTTGGGTGGCACTCCGCGGATGACCAGCAGAGCACCGCTTGAGTCGATACCACGCACGGTATCGGTACTTGGTAATATTCCGCGGAAGACCGACAGAATAATTCCCAACAGGAGAGAATAGCGAGTTGACCACGCTGGGTAACGGTATCGGTACTTGGTAATATTCCGCGGAAGACCGGCAGAATAATTCTCAACAGGAGAGAATAGCGGGTTGACCACGCTAGGGTAGGTTTGGGTGGCACTCCGCGGATGACCAGCAGAGCACCGCTTGAGTCGATACCACGCACGGTATCGGTACTTGGTAATATTCCGCGGAAGACCGACAGAATAATTCCCAACAGGAGAGAATAGCGAGTTGACCACGCTGGGTAACGGTATCGGTACTTGGTAATATTCCGCGGAAGACCGGCAGAATAATTCCCAACAGGAGAGAATGGCGGGTTGACCACGCTGGGTAACGGTATCGGTACTTGGTAATATTCCGCGGAAGACCGGCAGAATAATTCCCAACAGGAGAGAATAGCGGGTTGACCACGCTAGGGTAGGTTTGGGTTGGCACTCCGCGGATGACCAGCAGAGCACCACTCGAGTCTTGGAGAGCTTGGTCTTTTATAGTGGGTAGCGCCTCCCATCTGGTGACGTATCCTGAGGTAGGGCAGCGCTAACAAACAGCGCGTTCGATGCAGCAGTTGACCGAACCGGTCCAAGTGGCCGATAAAAGGTCACACGTGAAATCCACTTCATTACGATGTGCCGAATTATCCGGCCGATACTTTTTGATTCAAAATCAAAGATGTTTCTTTCGGTGATGCCGCAACTATTTTTGGGGTACGGTCCTTGTAAACAGCGGAAAATTTTAAACATAAGTTATTAAAAATCCAATTCCCTTTTTTTGGCAAACGTACAAAAGAATTTCGACCTTCGGTTTGGTTTTAAAATAAACATTCCCAAGCGATAAGCGGGCGCGAAGGAAATCATTTAGACTAAACGTCGAACCCTTCAGCCAAGTGGCCATTTAGATACCGCTCAGATAAATATTTGGCGCTATAATAAAATACCGACGCGTGAGAATGGACGATAACTTACCCTTGCTTATTGGCAGATGATCGATCAGAAGAATTGGAAATACCTAGTTACTACCCTGGGACATAGCCAACTTAAATCACTTTAGTGACCTAAATGAACGGGACTAAACGTCGAAACCTTCAGCCAAGTGGTTATTTAGATACCGCTCAGATAAATATTTGGCGCGATAATAAAATACCGACGCGTGAGAATGGTCGATAACTTACCCCTGCTTATTGGCAGATGACCGATCAGAAGAATTGGAAGTACCTAGTTACTACCCTGGGGCGTAGCCAACTTAAGTCGCTCTAGTGACCTAAATGAACGGGACTGAAAGGTGATCCAAGTAGGGGGCAGCAACTTCCAGTCAGAATTGTCGAAACGGCGGGAATTTTTAACACAAACAAAGGGGTGGCGAGGTCAAAAGAAAAATTGTTAGACCATTTTTAAGCGGTTGTGTTTCCCCATATTTTATTGGAATGCTCGTGCCGTACCCTTGAGTGTACCTGCAGTGGCGTGCCGTTTCCTTCTGACGAATTTCTTAAGGGGTCAACAAGTGCCCAGGGAGGTTGGCGTAAATTAAAGAAAAAATCGCTACTTAGGGGTTATCTGCAGTTGAGTTCGAGTTCCATCTTTCTTAAAGGTGGTAGTCAATTTGTATGCAATTTATCTTGTTGGATTTCCTTTCCTTTTTTTTCTCGTAATGTAACAACAACGTATGTGTATTCATAATATAGCTAATGTGTGCCTATTTCTATCTTTAATCAGTAAAGGCGTATGGGTGCTGCAGAGCGGGTGGGATGGGGTTAAAAACGGGAAAAATTCTTACCTTTTTCCTGAACCCAATTTATCTTTAATAATTCTTAGATTCACATCATCCAATCCTTTCTTGCGGTGTTCCTTCTTCCTGTGACTTCCGTAAGAATTTGATACGGTTGGCGATGAGATTTCTTTTCTGTGTTCCGAACCTAACCCCGGTTATTAATACTCCATCGCGCATTAATTAATTAATAGCGAACTAATTTGTGTGGAACTGATGGGGATTAAATATTCCACTAGGGGTCGGGCGGACGGGGCTTATTGATTAAGCTGCGAACACCGCTTCATCTCTCCGGTGATATAATGGATGGCCAAACGTGTCTAACGTTTTACAGCTTGTGGCTTTGAATAAGTGTCAGAATATCAGACGTCTTGATGTGGGTCTAAGAACTGACAGTCGGGCGTCTTAAGCAATGGAGCTCCAACAATGCCGAGGAATGCACCCGCGCGTGCTTGTTTTATTACGCTCCCGTAAATGCGTAGGGATTGATGTGTCTTCGAGCTAATCTGAATAGTTCAACCGATAAGTAAATCAAATTGATAGATGTATTGGTTGTGTACACAAGAAACTTTAACCTCATAAGACTGACGTCAGAATTAATGTTTTTCCATTTGACAAGGAAGGTATCCCAAATACCCCCCGCCACACACAATTCTGATGAAACTTTTAGACGTTATTAAAACCACTTTCCGTTGCTGCCCAAATTCACTTTGAAAG
The DNA here is from genome assembly GCA_033060865.1 of Dorcus hopei. Classification (NCBI taxonomy): domain Eukaryota; kingdom Metazoa; phylum Arthropoda; class Insecta; order Coleoptera; family Lucanidae; genus Dorcus; species Dorcus hopei. The sequence goes on along the minus strand of CM065423.1, from coordinate 42,449,949 downwards.
GGCCAATTACACGTTCGATTAAAGTCTGTCCCCAAGGTCAGAGTTTAATACCATTTATAAGGTGACCACCTCTCTTTCGACAACCCTAATTTAGCATATCGCATAAATGACTAAAAAGAAACTGAAAAATAAAATAGCATTGGTGGCAGCGGTGGGATCAACTCACATACATAGGTGGTGCGACCTAAACTAAAAACGAGTGACGTATACAACAAACAGTGGGAAAGAAAATGAGTGATTCTCAGCACTTATTACACGCAAGTATTAAAATATTTGTAATTATAAGAGTAATCAGAATCCAAAGGGGATACTTGGGAGGTTTTCCTTGTGAGTTACTAACTCATGATTATTTCGCATTTAGATTTTGCACGCCGGAATTAATTTATTTAAAATCCCTGCGCTTTTACGTTCTCCCTAATTTATTACTTTTCCAGTACACGAAGACCACCCCCCCACGGAGAACGTCTGAAAAAAGCAAGTTCAACGACGCGAGCGCCGCGCCGCCATCGATCCGTCTTAAATATCAAGCAACATCAACGTTAATTAATGCGTTTTAAATTACGGCTCTCATTCATCTGGTTATTTGCAAATGAGGCGTGCATGTTCTAATGAATCTGCACGCACGCCAGGACTCCCAACTGCAAATCAAATAACGTTAATTAGTATTCCAAGTTGGGATGCTTTATATTCCATTTCGCTAATTCTCTGCTTGGGAATTTCTCAAATTCCGAAATCGCATTCCTGTTAGCAACGTGCGCCTAAATACATACTCATCACATCAGTATTTGGTGCATTGTTACACTATCTATGCCACGAAGAACTTACGTGCAACTGCAAATTAATCCGATGACCTCGCGAGGTGCAAACTAAATGTTTTATAAAATCAAGCCATTCGACTCTTAGAAGTAATAAGCTCGCAGTATTAAAATCGTCGTAAACGAAACACGCCCGTTTTAAATGCAAATTAGAGATGGCGATAGTATTTTCATCTTTTCGCTGATCTTCCGAATTGCGAATGCATAATAAAGCGCACCGGGATTTTACGCCGGTAGTAAAATTTCTGCTGCAGAAATGTACATGGGAAATTAAGGGGCCGTCCCCTGAATTTTACGCGGGGGCGTAATATCATAAGATTACTGCCCCCGGGATTACGGATTACGCACCGGAAACGCGATAGTTCCTAGAGCCGCCGGCGCGGCGACGGCTTCGCACACAGTTTCGCAAATCCGCACGGTATCACTAAAAATTAATAAGTACGTTTCCGGTTCCGCTTCCGGTTATCGCCTTAATTAAACCCGAATGTGGAAACTTAATTCCGCGCGAGAAGGATACGGTTAGCGTCGAAATTTAAACGAACCTGCCCTAAAGCTTCAATATACGAGAGAACTTTTAAGTTTATTATAATTCTTCTTAAAATCATAAACAATCACAGTATTTCACATAAAACACGACAAAGGTTGGTAGAACTGAATTGTGTAATAGGTCACTTCTTACGTCATAGCATGTGACAAAATCCATTGAGCATATTAAATGGTCGACAAGACCAGAAAATTGATTCCATTTTTAGTAAATAGATTCAACCTTAGGAAACAGATTAAAAATTTACTCTATTTATTTCGTTGTGCCGGATAGAAACGTCGTATGATGTCACGAGTTCCCTTACATGAGAGGAAATAACCAAACTGCGCCCACGCAGTGGAATCATAACTTGCCTCCACTTGCTGAAAAAGCAGAATTTTCTTAACTTGGCGATTTAAAGCTATTCAGAATGGTGCCAGCCGCGATAAGAATTAAAACTTTCCACGCAACGCCTGTATAGGAAACAAGGCCTGTATTGTATTGAAGTTGCCACCACAAACTCTAGTGTGAATTACTCCTTGTCGCGCACACTCTCTCCACAAGGTACTCTAACAAAAAGGAAACGTCGATTCGCAACGAATCCCACAGTCGAGTGTGTACGGCAGGTTACCTGATAGCGAATAATAAGAAAATACAATTCCGAAACGGATACAAACGAACCTACCTCGGTTGCCCGTTGGTTGGGCTGCTGCTGCGACCAAAATCCCGTGTCAGTGGAGAAGGTCGTGGGCAAACAGTTTCGCACAGGTAACTGTAGATCAAAAAGGGGCGCCACCTGTTGAAGATCGCAACAACTTGCAATCGTAGGATTCCCCCAACAGGAGAGAAATCCCCACTCACCAGTCGGTTCGGTTCCGATATGATCCGTCTCGGAAGGGAACAACAAAAGGGGGGTATATTCGCAAAATATCGACAAAGAAAAAAACAAACAAACGCCACGTTAAACAGGTTTTAATGCGGGTAACGGCGACAAAAAAAAATAGTCGCTCAGACAAGGAAATATAGTTCCGCAGTAAACTTCCTCTGTACCAAAGGGGGAAAAAAGGCTTATGTAAAATAAAACGCTGAAGCCCAAATAACATAACATTAAACACGCGTAAAACGCGAAAATCTAACCCGTACGCTAGGGATCCCACACGAACGTTTACAGGACAAGACCGAGAAGCAGTTAAAAATACGTATTAAAAAACGACGTTTACAAAAACAAACAGACAAAAGAAACACTTAAATTTAAACGCCGAAAGAAATCCGAGAACAAAATGTCGGCAAATCGTTCGCCACTATACATATGGCATCCGAGCAATGACTGTAATGAGCGTGTCTAACGATGTACGGAAGAAATTAGAGTTCGATACCCAGGAGACCTTCGAAGCACTTCGGCTCGCAGCACCTTGGGGGGGAGTCCGTAAGTCCACCCCGCGTTTACAAAAATTCCGCTGCAAAATTCGCCCCGACGCGACGCGATGAGGAAAGATCTATCTTGTCCTCGGCATCATGTGGCGAGAGTCCGAAGAAAGCCAACTGGTTCTACACGCTCGTAACACTTCCAGACGGGGAGGGGGGGTTAACTACCCTCTAAACCCTGATGCCACCCGTAACTGCTCGCTACAAAAAAAGAACAGAACGACACAAACGAATTAAAATCAACGAGAACGATAATGAAAGGAGGACATATAAACGCTCACCTCGGCCTGGGGAAGCCGAGCGGTCGACAAAAGGGACGCCACGTGGCACGTGCGGTGATCCGAAAAGATCCAAAAATGTCGGAGAAAAATGCGATCAGAAACCTCTACCAATCCGTGAATTCTTGGGTGCAACTCACAGAACCCCAACAGGGCGCGGAAATACCAAAATTAAAAATATTGTAAAATATGGTAAATTTCGTACACCAAAATCCGCAGAGAAACCCAAGAGATCATACGCCGAAAACCTCCCTTGCTGGCTGGTGGAAAATTTTTCAATCCGCCTATCCCCCACAATCCCACGCGTTCACTCACTTAAATCAAGTGCGACACACCGACTCAGCGCGAGAATTTTCACCACCGAACGCGAACGGAACAATCGAAACATTCAACCACGAGGACCGCTAGAAAACAAAATAACGACGACGGAGCGGAAACGACTGTAACATCCTGTTTTACTCAGGTCGATAACAAGTCTACGCTGTGTCTTTCATCAGCTGTTCCCTTCGACTAGCAACAGTGGAGAATGAGTGTAGATAAACAGATGTTAATAGAGGCGCCAGGGTAAACAGAATACTCAGCCTCGACAGTGTTTCCAAATTGACTCGGTTTTGCAACAACACTGATACGCTGAAGGTGGAGGTACCAATATACACACAGCTGCAATAAACAATTGCTTTAATTACACACACAAAATAATTGTTACAAACAGGTTAAACAATACACTACGACTAAAACGATTCAAAAATTGCTACCTGCCTGAAGGACAGCAAATTGTAGGAGGGCTATTTAAGATCTCCAACACAGTCGGCTAACTCGTGGAGATGGGTACGGGTCGTACGTAACCCCAAAAATTAAAGGGACAATAAAATAAAAATCACCAGCTGAGCACACTTGTTTTTATTTGGTGTCACTCAAAATTAACACGTAGACAAAAGTAAATCGTACAACCCAGTAGGGGTCTCAGTGAGATTAAGAAAAGAAAGTGAACGATATTTCGATTAATTTAAATCTTTAACCGAGAAACAGATCTGCCTTTCGTTCACAAAAATGCAAAATGTGACTATTCCAAAACTTTTAACTTAAAATTAAATTAACCAACGCAGCATTTAATGAGACAATAACAATTTTAAAAGAAAATGAAACAGATCCGACCTTGTTATAAATCCACTTAGCTCACTGTCCAAGTGAGGTTGGAAATACCAATCGAGATTCAATCCGGCGGAGGAGGACGGTGTTGCCAATTGCGTCACTAAGCAGGATGACGTCAAGATGACACGTCACAGTCTCTCCTGTTGACTTGTATCGTCTAAGGTCGAGTCCACGGTCTTCCGTGACACTTCCGTTGTTACAGTTTATTTTCCGCCTGTGTACGAACACACCCTGTACAGTACACATTTCAACGTTACGATCTATTTTTAGCACACTTCGTTTTGTTTCCCACATTACGCGTAGGAATTTACAATTCCTCGTTCGTGTAATTTACCCAAAACTTTCTTTTTAACATGCTTTTTGCTAAAAGCTTCAGATTAGACGAATAAGTTCATTATATAAAATTAGCCCCATCCTTGCTTAGGGTTGGAATTGCGTTTACGCGGTGTTTATTTGTCCAATTTAAAGAGTACTACTTTGTGACGCGGACGACGACGGATGGTCGAATTCTTTTGTTTTAAAAACATCCGCACCTGAAACCGGTGCGTATGTCCGTGACCCTTGCCCTTTATTTTGATTGGTTTCCGCTGATTTCACATTCTTATGTTATTGGTACGATTCAAACAGACCACCGTTCATCTCACTTTATACCGTTTTCTACCCCTCTCGATTTTGCAAAACGCCGGAATTGCCAGTGTGTTGTCGACCGTCAGGTGATTTGCGTGTAGTTAGTTTTGTGGGTTCCCGCTCTAATTTCTCTTGGAGGAAGAGAATAGATCTTACGGCTGTTGGCCGACTCTGATTAATTCACCTGTACGAGAGAATTGACTGTGTGCCAACTCGTGTTCAGCCTACGTCCTATTCTGACTTAGGTAAGGTTGCAGTTCACGGTCATTTTGCTCCCCTTAGGCTTTTCGTTTTGGCTGTCCTTTCTTCGTTCGGACGACTATCCCGTGCGTGCGACATCATACCGCCCGTAATACCGTACCGACCCCCCAGTGCGCGGACCGTTAAACCCCGCAAGGAGACCGACACTCCGAGGAGCAGCGACGTCGCTTACCGCTTTGCAACGGTGGAACGCCCCTGACTCGACAGACGTATGAAGGCTACGTAATCAGGTCGGATATTTATGTTTATTTATTCTTGTGTTACGGTAGTTTTGATGTTGTCGCTTTCGCACACGTAAATTTTGCGTATACTCGCGAAGTAAACTCCATTTCGGAGGAATTCACCTTTTCTCTTGCGTTACGCTTACGAAACGTAATTCATCGAACGAGTACTTCGGCGTTAGAATAAGTGAATGTTTTTATTTAACTTTGTATTAATTTCGGATCCGAATTGTTAGGATTTACCGTTTAACGTTAGTTGTGTTGTTCACCATCTGATTTAATCGATTACTTGTGATCAATCTTTTAATAAACTTGTGTTCATGCTTTGGACGTATCGTGTTTTTCTTAATTTTTACGCGAATTCCTTTCAAAAAAAAAAAAAAAAATTAAGTGGCGCCTATTTTGGATTGGCCTTCGCGTTATGGTTTAAGAACCCATTCCCGTCCCACTGAAGCTGCCGGCGACACTGGATCAATTTCGCTCCGGTGTTAAACTTCTGCTTATCTACAAAGGTAGGTAGCACCGTGTCAGGCTTCGATCAAAGGATTCAACATGATCAAGGCACAAAATCTCGGGCAGACCACTAACAATACGTGTGTACGTTAAGACTCCAGCGGCAAGAGTGACGCGTCGAAGAAAGAACATGCGCAGACCTCATGTTGAAACATGCCGAAAGTCACGTAGGCACAAACGGACCGTTGAATTTTCCACGCAATACAGGGTGACTGGCAATACCAAAAATGATTTAAATGAATTTTTCACCCGTAACAAAATGTTGCACCCGAGTGTGCAACTTAATTATTTACTCCATTCAACACTACAAATCTAAATCGTCTTGCTTATACGGCAACAATTCACATCGGTTAATCGGAGACGCAAAATTTGTCGAAAATTCGCTCTTAACTGATGCAGCGTCAAGAAACAGTTAAAAAAAAGAAATGGAGTACGAACTCACGCAATCCAAGAGGATGTCCTACAAGTCGAAGGTCGTTTACACGCGGGTGCGTACGTATATCGTTTTCGGCAGCATCATGACGAGTGTGATGAGTTCCGAAAGCACAACTTCCAAAATATCGGTTAATTAACCGAGAGGGCATCCCAAAAAGAAATATCCAAAGGTAAAAGAAGAAACAACATATTTAGTATCAAGATGGCGCAAGCCGTTACCCTAATATTACCCGGATTTTATAGCACCAGACTCTGGCAGGGTTATAAAAATCTTCCCCAATCGTTTAGCGATGCATGAAACGTGCATCTTCAACGGATAGTTTGAATATCAATAATTTTCAAGATTGTTTTTTCAATACTAATAATCTAGAATTAATTTCCAGAATTACGTTACACTCAAACAATCAAGATATCGATAGTTAATGTTGGTGCGTTAGCTTTTCCAGTCCTGACGTGAATCGTGTTTGTGTCGGTGTGTTTAATTGTTTACAAACACGTCTCTGTTTCTCCAGTTGTAGGATCAATGCGTCACCGATAATTGGAATACACACTCTGAATTAATGCCAACAAATGGGACCTGCATATGATTAATTTTCAAATAGCAAACTGCTCTATCGTACATTGTACCCACATAATTAAATACTTTGCATACTAAGTTTCGGTAACATCATGTCTATAAACAACAATACCCAAAGTTATTCCAATGATATTTTGTTGGTTTTTTTTTTATCAGAGTGTTCACACTTCACCGTGGAAGATAAATTGTACAAGTGTGGGACTGGAATTTATTATTTTGTGTAAAGACCTCCAGTATACCTATGGAGTTTACAACCCAGAAAATAAGTATAATGAAAATTCTAAATAACTTCCTGTAATTCCCGAACAATTGTGCGGTACAGTTAGAAATAAATTAGACTTGCCATAATTCAAAAGGAAATTGCAAAAGCTCGTGCTGCGCTTAAGGTATGTAATACAAGGCGAAGGAGACCGTACACCGCGTAGATTTCTCGCATTTATTAAATCTGCATTTAATAAAATATTTTCGGAATCTGGCGGCCGAATAGAGAAGGATTATGATCACCGAACGTTTCCGCATAGATTCGAAGGTAATGGAACGTTAAATCTCGCGTGCATTCGCCCTGTCAGTCTTCGGCGAGATTGTGGGGGAGCGCTTTTATTTAAGAATTAATCTCTGGTTTATTATGAGGAACTTCGTTACCGCGCCGCCGAATTACGGCCTGCTTCTTCTGTTTACTTTTTCCCACATTTCAACGTTTTTCAACGGCACAAATTAGCCGAAGCATGAAAGTTGCCGCAAGGAGGGTTTCATAATTTCTGCATTAACGTCAAAGCGGAAAACGGTAAAGAAGAGTATTTTCATTTTACATATTAATGTCGTTTTTTCTTTTTTTGGAAAATATTTATTTTAAACTTCGCCCGTAGGAGTTACCAAAAGGCATGAGCTTATATATAATGTCCCAATAGAATAATAATCATAATCTAGTATAGTTTTCAATCAGAAATAAGTTAATTATTGTTTACATTGTCCGAGTTACGTCACGATTTATGTTCCCAATTAGGAAATCACAATGTAGACAATTCATTGTAATCGTTGTACTTTTAATTTTTACGTAAGCACAATGTTGGCACAAATAATCCGGGCTGGGTGTTGGAAATCAATCGGTATTCCGATTCACTAGAAGAGGTGCGTCGCCCTCATCTTCACCGAACGCCGCTGCTCGAGACCAGTCATCTACACCAGGCCGAAGACGTCCCTTACTGCCGACGCATCCAAAAAGACCGACCAGATCGCCACAGCATCGCTGCTCCTTGCACGATTCTTACACCAAGCCGCCGACGCATCCAAAAAGGACCGATCTGATCGCCACAGTACTGCGACTTTTTACCCCGACATCCCTCGTTGCCATGACTATCACTTAAGTAGATCTACGCAACCCCCGAGGCGTTCATTGAGGTCCACGTACCCGCACCGTTGCTGTTGTCTCCCGGCAGGGGGGTTACCCTGCTTACTAAAGCGTGGATCCAACGGCTTCGGCCGTAGGTGACCATTGTGGACGTATGATAGAGTTCCTATGGGTGTGACGAGCCCACCGTCCCGAGTTGGCGTACCAGTGCCTGAGTTGCACGTAACCTAATCTGTAGGACTCGGCCGACTTGTTCGGTCGTGGCCGAACTTCCCACCAGTGAAGCAAACTGGTACCGTGGGGACCGGTTAGCCCGGAGGATACCCTCCCCTCCTCTGGAGTGGAGCGAGCAGAGGGGACCTCCACCGGTCGACTGGGTTGGACTCACGGGGGCAGTGGTTGATGGCCCGCATGCTAGGGCTAGGGATGATGCCCACCCCATCCCGACGTGTGAACTGCGGATCTCAGTTCCGGCACTAGCCTGGATAGCTAGTAGAGATCAGATAGGTCTCCCTTGACCAGAAGGGGCGAGGGGCGTGCAACCCCGAACCAGTCTGGTAGCAGGACGACACTTTATAGTGTCAGCCACCGAAAGGTGGGCTGCCCTGCGCGTTGATTGGGCGTATCTCAATCCGATGGCTCTGGTCGGGGCCCGAGTCGGATAAGGGCTAACTTGCTCAGGTACCGCTCGTAGCGTTTTAGGGTAGATTAGGGAGCAGTGTCTGTTGCTGTTGTCACCAAATTTATAATTTAATTAGCTAGCCTCGTACCTACCTTGATGGTGTACAAGTTCTACTGACTAAACGTATCAAGTGTTCTCCCCGACTAGCAAATAGTGGGGATAGGGGTGGGTTTAATTACAATGGTAAAAATTATTAAAGGAGACTTTGATTAACAAACCGAACGTAAACAATCAGTCAACGTCTCCAAATCGATAGAATTGGGCTGAAAAATCAAACGTAAAGAGAGGCTTTAATTACTCACTAGTATGTGAAGCAGCAAACACAAACGCAATAGCACAGATTACCTTATTATTAATTAAACACAAATAAATAGGTTGTACGAAGATACACTACAACATCTAATGAAAGGTTTACACAAAGCCGAAACAGTAGCTTACGTCAAGTGAGCTTATTTAATAATAAAGCGATTTGCCCGTCATTTCAAAACGCATAAAGGGGCCGCAATTCGCTCTTAAAAAGGCATGCGCAAGTCGGATAGCGATACGTAATTCAATAAATTTAAATAGTTAACTCACGGCCGATCTGTCATTGTACAGTCTACGTGGTGAAGTTGGCGGTCATCGCGCCATCTGGTGGTCCTGGCCAAGCCGGTAACTGGTTTGAACTGGGTGGACGAAGGCTGCAAGATGGCGGATTCACGCTTCTCGTAGTACGGGGTCGACTCGGTCGGAACCTAACTCAAACGGCACGGCACGGCAGACCACAGACGGAATCGTCGTGGCACCAAAACTCAATACAAAACCAAACGGGAAAACCTCGCGTGTAAGCTTGCGGGGATGAGAAAGGGCCTGAATAGAAAAGGAAACAGTTTCGTTAGCGTCCATCATGGCGTTCGCCATTGTGCTCGATATACTTTACCTGGGAGCTAATAAGTTCCCAGGCTTGGAAAGGGGTTAAAAATATGCCCCAACGCTCGTTCGAAGATGTAAGATAAATTCCGGCACAACCGCCGATTGGTTTTTCTCCCTCATAGAGCAAAAACCTCGATATTGAATTGTCACACAACTAAACACCTGAACGAGTGAAGCACAACTGACCAAGGGACGCTATGAACATGGCATTCTCGGAGCGGTAACCAATGGTATGTCAGCATATCGTCACGTGGGGTTCTCCATCGAATGAGGAATGAGATAAACGGAGAAGGAGTACGGGGTTGCCAGAAGCACAACTGACCAAGGGACGCTATGAACATGGCGTTCTCGGAGCGGTAACCAATGGTATGCCAGCATACCGTCACGTGGGGTTCTCCATCGAATGAGGAATGCGATAAACAGAGAAGGAGTACGGGGTTGCCAGAATAATCGGAATGCGGCAAAGTGACGCTCTGTTGCCACGGTTTTCGTAGCGGCAAATTCAAACGTAACACTGTTGATATCTCCCGACCCGACATGATCCACGAGCCACCGCCGAGTAACTCCAATTACACCCATCGCGTCAATCTGTCACAGTCGTTTCCGCTCAGCCACCGCTATTTTGTTTTCGTCGGCCCCCGACGTTATGTGCAGCGGTTGACCAGTTCGGTGGTTTTGAATTTCGCACTTATTCTAAGTCAGGAAGCGCGACGAATTCTGGCTCGTTGAAATCTTTGCACGGCCAGCAAGGGTGTGGCATTTTTGGTTTGGCGTGTGTGTTACGCTGGGTGTCACAGCGGTCTTGGTGTACGAATTTTGGTGATACCGCGCCTTGTTGGGGTTCTGTGAGATTTACTCAAGAAGTTACGGATTGGTAAAGGTTTTCGACCGCATTTTCCCGACATCTTTTGGATTCATCTGGGTCAACGCACGTGCCACGTGGCGAATCATTCTTCGAACGCTCGGCGTTTCCATGCCGAGGTAAGCCGCATTTGTTTCCTGTCATTTTCCGCTGGTTTTTATTCGTATGTGTCGATTCTGTTTTTGTAGCGAGTAGTTACAGGTGGTAACAAGTGTTACCACCTCCGTTTGGAAGTTCACGCGAGCGTGTCGCAACTTTTGGACCTTCGCCGCTCGACTCCGAGGACATTTTCGCAATCTCCCCGTTGGGGCGAAACCTCTAGCGGAGTCTTGAGAACGCGGGGTAGACCCATGGACTTTCCCCCCAAGGCGCCGCAAGTCGGAGTGCTTTCGAAGGTCTACCTAGTATCGTATCCCTTGAAAATCTTATTTTACATTACGCTTTTGGGCACGTTCGGTGGCGTTCCACCACGAGCTTGTTTTTGTCTCCGAGGTTTTTGTTCTGTTTCGCACCTTCAGTGGGACGATCGTCGTGTGTTGGTTTAATGTCGAATTTTTGCTGTCACCTCATGTACAGTGGCGAGCGATTTTTGTTATATTAATTTCGGATTTGTTTCGGCGCCTACTTTCAAGTTGTTTTATTTTTGTTTATAATTTATTACCGTAGTTTAATTATTTACTAAATACGTGTTAGGACTACTTTTCAGTCCTGTCCTGTAAACGGACGTGTGGGATCCCTAACGGACGGTTTGGCGTGATTGTTGTTATTTTTTTGTTATTACAAAATTTCCCCGGTAAGGAGAGTTTATGTGGAACTTTTTCTTGTGGCTTTGTGACACTTCGCTCGACGGTACGTTTTGTACGTCCTTTGACGTTTTATCTTTCAAGCCTATTCAACCTGGTGTTTGTCTTTGTTTTTCTTGTATTTCGATTTATTGCGAATCTTACCCCCCTTTACTGTTCCCTTCCCCCCAAGGCGCTGCAAATAAGTGTTACGACTGCTTTTCAGTCCTGTACTGTAAACGGACGAGTGGGATCCCTAACGGACGGTTTAGTTTATTACGCGTTTCGCGTGATTGTTATTCTTTTGTTATTACGATACTTTTACACAATTTCTCCGGTAAAGAGAGTTTATGCGGAACTTTTTTCGTGGCTTTGTGACACTTCGCTCGACGAGACGTTTTGTACGTCCTCTGACGTTTTACCTTTCATTAAAGCCAAGTTCAACGTGGTGCTTGCCTTTGTTTTTCTTTTATTTCGATTGATTGCGAATCTTACCGCCCTTTACTGTTCCCTTCCGGGACGGATTATATCGGAACTGAACCGATTGGTGAGTGGGGATTTCTCTCCTGTTGGGGGAATCCCGCGATTGCAAGTTGTTGCGATCGTCAACACGTGGCGCCCCTTTTCGAACTACAGTTACCTGTGCGAAACTGTTTGCCCACGGCCTTCTCCACTGACACGGGAGTTTGGTCGCAGCAACAGCCCAACCAACGGGCGATCCAGGTAGATTCGTTTGTATCCATTTAGGGTTTGTCTTTTTTACTATTCGCTTTTACTACCTGCCAAGTGCACACTCGACTCCGAAAATTCGTTGCGAATTGACCGTTTGTGACTCATGGTTTAAAATTAGGATTTCGTTTTTCTTTGGTGAGAGTGTGCGCGACAAACCGCAAGGAGCAACCCTCTCTGCGCCGGGCGTCCTTCAGCCGACATCTCGACGCGACGCCAAGTTTCCCGGACTGGCATTTCCCCGCTTCAATATTAAATTAATTTAGAAAACTAAGAACTAAATATTTTGTATCAGATTGTTTTCAAGCTCTACCTACGCCCGTAAACGGCTAACGTGAACCGCTGGACACGATACAGTGACATGGTGGAGGCAACACGTTAGCGTGACACATTGCCCCATTTACTAATTACATCTTCAATTAAAAAGTCACTCCTCAAGGTCAAAGTTTAATGTAATTTATAAGCTGACGCCCTATCTTTCGACAAATCAAGGTTACTGTTGTGCCTCATTAAAATACGTTACATTGGTGGCAGCGGTGGGATCAACTCACAAAGCAGGGACTAGTAAATTTCTACTATCGGGAAACTATGGGGGGAAATATACAAGAAGATATACCCCCTCTAATCACCTAACCACCTGGAACTGGAAAGCTCCAAATGATGCGGTGTAACTCCTTTTTTTTTATTTAAAATTTTGCCCACAAAGTTGCAGTTCCCCAACACGTGTTGAACTTAATTGTTATAATTTTTTTTATGTTGCATACTGTTTCGTTTATAAATTACACCCTCAATTAGCGCACGGATTAATCTGAGTGAAAAATTAATAAATGACGTGTGAATAGCAAGCTGCACGCTAATATTATGCATACGTTAGACGCGTCGCGTCGCGGCGCGCGGAAAAATATACATATAAACGCAGATAACGATAAGCTGAAATTACATAGGTTCGCTGAATTATGAGCTTTTTTATCGCGTTCTTTAACATACGTATTTACACAGGGCGATATCACGCATGGACTCCTAAGTAAATGAGAGAAATAATACGAAGACGTGAATTATGTTTTCGAATTACGACTAAATGTACTAGCTAGCGCTACACTACATAGAACTAATTTGTATTCTGTCCTTCCGTTCGTTCAGTTCTTCTCGAACGCATCTGGAAAGTGCTCGGATATTTTCGAAGATATTCGTGATGTGGATTGGGCGGTCGTCTCGCTATTCCGTCACAATATCATCGTGTCATCTTCACCAGTGTTGTTAAAACAAAGAGTGTATTTGATTAAACAACAACAACAAAAAAGGGAACGCCAGTCGAAATCCATCGCGCGCAAGTTTTAATTAAACTTAAATTGAAAGCCTTAAATCAATATAAAAATTATTACGCAGTGTTTTTGGTTCGCGGGGAGGAAATTTATGAGACACATAAATTTAAACCCCGATATTAAATTTCGCCGTCGAACCTCGGAATTCTTCGATTTAGTGGCGTTATCGTTGTGTGTACGAAGTAATTAATTAAAAAAAAAATAATAATAATCCGACGCATCCACCGTTTAAGCCCGAACAGTTAAAGACAGTGACGGGAGGAAAATCCAAGCTGATATTTAGGGGTTCGGAAGTCGAAAGTTAATAAATTTCCGCGCGTACACACTTCGAACAAGATATCGACTAAGTTGGTAGTACGCCCTAAAATAACACATACAGACAAATTCCGGCGTTTCTCGCCTAATTTGATTTCGCCCTCCCGAACCGCAACGTCGTCCTCACATTTACATAATTTATAACTTAGTATACATTGTGTTGCCATCCGTTACATGTGTACGTCTTATTATGTTTTCATGTGACCCTTCCTCGGATTAGGCAGGCCGCCCACTTGCATTTGCGCATCAAACGAACTTGGCAAGCACGTCTACGTCAGCATACGATTTCATCTGTAACCCTAATTGTAAAAAAAAGGTGCATACAGACAATTGAATTTGTTTAATGTTCAGTTATGAAACTCCTACTCCATTTCATTCTCGCAAGTTTTTACGTTTCATAAAACTCAATCAGTGTTTTCTTGGTAATGTTATAGTGAGAAAATAATTTCTAGCTTTCGGGTCAACCTGTATCTTAGCGAAAGTGTAATTACGCCGCAGTTTGAGCTTTGGAACTTGGACTGGTGCAAAAGCGACGCTTAGAACTCTAAACAAACCTTGTAACGTTCTTTGTTACTTTGTTTGGGTTGGCACTCCGCGGATGACCAGCAGAGCACCGCTTGAGTCGATACCACGCACGGTATCGGTACTTGGTAATATTCCGCGGAAGACCGGCAGAATAATTCCCAACAGGAGAGAATAGCGGGTTGACCACGCTGGGTAACGGTATCGGTACTTGGTAATATTCCGCGGAAGACCGGCAGAATAATTCCCAACAGGAGAGAATAGCGGGTTGACCACGCTAGGGTAGGTTTGGGTTGGCACTCCGCGGATGACCAGCAGAGCACCGCTTGAGTCGATACCACGCACGGTATCGGTACTTGGTAATATTCCGCGGAAGACCGGCAGAATAATTCCCAACAGGAGAGAATAGCGGGTTGACCACGCTGGGTAACGGTATCGGTACTTGGTAATATTCCGCGGAAGACCGGCAGAATAATTCCCAACAGGAGAGAATAGCGGGTTGACCACGCTAGGGTAGGTTTGGGTTGGCACTCCGCGGATGACCAGCAGAGCACCGCTTGAGTCGATACCACGCACGGTATCGGTACTTGGTAATATTCCGCGGAAGACCGGCAGAATAATTCCCAACAGGAGAGAGTAGCGGGTTGACCACACTAGGGTAGGTTTGGGTTGGCACTCCGCGGATGACCAGCAGAGCACCGCTTGAGTCGATACCACGCACGGTATCGGTACTTGGTAATATTCCGCGGAAGACCGGCAGAATAATTTCCAACAGGAGAGAATAGCGGGTTGACCACGCTAGGGTAGGTTTGGGTTGGCACTCCGCGGATGACCAGCAGAGCACCGCTTGAGTCTTGGATCGCTTGGTCTTTTATAGTGGGTAGCACCTCCCATCTGGTGACGTATCCTGAGGTAGGGCAGCGCGAACAAACAGCGCGTTGGATGCAGCAGTTGACCGAACCGGTCCAAGCGGCCGATGAAAGGTCACGCGTGAAATCCACTTCATTACAACCTGGACTTTCTTTTGTAATGAGACTGCCCCATGTCGAAAGTGGCATATATTAAAGGCTTGTCATTGGCCAATTGACATCGAAGGCCGACCTGATTGAAAATTTCGCAAGTCGTGTGACCGCTCGCTTGCCGAACAGACCGCATTGAGAATTCTTCTCGCATTGTGTAAGTTTAAACGGTGCTTGTTTTGGAATGAAAAAAGAGACGGGTATGTTTCCCGGATGTTAGTTGGTTGCGGCAAGTCCTAAGCTTTCTTTTAAGCTTCTCCAAGCTTGTTCTTCGAATCTACGACAGGTATGTTTTAGAGTCACATTTGGCGGCGGCGGTCGGTTCGTAATCCGTGTTTCCTTTTTATCTAGGCTTTTTTATATTCATATTTGGTTCTTCTTCCCCTCCATTAACTTCGGACGTTTCACCGGAGTTTCCTTTAACTGGTAGTTGCCTGGCGATCTTCTTCGTGGTGACCGTGCTGAAAAATTTGATGGAGTCGTTGTAAACGGATCCGGCCGTCCATCTTGGTGTTTGATAACACGACGGTTCGTCACGCCGCACATCGCAGGAGGGTGCGCTCCTCGGCACGAAAGTGGTCACTTAAAAAGTGGTTACACCGGATACGCATCCTTGTCATCTTGGTATCTCGAAGGTCTTGACCCGGAATAAGCTGACGTACGTACACTGTTGGATGTTGAAGGTCGGGCCTTGCCTTATTATATTTCTTCGTTGTGTAATGTTCTGAACGCATTCTAGTACCGACTAGGTTGACGTGGGAAGTCAAAGTTACCGTTGCTTATTACTACTATTTATTTTTTTTAATGCTAGTTAAGTTAATAATTTTGTAACGAACCAAACGAATCCGATTGGTCGCGTTTTATGTCATTTGATGCTGCACTATCAAATTAACTGTTTTGTTTTCATTTATTTAATAAATTCGTGTGTGGAACTTTTAAACTTAAATAAAAGTTGGTCATTTGTATTTCTTTTCGGATTTAAATTCAAGCCTTTGTATTGGGATTGCGTCTGATCCAGCCCATCTCCACGAGTTAGCCGGTCGTGAGATGAACTTAATTTGCACATTTCAACATTTGTAACCCAGGTAGGTCACAGCAATTAATGTAAATATAAAAAAGGGAATAAAGTTAAAGCTTCTAATCTTTAATTATTTGGATGTTACAAATTTAGACAAATTAAGTTTGACCGAAAATGAAGTAATGCTGCTTCAAGATGAATTGCAAAGGCTTCGGAAATAACTTTTACGTGTATTAGACGTGCTGACCTCGGTGTACGTTCGCTCCGTTTGATATTTATCTGGAACACCTCTTTGATCTGCCTGTTACATTACGTCGAATGTGGCACAAGCTCTGACGTCGATCCCTTCAGAAAATTATTGAAGTTCTCTTTGGCAATTTTGAAATTTTAAACTTGACAGCAGAACGTAGCTGTTTCGGAAGGGAAGTCCGCCAGATGCCGACTTGGAATTAGTTATAATTAGGCTTCGCAACTTAAACCGAGCTGTTTTGTAACTCGGTCGGGGTTGAATGCGTGCCCCTCGTAAATTATGCGACCGCACTGTGGGCCGGCCGACAAGAAATATGTAATTCTAAAACGGCGGCGGCGGCAATCCGGAAGTTTGAAAAATAAACATAAGTCGTCGCCAGACGTAGATATAACATAAGTTATGTTTTTTTCATCAAAACTTGTAGGTTGGAAGGAGTCGCAAGCAATTTTGCGAGTGGCCCTCGCGGGACTGCTTCCAACTTTTCGAATATTGTTTACTACACGTGTTGAAGTAGGCATGTATATCTACGCCGAAATATTATCGAAGTAATTCCCCCTCGTAAATTTTTCTTCCTCAGACATCATCAAAATTAAATATTTCATTTATTTCGGGAAATTCCACTTTTTTTGTTTTCAATCAAATTAATCTCAAACCAAGGAGGAAGACTTGATATATTTTTAATAACATATAATGAAACGTCCCCGCTGGAGTTTCGCCCGTTTTATTAAGCCCGCCAAAAACGTACGGAATCCGTAAATCAAGTTAACTGTTGCAAAGCAACTTCAGTATCAGTCTAAACTAGTTTTTGTCGGACGGTTCACTGATTTATAGAGTTAGCCCCATCTGGCGTGCGTCGGATCCTGTTGCTCTTACCTCTCGCACCTACGTCATTCCGTTAGGTTTTGGTCTTCGCCGACGGCGAGCCCGCAAAGCATCAAACGGACGCGGTTCATTAACGGAGCTTCTATACAGTCACCGTTAATTTGAGTGCCCCGTATATTCTACGTTCAATTCGAATTAGTCTGGAAAAGCTTATTTTCAAATAAATCCACTAATACTTTACAAAATTATTTAATTAATTATTTATTTTAGATTGATATGAATTGTAATTAATTTCATTTCAGTGTTTACACTCGTTACAGTTTAAATTTACTTATTAAAGCTTTAACGTTTTTTTAATCAAGAAGCACAAAGTAAAAAAGTTTCGCGTTTAAAGCCGAAGTAAAATGTGTCGCGGACGCGCTTCGCACCGGTATTTATACGGAAAAACAAATGAATCTGCAATTGTGCGCTCCGCTGCCTGTGCCGCTTGCTGCCATATTTACGTTAGGGTCAATAAAAATATTGAAAACGTTTTAAAACAACTTAACAACATTTTAGTTGTAAATAAACAAAAGAAATTTTATTTTCATTCATGAGTAGAAGAATCCAAAAGATATTTAGTTAAAAAGTAAAAGAAAGTCAAAGTGAACCGTGCCGAGACCGGCGCCGACAGCACGCTTTAGGCAGTCATCCGCCGAGTCATCGAGCCGACGGTCGTGACTCGAAGGCAGTGACCCGCCGGGCCATCGAGCCGCCGGACAGGGCTCGAACGCAGTCATTCACCGATTCATCCATCCGTCGGTAGTTTGACTCAAACGCACTAAGCGACCTGTGCTACGTTCGCGTTACCTGCAACCGCTCCTTCTGTTTTTATCCCGATCCAGAGTGGGAGTTTCACTCTTACTTACCACTCGCAGGTGTTTCGTGTATCCCGCTCCTGAGTGGGCGTCTCACTCTTGCTTACCTGACACGGATGTTTCGTGTATCTCGATCCTGAGTGGGAGTCTCACTCTTGCTCTCCTGACACGGATGTTTCGTGTATCCCGATCCTGAGTGGGCGTTTCACTCATTACCGTACCACCGATGCGATTCCCGGAGCCTGTACCGGAACGTATGCACAGTGCGTCGTCATTACTGTCCTTAAGACACACCGTGTATTGCCGTTCCTGTAAATACCGTCTGGAAGTTTAACATTTCGTTTACAAGTTGTAAATACGTTCGTAAATAAAGTTGTGTTGCTACGGTTAGTATTTTTTTTGTTACGAATTCGGCATTACCGTTCATTATACCCAGAACTATGTGATCTAAACTGATTAGGCAATAAAAGCAAGAAGTGTTCCCGTTTCGGTTCGAATAAGAATGACGCTTTTTGGATCCGTTTCGAAACGCACCGATTAATTAGAGCGTATAAACGCAGATTATATTATCGTCAGCAGTCGTAAACAATTTTGACCTATGGCGTCAGTTCCCTAGGCCATTAGCGCACGTAATTGCGGTTATTAAACTTGAGGAACGGCAGACAATTAAGAAAATATCCCTCAGTGAACGCGCCCTCTCCTTCGCTACTTATTTACGAGCTTTCACAGTGCAGCTTTTACTCTTCGAATTAAATTACAGGAGAATAAACATCAACGTATGAAACGAATTTAATTGCGACTTCGTTACAAAATCTGTTAAACTTCGCAACAAAGAGATGATAGGTCGTCGCCGTCGCGTCGGTTAGTTTGACCTTGATGCGTCCACCTGCACTCAAGCTTTAGCAAATATTTATATTGAAGGTCGCCACCTGTATTATATTGAAGGTCGCCACCTGTATTGTATTAATGTGCGGAAGTCAACCGATTGTTTACAAACTGCACAATTTATACATCTATTTTCATAACCAATCGGACCTCTTCGATTATTATTAGGTCTGTATAAAAGCTCAGCGAATCCGATCATTAAAAAAAAAACATAGTTGGTTTGATTTTCAATTAACTCATAAATATTGCGTCGTTAAATAAAAAATTCTGAAACACTGGATTCGTACAATTGTAATTAGTTGGTGGCATTGTTTCCAACAACAAACAAAGTAATCCCGTAGTGGCTTTATTATAAAATGCAGTCCGCAAAAGAAGAATCCGTTAAAGCTTAACGAGACTGAATTCAGTTGTCATTCCGTCATAAAAAGCAAATTAGTTCGTGGAAGTGAACAAATAAAATGGCGCGCTTTAAAATCTCTCCCTCCCCCTAAGAAGTCTCGGCGTCGCGACGCGTCTCGAGTGTAACGGCGCAAACTTTCCGCTTTCTTGGTTGCCGTGCTGTTGTTGCTCTTTGTTTTGTTGTTTGTCTTTCGCTCGTCGGGGGCGCTGCTGTCGAGATCCGCGCCCCGTAAACAGTTGCACTTTAATTAAATATTTATCGCGAACTAAACCGTTGTTATTCGACGCGCGCGATAAACCGTTTTGTTGATTCACGATTGGAAATTTTATTATTCAGATCATTTGCGTAGCCTAAAACTAGCTCCATTCACGTCATCTCCCCACGCTCACGTTTTTTTTTCCTTTTTAATAAAGTCGATCACTAATTCAGAAAAATTACCTTAGATTAGTAACGATGAGTTTAGGATTTATTCGAGTGCTAAAAGTAAATAAATGTGCTACGTGTTTTCGAAATAATATTGCCATTTATTAGCTCAGTGTTAAATTTTACAAATGTGTACTATATATATGTGTAGTAAAAGCAGCTAATGTGTGTTTCATATATTGTACATAGAAAAAAAAAACTTATTCATTTTTATTTGTTAACGAATGTGTCTGCGGATAATCGATGCAAACGATATTGGGGCGGGGGGGGGGAGGTTAAAGCTTTTCAGCTTTTATTTTACTTCGTACTCTGCTACCTACCTGTAGGTTTGCAAATTGTGTGCGAAGTGTCTTAAGTCTCCACACCGCTCGGCATAGCTCGTGGAGAAGGGAGGGTTCGACGAAACCCCAATGCAAAAGGTGGGCAAAAATGATTTAAAATAGAACGCACCAGCTGAGCACACTTGTTTATATTTAACTTGCTCAAAGAACTTCAAATAACGAACATTTAACAACGGAACATAAATAAAAAAGTAACACATTAAAATAAATCCGTACCACAGATCTGTGCTTCGGTCACACGTACGGTACAAGTCTTAACACAACGACTCCGCCAGTATAATTCGTTCAACAACAACTCCGTAAGTATAATTTGTTCAACAACGACTCCGTAAGTATAATTTGTTCAACCACGACTCCGTAAAGATAATAATAAACTAAAGTTATCCCGACCTTCGTATCCACTCAGAAGATCCAGCGTCCGTTGTAGGTCACTGTCAAACGTCAACAAACCCGGAGCGTCCTCCCGCGGTGAATCGCAGAGTTAGTCAAGGGGTGGCCAAACCGCCACGGTCGCGTCGTATTCCCGGACGAGTCCACTCCTCCAAGGTAAGGCGGGTAGGCCGGCTCACAAAGTCCCTGCTTGATACGGGAATCTGGGCCTCAGACAAGAAGTCCGGAACCGAGCTACCACCGGGATTAACTAGCAGTCCAATTAAAGTCGAAGTAGAATATGCAGTGGTACTTGAAGTACAACGTGAATCGGAGTCAAAATTAAAACTTGGAAGTTAACTCTGAACTTGACTTTACAGCTTAACTTGGATTTAAAGCCTGGGGGAAAAGAAAAACGTGTTACAGGGAGGGGTCACTAAAAGAACAGCCAAAACCATACCTGTTCCCTTGCTCGGGGTAGGCCTTTGAGAAACCGCCTTGAAACAGCTTGTGGGTCACTCGGCGTGCTTTAGCAAATCACGGAAATCTAGTTTAAAAGTAAATAAGACAGGAGTAATTCATTTTAGAGTTTTGTGGTAGCAGTGCCCCTCTCCCCCAGAAGACTGAACCACGTGGAGCGCATCTCCAGAGCGACAAGCGTGAGTTAATTCAAAATCTTGTGCACTTTACTTTTAATTGTTTAATTGTAAAGTCTTTGAGACCCAAAACTACTAATACGTTATTGTTTCGTTTGTAATAAGGTTTCAGGTGTTAGCTAGGGGCAAATAAAACGAAAAGAAATCTGCCGAAAATATCTGAGTTTTGTGCAAGCGAAATATAGAGCGAATGTTTATTTTGGCAGAGCAAAAAACCTTACAAGTTGGAACGCAAACACTCGACGCTTATAAGCGTAATACGTAGCAGGTACGTTTCCTACTTTCCGGTGCATTATGTACGCTTCTCGATCACGTGGGACCGACGAGGTGTACGTGCTTACGGAGCACCGACGGTTTGTTTACACTGCAAACGAGAGATCTCTCCTCCGTCGGTAAACACGGACGGCGGGCGGCGTCTGGTACACCGCGAACAAGCGAACACCTCGAAGAAAGGAAACGATGATAATTACTGACGTTTAGCGGCCTCCGCAGAGAAGATGCGATGACTAAATTATTTTCGGGGGAAAAATGTGCCGGGCGTAATCCATTAACGCCGAGTTTACGTCTGGCCTTTTCCGAACTTTCTAGTTCCTGGTGGGCCCCGGCTTGGATTTTTGAGCGGGCGGATTAATGTTTGGAAAACGCCGCCGTCTCCTCCTAAACCGGGGGGTTTATATTCGCGGTATTCTTAAATCCAAATTAATCACTCCGGCAGTTGCGAATTCACTTTAAATATTTGCTTGATTTATGAACAGCGTTTTATTTATTCTTTTCCCCCCCTTTGCCTTCGTCTTATTTAAAAAGCTGGAAGCTTACGAGACTGAACCGTTCGATAAATCATATCCTCCCTCCTCGTTTATTCTTTGATACCAAATAATTAATATCGTGTGTGTGTATGTCAGGGTTTCATATACGTATAAGCTTCCAATCATTAATAAACTATGTTGGAATTGGCTTCCGGTTGGAACCGCGTCACGTTGACGCTGCTGCTGCTGCTTCTCGTTAGTCGTTGAGACTGAGTGGGTATGACTGTTGTCGTTGTAGTGGGTCGGAACGGTGAGCGGGGATTGGTCTGTTGGGGCGTGACGGATCGTTAATGAGATGTTTCCAATCGGCAGCCAATTCAAACATGGACGACTGCCGCGGAAGCCTTCAAGTTAGTTATACTAATGTCAATTTTAGGTTCTCTGTAGTATAAACTAGAACAAATGCACAAACAATTACATTCGGAGGAAATAACCCAAATGTTTAATTCAGCAAGTGCGCAAGAATTCGAACCAACTCACGCTTGTCGCTCGGGAGATGCGCTCTACGTAGTTCAGCCTCCTGACGTTCGATGGGTTCGCAAGTGATTTTGCGTTTTTCTACTAGACCATGAAAGACGTTTCATGGTTACATGGTTCGGAAGGAGTTTTTTTTTTTTTAGAAACACTTTGCATATCGCTCTTTTTAAATAAAAAGTTCGATGAAATCACACTCGCATATAAATTCGTAAAATGGTGTTCGAGTCACCTGAAAACGAGATAAGTGATCGTTCTAAGGCGTCGCAATATGTGAAAATGTGCCCAGGTCACTTGCTCAAAGGCACGAAAGAATAATCAAACGTAATTGAAGTCGTTACCGTTCCAATTCTGAGCATAATCCCGCACGGCCGTAAAATTGAATTAGATATCGGATTACGCGATTTATACGCGCTCAAATTAACTCTAATTGAACCCGCATGCTCGGCCTGCACGCTTAGGTGTAAGTAGATACGAATTGCCAGTGCACGATAATCAAATAATAATTTGGCGCGCCGCCGTTTACCGGTACGTTGAACTAATCAAAACGCGGCGAGTTCTAAATTTTAATTGTGTCCAATCGGCGGAGGAAAGGCCCGTTTTAAATTGCTCGAATTTCGCCGGCCGTAATTGCTGCGCAGTCGAGGACGTTTATATCCTGGGCGAATTTTACTTCTACGTTTATAATTAGGGGAAGTGGTTACCGGGATATTTATTGCTGCACATTCACTAAAACAGACAGCGAATTTAATTTCTGGAGCTTTAAATAAATTGCTTAGTTAATTTTTTTTAATGAACTTTTATAACATTTTTCAAGACGGAAATTAAAACGGAACAAGTCTCGTCCTTAATCAAACGAATTCGTTCTTCAAAAATAATTATAAATTATTTTAATTGGTTATAAGTTACGGAGCACATTAGAACTATCTATAAAGGGATAAAACAACAATAAGACTTTATTAGATACAGTTGTGGAATGCACGAGTTTTCATTGAACGTAACCGCCACCACCGTGACGTAGTAACCTTTTATGGGCGTTTTCGATAACAACTATTTCTGATTGGTCGGAGCTGACAGCATCCGTGATCATCCCGCGTCACCCTATTCGGCTTTGTTCTAACACTTCATTACTCGTTTAACTTTGGTGATGTTGTTGTCGTTGTGTGTAAATTATCGAAGTTTTTGCTAAAGAAAGATTAAGGAAACTGGTATTCGACGTGGCCGGAATTTCCACGTACGAGTCGCTTGTACGAGTTTGAAAGTCACTTGCTCGGGTCTGGATGTGTACAGGTCGCTTGTACGAGGTTAGAAAGAACAAGTCGCTTGTTCGAGTCTGCATGTGTACAAGTCGCTTGTACGGTGTGACATACTTTTTTGTAAGTAGATTCTCACCTGTTTGGTTGCCATAGCTCAGTTTAGTCGGAGGCTGAGGTGGATTCGGAAGGATAATTCTTCGAACTATATTCTTAAAAAAATAACTTGCGTAATTCATTAAAAAAAATAGTAAACGTTAGGTGACAAAACGAAAGCTGTTGAGCGCCAAGTAATCTCTTTAAACTGTAATTACTAAAACAGTCCGGAACAAAACTAATGAACTCGAAACAGATTTTTAGGTTACGCAAATTAATTTTTAAGAAATTAGTCTTTAATCGTAGCAAAAATAAAAAAATTGAGAATGAAAAATAATATAATTGAGAAAGGATGTAATGATTAAACATAAACGGTGATTCGAGCAACAAAATATGTACATAGAATTAACGATGTACAGTAACTTAAATAAAAATAATATGACACAACTATGCTAAATGACCCAATATACAATTAAATAAATCTGCGACAATCAAAATAAAATTCAAAAGACTAAATCCAGACGGTACGGTAATATTTCCTAAACGATACGGCACGATACGGTACGATACGATAAATTTCTCAACGATACGGTACGATAATCGATTGTGATTGTTTCTTACTCAATCCTGACGATAGCCTAATCCAATTACGACTCCGTTGAACAATATCTTCAAACGACTCCGTAATACTTGACCTTGATTCCATTTACGACACCGTTGAATTATATCTTCTAACGACTCCGTAATAACTGGATTTGTTTCTAAGAACAACCACGTCAAATAAAAAGAGGAACTCCTGTTCGGTAGTATCTTCAAACGACACGCCGTACACAGCAAGGAATTTTCGCATACAAACTCGTGCGATAGGAGGAAAGCTTCGGCCTCGGTAACTCAACACAATTTCGGTAGTCAAAAAAAAAACTAATCTTCTGTTAGTTTTTTTCTGAGCGAGAACTTTAACGCAACACGTGCTCGGATACGTGCTTGAACGGAAACGG
This sequence comes from Dorcus hopei, assembly GCA_033060865.1. Lineage (NCBI taxonomy): Eukaryota > Metazoa > Arthropoda > Insecta > Coleoptera > Lucanidae > Dorcus > Dorcus hopei. The sequence goes on along the minus strand of CM065423.1, from coordinate 42,424,981 downwards.
TAGCGTGGTGACAAAAAAACAGACGGCAAAAATGACACAGTAGGGCGTACGAGACTAGAGATGTAAATATTTGCCAAACTGGAAAATCTCAAAGCCGTTCAGCTTCACAAAACCACAAAAATTTGAAGACGCAAACCACGCGTCTCAATGGCGTACGAGCACAACCCAAGTCGCACGATCATCGAGGAGGACGGAAACTCGTCAAAGATTTTTACACGCAATATCCGTATACGTCACATCGATCAATAAAATCGACCCAGAACCATGTACGACATCTACAGATTAATTTCCGAAACAAAACAAATAGCTTTAAGAAGAAAATCGAAATCCGCATTACAAACTGAAATTAAAACACAAATCCTGAGAGATAGAGGCGTGAAAGTCATAAATACGAAATTAATTAAACGAACGAAACGGTGTTTACTTGAATTTCAACAGCAAAATAACGAGAAAATACGTAAAAAAAAATAATGTAACGGACAGCGAAAAATGTGAACGTTACAACGGGTCTGCATTTGTACAAGTCGCTTGTTCGGGTCTGGATGTGTACAAGTCGCTTGTAGGGGTCTGTATTTGTAGGTACAAGTCGCTTGTTCGGGTCTGAATGTGTACAAGTCGCTTGTACGATGTTGGAAAGAACAAGTCGCTTGTTCGGATCTGGATGTGTACAAGTCACTTGTACGAGAGCGGAAAGAATTGGGAACGGTACTGGTGGAGTTTGCAGTAATGCAACCCTGACGCGGCGCACGAAGTCGAAACGACTTGCTAAAAATGAAACCACGCGTCCTTATATACGGTCGGAGCTTGGAGGGAGATCCCCACTCGAATGATCCCCTTCCAAAACTAAACGCGATCGCGGAAAAATCCTTAACTAAAATACCTAACATATTTACATATTTACATATATACATTTCAACAAATTTACTTTGTTACACACTCAAAACAAAGGTTCAATTTAAAAGTAAAATAAAAGTCACCGGTATTGCACACTCGTCTTTATTAATCGCGGCAAAGAAGTATAAATTAAACCAAACGGGTTTAAATGTTCAACTAAACAAACGACAGGTTAAGTAATAAATACGAAGCACGGATCCGCTTTTCGCTCACGGACAAAAATAAGAATCAACTCAAACGCGTAGTTAAAATTATAAAAAAAAAACTCCGACGTTCCGTCGTCCTAAGGTACAAGTGCATCAGCTGCAGCAACGTCCTTCAAGCATCGAACGTCCAAGAGGTAGCGTTTAGTGTGCCACCTCGCGATTCCGAAGAACCAGCTCCCTCTTCCGGCAATTTTGCCAAGCAATCTGTCGCTAAATCGGTTGACGCAACGAAAGTCAACGAAATTTTCTACCACGGTCCAATGATAACACAGCCAGGTAATCCCAAGTCAAAGCTCCAATAGACTTCGGTAAAAAGTCCGGAGCGAACCTCCGTTTAAAAGCTTCCGGTAAAACGTCCGGAACAAAGAGCCTAGATAAATGAACGAGAAACACGTGTTACTGCGCTTGTATGGAGCTTACCTGATTGTCTGCAGAAATCAGGCATCGCACTTATCAAATCTCGAAGTAAAATCCTCCGTTCAAACTTCACTTTAAACAAAACAGTTTGGTGAATTTCTTAACATGGCGGAGGAGTCCAAAAACACGAGTCGTACGCTAAGCGAGGAGCAACGAGACTGAGCAGAAATAGCGCGATCGTTCACGAGTGGGGGTTGACGGGTAAACACTGCAAGGGGATTTGTTAAGAGAAGACAACAGAATTACGCAGGAGAGTGAGTGAGTTAGAACAATACAGTAATGCGGGGGTCGCTACATTAGTCTTGTTGTGCAATATTTTGCAGTGTTGTGAAATTAAAGAAAACCAGTAACGATTCCCACAATATACAGGGTGGTCCGGAAAACTAATAATTATTGTAATGTATTTTACAACCGAACAACTTCGCTCTGCGGATTCACATCGCTGAGATCAAAGAACGTACCTAACGCAGTTGATTCATAATTGCCACGGACAGTGTACAGAAGACCCGTAGAAGGACGAGATAGACCTTGACCTACGAACACATTTTTGGTTATGTGAGTTTAATTAATAACTTTCATTAACTAACGCGTGACGCTGCGTTGCATTAAGAGCGAATTTTCGACAGACCTTGCGCTATTAGTTGACGACATTTATTGTAGGTAGTGAAGAGGCGGATTGATCTGATTTTATCGAGTAAGTAAACAAATAAGTGTACCGTTCAGGTACAACAATTTTAGTTATGGAGTTTTGTCGACATTCTGTCACATCGTTTGTACAACATTACAACTGATCTTGTAACTGTAAGAATCTGGCATCTCGTAAATCATTAAGCTCAATGCGTAAATTAAATTCGATATAACGTCGCCTACGCGACCGCGGAAAATATGCTCACCCAAAAAAAATTATATAAGCAAAATGCAAACTGCAGGAATTTCAGCTGGAATTTCGTCGAAAAAGCCGGACATTGCGCAGGCGGTTTCGGAAAATCACGATAGACCAACTAGCCGACATGTAAAGTATTACATAATCGAAGTTTCCGTTATAAAATCATATAAAAGGAGACTGCGTTGACGATGGATCATCATACAGTTTCAAGTCGTATGGTCGTGAACACCCTCCTAGTCCGAAGCATTAGCATTCGAAGAACAAAGTCCGAAAATCCTCCGTCTCTCTGTATCTAGTACCATGGTTTGGATGAGAAAACATTAGTTTGTGTGCCAATTAGCTGTGTTATTAAAAACTAACAACTGCTTTATTTGATTTATGAAATGCTATATTCTCGTTATAAATTAAGTCTCCTGGATTTGTTGGGATTTGTTGAATTCGGGAACACTATCTCGTTTTATCATCTTCAGCTGGGTAATTGTTCACCCTGGCGCTTTCTAACATCTTTAAACCAAGCAGCGCAAACTCGCCACCTGTTTTAAATGCGAACGAAATCCGAAATAGTCACTAGCATCACTTCAGTTAGTAGACCAGTGTCGAATTTCGGTCGAAATTAACGCGTTCAATCTAAATTCAGCTTCTACGATAACGCGTACTTGCAACAACGTCCTATTTGTGGCGCAGAGAAAGAGATAAGAACTAAGCGAAGACGGTAATCATACTTAGAGCCCCGGAGAGTTTCACAGTTCCCCCCAAAGAAAAAAAATCCATCTTTGCTTAAGCAAGGCAGAAAAATCTACACTGAAAAATAAACAACCCGAGTAAATATTCTTCCCGATAAATAATTCAGGGCGCCTTCCATCCACCTGGGTCTTCGCAGCTCCCGTTTGGATCGCACGATCTCGTTACAGATATTTACGTACGTACACAAAACAAAGCTAATTGAAAGCGCCGATAAGATTTCCAATTTGCGTAAACGACGCGGGGGCCCCGGCTACAATTTTAATTCGCATTGCTTCGAAATTACTCATTTGTATAAACGATATTAAACGAACGCAGTTGGGATTTGTTTTAAATCGTTCCGACGTAGAAAATTGAGTAAGCAAAACAAAACCGCGTGACATATTTGGCTTACTGCGGCACTTCCTCCGGCTCAATTTACGAAATGAAAAACGTTCACGTGATGCGCTCCGCAAAAACTCAAAGGGAGGAGGAGAAAATGAAATAAAAGAGTGGCGGCCGCCCACTCGCCCTTTTTGATTTCCTTGGAAATAAAACGTCGGACTTTGTGGATGGAGCACGCGTCCGCCATTCGGAAGCGATACGTAATGCGAAGTATTGGAAATTCGTGAGTTTTAATCTTTAATTTATATGCAGCGAGTTTGGTATTACGCCCCTAAATAGACCGGCGTGGTTTTTTTGGACGGATTGTTCACAACGGACGTTTTTTTTTTTCATCCCCAATGCCATCGAAACTAATCCGCTTTTTCAAAAATAAAGGGAAGAGTAGATATTTAATACGAAAAGAAAAGATAAATCGGTAATTCATTAGTCAAACTATACAGTGTGTAATCTAATAAGTTTTGAGCTACTCGCAAAATTAATTCTCCTATGTCTTGAAGAACGTGCTGCATTAGTAAGTGAAACTTATTCGATTACACCCTGTATTTAATTTATGGCGTAAAAAAAGACAACGAATAACGTGGGGCGACGATTCTCAGCGTATGTCAAGTGAATACTGGCTCTAGGCAACGAGCTGCAAGGGCGTCAACGAAAGGATTTCATTCACATTTCATGTTTGCAAAATTTTTCTAGCTTCGTTCGCTCAATTTTCCATTCCATCCAACTTTACGAGCGGCAAGCTTTTGTGCTTTGTCATGCTTCAGAATAAAGAAAGAAAAAAAACGTAAGCCCCAGGAATTCTACATGCAAGTCAACAGTTGTTCGAATGGCATTCAATGTAGAAGTATTATTTAAAAAAAAATAAAAATTCATAACTTTTCTAATTACACAGGACTTTTTTTGCTTTTACTTCCTGCATAGTAGTTATCGCAACTTCTATATTTTTGGTGAAATACACACGTAATTAATAATAAATAACACAAGTAAATCAATATCCCGATTTACAGGAATTTTCAGCGCGCCACATAATATCCTATTTGGGTATTCAAATTCGCACATAATAGGACTGGCCGAAATTAACCAATTTACCGTGGCTGTGTGTAACACAATTCCGCCTATTTAAGTAATTAAGTTATTCATTTGGAGTACGGTTTCATAATAGGTGAACATCGTATCGAAATTTCAATGCATTCGGACTATTTTCAACAACCCCCTCCCGGGGGACACCTCATATTGACTCTTCTCAGTCGACTATCCCTAATAACTTGACGCTTAAGAAACTGTAAGAAACTAGCATTTTGTAAATCATTAAATTCATTGCGTAAGTCGATACAACGTTGTCTACGCGACCGCGGAAAACTCGCCCGCCTAAAAATAACGTAAAAAAACGGCTTGCTTTGCCATCATGAGTCAATAAAACTGCAGTCGGAGAATTTCAGCTGCGTAGGTGACTCAGGTGTTATGCAAGAATAAGAGCAGACGATTTGGAGAAATCAAGTAGCCCACATGCAAAATTTTTAGTAATCGGCATAAACGATGTAAAAGGCGATTGAGTTTCACGCTAGGTAGCTAGTAATCGTATGGCCGTGAACACCACCGAATGTCATAGTGCGTGATCAAACTCCGAAAATCCGCCCATCTCTCTGTATCCAGTAACATGGTTTGAGTGAGAGAACATTAATTCATTTGCCAATTAGTTATGTTATTAGAAATTAACAACAATTTGTTAAACTTTTTAAAATCTTGATTGGAAAACTCTTTTCCTAAATCTGTTTGAATATTATTGGGTGTCTGCTTGCGGAATACCAATGTGTCTTTGTAGCCGTCACATGCAAGAGTTTTCGTAATCATCATTTCCCATATAATTGATATAAAAGGCGATTGAGTTTCACGATAGGTAGCCAGCAGTCGTATGGTCGTGAACATCACCGAATATCACAGTACATGGTCAAACTCCGAAAATCCGTCCGCCTCTCTGTATCCAGTACCAAGGTTTGAGTGAGAAAACATTAAATCATTTGCCAATTAGTTATACTGTATTAGAAATTAACAACATTTTGTTAACTTTTTAAAATCCTGATTGAAAAACTCTTTTCCTAAATCTGTTTGAATATTATTGGGTGTCTGCTTGCGGAATACCAATGTGTCTTTGAAGCCGTCACATGCAAGAGTTTTCGTAATCGTCATTTCCGATATAATTGATATAAAAGGCGATTGAGTTTCACGATAGGTAGCCAGCAGTCGTATGGTCGTGAACATCACCGAATATCACAGTGCATGGTCAAACTCCGAAAATCCGTCCGTCTCTCTGTATCCAATACCATGGCTTGAGTGAGAAAACATTAATTCATTTGTCAATTAGTTATGTTATTAGAAATTAACAGCATTTTGTTAAACTTTTTAAAATCCTGATTGAAAAACTCTTTTCCTAAATCTGTTTGAATATTATTGGGTGTCTGCTTGCGGAATACCAATGTGTATTTGTAGCCGTCACATGCAAGAGTTTTCGTAATCGTCATTTCCGATATAATTGATACAAAAGGCGATTGACTTTCACGATAGGTAGCCAGTAGTCGTATGGCCGTGAACATCACCGAATGCCATAGTGTGTGATCAAACTCCGAAAATCCGTCCGTCTCTCTGTATCCAGTACCATGGTTTGAGTGAGAAAACATTAATTCATTTGCCAATTAGTTATGTTATTAGAAATTAACAACATTTTGTTAAACTTTTTAAAATCCTGATTGAAAAACTCTTTTCCTAAATCTGTTTGAATATTATTGGGTGTCTGCTTGCGGAATACCAATGTGTATTTGTAGCCGTCACATGCAAGAGTTTTCGTAATCGTCATTTCCGATATAATTGATATAAAAGGCGATTGAGTTTCACGATAGGTAGCCAGTAGTCGTATGGTCGTGAACATCACCGAATGTCACAGTGCGTGATCAAACTCCGAAAATCCGTCCGTCTCTCTGTATCCAATACCATGGCTTGAGTGAGAAAACATTAATTCATTTGCCAATTAGTTGTGTTATTAGAAATTAACAACGTTTTGTTAACTTTTTAAAATCCTGATTGAAAAACTCTTTTCCTAAATCTGTTTGAATATTATTGGGTGTCTGCTTGCGGAATACCAATGTGTCTTTGTAGCCGTCACATGCAAGAGTTTTCGTAATCGTGATTTGCGATATAATTGATATAAAAGGCGATTGAGTTTCACGATAGGTAGCCAGTAGTCGTATGGCCGTGAACACCACCGAATGTCATAGTGCATGGTCAAACTCCGAAAATCCGTCCGCCTCTCTGTATCCAGTACCAAGGTTTGAGTGAGAAAACATTAAATCATTTGCCAATTAATTATACTGTATTAGAAATTAACAACATTTTGTTAACTTTTTAAAAACTTTTGAAAAACTCCTTTCCTAAATCTGTTTGAATATTATTGTGGGTCTGCTTGCGGAATACTTTTTTCATGGCATTACTTACTTCAGAGCTGGTTTTATTCTTTAACGAAGATGCCCAAACGTATTTAAAAAAAACAATTTATTACAACCAATGTGTATTTGTAGCCGTCAATGACATACATATGGGACAAAGAACTATAATGACTCCGGAAAATCCATCCATGTTTACTTTTTATAAAAAAATAAACGTCTGAGAAGCACTGAATGTAATTTAAATGGTCCAGCGTTGAGGCAGGTCATTTATGAGTTTCGTTCGAAAAAAATTAGCAGTTAGTGATTCGTAAGCAACTAAAAAAAAATAATGATTTTTTATTAGTATTTAAGTTATGGTAATGGTAATATTAATTTATTTCCTTACACCCTGTAGAAGAAAGCACGAAATTCATTGGTCAAATAAAGTACGCCACTAAACAGCGAGCGGCTCAATTTAAAATTTATTGTACATACAACGTCGATTCAAGCGAAGCGTGCAATGCAAATATGCAAGAGAGCAAGAGAGAACGGGAAGGGCAATTTGCATCCGGTTTAACATAATTACACAGGGTTAAAATAGCGTGAAATCAGCAAGTGCTCCCGCCACCAACGACGCCGGGATCTCGCGGAGACCGCAACATGCAATATTAAAATTAAAGTCGCATTCATATTCAAATTCCGCACTCCGAAATGATTACACGTATTGCCGGCGAGCGACCGAACGAAAGAACGAACCTCCGGCAAGACAAAACGTAACTTAATCAATATTAATGGCCGGCTCCTCCGGCCGCCCGCCGTTTCATATGCAAACTATGCGCCGTCTGAATGCGTATTCCTCCGAACCGAATGCTCGATATGATTTAAAACATCCTGTGCCCCCGAAGGAATTATGCTGTAAAACATCCAGAGAAACAGGAAACAAGAGAGCGCGTCTTCCGAACGTTCGCGTGATATACACACGATTTAATGGTTAGATGAGGAGGAGGATGAAGGGGATGAGAACATACACCCAGCTTTATTACCATTTTACATTGTCGTCGAATCAAATCGACGCGACGCCTGCCACTTTAAAGCCGGATTTGAAATATTCCAAGTTTTATGTGCTCGCTTTAAAAATGAAATTTATTTGGTGGATAGATTGTTTCTAGCTCGTTCCTTTGGCTTATCGATTGTCGTAACGCAGGTAATCGATATTTTGACTTATAAAGTTACTCTTTCTAGTTTCAAAACAAGCTAAAATGTACGTATAAGTAAAGTAAAGATCCCACAACAATCCCACCGCTGCCGCCAAACCGGTCTTTCATCGTGAAAGTATAGTATTTTCTGAATCTACTACCATCTCGTTTAGGTTGCAAGAACCAAACATCATCCATGGGATTTCAAATTCCCTATCTTACCTACTACGATTTGCACAAATACGCGTCCTAACAGAAACTAAGAGCGTAGCCTACTTATTTGCATACGTTTCTGTCAAGTCAAAACAGAATGGTGCTCGTCATGGTGAATAACGTGATCGTACACTTGACAAACTGCAAACTTATTTTTGATCGAATCCCACGGGAATGAATAGCTTCCTGCGGAATTTAGTGTTATAGCTGGAAGCACTCAACATATTTACGTGTAGTGAAGCATCTGCTGCAGTACTCCGCGTTCCGCGACGATGTATTCACGGCTTCCCGTCACGATCTCAGGCTTTTGCCGGCACAGTCGTCGCCGAACTTGAATATTGCAATTAACGCCTCGTCGATTAAACTGCCATGAATAGTTCAGCGGGGAAACGTAATGCTGATTGCGTTCATTAGCGATGCAGCATAATCATCTTTGCCGGAGCATCGACACATGTGCGGTGAATTGCACTTACACACGTTCACACCGCTACCCCCCCACTCTAGAATCGATAGTTGAAAAATATTTTGCTTACTCATATCACGAAAAAAATGTTTCAGTTGCAATGGCTTTCTCGACCTGCATTGACGCTGATGGAACCTCTTATATCGCTTGCACCCATTTTCTGTAAAAATATTGAAATTATTAACCCGACTGTATAAACTACCTCACCTCTTGCAGCGGTGCGGCAGCGATGTCAAGCAACGCGAACCCATTAATCAAGTCCAAATAGAACACGGTGTAGGGTAATTTACAATGGGGTGTGAATCCGACTGGGTCGGGCCGATCACCGCCCGTCACTCCGGGCCATGCGGACACCGCTGTGGCCTGTGACGAATCACCCCTCGCCCGTGCTTTCTCGCCGGCGATTTGGAATTACTACCCTGCGAGAACGCCCGCAAAAACTTGATTCATTGGGAGTTTCGCGGCGGCGAGATTTCACGCCACTTCAATCTTTCTCGCTGCGCTTACCACCGCGAGGCCACCATCCATCGCGTTTGTTTTCGATGTTTCATTCCGGAAAGCTGCAGTAAAACTTACCTGGATCAGCTTAACACATGGGAATTGTATAAAACTGAAGTCACATTTATTACCACTTGATGTTTTCCGATCGATGGGCAATTAACATGAGAGGGTTAATTTATTCATAATTCTTATGGGTGGTATGCTTGCTACTAGATTGGTTCAGCTCGTCTTCTGTGATAAAGGGAAGTCCTGTATCATTTAATTATCTTGTAGGTCAGTTTCTGGCCTAAATAGGTGGACCCCATCTCCACTCAAGTATGCAGGCTTTCAACTACCATCCCGAAAAGTCTAACCCAATTGGCCCGAAGGAACACGTTTGGCCTAAGTTAAAGGCAACTCCATGCAACTAGCCTTCTTCGTACAGGCCAACGTCCCCAGGGGGACATTTAAGTTCTAAACCTTTGAAATAAGACCCGTACATGGTTTGGTAGACGCTCCCTCGATTACGACAGTCCACCTGCAAACTTCTCCCTCATAGGATTTTCAGTCAGGTCGTGAAATGAGCATCCCGGGGAGATCTCTCGATTCTGACGGTCTATCTGCAGACTTGCCCTCCATAAGATTTTAAGTCAGGTCGTAAAAGACGCATCCCGGGAGGCCCCCCATAGAGTTTTCAGTCAGGTCCTGAAACACGCAGCCCGAAAAGTTTTCTTGACTCCGACGTTGCTTCTGCAGCTCCCTCCCTAGGTTTTCATTTTTAGCCGCGTCATGAAAGACGTATCCCGTTAAGGTCCGGACAGGCTTTGGTAGACGCTCCCTCGACTCCGACAGTTCCCCTGCAAACTTCTCCCGATGGTTTTCAGTAAGGTCGTGAAATAGGCATCCCGGGAAGCTTTCTCGACTCCGACGGTCTACCTATACCTACAGATTTTCGCCCCATAGAGTTTTCAGTAAAATCATGAATAACGCTTTCTCGATTACGATGGACCAGCGACAGGCTTCACCCCACTACCGAGCATGTAGGTCTACGTACTTAAGTGAAAGAGAGTACTTACCGTACTTGCCCGGTAATAGCTTGGATTGCATGCTCTCTGTTAAAGGCGAGAGACTCTCTAGCTAAAAAGAAAGCAACTTGCACGTTGAGGAGGCAAGCTACCCCCTATCCAAGTATGCTCGCTCTTAAACTACCGCTTCCACGAGACCAAAACCAATCGATCGAAAAAACAGCCACAGGACAAGCTAGCTGTATCAGCCAATGTTCAGGTTATAACCCTTGCAAATAAAGCCCACGTTTTGGTGGAGTAACTAGAGATTCCCAAGGCGATCCTATCAGATATGCAGACCAGTCTCGAAGGTTGCACCCACATTCGGTTGGCAGGCTTTCTTCCCTACCGGATGGGTCCTAATTTGGTAACCTGCACCTAGACTTCCGCATCATCTGGTAGCACGCATTCGAAAGCACGTGCTACTAGATGATCTGGGGTGCACGCCTCTCGGCACCTCTGGTGAGGCGAGACCCATTCAGTATCTACTAGCTCTGCAATTGAGTGCCTAAACTGATATCTGCAGGTCACTCGTTGGGATGGACCCACCACCCCTAGCTCAACATATAGGCTTTCAACTTCTATCGCGAAAAGTCTAAGTCTTAGTTGGTACTAGTCAGAACCTTGCGGTACGAGCTTTCGTCACCCACAGGAGGTACACGCTTACATCCTACTAAATAAGGCAAATTAGACAGTGGCCAACAAACTCGTCACACTCATAAGAGTCCCGTAGTGTGGCAATGATCCCTGACTCTCCCTTCCACTAGCAGTGAACTCCCGCCTGCGTACAGTAGACTATCTGTATCAGAAAGAAAAGGTGTCAAGTGACCTAATTGAACCAATCATGCGCAAATTTCGACAACGCGGTCATCAAAAGTCAAATCTTATTATGTCTTCCTCAAAGGTGATATACTCCCATCTAGGGTGGAGGATGGAAGACGATTGGCCGCAAGGGATTTTTTTAGTTCGTACTAGTTAGGCCCTCGCGGTACGAGTTTTCGTCACCCGTAGGAGGTTCATGGTTACACTCTACCAAATAAAGCAAATTAGACAATGGTCAACAAACTCGTCACACTCACAAGACTCCCGTAGTGTGGCAATGATCCCTGATCCTCCCTTCCACTAGCAGTGGACTCCTGCCTGCGTAGAGTAGACTCTCCGTTTTAAAAAGGAAAGATGTCAAGTGACCTAATGAAACCAATCATGTGCAAATTTCCACAACGCGGTCATCAAAAATCAAATTTTATATTATGTCTTCGACGAAGTTGACATACTCCCATCGCACTAGTCAGGCTCTCGCGGTACGAGCTTTCGTCACCCGTAGGAGGTTCACGCTTGCGCTGTACCAAATAAAGCTAATTAGACAATGGTCAACAAACTCGTCGCACTCATAAAACTCCCATAGTGTGGCAATGATCCCTGATCCTCCCTTCCACTAGCAATAGACTCCTGCCTGCATGCAGTAGAGTATCTGTATTAAAAAGGAAAGGTGTCAAGTGACCTAATTAAAGCTATCATGTGCAAATTTCGACAACGCGATCATCAAAAATCAAATTTTCTTATTATGTCTTCGGCAAACTTTATATACTCTCATCGAGGGTGGAAGACATGAATGGCTTTTCCCGCAGAGAAATTTTTCTTAGAAGAATTTGCAAAAGTAAAAAGAAACGAGTCAAATACCACGTGATTTTCTTTATCTCTTAAAATTGTCCGCTCTCATTTACATAGAAATCGCCTTTCAGCGAAGGCGATCGTTTTCATAGGAGGGAGGATCAAGAACGCGAGCGGCCACGATTGCATTTCGAAATTAAAACGAAATTCGCCCGAAGTTACATCCGCGATATATAAATAACGGCTCTATATTTTTATCGTGGCGTGTTATGGAAGCGCCCGCCGCCGCCGTAAAAAGTCCGCGCGGTCCGTTGTTCGCTAATGGAGATGAGATTCCGAAAAAAGGATAATAAAATGTTCATCCATCTACGAACGCCATCTGAAAACGATTATCTCTTTCGGAATCATTTCTCATTTCGAAGGCGCGCGGCTTCCTCGGATCCAAAACGGAATGTTTTACTTTTCGAATCGTCGCGCCGCGCCGCGCCGCCGTCGTCGGACGCCCGAAACGGTCTTTCCTCATTCATTTCGATCATCACGTAATATTTCAGTTCCGGCGATGAGAACTTTACGTGCGGATTGATTAAATATAACAGTAAGAATTATAGCCAATCAGTCCTTTCTGGCCCATAAAATATAAAATAGTTTCATTAATTTCGGGGCGGGGATAGAAGAGGGCGGGGATTTATTAGATCGTAAATGAAAGTCACAAAAACTAACGATAAATAAAATTTTTATGGAAATATTGATTTTATTGAATTTAACCAAATTTTTATTTCAAAAGTCGCGAATGTAATGTGCATTCAGCATCGTGTTTACTACTTTTCAAATTCTAACCATAATTAAATCATCCATCCACGCAAATCAAAATCTGAGGAGCTGTTTGGGGTTGTCCGACACCAAATACTCATATACGAGTATAAAGTATCGTTACATGCTAGTGTATAGGCTACCCACACAACGGAGGAGTATGACCTGATCTAGAACAACATACACATGTCCAAACTTTTCTGATTGTTTCTAGTATAGTCGGGATATTTCGTGGTGTTAAATTAAAACTAACGATTGTGTGGTGAGAGATAAAAAAAATGGAAAAAGTTAACCGTCTTGACTTTTAAACGGAATCAAGTCAATGTAAAATTTTACAAGGTACAATTATGTAACTGGAGTTTTTTTCCTTTTTGTACTGAAGCGTAGAAATTGGATTCGATACGGCCCAGTAACGACCCGCCTCCACTCGATCATTAGCATTTAATTGATTTTATATCGAATATCTCCCACTTACCGTAAATGAATGCCGAACATTGTAAAGGAAATTTAATATGACACTCGGAAATTAATGATGCTCGGCGGAACAGAAGAGAACAGAACCCTTTCATTTGGGAATCGCGTTTCGCCTAATTACCCCCCCATGTTCCTCCAAATGGTTTCGTACGAGGGGAATTTCTTACCCAGGCCCAGCGACTCGGCGGAGATTGCTCTATTATGTTGTAACAATAGCCCGAGTCGCGATAGCACAAGCCATTGCAGCAGCTACGACGTCCTTAATTAAAACACAATCAAGATGCAATTTTATCCCGAAGGAACGAACGAAGGCGTGCGGTAAAATTCCGCGGACTCGTTTGCGGTGCTCGAAGGGCAGGGCGCGCGGCGTTTCGGAATGAACGTGATCGATGCCGAGAGGGCGGATAAACGGCTGCGGTATCAATACATGTTCGAGTTCAATTATTGGAGTAAGCCCTGACCCTTTATGCGTTCTCTCATTCACCAGCTTTCATAATCCACGCCAGATTGCTTGTCATAGGATTCCTGATTATTCCCCGGGGTACATTTCCCGCAATTCCCTTTTAATTCCCGAAAGTATTCCATTTTCTGGCACGGCCGACGCTCAACTAAACTTTTCACATTTAATACACGCGAGTTTCATAAGTGCAATATAATTGCAGAAACACTAATTACGCCGCGCTCTTTTTAATGAGACTACTCAGAAATATAAATTGTAACAAACTCACTCGACATCTCCAATAATTTGCATTCCATTTACTATAATTATTATTAATGCCGGCGCAACTTAAGGAATCGACTTTCCTCTAGATAATTACCGTCCCGGTAGGTGTTATTAAAATGTCGACAATGGACGTGATCAATCCGGCGAGCCGCGCGGCGTACACTAATCACGTGTTGGAGGTTTGAAAACACGCAAAGGGTGGAGATCGCCCGGAATCGATTCGACGGCATTATTCAATCGCATTCGATAATATTTACCGATCTTCATCGCGGCCGGATGTAATTTAAAATCAATCGAATACAAAATCTGTTGTGGAAACGTTAATGCGGCCATGTACGTTGGGGATGATTTGTGGTTGGCAGATCGAGTGACACGCCCAGACGTTTTATTCTAAAATTGAACTCGATTCCGAATTTATTCGGAGAAATTAATTCTACCACTTTTCCATTAAACAATATCATGGTTTAAAAAAAAAGGGTTATATGGGAATTAATGTTGTCGTGTAATTGGGACAATTACGAAAAAAATCCATCTGTAGTTGCATAGCCGGATTGGTTGCGTCCACTGGCAATAACCTTGACCTTGGGTAACTATAGATGTGAATTCGATTGTCATCAAATTTTAAATTTAATCTACTTGCCTCTTACTTACCACTGACAGATGACGAGCTTCTGCTGACGTAACGTATCAGCTGATCCCCAAGCTAGCAACAGTGAAGAATGGGTCGGGTTGATTAAGGTGGTAAAATTATTACGGGCGCCAGAAGACAATTTTTCAGCTAAAAACGTATTCGACCAGTCGACCACTCGATTCCAGGTTCAACCTCCTCACCATCTTGGCCTCTATGATTGGTACTGTCTTGCTAAATTCACAATTTTTCTTCTTCTTCTTCTTCCATCTTCCCAGCGCCAAGTGGGTGCATCATTTTGCCCTACCCCACTATCACCCCCTTGATAGTAGTTCTTAAAGCACACTCTTTCCCTTTCTGATCACCCGTGTTTCGCACCAACTTGTTAGAAGTGTGTTAATTTGGGTTTTACTGGATTTGTTCGCAAATTAAAATTATGATCGGACGTAGAGTGTATAATTTTCCTATAAATTGCACTTTATAAGTCGTCTGTTTCTTGAGCTTACCCATCAAGGAATGAATACCTTGACAGTTGTCCATTCACTTTACGTGCCGTACCTGCCCAAGAAGCAACACGTGCAAAATTGGCGCGGAATTGAGATATGACCTATTTGAGATTGTCCACTGGCTTGAGTTGCAAGCCCCGCATCCCATTGGTGAAGGTGAGAAACAATCCGCCTCTCTTCTGCTACAATAATTGATATCAACTAATTAAAGGCGCAGGTTCTGTCGAAAATTCGCTCTTATGCAACGCAGCGTCGCGCAATAGTTCTGAATACTCACATAACTAAGAATGTATCCTGTAGGTCAAGGTCGTTTACGTTTCCCTGCGTGTTGGAGGTAGTAATTTGCAAAGTCACCTCCGATTCAAGCGGGCAAGGCAACTGCTTCCAAAATATCGGTTAAATAACCGAGTACCAAAATAGTATCCGAAAAGAAAGGTACCAACAGTAAAGACATCCAAAAGTAAAAGCCTGAGTTAAAACGAGATATCATATAATTACTAACAAGATGGCGTCACGCCGCTAGCCTAACATTGCCTGAATTTTAATAAAACCAGGTTCTGGCAGGGTAGTGAAAATCACCCCAAACTCGTTTGACGATGCACTAATAAATTCCGATCACGTCGAATGCGAGTTCTTCTAAACTTTCTTAGCAAAAACTCCGATAATCGTAATCACAAGGACACAGCATCACCAAAGTTGAACGAGTAACGAAGCGTTAAAACAAAGCCAAACAGGATGACGCGAGATGATCGCAGATGCCGTCAGCCTCAACCTGTAACGCGCCCGACTAAAATCCTTGTTTGTTGACTGTTTAAGGACAAGTAAACAAACAATAAAACTGTCCGAACAAAACAACAATTAAATTTATTGCCAATTTAAATAACTGGACTTTCGGGCCCAGATTCCCGAGAAAGGTCATCCGAAATGTTATGACTCGAATGGAACATGCCTCCCTATGTCTACGCTAAGTCTGCTGCTTAAGATTTATTGCGGCGTTAAGAAAGGCTGCGGTTAACCTACTTTTGTGTTACGGCTGAATGACTCTTGCGGGGAATCCGCGATAAATAATAATACTTTTAAATGCGGCTCATAATCGTTGCTAATCTGGACCTACGTTGTGATAACTCAGTTCTTCTTGGTGCGTCAGGAAATAAGTTGAAAGAACAAAGGAGCTAATTACGTTAAATAAAATACGAAGTTAGATTTAATTAATTATTTATTGAAAAAAAAAAGGTAAAAACTCCTTGTAGCAATGACATTTTTAAAATATCTGGTGCTTGTTTGAAACAGGGCAGACTAAAGCGAAGGACTTCAACTCGCAACGTAATTTGATATCTTTCTATAACAGACATGTACCTGCCATTTAGCGCGAACAAAATGTAAAGAAAATCTAAACGAACACAACCCAAACTGTCAAGCAGACTTGTTTTATGATGTCTGTGACTGTAGTGCCATTTGCATGGTGTCCTAAGTAATAGAATTCTCAAACTTTCTAAGCGGTATATAGCCTCTTGAGAAGGGATAGAGCGTCGCCCTTAAATATCCGGTCGCATTTTTACAGCGTACAGTTCGAACACGCGTTTGTTATTTGAAATTAAACATGCAATAATCGACTTTTGTTTCGACAACAATTTCGCGATCGTTTCAAACCAATCAGAAAATGCCCATATTAGGGAGTTATCAGGGTTGGCCACAGTAAATTTTAAGTTGACTAAAATTTCCAAATATTGCCAACCTATCGCTTACGCGATTTGAAGCTATAACAATGTTTGAGCCGAAGATCTTCCAGGGACTTAGTCGAGCTGCATTGGGCAAGTTCTAGCACTTCTTAGCTTTGGTCAGTTGATTGGGGAAGTGGGGTAGTCAAACTCAGAGTCCCCTTTCCAGCTTCTGGTGAGGTCACGTAGGACGCCGACCCATGTCTTCCACCTACTCTACGAATGAAAGTCAAACCCTTTCAACAAATATTCAGTTATTGACCATCTCCAGAGGACGACTTCCGCCCGCTTCAAGCTCAAAATGTTTTTAGCATCCTGTGGATTTGTGGTAACGTATAAATTGATGAAATGAGAAGTGCGGTAAACAAGCGGATTCCAAAGTATAAATGCGCTACTAGAGTAATGAAGATCACCAACTCGGCACTAGGATAATGAAGATCACCAAACCGACGTTAGACTAATGAAGGTACCCCAACTCGGAACTAGATTAACGAAGATCACTAACTCAACACTAGGCCAATGACGATCACCACGAACGCTAGCTTCTCATTGCATAATATCTGGAAGCATTGTGACGAATTAAATTAAATAAGGGACGTAGCTGGATACAATATTTATTTTTTTTTAATCTGTGGTGGTTGCCCAACGGGGTCCTAAGTCAAAGACTTGTCAGGACCTCAGGAGCGGGAGTGTATTTAAGTGTGTGTAGAGTGTTCCATGGCTTTGTTACTTCCAACCTTCTCGCCGTGTAAGGGGAAGCAGTGTCGAATTTTATCCCCGACACTGAAGGGTGCCTGAAGTCGATACCGACCAGCCCCGAGAAAAATCCCGAGTGCGCGTGCGGTTCGAACCGACAACCATGCGATTGCAAGGCCGGTCCCTTACCACTGGACCGTTCAGGCGTTAAATATATTGAACATAACTAAATTAAGATTAACTTACATGTTCGGTCAGCCTAACACCACACTTTAACAAAAAGAGAGCTTACATGCTCTGATAACAACTAGATGATGATCTTAATTGAATCTGATTTGAGGTTTTTATATAGTTTGGGAGTCAAACAATTCCGACTATTAACGAGGGGGGAAAGATGTTCGTTTGGTTGCGCTTCAAGCAAGAGGCTTATGCAAACCTGCATGTGAGTCATAATTGAAGTCGCGCTTTGTTTACGTTACGGCGACGCGACGCTCGGACGCTTGTTTACATTATGCTTGTTAACGTTTGTTACATTATCCTTGTCACGTATGACGGTCCACACGTCACGATACGTTAACCACACTATAGCGAAACAATAACCCCATACGATTGAGGACGAAACGTCAGCAGTTCAACACGGGGGTGATTCTAAAACCAATTGGTTAATCCGGACGAAAAATGTTGAAGTAGTCTTGAATAAAATAGTTGACCTTCGGAATGATTTTCCCGAAATACATTGTGGTCATTTATTCAAAATACCATCCCAATAAAACGTAACTAATTGCCGAAGGGGATCTCGCAACGGCGTAATAGGTTGCGTACGTTAAAGCAAGGCATTTAGGAGCAAATCCCCTCGGGTTGTTATACTAATGGTTAATGACCGGCCGTTCGGTACTTAAAATTACGGAAAGGAATAGATAGAAATGCGTGGATTTTACTGGCGCAGCGCCGTAACTCTCGACTAAAAACGCCCGATTTCACTTATCCTACCCCTATCGGTGCCACACACACATACGCACATAGGTACTTCGATAAAATCATAAAATCACCGATGCGATGCGATGAGATGCGTTGGTTAACATAAAATGTGATTACAAGCAAGGGACGGAACGTGTTGGCTTTACAAATGAAACGGACCCGATGTGTTTGCTTTGCTTACGATGATATTAAATGATATTTACAGTGTCGAATTATATTTTGCGTCGCTTGCACAGTTTTTAGGGGTAGTCGAAACAAAACCGGGGCGGGTTCGTCAAGTATCGGTGATGGAGCGTACAAAGAACGTAATGAAGATATACGTTATTGGATCCATAAATCAGGGATTTGATTTGTGTTTGCGGTAGTTTCGGCCGTGCGATAAATCAATGCACTTTCCCACGGGACCGCGGCGACATATCAGCGGTTGGCGGATGTTCGCCTGACCCGCCCCAACTAAATCATCCCGTGACACTATTAACTTATAAAAGCCGAAAAATTATTTTATTGGTGGCGACCCATGTTACTTGCGTCGTAAAGCTGTCAATTTAAAAGAAAGAAAGAAAGTCACGGCATACACCTACATACCTACTTCCCACGATCACACCAGGTTATCAATTTCCAATGATCTTCCCCTTTTTCATTAGATGTCTTGGCTCACTTTTTTCTTATACTGGTGTTGTTACGTTCGTTTTGGTAAATTTAATTTTCAAGGCTACATTTTTGTTTAATTTTCGTAGGTTGGTAATTTTCCGCACGTTGGCACAACGTTGCACTTCTCTTATCGACCTCTTTCTCGATCCGACATTCGCATGGGCGGTTGGTTATCAGTGCTTGTCCGTGTTTGGTTAAATTTCGCTAATGGAGCCTTAATGCTCTACTTCTGATCAACCGCACCCGTTTTGGTTTTGGTGTTTCGCAAATTCTAAGAGGCGATTGTCTGTTGAAGGCCGTTTTATACGGTAAGTTGTTTCCACGTGTTTAAAATGGTCACCGTGTGCACGTTGCATATTTGTTTTGTAGGCTTCTATCGTTTACGTTAGATTTTTGCCGTGCCTCTGTCGATACTTGTACAATCTCATCGTCACCGGCAGTTTCAATGCCGGCCCTGTTAGCATCTCTTCCCCTGGGAACGTTCTAGAATCGTTGACGTCATATCTGTCCGTGACGTCATTGCGACATCGCCGTCTAGACCCGAACAGCTGATGCCAATGGTTGAACACATCATGTATTCCGCCTCCAGGTACTTCACAGTGTACTGATATTAATTGTTGACCACGTTACTTACTTACTTATTCCAACAATAAACCTAAGTGTATACATTTTACTCCTGCGTTTCTCTTTGGGGAATGAATATTGGAGACGGCCCTTCTGGTCTTGTCAAGAGGTCATTGGGAGTCTTGAGCTCTTGGTTTGGGGTTAACTTGACTGGCGCCCCGGAATATTTTTTGTGTGATCGACTGACGTTTCAAGAGACTGTCTGTCCCGTTCTGTACCGTTCTCCCCTTCGGGGACAGAGGCTGCAGTTCACCAAAAGGTAAATCTGTTTCTGCAGGTGAGTTATTGCATACCATTATCGTTTTGGTTGTCGTTTACTTCGCGCAGTAACCCAAAACAAGCTGTTACCTCCAACGTGGACAAAACATATCAATTGGCCACGAGGGGTAGCAATGTATGCAATTAAAAAATAAAGGTACAACTTGCTCTAGACAAATCACTTTCAATGTCATGTACAAACCCATTTGCACGTCGCTATTCCGTGATTAAGTAACATACTACTCCGTTGTCCGCCTAACTGAGTGTTTTGTTTGTCATTTTACTTCGCAGACGCATTTGAACCCAACTTTGAAGTGTAGACTCCCTTTCGTTGGATGTCAAAAATTGGTGACTAACTGTGTAGGCGTCTGAAACCCTTTGTTGATTGGTTTTTGAATTTTTTGAGTGTGCGTTTTCTCAGCGACCGTATTCACGTACGTATTTGTTTATTTATTTTAAATCTGTTTTAAATCTGTTGTGACCCCGACTCGCGTTCACGCATCGACTCAGCGTCGCTCCGATTTTTATTTTATTTTAAACTTTTCTTAAACACACAAGACCTCAAAGTAACCGCAAATCATATTTGAACTTCCACCGGGCGTCACTTGCTCCGTTTCTTCTTTGATACAATCCGATATCCGACATTATAATCCTGATTTTTGGACCGTCCTGTTACGGTTTAAAAACTCGTTATAATTATTTCTAGTATTTCGGGTAACCCTGTATTGTGTGGGAACCAAAATATGTTACCTGCTTTTCTTTCGTTTCATCAGATTTCAAAATATTGCTTTGTGGGTTGAACGTACTGCTTTGTATCTCGTGTGGCTCTTCTTTTCAGGGTGGATTCTTCGAAATGAATTTTTGTGGACTTCACTTTCAGTCAGATTGTCGAAATGGAAAAGAATATGTGAAATTGTGTGTAGTGTAGTGTGTGTGTAGGGGTGTTTGTGTGTGTGGGGCAAATATTCCGATATCATAGAAGGGATCGGATTCACCAGACCTAGCGTTAAATGCTGAACAATAATCCCTCTAAGATACCCGATATATTTGTTAGAGAAGAAAAAATCCAATTACAGTCAGTTCGAAAATTCGCGGAATTAATTTCAAATTTCCAGTTCGCGAATTTAATTTACATGTTGCTCGGTTGAAATCTAGACGAGGAATGCTCCTGAAACGACGCACACGCCCTTTTATAGCTGTAGATCCGTGGACAGTCACCGTCACCATGGCAACCATCAACATTCTGGCTTGGAATCCTCGAACCCGGTGCGCATTTTGCCTATGACAGTTTGTTTGTTTACAAAATACGAAAATACGCACATTTTTACATAAAATACAATAAAGTGATTGAAATTAATCTTTACAACATTGTTTAGATTATAACTCATCTGGTGCTCTTTTCTGATTTTTCATAATTACGATGATTATTTCTTTTTATTTTATTGTGCTCAGGTAATTATCACTGCATTATGTTATACGGAAATGCTCTATTTCACTCACTCCCCTGCATCCTGCGTAATTCGACTGTCGTCCCTTAACAACCCCCCCCCCTTGTTGTGTTTGTTCGTCAGCACCGGAGCTTCTACGAACGAGTCAGTCTTTCTGCTCAAAGCCTAAAGTGCACGTCGTCGTTTCTTAGGCTCTATGGCCATCTTGTGTGTTCATCAGACTGGAACGTTTGATTGAATAGTGAACGAAAGATATTAACCCGTGATTTGACAGAGGCAGATCTAGGCAGTTGTAAAGGCATTCCTTTATGCTTTCCGAAGCCTGACTTCTGCACTTAAATTTTGGCAAGAAAGTTCTGTACGTAATAACATTGTTTCTTTCCTCGCTCTTTTGAATCAGGCTTTCATTTGGGGCCAATCTTCGTTGGTACGTTTTGGTGCTGTAGTTGAAGACACTCGTCGTCTCGGTGTAAGGCCGTTCGGACTTGTTTCCGCCAGCCTGTAATTGACTGCCGACGACACGAGAGGGAAACACCACCTTGAGACGTGTGATGACGTTCTAATCCTTGATATCCGGACGTCTTCAACGGTACTTATGCAGCCAACGTGAAATTTGGTGGAGGTAACAGAAGGTTGGATCTTCTGATTTATTTTGTAACGCCGTTTACGCGTGCATGTAGTCTTATTTAATTTTGCTGGTTGCAGTTCATTTTTGTAAACGAAAAGCGGATCCGCACTTCGTGTTTTGAACGTCAGAGTTTTGCGTTGTTCGTTTGCGACCTTTTAATAAGGATTTGAGGATCCCTTTTGTTTTATAAATAAAGACAAGAGTGTAGCAACTGGTGACCTTCATCTAATTTTATTTATTGCCGCCTTTGTTTTCGGGTTACGTATGATCTCGACCCGTCCCATTGAGCGTAGCCGGCAATGTGAGACGAACTTAATTTGCCCGCCCAAGCTTTGCAGCCTTCCGGTAGGGAGCAGTTCTCTTTCCATTTTGTTCTCAGGTACATTTGTAAATTTCACCGTTGTTTGAACTTTCATCAATCGGCGATCTTGTACATACCTACTCTAGTGGATAACGGAAACGGCCCTCTGTGAATAAAATCGTCATTTATTATAGCGAATTTTTAATAACATGCGGGGGCTCACACGTTGCTTAGCGGTCAACAACATCATGTCACGATGACAAACGTCAAGATGACAGATTCGAGCAAGCAAACAGACCAATGATGCAAGTTACCTAATCCCCACCACAAAATAAGGGTATAAAAGGAAGAACACGAGCACCAGTTCAAGCATAGATAAGAGTTCAAGCCAGTATTGCTTGTGGTGAATAGTCCCGCAAGACTCACTGCTGGTGCTGTATAGTCTGACAAATTACACCCGCTGGCGCTGTCATAGTCCGCCAAACACCATATACCTTACACGGTGGTGCTGAATAGTCCGGCAAATCGTACACCTTATACATCTACACATATTTCACCGGAGGTGTTTGTGATGTTTCTTGATGTCTGTCATCTTGACGTTTGTCGTCTGTCATCATTTATAAGTCCACAAAAGGCCAACGAAGTAGATCCAGAAAAGAAAGGTGTCCAATCCTGAATCTGAGAATAAATAAATTCAATGTTCGTTGTGTTATTACATGAGGTTAAAACAAGTTGGAGATATTCCGAGGGTGTTCCAGGGCAAGCTTTGTATTGCGAATTATTTACTTTTCCTAATTCTCAACTGTTCCATCTTTACGGATGATATTTACAGGAGTCACACTAAATGCCTTTA
Source organism: Dorcus hopei (assembly GCA_033060865.1). Lineage (NCBI taxonomy): Eukaryota > Metazoa > Arthropoda > Insecta > Coleoptera > Lucanidae > Dorcus > Dorcus hopei. Next base: position 42,401,716 of record CM065423.1, on the reverse strand, counting down.
GAATTTGGAAACCCTCATCCCCCTCTTAAAATATTCAAGCGCCAGTTTCGTTATTATCTGTTATTATTGTTCCCATTGTCCAAGAGTAAACCTGGAACCCCTAATACGTCGGCCGAAATTATTCCAACTCCGCAGTTAACCTGGTATCGAGTTGGAAATGAATTGCGGGGGTCGAGCGGGCTCGCCATCTCGGTCCATCCTCTCCGATAGAGAAGCAACAACGCAGTTTACAATCTTTCACGCTCGAGTTGGCGTGCTTATACACCATCTAATAGACGTAGTAGTTTCTCTTCTGCACAGCATCAAGCTACATTAACTTCGTGCTACTTTCAAAGGAAGGAACGAATTTATCTCCCGGCCGTAGTAATGCGATAGATATTTCGGTTCGTTATTAGCCGGAATGGATTGGGGTAATACGGTGGAAGTAAATCCCTCGTTTTACATTCAAATTTAAACAGACTTGTATTTTATTACATAATAGGTACTACCTACCGTGATCAAAAATGTTTTCCCCTACATCTTTAACTTCTGATAGTGGATGGGCTCCTACAAAACAAAAATATATACCGTGAATATATCTTATTCTGCAACATGCAAAATACACGTATCCGTTTGTTGCTAGAGTAACGTAATAATTAAATGACAGCAATGTATTAAAACGTGTATTTTATTTTGAAACATATTTTGTTCCATTACTTTATTTCTCCTACGGGCAAGTTCGCGTTTACGCTCGGAGTACGCTCTGATGAAAATTGTGAGGGAGAGCGATTGCGTTTCACTGCATGTAAGGTAAGAGCGATAAAAAGAAACGCTCCGATCGATCCGAGCGTAAACGCGAATTCACCCTATGTCTCAAAATAAAATACACGCTTTAATACATTGCTGTCATTTAATTATTACGTTATTCTAGCAACTAACGTATGTGTGTGTTTTGCATGTTTCAGAATAAGATACATTCACGGTATATACAGTTAATGGATTATAGGTAACATGTAACGCTATTAGGAATTACATTTGCCCAAACAATTTATACCTAAGGAATACCCATGACTCTTCAATTATACTGTCCTATTGTAGCTTTCCTATGATTTAAAGCATCCTTCATAAAACAGAGGCGTGCAGATACGAATTTAATTGGAATTGAAAACTGATAAAATAATAATAATAAACGAATGAAAACTACGTGTAGAACTCTGTTCATTAGTACGAAGTAAAAGAAAAAGAAAATCATAAATTATCTAAACTTCCACTGTTTAAGCTCGCGTATCGTCATAAAACTACAACTTCTCGCAGATTTCGCCTTATTATTCCGGCAAACTTTCGCTGATTAAGGAAATTTAACATCTGCTTTGCTGCAGTCTTAATTGAATATCGATTCCGAACCGCGGTCGACTATAAATTGATTAAAACTTTCGCAGCGGAGATTTTAATGCTCAAAGAGGACGGACTTTAATTCCCTACTTCTCGCAGTTCTTTTCTGTTCGCGTAATAAAAAAGATCCTTTGAAAACGCAACGAAAAAAATCGGACCGTCGACGACAGTAATGAATGAGATTCGGAATTTAAGAAATTACTTTGTAAAAAAAAAGTTTTGCATAAGTATAGGCAACCCACGTAACAGGCGAGTTTTCTAGCCTGTTCCAGTGATTCAACAGTAAATAATCATCACCAATTGAAAGTGGACAAATTTGATTTAAAATACATATATATCAAGCTCACTAAGTCTAATTTTAACTTTGCAACAAATTTCATTTAAGTCCGACGTTATATTATCCTGTTATCTCAGGTAATGTTAGTCAGTTAGTACTCTAGCTCTAACATAATTATGATGATAATGCTTGCTTACGTGAATTAGAAATTAGTTCTAGGCGTCTACTTCTACTCTACGCAAGCAAACATGGTGTGCACATTTATGTTTGTATTTCTTTGCGCTCATTTTGAACGTGTAGAGGATGAGTTTATGAGCGTGCAACGGTGCAGGTGTCTTTCGGTCACTGGAAGGTCAGGCGGGCTGATACCGCATCGATCGCTTTGCGACCAATTCTTTGCTCTTTAAAATAAACAAATCTCTATAAATACAGAATACCGGTTTGCTACACTGCAATAGCTGGCGAAAAATCAATAAACTCCACACATTTAGTACAAGAATAAATAAACAATCTGGGATCTGCGAAAGCAGAAGGAATAAACTAAATTAGCCGAAATTTTATATTCGGGTCGCAGATAACATAAATTCCAGTCGTGATTAGTGGAACTCGGAGAGGCGGAAAGGCGTAGAAAGTTTGAAACTGAACGATACCAAAAGTCTCGCAGCTCCTCGGTGGACGCCTAACGCAGGAAGCTTGTAAGTACGCCAAGGCGATGACGAAGGGGAATACGGCGTTTCAAACCTCTGCGGAAGATCCGGCTCGTTCTGTGATAACGAGGTCCAGAACAGCTCGCAGTCTGAAATAAAAGGGAGCCGGGCAGCGAGCTCTAAAGCGATTTGTACAGTGGTAAAGCCGTGACTTCCGCATGCAAGTCCGGGTACGATCCCGTATTGCTTGCTGAATAAACGGAAACGAAACTATTAACACAAAATCGCGGGACAGAAACCACGAACGTTAAAGAAAAGAATTAAAAGAAAACTTACTTACCAAAAAAAAAAATTCCACGTGCCGTTGAATGAGAAATCAAGAGAAACGCATCCGCAGTAGCGATGGGGGAAAATTAACAACACCCCGACTTTCACCTGTGGTCACGGATCATTTTGCAAGCTTACTTGCGATAAATTCTTGAAAACCAAAAACAGGCTGCCTCAAACAGGTGTGAATTGTCACGGCACAAAATGCAAAGCGACCAACGCCCGATGCCGGAAGTTAAAAAATCATCGATCATTCTGGAAGGCAGGCAAGTCAACTGCAATTCCTGTGAATTGACCAGACACGCGTCAGGGAAATTTGAACCAAAAACTATTCCGCGGGGAAAAGGGGCAACGTACGCAAAACCAAACTCTGCACAAAAAAAAACAGGGTCTATGCGACTAATCGATCACATCGGAAATCGATGGGAAAATCCTCTGTTGCCGCAACAAGTTGGCAACACTACCTAACCTCGTATTGTCATCGAGCAACTGTAATCAAGCCAAACGTCTCAACAGATTCCGGGGCTCCCAAAAGAGTTATCGCTGCGAGGAAGGCACCGGCGAGGGGCAGCGACCGTAAATGCAAAGCGCCGCACGGATTACGACGACAACAAAGGTAAGCGGCCAAAATACAGGTTGTTAAAAGAATGTAACTCAACCACGGGGGTCTTGAAGTGCAAAATACGGAAAGAAAACGTAACATCTCTTAATCTATAAAATATGTCATCTCTTTCTTCACTGACGGATGATTGAATTAATCACGGCCGGATTTTTATATTTCGATGTTTAGAGACCAACTGTAAATACAGAAAAGTAACGTTGAAAAGTCAATCCGAATAAATGAAATTAATTGCTCCGCAAACAAACAAATTATTAACGCCAGGATTGTTGACTTCATTCGCAATCGGTGGCACGGAATATTTCCGCCGAAATGTTTATTTTTTTACGCAAAATTATCTCCTATTTATCGTGTTATTTTGTTTCCGCAGTTGCTTTAAACAAATACAAACAAATTGGAATTTAATTTTTCCAATAACGAATTAATAAATTCAAATCGGTTCACCCTGCATGTAACCATGAAAGACGCAAAAAATAATCCGCCCGTCTTTCCCACGACCTCGTAAAAAGAAAAATGACGGCCTGACCAAGAAGTACCAAGCAAGGGTGAGCTTACGCTTAATGCGAAACATCCCCCCTTTTCTTTCAGTCGGCCCGTACTCATGTAACCCCTTGATATGTTTACGTGCGAAACTTAAGCAACAACGCCAAAGATGTGTCATTAACTTTGCTGCCTACCTGTAGGTTTGCAAATTGTGTGCGAAGTGACTTAAGTCTCCACACCGCTCGGCGTAGCTCGTGGAGAAGGGAGGGTTCGACGAAACCCCAATGCAAAAGGTGGGCAAAAACGATTTAAAATAAAACGCACCAGCTAAGCACACTTGTTTATATTTAACTTGCTCAAAGAACTTCAAATAACGAACATTTAACAACGGAACATAAATAAAAAAGTAACACATTAAAATAAATCCGTACCACAGATCTGTGCTTCGGTCACACGTACGGTACAACTCTTAACACAACGACTCCGCCAGTATAATTTGTTCAACCACGACTCCGTAAAGATAATAATAAACTAAAGTTATCCCGACCTTCGTATCCATTCAGAAGATCCAGCGTCCGTTGTAGGTCACTGTCAAACGTCAACAAACCCGGAGCGTCCTCCCGCGGTGAATCGCAGAGTTAGTCAAGGGGTGACCAAACCGCCACGGTCGCGTCGTATTCCCGGACGAGTCCACTCCTCCAAGGTAAGGCGGGAAGGCCCGCTCAGAAAGTCCCTGCTTGATACGGGAATCTGGGCCTCAGACAAGAAGTCCGGAACCGAGCTACCACCGGGATTAACTAGCAGTCCAATTAAAGTTGAAGTAGAATATGCAGTGGTACTTGAAGTAAAACGTGAATCGGAGTCAAAATTAAAATCTTGGAAGTTAAATCTGAACTTGACTTTAAAGCTTAACTTGGATTTAAAGCCTGGGGGAAAAGAAAAACGTGTTACAGGGAGGGGTCACTAAAAGAACAGCCAAAACCATACCTGTTCCCTTGTTCGGGGTAGGCCTTTGAGAAACCGCATTGAAACAGCTTGTGGGTCACTCGGCGTGCTTTAGCAAATCACGGAAATCCGTTTCTAATTTCAGCCACACTTGCAGTGGGAAACTAAACAGCACAAACTTTAGGCTTGCACGAAAACAATCGACCGCACGGCTCGAGGACTGTCAAGATACTGACCAGCAAGCGACCGCGCCCTGCTCCATCACATGCTCTGGCAGACGGAAATCGTTACTCAAGAAACACAGTTTAAACGGGGACGCGAGTGAGACGGAGATATGTAGTCTGCCTGAAGTAGGTAACAGCGGACAGTTCAACTCACGCAATGTTGTGAAATATGGTGCAATGCGACGACCGGCACGTACGCCGTATTTCCCACGCTGGTACAGGGTGTACGGAAAATTATTATGAGTAACTTGAATGGATTTCTCAACCGTAACAACTACCCAGATTCAACACGGTGCAGACGTGCTTTGGGGGCCTCTCCTACATATTACTGTTTCTTCTCTCGAAATGTAAGTGTTTGTACGCTATGCTGTAACTAGGACGAGAAGACCACCGAAGAATGTGCAGCTGCAAATCAGTCGAGCGAAACATAAACATAAGAATTATGTAACGTATGACTCACCCGCGATGCACCTGCAGATCCCAATGCAAATATCAAAGCGTATGATTCATTCGTGTGCCGTGTGCAAATCTTAAATGTCAAGGTATATGACTCATCTATGTGCATAGATCTAAAGCCAAAAGTCGAGCCGTGTGCAAAGATGTCAAGACAACAATTGACGTAATACCCCGGAAACAATACGCGACAAGCCGAACGTTAGTGGTATAATTAGTGTAGTCATGTAGTCATGTAGTCTGTTTGTCTGTAAGTGCCCAAAATAAGATGTAAGTATTTGTAGTTGTAATTAATTGTTAATAAATGTTTTGTTATACTGAGCTACGACCCTTATTTCATGTTACTTAAATTATTACCGTAACAATACTTTTATTTACTTTAAATTGTAAAGTCTTTGAGGCCCAAAAGTAATTTGCCCTTGCTTTTTCTTAATTCATCAATCAGCTGCGAAAAGCATAGCTTCAAAATTTCCTCCTAGAATAAATATCTCCGGCGTGAAATCCTTACAGAGTTAAAAGGCAGAGTGCAAGTTAACAATACCCCTCCGAACGTAAATTTGAAGTCGTCCTGGGGTTGTTTTCAATTTCCAAACGCGCCTCACTCTTGTGCCCACAGCGTTTAAATTTTCCTTTACGTATGGCAGCTCAAAAGTGGGCAGCAATAAATTAGAATGTGGGCGTGCGATTTTATACCGTCGTAAAATGACCTCGATGGATTTGTCCGGTCGCTTATTTTTCGGCAGAGACGCTGAGCGCGTAAAGAAAAAGTTAAACTCTGCGCTCGATGATGCGGGTAGATAATTCCCTCGCATTTTCGAGGGGGGACGGGGCTATAGTAAATTTCCCATGGTAGAATTGGGCCCAGTTGTGGGACCGATGAGATGGACATTTAGTGGGGATGTGTTCGTGAAATCGCCAGGGATGTACCGCAAATTGGACCGTCCTAACGTAATATCCGGTGCGATTAAAACGGATAACATCGAGAACTGCGTGATATACCGGATGAACCGACGTATTAAAATGGTCGAATCAAAAAATATTGTCTTCGTATAGCCGGAAGGCCCAAGCGCGTGAATCTGAAGTCTAAGGGGCTTTGAACTTTTCAAAGTTGACGACGGCCGAAAACCCGCTGACATCGGAAATAAAGAAAATGACAGGGCGACTGAAAAAAATAAAGGAGAAATAACTGCGCCAACTCGGCATCGATTTTTAAACATCTGCATCGCCCCGATAAGCACAAATAACTGAAAATCCAGTACGGCAAATACGCCACCACCACCACTACAGCTAACAGCATGTTTGCTCGGAAAGTATTCAATTTACTCGTTACAATTGAATTCTGGTCTCTTATTCCATTCACTTCTTAAGTATATGCACAGCATACCTCCGTCGCGTCGCATCGACTGTTGACTCATACATAAAGCCTGGATCTTTAAGCAATTGCCTAAAATTTTATTTAAGAAAAAACGTGGGCAATTAAGACAATTTTAATTAGAATGAGATGTACATTTTTCGTAAGGGGTCCGAGCGACAAACTTTGTTCAAAATAAAGTAAATAAGCCACGCGATGAAGACCCTGAGCACGTGAGAACCTCACCCACGCAAGGTAGCGGGGCCAGTCCAAAAACACCTCGCAATCCCTTGAGGGTAGGCAAGTTAAGTCACTCCGGTGAACTAAATGACCAGAGGCAAAAGGTGGACTCACATTGTTGCCACCACCTGGCAGTCGCAAATTACGAAAGGGGCTCGGGAAACTATAAATCTCAGGTGATAAGGGGTCCAAGCGACTAACTTAGTATTTCATAGTGTATCTACTTAAAAGATGATGAGTTTTCCTTTCCCCTGTTTTTCAGAATTATTTATGGCCCAAAATCTTTGTCCAATTTTTTTTTTTATGTTTAGATAAACTGCTACCTACCTGAAGGCTGTGGAAAATTATGGAAGGGCAAACTAAGATCATCCTAAATGCCGGCTAACTCAACGGGACGGGCGAGGTCATACATAACCCCAAAGTAAAAGGGCAGTAAATTAAAAATAAAATAAATCAAAGCCATCACCAGTCATTACACACCTCTCGGTATTAGTGCATCGGTTATGCATGTAACAAAACGCAGGATTAAATTAAATGAACGATAAACAACCTAGAACGTTCAGCAATGTTAAAACACGAAGCGCGGATCCGCTTTTCGTTTACAAAAATTACCAAATAAATTTGCAAACTAATTACCACATCAACGCCTCAATCAACCATTCGGTACATTGCGGCACAATTATAAATCCTTACAAAGAAAATAAAAGAATCCAACCTCATGTTGTCTACGCATACGTCAAACTTTATTTCTGTCCAGAATTAGACGTCCGAGTGTGAAGTGTCACAGTCAAGGGGCGGCGTCAATATGTCGTTCAGCGCCTCCATGTGAAGCCTCCTTAAACCCCAAATTATAAGAACAAAAAACAACGTTACAACCCAAACCATGCAGAGAAATCGTTTGCCATAAATACCTGATTTAATAGCGGAGATCGGACTTCGAGAAGCAATAAAAGATGCTCGTCTTTCACGTAGAGTGCTTCTTATCAAATCGCGGAGTAAATCTCCGTTTGTTTACCTTTCAAGTACTCATAAAATGGCCAGATTCAGAAAAAAATCAAATGCGTGTGATAGAATACTGACGAAGTCCTGCGCGCAACGAGTAATCTAGAGAGGAAGAGAAGTCACATGTCCCAAACTGGCCAATCACCCACTTTCTGGAAAAATCGATACGAACGAACCGAAAAGAATCCGGGGATTGATGCAATCGGAATCACGGTTTCGACGGCCATCTTAGAAGATTTTAGATTCTAACAGACTTTTATACGTAACGGAATTATACACTGCAACAAAACTTCCGGATTTCGGACATTGTCCACGTTATTTCTGACTTCCGGTGACACTGCTTTACAAATCTTCTTCTATCGACGTTTCGCACTTTATTATAGGGGCACTTTCTCAAGGTTACTGCTCCTGCTGCTGTTTTTTTTTTGCTGACGCTGCTGCTGCTTCGTAGTAACTTACAAACTATTGAAGGAGTAATAATGGACAAATAAACTAATAAATGGCGGCAGAAGAAGATTTGTGAGGGCGAGATACCAGGCAGGCTTTAGTTCCTTAAGAGAGACAAATAAAAAAAATTAATTTATTGATGACTTACCTCATTTTCTGCTCTTTCAGGAGACCAATGGCAGAAGAAGAAGAAGAAAGATTAACGTGGTTCCAGCCCGAGTGTCCAAAAGTACTGATGGACAAGTTTTCGTTTAGTGGAAAAAAAATATCGACATTGTTCCAGTCCAATCTGCCAACGGACGAAGACCACCAAGTCTTCATAAAATACCAACGAACATCGTTCGCGAAGTCTTCCTCTGATAGGAGAAGAGGTTACCCTGGAAGTCAAGAAGTACCAATGGACATCACGACGTCTTCTTCTGGTAGAAGCAGTACCAACGAGCTTTCAGTCTGGAAGTCCAGAAGTTTCAATGGATAGAGGTCGAGAAGTCCTCTTCCAATAGAAGAAAGAATATCAACGTAGTTTGAGTTAGAAAAGCAAGAAGAAGGTATTAAACACCAAGAACTGGAGGGAGAAGTGCTATTTCTCTTACATGCTTTGAATAAAGAACTTCTTCTACAACGAAAAATAAAAAGTCAGTAAAAAACACAGCCATCGTTTTAAAAGAGATGAAATACAAGGTCTTCTTTCTCCTTTTCAATGATTATTTTTTCCTTTTTAGTTTAAACTTTTCGTTAATCGGTAATTACATTGTATTTCCATTTTTTTGATGATCTACTTCGTTTCCATCCAAATCCACAAGACCGATGGGGGAAGCTCTCTTGCAACTTTGTCTCAATTTTGGATCTTTTTGCTTTGGTTTTCTATTCCTACTTGAAGATTTAGTCTAAGATCTATACCAGATATACAACAAACCTGTCCATAAAATCATCTAAGGCCAAATCTTTTTGTTAAGAGTAGAAGAACTGATTTCCCTAAGAAAGGGGGAAAAGTTTATGGTAATCCACTTGATTCTTGCACGCTTTCTTCTCAATTATACTTTCTGTGTGCCTTTGTTAGCTTCACGCAAAACTCTTTAGCTTTCTTTGTTTGTCTTTTCTTGTTACTTTTAGATTACAACAAAAAATGTGCCACCAGACCATATAATAGAAATAATTAGTAAAAGAAAACGGCACTGATAGAAATATCCACAACTTTTTTAAACGGAATATCAAAATTCTAGATGCTATCATCATTTATTAATCTGCCCATAAAGTAAGAAAAACGTACCAGAAGTAGAAATATTAAAATATAATACAACAAAATAAATAAACAAAATAATTCAGAAAGATACAAGTCCCCAACTTTTGGTTATCCAAACGTCAAAATGTCGTCCGTCGAGATTAGGCGTAACAGGAGCGTCGCATCATTCCACAAATGTCAATTTGGCTTCGGGGCAACGAAATCGGAATATGGTGGAGGAACGGCTTCTAGTTACCACTTTCGTTTCCACGGAGTGCGCCCTCCTGCAGTGTCTGACGCGATAACACCCCGCGTTGACAAAATTCAAGATGGTCGGCCAAGATCCGTTTGAAACGTCGCCGTCAAACCTTTCAGCAAGAGCGTACAACCACGAGGACGATCGCCAAGCAGCTCTCTTACTCAACGGAACTCCGATGAAACGTTCGGAATAAATGGGGGGAACCAATTACGAGTATATTAAAAAAAAAAACAACCTAGATAAAAGAGAACGCAAATTACGAACCGACTGACCGTCGCACGATGTAACGCCAAAAACGTACCCGCCGTAGATACAACGGAACAAGCTTGGAGAAGCCTCGAAGAAAACTCGGGTTTCGTCGCAAACACATTTACTTTTCACTTCAAAACAAACCCCGTTTAATCAAGAGTTTAAACAAAACGAGAGTAACCAACCCTCAGCGCCGTCTGTTTGCAAACGAATAGTCATAGGAGCGTCGTTCAACGCGAGCGGTTCGCGGGAAGGGGGAGAGGTCTATTGGCCAATGACAGGCCTGTAATGTATCCTACTCTCGACATGGGACAGTCTCATTGTCAAAGAATAGGGTGGCCCGGGCTTGTTTAACGTTCTAAAGTGGACGTTCCAAACCAGTGCAAGTTTCGAAGGTCGCAATTACACTTTCGTCAATGCACAGAGTGACTCGAAAGTTAGAAAACAAATTTAACGAAATTTTCATCCGTAACACGTCGACGCCTTTTGTGCGAGTTAAGTATTCCTGGTGTGGGTAATGCGATGGTGTACCTAAAGGAGATCATTCGCCTAAAGGCACATAAAGAAATAGAAAAGTCCTAAAAGGGAAGACTGTAAAGAGGTGAGCCCCCGGACTACCCTATCAGGTAGGAAACCAACTTATGTACTCTGTGGATTTTTTTAATTAAGCGCCCCTGTTTTCAAAATACATTCCTTAGGGCAAAATTCTGTTTAATTCCCTTGTATAGCTTCATAAGCCCAATTACACTGTGTAACAAATTTTGACTTTTTTTTATTCCCGGATAGTAAATATTATTTCCTAGTTCATTATATCTAAAACCGATAGAAAATTTCCACCTTAAAGTTTGCTTTTATGATCAATTTTTAAAATATATAACTCACGAATTTACCACGTCAAAGTACGGTCGAGATCGTCTGTCAACTTGCGTAACGATGTGAAGTTGGAAACCACAACGCCACCTGTTGGTTGTCTCCAATGCCAATGGGAGTCGACTCGACTTGAGTCAAACTTAAGACGGTAAAGTAAAACGGGAACTAAGACTAGAACTAGAGGTAGAACTAAAAGCCTGAATGGAAAGAAAGGTCGTTTGCGTCCAAAATGGCGTCAGACAATTCGTTTATTTTTACCTGGGTTTTGTAGTTTCCCAAGCTTGGTTTGGGATTTAAATTACCAGTTTGAACCCGGGAACAAAAATCGTGTTACACAGTGTTACGTAACTAAAATAAACATTAATTTTTTTTATTATAAAACGACGGAACAAGAACGCGTAAATTTTTTAGGCTGCCTATTTCTTAGTGCCAAAAATTCCGAGCTTTACTCATAAATGACGATTGCTTGCGCGTCTGGGCCACTATTTTCTAACGATAAATCTAGCGCCCTTGTACTTCACCCTCACGCATAATTTTAAAGGCCGCACGAAGCGCGGGGTTCACCGCAGTAATGCGTCTACGTCTGCGTTCCGGATTAAATACTCCGTTACGGCAGGAAACTCAACACATTCGTACCAATAAATTCACAGCTTCCGCAAATTTTAAACATCGTCGACCTCGGAATATTTCAAACGCCCAATACTAACTCAAAAAAAGAAATTTCATTTGAAAACAGTTTCTTTTTTTTAACTTGAAATTCGATTTCGAAAGTGCCCCGGAGTTTTCTGTTTCAACCCCAGAAGTGCTCGTTTATTATTTTTTTTTAATACGTAGTTGTATTGCTTGATTATTAAACATGAATATTTTCTTAGCGAGTTTCTTTTTCTTATTATAAACTCTTGACATATTGGAGATCACGACGAGTTCTTTTATTATTATTATTATTATTATTATTGAATTGGAGGGGTTCGTTTTCCGCTTAATTCAAATCCGCCCACTCTCTCTATGTCTACATCATTGATTACATAACTTTACTTGCACCCCACGGGGAGAGGCTCTCGCAGGATGCCGGCCTATCCGTGGGGTAAATAAATAAATTCTGTTTTTTCGCCTTGTTACATCTCCTGTCTTTTTCATATCCGACCTGTTGAAACCGACGACGGCGGAAATTTGAATAACTTATAAGGGCAGATAAATTTACAATTTGTCCAAAAAGGACCTCAGGTTTTCTTCTTTTTAGCCCTCACACTTGATAATGTCCTAATTTTGGGCGAAACCGCGGTCGTGTGTTTTTGCCAAGAATAAAATCTCTTGTAGATTGGTTTTCTTTCGATTTAACAATTTAATCTACAACAGACAGCATGGAGTTCCTCAACAATTAAATTTTGTTGAGGTCGTGCTTCGAAAAGCATACGCAAATGCTTTGGGTCGCCTAGAATCACGGTTTAAGAATCTTCCGTCCACCCTTCACTCAAACAAATCAGTCTGAAGAATTCATACAATGCGTGCAGTCCAGGCGAGGGGCAGAAGTACTGCCCATTCATACAGGCTTCGACGATGACGAACAAACACAGCAAGGGGGTTTGTTAAGAGATGACAGTTGAATTACGTAGGGGAGTGAGTGAAACAAAGCACTTTCATGTAGCGAAGGCCATGGCTTTTATCAAGTTGTGCAATATTTTGAAATCTGATGAAACGAAAGTAAAACACGCAGCGAATTTTGGTTGCCACACAATACAGGCTGACCCGAAATAGTAAGAATGAGTTTTTAAACCGTAACAATCCCATTTTTCTTTTTATTTTTAGTTCGTCGAATTGTTATTATTATTATTTGAATAACACAAGCGTTTCTTTTTACTTTCTTCTGTTGGTTTTTTAGATTTCTTTACACTCCATTGGAGGAATCGTTTTTCTTTTACTTTTGAATCACTTTATTCTTCGTATTTTTGTATTTTATTGGCTCTTCGCAGTTTCTTGCATTTTAATTTTTTCCAACATTTCCAGTGTGTTATTTATGTTACAATTGATTGACAATTAGAATTAATATGACGTTGTCCGTTACGCTAATTCATTTTTATATCGATCACAATTATTTAGGCGTATTGTGATGACTGATAACAGTTGTTCCGTTCTAGATACATCTGGAGCGTATGATTTCATCTTTCTCACGCACTTAGATTTACGAAAATTATTTCGTTAGCGAGCGAATTTATTTTAAAAATAACTGACACAAAAACTACACGGAAAAAGCTTCTGCCTTTTCTACCCCGAAAACTTTGAAAAATTTTAATATTAAATTAAAACAAAACCAAACTTAGAACGAAAATTAATTAAACCAAAATTTCGACGAGAATTTAACGCGGACAAAGCTTAGGGAACCCGGAACTAACGGTTTTTCTCTCGCGGCCACTATTTAAGCTTTCGCTACCACCCTGGAAAATCAGAGAGGGATTTTTTCAAAGTCAGCAATATTCCCGCAAAACCCGTGGTCGATTAGAGCTTCCAGCAGTGAGTCACTTTTCACGAGATGGCGTACTTGCCTTGCTTTCACCGTTTTTATCCACGTGACGCGCGTTCAAGCACAAAGATGCTAGCCAAACGGCGTATTCATCTCCAAACGCTGAAGCAGTGGGAATGAGAAATTTTATCATCGCAACCTAATATCGCCCCTGGTTTGAAGACACGTTCTAGCCTCATAAAGATGATACGTGTTTCCTGCTCTCAGGTTTAATTCTAGGAGCAGGTAGAACTTAAAAAAAAACAATAATTTCGAATTTTCTTTTAACGCATTTTTCGGGTCCTTACAACGAATATCTTCGGGTCCTTACAACGAATATCTTCGGAAACTTAGATTTTAGTTTCACCTTATAGTCCTCCTCCTCTTGGAGATTGAGGGCATCGTAATGTATCTTGATTTTTTTTCTTGGCAATGTATTATTTCATCCAAGCGCGGTTATACGATCGCCCCCAACAAGTCATTTTTTTTCCGAATCATGCGGAACCTACATAAAATTTTGTTGCAAATTATTAGTTTATAAACAAATGACTTTTTTCAAGTGCGTTTTTACGATTGTAATTTTTAAACCCTAACGAAGGCAAATCGCCCGCCATCTCTCCCAAAAATCACTTCTAGGACCACGCCTGATTCCATCTAAACTTTAGAAGGTCAGAAGGAATTAACATTTAACATTTTATTAAAGAGACATTACCTACTTTTAATTCTGAGTGTGCTTGACGTTTGTGAAGCAATAAACTTCATCACCAAACACTCATACTTCCTTTTCGTTTTATTTTGCTAATTATTTGAAGTTTTCTGAAAATAAAGTTTCATGGTCTATGTGGTATATGTTTGTATTTTATAAATATCATTAATTATTGGAAAGAAATATTACTTACCAGACGTGAAATAATCCAAATATGTTGTAGATATTAATTTCAACCATTTTATTGTATATATTTTGTAAAAAATTATGTATTTTCAAACATTGTAAACAAACAAGTGTCAAGGGCAAAATGCACACCGGGGTCGAGATTATTTACGAGATTAACAGGCCAGAGTTTTGATGGTTACCATGACAACGGTCACTGTCAACAAACCAACACCTATAAAAGCGCGAGCGCGTCGTTTTTGAATTAATTCCGCGTTGATCTTCGAAGTAGCAGCAACAAAATTAATTCCGCGTTGATCTTCGAAAATTCCGCCTAAGCTAACGAGCCGTTAAAAAGTAAAATTTCCGCGATTAGATTTTAATTTTGCCTTCGACATACTTTAAGATGGAAATAAAGCTGGGTTGTTAGAAAAATTTTATTTTAATTAAAAGAAAATCAAATACATGAGAAAGCCTTATCCAGAAGAACCCTCCTAGATTTTCCTGTGGTCCTTAGAACTACGTTTTAGCTGAAGAGTTGTCTTCTGGCGCCCTTAATAATTTTACCACCTTAAATAACCCGTCCCTTTCTTCACTGTTGCTAGCTGGGGCACAGCCGATACGGTCTCGTCAGCAGAAGCTTGTCATCTTGTCAGTGGTAAGTAAGAGGCAAGTAAATTAAATTAAAAATTTGGTGACAACGTGCGGCCGTAAACTCATCGGCATTAAAAATGTCTTGGTTTGATAGTGAAAAGTTCCGTTTCTCTCTTTATATTCAGTATCATGGTTTGGTGAGCAAAACAAGCGCTTTGTTTGTCATTAGTTGTATCATTAAAAACTAACAATTGCTTTCATTGATGTACAGATTGCCGTTTCTTCTCTTTCTAAAATTATTTTGAATTTGTTTTGTATTGTTTTGTATTCTCGGTCACCCTATATAAAAAAGAGTTCCTTAAAATACATATATTTTTTTTTAAATTATGAAACGAATAAGTTAAAAGCTGGAACTTCTCGGAATACAAACAACATAAAGAACTCTGATCTTATTTTTATCCTCGTTACTTATCTTTCACTTTTCACATTTTCGCGCTCGATTTACCACGTAAATTACGCGCCGATATTACTGAAACGAATTTGAAAAAAAAAAAGTTTACGTCCGGAGGATCGAAGGCGGGGGGCGGGGGCGGCAGTGGCGGAATTCATTTCGGGGGATGTTTGCGAAATTTTGCGCGAAGTGTTTGCGGACCAACCCCCGATCCGCAAACGCATTTTTTCGCGTTGTGTACCGGAATGTAATATTTATTTACAATTTTACGGCCGCTTTAGCCGCCGTCGCGCGTGTAAACGAATAATTTCCGGTTTTGAGGTCCTCGCTTATGTACACACACACACACACACACGCACACAACAAATATTTCGTGCGTATGATATTCGTACGTGCGATTGAGTTTTCGGATACTTAAGTGTCGCCGTGAAGTTTAATAAAATTTAAACAGCTCCGGCCCTGCGTTTGTGTGTTTTACTCGCCGGACGATGAATAATTACAAGTCACGGGGGTGGACGACAAATATGTGCGTTTCAGATCACATGTGTCACGGAATCACCTGAGGCTGCGCCCAATGTGTACACGCCAACATTATTAAATTGCTTCCTGCATGTACCCTATAGCCACCGAGATCCGGTTGTTGTTGTTGTTGTCGTTTGGGATTAGTGTAGTTTTTGGTGCGGCCTAAAATGAATGAAATCGTGCCGGTTATATTTAGAAAATCGTTCAAGTCGCATTACCGTGACAATTTCGGTTTGTCAACGGAGCACTTACGAACACGCACTTTTGTTTGTAGAATTCAAACGAACTCTATGTACATACAGGGTAAAATCGAATAAGTTTCACTTATTAGTACTGTAAGTTTTTCATCACGGTTTTGTTCAAATATTAAAAATTGACCTACCACAAGAACGCATCGCCTTTTCTTTGAAAATCTCTGCTCGTTCGTCAGCGCGTCTGCGGTTTTTATAAACACATCATAAAACGATAAATCCCGCAAATTTCACGGTCACTGGGTCAGTGTCGCGATAGGGTTTCCCATCACCTCCGACAGGAGTCCCTGAAAAACTGGTGATTGCTATTGATTACCTTAGAAATCGATCGCCGAGGGCGGCATTTTGTATCACATACGTCTCCAGAACGTTTGATTAATTAATCAATTAATTCTATTGGTTAAGTACATTGTAGACCCACTATGTCACACTGTGCGTTGGTTGATTGAATAGAACGAATCGTAGGGCTAATTGTACAAAGTAGGTTTAAACTGACGCTCAACTGAACCAGGTTCAAAGTAAACAAATTCGCATAGGATCTTAATGACATATTGTCACGAGGGGGAATTTTCTGTGTTCCGCGAATAAAAAACATAAAAAGTATTTAAACGCGAACTTGTGTAATTGAGGGCAAATTGCGACCGTGTCGAAATGTAAACACAATAAGGAGGTAACTAATACAACGTAACGTAAAGGTTCATATTTCATAATAAGACATCAGCGGAATTTATTACAAACGGGGCCACGCGCTTATACGCGCGTATACGAATGACGCAAACGGACACAGAGCAGGTGACGAAAAATGCAACGCGCGACTAGGCAAAAAACGTGTATTTAAAGTGCGGGCCAAAATTGGGAAGCCAGTCGTTACCACCGGACCGACTCAGTGGGCACTAAGTGCCAACTCTACGAGGGGACGCCCAACATCTCCGTCCAGCAACATTGCCGCCCCAACCACGCCGTCGCCGCCGCCCAGCATCGCTGTCGTCGCCACCCCAGCATCAGCGTTGCTGCAGCCTCATCATCCGCCACTGCCATGGTGAGTTTAACATCTACCGCTGCCGCCTGGGTCTTTTAGCGTGCCATGGTGAAGTTCAAGGCGACAATTAATGCATTCATAAATAAAATTTATGAAGCTGGTTCAGTTGAGCGTCAGTTTAAACTTCCTTTGTACAACTGGCCCTATGAGTACGATCTGAAGTGACAAACACTAGTACCAAGACCAATCTAAGTTGAACTTAAACTAATAATTGTTAATTTAATTGAGGAGCAGAGTTTTCCAACAACTATCTGCGCGTGCACGAAACCACCTGCTGTGTGATTTGAAGTCAGTTAGGTCGCTCCGATATTCGAAAGTGAAATCTGTTAAGCGAATTCTACTGTACTTCCTGATAACCGTAAATTTGTTTCTCTGTATTGTTTTATAACGCAAGGGTTTTTTCGCTCATTACGTCAGATCGCTCAGTGGTTGGTACAAAGAGTTTTTCTGCAATAAATAATTAATTAAATCGAACTTCCGCATTCTTATTTAAACGTAATTAATTCCTTGATCTCTCGAGTTATTCGCCGACGCACCAAAAAGAACTGAGTTACAACAACGTAAGCCCAGATTTACAGCGGTTACGAGCCATATTCGAAACATTATTATTTTATTTCGGATTCCGGAGGGTCGTTCAACCGTAACACAATAAGTAGGTTAACAGAATAGTTTCTTAGCGCCGCGCCGGCAATAAATCTATGTAGGTAGTCGTAGACAGATAGGGATAGTGCATGTCGAATTGCCGTGATAAGCCGTTTGGGTGACTCTTTGGAATTCTCCGTATTGTCGGACCAGTTATTTAATTTGGCAATAAGTTTAATTTGTTTTTTGTTTGGACAGTTTTATTGGTTATTTAGTTGTCCGTAAAAGTCAATAAACAAGGTGACACGTCGGCGTGTTACATGAGTTACAATTAATTACAGTAACACCCTGCACATAAAGTTACCCCGAAATGCTGTGAGGTTATAAGCGATCGCAACGCTTTAACTGCGCTTCCGGTGATTTAAGGTAAACCCGTTAAAAAAAAAAGATTTTTTTTTGTTTTGTTTTAATGCAACGCTAACCAGATTTTACCGCCGATATTCAGATTCGAAATTATTTATGCCACGATAAATAAAAACGGCGCGTACATTTTCGGATCGATCCGGAATATGTGCTCCATCGTTTAGGTTTCGAACTTATCAGATTTTATTCGTTTTTGCAACTACGAATTTAAAAAAAAAAGAAAAACGAAAAAATTCAGCCCACTGTGATGTTTCAGGTGGGTCGCGCCTATCCCGGGCGATAATAAAGAAGTTTATGCGATGATCTTTTCCTTAACATCTGTTATATTTTATAGAGCTTTTTCTTTACTAGTCCGAGCAGATAATAAAAGCTGCCGTAAAAGCTCTTTATGTCGGAACTTGTGTTTCCTTTTAAGAAAATTATCCGCCGCCTACGGATCTATAAATTCGCTCTGGCTGTGAAATTAAGACGTTAAAATTAAGGATGCCGTGTTCTAACTTATATAACTACTGAAGAAACTGCGCCAGTTTTATGTTAAATGTATTAAATGCTCGATTTCTTTTGTTTTATAGTTAAGAAAGTAATCGGCGATTTATTATCTAAAGCGAGTACGCACTTGCTTTTTGGATGTACGCTGTATACAGTGTGACTGTTAATTAACTCGACAAAGGAAACTTCAAAATTCTCTCTGCTTTAGTTTTCAAGGAATAATCAATCAAAAATTAGCCCCAAAACGACAATGTGCCCCTGGTTAAAGAAAAGAGGAGCAAATGAACGAAATAAATGCCCGCATAAAAGTTTTATGGTAGGTACGGCGGCGTAGCGTCGATCGTGAACTTGATCTTTAAGCGGAATTTCACGTCAACTCTGTTTTTAGGTCAACGCCCGACGCCGTAAAATACGAATTACAAAGTATTTACTCGACAATTGTATCCTAATAGTTTTATTGCCTCATATTTTTACACAACGTGTAGAACTTTATACAACAAAATGTGAAAATAAAATCTTCACAATGTGTTGTAGTAAATTTTTGCATATGATGTACAACAAAGTGTTGAAACTTCATACCAGTCACGTGGTGTGTCACACGAATAAACGTTGAGTAGTAAAGAGAAGGGATGTAGGGTTGCCAACTGTGTTAAAACGCAGTTGAATGATGTTGTATCGCCACGATATTTTGGCGCGAGATTTGAACGTAACATCCTATATATTTTTATTTACTCAAAATTCTACCGAGCGAGCAACAATGATTGAAGATCACCTGATCTCATTGGTATTTCGATTTTCTAGATAAAAGCAAATGATTTTCAATCATTATTTTTCACCCCGAAAGCAACTGCAATTATTTATATTCGAACGTCAGTTAAATTGTTATGAAATTAATTATTTGCAGAGTCGCCGGTCGAGCGAACGGTATATTCATTCTGAAGTCACGTGATTTCTCATTCATCAGTTTGTAAAATAACGCTAAAGTACTTCCAGGAAACTGCCATAGATGGCGGTAGGAAACTTTTCTTGTCACTGTTGTTCTAGGAAAAAGTTTTCAAATAAAGTCCTTGGGAAATGTTGTCATAAAAATCGATAAATGCGTTGTTTTCAAGTTAATTGAATTCGGCACTTAAAACGGTAGTTCGTGGATGTTTCCACAGATGGCGCTACTAAATTTAGTGTTTGTCTCGTCGCTCGTCTTTAATCCCAACCTAACCCAGTTCATTTTATTCAATAAATAATTCATACATGATAGCCGAATTAAAACAAAGTTCCTTAATTTTTACTTCACTTCATTTCTCTCGACCTGCACTCTTACATTCTTAATACATTGTTGCCAATCTTATTACCTCCAGTGTTATCAACATTATCGAATTTTGTATACAGTTCTACAACATACAAAAGCTGTTAAGAAAAGACAGTTTATTTTAGGCGACTCCACACAGATTTAAAACGTTGAAAGTCACATTATTTCTCATTCGTCGAATAAGGAATCAGATGAAGAAATTTTGCAAAAAAATGTACCTATTTCCAACAGGCTGTCATAGATGACGACAGCTAACTTTTAAGATTGTCACGAAGGGGATTTTCTAAAAACCACGAGGGGTTTTTTCTGTGTTCCGCGAATAAAAAACATAAAAAGTATTTAAACGCGAACTTGTGTAATTGATGGCAAATTGCGACCGTATCGAAATGTAAACACAATAAGGAGGTAACCGATATAACGTAAAGGTTCAGATTTCATAATAACACGTCAGCGGAATTTGTTGCAAACGGGGACACGCGCGTACACTAGCGTATACAAATGGACACAAAGCAGGTGACGAAAAAATGCAACGCTCGAATAGGCAGTAAGAAACGTGTATTTAAAGTGCGGGCCAAAATTGGGAATTGCCAGTCGGGCAGTCGAGAAGTCGTTGCCATCCGGACCGACTCAGTGGGCACTAGTGCCAACTCACGAGGAGACCCCCCAACATTGCTATCGCCGACGCCCCAACATCGCCGTCGCCGCCACCCCAGCATCAGCATCACTGCAGCCATATCATCTGCCACTGCCGCCGACAACATTACCGAACCGTCCTGAGAGAACGAGGACCATCTCCCTCGCCAGCTGTGGAAGAGAAGACACCACTTGCCCTGGCCACGCTGTTCCAACCCAATCACATAGGCTGATCAAGGACGCGTCGTGCTCCACTCCAGCCAAGGAACGTTGTCACCGAGACCGACCTTGACCAACCACTCCAGTCACGGACCGGCCTCGAGCCCAATCAACCCCGAAGGCTAAGGACGTACCGTCGCGACATAGTGCAGGCTTAGCGCGACATGGTGGAGGCCCTTAGCGTGACAAGATATTCAAATTTGGCGCTTAAAATTATAGTTCGTTATGGTTTCCACAGGTGGCATCACTAAATTTCTTATTATGATATATCACAATTTTATTTTATTAATAAAAAAAACATTCAAAGGCTGTTAACAGGAAAGACAATTTCTTTTAAGCAACTCCATGTATGCACACTGGTTTAAAAACTATAAAACAACATCAAAGAGTGCAACGACGTACTTTTCACTTAAGCTAAGACATGCCATCCAGATTTCATGGCAAGAGTTGATAAAGATTTTAAAAAATCACTCGGTAAAATAACTAACCTAACATCTGCCCAACAACTCAGAGCTCGGGACTCATGCATCAATAATTAATATTTTCTCAAAAAGAAAATAAGAGTAATTAATTTTCCTAAAGAATCTTGTACCATGCGATCGAAAACAAAATGATTCAGAATAGGCGGTGATCCAGTTGTTCACCATTTCTGAAAACTCGCCTTCGGCTCGTTTTCTAATGGACGAGTGCGCTAAAAGGTAACTTTTTAATTATTATAAACTGTTGAAAAGAATTTTTGCCATACTCTCGGACATCGCTTCTTATCGTGGTTTCATTTTTGTCGAGTTAATTAACAGTAACCCTGTATAAAGAAAATAATAAACGAGAATAGTCATTGCTTGTGCTGAATGTATTAAAATTTGTTAACGTGAACGAATAAATCTATTGCGCGGTAGGGGGGGGGGTATCCATGCGCATATAAATTTGAAAATATATTTTGTTATCCGTCGGAAAAGCGAGAAACGAAGAATTTTCATTCATCATCAAACCGTGCGTCATAAAATAGGTTAGCCGAGCGTGTTGATAGTTCGGTGGTAGTTTTTTTCGGCCACCCCCCCGGCTCTGCGATAAGACTTTTTCGATGCGCACCACTATACTAAACAAACAAAATTAAATATTAAACCCGACGCGGGCTATCCATCATCCGATGCACGGCATTATCGCGATTAGTTTTCCATAAAATATGATCCCGGTGTTTAATTTTCCGGACCAAATAAAAGACTCGTCCGCCATGGGACTTTGTTTGCTTTAGATGGTATCTCGTGGACGCGTAGGACGACGACGACGACGACGACGCATTGGGGGTCATCATTTTCAAATTCGTGTATAATAAATTATGTTCATCATCATCATCATCATATCCCCCACCCACACGCACATATCAAAAAAAAAATACATATTGATTAGTTCAGTTTTATTTAAATATTCGGGCGAATCTGAATGATGATTAATATTGACTATTAAAATCACGTGAACGTAAACACCGTTAATATTAATGAGCTATAAATGCAGGGGAATTAATAAATTAGGGCGTGCAAATATTATTTATTATTAGCGTCGCTAGAGCAATTTTCGTGTTTATTATTATTTCGAATATTATTTAAACTGCCATTTATATTAATTCATAATAATTAGTCGCAGATTAAAAATTATAATTAAAATGTGACAGTTTCATAATTTGGAATGTTAATGCCGGTGTATGAATCGCCTGCCTGCCTGCCTGCGTGGCCTCAAACAAACGAGCCCATGAGTTCAAGCGGAAAGGTCCTCAAATTATTATTTCGCCAATTCAAAACCCTGCGAGGTTATGACTTGGAAAACTGTCGGCGTAAATCTTTGCTTGCATGCTGTTCGATAAAATAGAAGACATTGCGTCCGACAAATGTCCCAAATTTTATATTATTGAATGAATTCAGACTCAACAATCGTTAAGCCGAAGTCTAGAGAAACATCAGAAACTAACAAAAGCTTTAAATGTACAGAATACCGTTTCTTCTCTCCGCGAATTACTTTTTGACTCTATTGTGTGTATTTACATTATTGTACTTTTATATTTGAATCTTTTTCTCACTCTCGTCTTGGTATCTTATGAAACTAATTACAATTGAAAGTTTACTATAGAGTAAAGGGGCCCCTGAGTAGTCCGGGTGCACCCCCTTGTGGCCGGCCCTGAAACGCACGCACACCTGCGATCGACTTGCGCAGGCGTACCGAGAAGAACAAATTTCTGCAACTTTTTGTCGTTGCAGTTCAGTCATAACGTAATAATTCCATTATACGTGAAGGCATTAATTAATTCCACCGCAGTTATGAGACAGCCCGTCTTTATTTTCACTTAATAAACCGGATCATCCATCCTTGTAAGTTTCGGGGACAGGAATTCGGGGGTAGTCCCCGCCGCCGTACGCAGAGATAATAATAACGGGAGTGACATTGCGCAATGATGATGGGCGCTTGATAAAACCGGGTCGAGGTGATGTTGATTGATGAAGATATCTCCGCGTCGTTACCGCGGGGAACGCTGACCCGGACTTGCACGCCATTGTGCATTCATACGCTGAATGTTTCGTAAATTTATACTAATGGTGGCGAGGCGCGCGTCATAAAGGCCCTTGCCGTTCCTAAACAAAACCCACCCCCGTGGACCGACGCGCAGATTTTAAAAAGCTTGCCAGGAGCGGCAAACAAATTATCCTCGCTCGAGGATCCATTTTTCATGACGGACGTTTACAACTTTGACTTTCGGAAGTTCGCGTGATATTTGCGGGGAGGGTTTTTTTTTTTGCTCTCGAAGGTAGGCGGCGAAATACTTACTTGCGCGAAGCAAAAACAGAAAGCGCTCGTGTTTTATTTACGGAAGTAATACGTTTTTTATTTGTCAGTGAAGAAACCCTATTTCTATTTTAGTTGCTTAACGACTTTATACAACTTATTTGATACATAAAGCAAAAAAAGTAGCACACGTATTCCAAAATGGACAAATGCGACATTTAATATAAACGAACCTCTGTACAGAACACCGATTTCTTACACCTCTGACAGCGAGACGCTGGCCAGTAAAGGACGAGACGAGCAAAAGTAAACGTCCATTGGTATATTTGGATGACGTTACTTGCGTGTGAAGAACTTTTCCATTACCCACTGTACTCATTGTGATAGCAACATTTATGCGCAAGGTTGCTACGTATATACCTGGTTGCAAATTTATTGAGCGAGCAAATTAAGTTACGATCCCAACTGCCGGCTAACTCAGTGGGATGAGTCGGGGTCATACGTAACCCCCAAAACAAAGGTTGAATTTAAAAATAAAATAAAAGTTGTAACGGGTCGTCTTTCTTTCTCCGGTGTTGTTTCCGTTGCTCTGCTCGACGTCGGTCTGGCGACTCGGGTTTGCTCGTCGGCTTCCAGGTCGATCACTTAGCAACACAACTTTCTTCACAGTAAAGATTATATTTACATATTTACAACTCGGAAAGTATATGTATACATATAAATCGCAGCCGATTTAAATGTGACTAAAACTCGGTATTTAACGGTACGGCTCGGGCTCCAGGAATCGGACGGTATATACGAAACACCCGTATCTGAAAGGTAAGAGCGAGACACCCACTCAAAGGAACGACATAAACGAGACACCCATATTTGGTAGGTACGAGCGAGACACCCACTCAAAAGGACGATATGTACGAGACACCCGTATCTGGTAGGTAATAGAGATGGGCGATATATCGTTACTGGTGACTTTGTCGCTGGAACTACCGGCGACTTGTGTAACATAAAACCAGCGACCGGTGACTAAACAAAACTGTATTGGTGCTTCTAACTCTCCCGGTTACTCACAGATTAACGATTACTTACTTGACGCCCGACACTCGTATAGCATTCATTGGCGATCGCCGTTGCTACGTCGCCGTTAGGCCCTTTGAAGCTGATCACTTCTTTATTGAGGGAAGATTATTTTGTTGTTTCCGACAACGGTATTAGTTGTTACTCCTATTTATTTGCAGTATCACCGAAATATTGCTGGTGTCAAGTAAATATCAGTCTAGTTTTCCGTAATCAGTTCTTACAGTGCGAACGCAGTGACTACGTGATATGCGCAGCACAGAGAGCTTACCAGTGATATCGGTCGCCGTTAAAAGTAACCGTGATTTTGAAATAACCGTCGCTGAATCACCGGTGATCAAAAAATAACTGATACGCCCATCCCTAGTAGGTAAGGGACTGGAGCCAGGTCACTTAACTCGTTAGAGTCATCTACCGACGCGCTTATAAAGGCTTGCGATGGGAGGAAACTCCCACCCAAAATATAACTTTATTCTGTGCATGGTAATAAACTTTCTAAACTACTGCATACATTAAACACCCTAGCACCCGTACCTGGAAGGTAAGAGCGAGACACCGACTCAAGGAGAAAGTATATACGAGACACCCGTATCTGGTAGATATGAGCGAGACACTCACTCAGAGAGATGGTATATACGAGACACCCGTATCTGGTAGGTAAGGGACTGGAGTCAGGTCACTTAGCGCGTTAGAGTCATCTACCGACGCGCGAATGACTCTAACGCGCTCCCGGCGCGCTTATAAAGGCTTGCGATGGAAGGGAGCCCCACTCTGCTGGAACTCCCACCCAAAATATAACTTTATTCTGCGCATGATAATAAACTTACTAAACTACTGTATACATTAAACACCCTAGCACCCGTACCTGGAAGGTAAGAGCGAGACACCGACTCAAGGAGAAGGTACATACGAGACACTCGTGTCTGGTAGATATGAGCGAGACACCCACTCAAAGGGACGGTATATACGAGACACCCGTATCTGGTAGGTAAGAGACTGGAGTCAGGTCGCTTAGTGCGTTCAAATCATGCACCGGCGTATGACTTGGCGAATGACTGCCTCAATACGCGCTCACAAGTTTGCAAGTTTGCGATGTCACGCTATTGTCCGCTCTGGCCGCCATCTCGTGCGTGATAGCTTATGGGGCAGCACTATTCGTTGCTATTTGCTATTCACGGCACAATTTACAAGTCAGAAATTACTCGTGCTGCGGCGCGATTAATTGACATTAAACACCCTAATTAAATATGTACAAGGAATTAACTAAACTTAATTAAAAATAGTAAGAACTCTAAGTAACAAAATCACTTTGTTATAATGCACACTTTTGTCTTTATTTGAATCTAGATTTGATTATAGTAAAAGACGCAAACCAAAACTAAATGAACGGTAAAGCGCCACATGAAATTAAATATGAAGTTCGGATCCGTTTTTGGTTCACAATCAAAAATAAATCTCAACTGAAACGTCTCCTTAAAATTATGAAAGAAAATAAAAGCTCCGACCTTCGGTCGTCCAAAGGTGCAAGTGCATCAGCTGTACCATCGTCCTTCGAATATCCGGGAGGTAGCGTCCAGTAGGTCACTCCGCAATTCCGGAGAACCAGTTCCCTCTTCCGGCAATTTCGCCAAGCAATTAGGTTATCGGTTGCTAAATAGGCTGACTGAAGATGAACGCAACGAAAGCTACAGAAATATTCTACCACGGCCCAAGGACAACACAGCCAGCTAATCCCAGGTCAAGGCTTCAATAAAACTAAAAGTCCCGGAGTGAACCTCCGTTTGAAAACGTTTTAAAACGTCCGGAACAAAAAGCCCAGATAAATAATCGAAAAAAAAACACGAGTTACGACCTGAACTGCGCACAAAATTGCTTATTTCAATCCCACCTGATTGTATGCAGTAATCAGGCTTCGAAAGGCCTGGAACAAAGCCTTACTTACCAAAGTCGGAGTAGTAAAATCCTCCGTTCAAACTTCACTTTAAACAAAACAGTTTGGTGGATTTCTCAACATGGTGAAAGAGCCCAAGAACACGAGACGTGCGCTAAGCGAGAAGCAACAAGACCGAGCGGGGTGGGAGGTTGACGGATAAATACTGCAAGAGAGACGCAGGGGAGTGAGCGAAATAGAACAACTCCGTGTGGCGGAGTTGTGTAATGTTTTGAAATCTTGGCAAATCAGTAACGCATTTGACGTTACTGCGCAGCTCCCACTCTTCACTACGTCTCGTTGTGGTTTCCTGTACATGCATAATATATACGAGGGTCAATTCGTAAGTCAAGTTTTACGATCAAAATAATATGAGTCAAGTAAGCAGGAATCAAAAACTCACTCCCGTGGATGTTCAAGGTATAGCCACGACCGCAAACAGGGGGAGGGGGGCGGCGGCATGGTATTTGCTTTATCGGCGATAAAATTCACTGTATTTCGTATTTAGCGGTTTTACGGCGTCATTACTTTTACGGGGCGGCGCAGGCTAACGGACGTTTACGTCCGAGCATGAAAAATATATTTTTCCTATCGGGCGTTAAAGTATAAAGTGATGCTCACCGGCTCGATGCACGTGGGAAATATAATCCCCGTAAAACTGTTTCCACGTCTTAAATTTTTCAAGTGATTAAAACTTCTCGCCGAGATATTTTCACGACGGTGCATTTACCAAATGAAAATGCACAAATTTATAAAAATTGCAGCAAAGTTCAAAATTGGGGGAAGCGAAACAATGAGAAATAGAAACTTTTTTTTTTTAGATTTACTTAAAGGAAGAAAGTATGTTTTCTCTATAATCAATAATTATATTTTTTAGATTTACTTAAAGGAAGAAAGTATGTTTTCTCTATAATCAATAATTATATTTTCTAACTAAACTATGGTATGTAGTATGAAATAATTCGTACTACATTATTCAAATGCATTCCGTATTATAATCCGCTTGCATTAATTATAGTTAGTAAAACCGATGTAATTAGTTCAGATTATTGTGCTGCTAATTATTATCAATACATAATAGAGTAAAGGGTTGCAAACTGCTCCGCTGCTGTTTGCCGTACATTTAACTTATTAAAAGCCTTAGCTTGCCACAAACATTCCTCTCCTCTTAATTAGAAAGCAATCGATTTATGAAGTTTGGCTTAAGAGGTAAACAAAAGGATGGCCACATCCTCCTATTATATATTGTTACGGTATTTCTTGAATAAGAGACCTAGCTAGATGACGTAATACATTTATTAAGATAAAAGTAAAAGACTTACATGGTTCGCAACAGAAGAGCACTTTACACTGTGGCAATACTTGAATGCCTTACAACTGAAACAGACAAGTATTTATTTGTTTGGGGTTAGACAAGTAAAGGAATTTTATTTCTTCGATCGAATAAATAAATAAATTTTAAGCCGTTGTAATCCCGAAAACGCCGCGCCGCCGAGCCGATTTTTTCCGGCAATCTTAGGAATATAATTTGCAGGGAACAGGTAGGAGCAGGGATTTTCCAAATTGACTTTTCCCGACTCCTCGCATCTTTCCACCGCACGCTCCCACGTGCATAAACCAATTTTCAACTCGCTGTTTGTTTTCGTGCTGCGAAACAATACATCTCCCCGAAGAAAAAAAAAAAAAAGAGGCGGTTAAGTCCGCAATGGTCCTCCACAACGAACGTGTCGGGCGGGCGGAAGGAACAAATTGAATAAGAGAGGATTTAGTTGCGTTTCATGATTTCCTCTGTTCTATTCTAGTACAGCGTGTAAATTATTACATTTCACCATAAATGCTAATATGTTCTTAACCAAAAATTTATAATTTTCAAGAAAATTACATCTGACACTGCTTGCATTTTCAATCCGGAATATAGGAAGATAGCATGAGTCCGAAGGTCCGCCTTTAAAAAATCGCAGCTCCTTCGTATGAAAAGCGAACAGGATGGGACGACCTCCCGTCATCAAATTTACTTTAAACGTGAATGCCTCAACCTTACCTTCACTAGGTGACAAATTCTGCTGTCTTTCCCACCAACTGATCCCCTCGGCTAGCAACAGTGAGAAAGGGGTGGGTCTAAAAGATGTTAATTTATTAAGGGCGCCAGGACGTAACGACCTCAGCCGATAGGCGAACAACCTCGTCAATATCCCCCAAACTGACTTGATTGGGCAGAAAGTCAAGAACAAACTAGAAGCTACACTTGCACTTGATTCACTGGACGTAGAAATCATATACAACCTTAAAGTTATTTAACATTTAATAGCAAAAGTATCAACGATACATATATGTCAAGGAAAATAAATATTTACATTAAGTTATCTCCTTAAATAAATAAATATTGTTACGGTAATAATTTAAGTAACATGAAATAAGGGTCGTAGCTCAATATAACACAACATTTATTATCAACAAATTACAACTAATACTCGCATTGTATTTGGGGCACTTACTGATAACTAGACTAGATGACACACTGGCTAGAACTGTTCTAATTATGCGCTAACGTTCGATTTGTCGCCTTTTTATGGGGGTTTTGTTTCCCAGGTATTACGTCAATTGTTGCCTTGACATTTTGTACGCGGCTCTGCGTTGGATCTGCGCCCGTAGATGAGTCATAAGATTTTGCGCACGGCACCCGAATGAATCATCGCTGTGATATGTGCAAGTGCATTTTCCGCACGCGGATGAATCATACTTACATAATTGCAAATGAGTCATTCTTATGTTTATCTTATCGTCTTGTGTTTATGTTACGCTCGACTGATTTTCAGCTGTACATCTTTACTGGTTTTCTTATCCTAGTTACATTTTGAATCTCTGCGATAAGTATCCGGTATTTATTTCTAGTTAAGTGTACAGTTTGTACCTGTCAGCGTAACCATGCAGTCGGCCGAAATTCGCTCTCCGATAAGGCATGCAATAACCGTTAAAAAAAATAAAGATAGACTTCAAAACTCACGACCTTGCTGTCAGGACGCAGCTACATTCATCTGTCAGTCGGACCGCAGAGTGAAGTTGGCACTCACGACACCACCTGTGGGTTGTTTCCAACACTGGTGATCTGGTTCAAAGCGGATTCGCAAGGTACAGTTGTGTTCAAAAAGGTGTCGTACAGCTACGTTTTAAATATCCTTGCTTTTGAGCGGCAGTTGGTTTTTCCATTTTACAAAACAACTTCTACAACAATTTTTTGACTTCATGAATGCACATACAAGTTTACACAGTACAAATTCTGTACAACACTTTTTTAAACACGACTGTACGTCGCAGGAACGCCTGAACTGGTTTATTCGCAGCGGAGGCGAATTGGCTCGATACGATAAATCGAAATAGTACTTCGACTTGTCCGAAAACTGATAACTGAAAGTCGAAGTCAAACTGAAAGCCTGTACTGGAAGCCTGAAGAGAAGGAAATGAAAACCGTTAGCGTCCCAATATGGCATTAGCAAATTGCTCAATATTTTCCCTGAGATTTGGGGCTGAAAATACCCCAAAACTCGCTCGGTGGTGTGAATTCTATTCCGGCAGGGCCGTTGATAAATTCTCCTCACTTTCAGAGCAAGAATTTCGTTATCACATAAAACCACGAGAGCGAAATGAGAACTGAACAAAAGCGCTAACGTAAGGCGGAAGGACGCCGAAATACCATTACGTCATAAGCGGTAACCAATAGCATGATTATGACGTCAAGAGTTTTGGATAAAAGAACCAGTACGAAAGCGAGAATTCAAATAGATGTTTTTCGGCATGGGTTAACAGTGTTGTCAGATGTTCGGATAATACAAGTGATGTTGCCAGCTCGCTACAAATCCGTCACAAATTCTCTGTGATTAAAATTGACTGTAACATTCCGTCGTGAAGGGAAGGATGGGAGTATCCTCCGACTCAACTACCACGACGATATCGCTTTCGGTTTCGGCTTCTTTTTTCCGTCAGCTACCTACCCGGCGCCAACTTTGAGGCCCTCCCGAGCAGGTCCTGTGCACGCGACCGGGACGGGAGAGTTGGAAGAGGCTCTGCCGACCGGTGACAAAGGCGCGTTCGCCTGGTTCTAATACCGCGGCGTCCTGGTCTAAAAAACTTTGCATTTTCTGGTCACTTTTTCCATTTCCATAAAAGTTGCTACAAAATGGAGTGGGTCTCCTTCGGCTCCTTCGTAAGAAGAGTGAATCGGACGGGACGACCTCCCCCGTCAAGGGGAAGGACGGGGGGGGTATCCTCCGATTGAACCATCACAACGATATCGCTTCCAGTTTCGGAAAAAGGAATTTTCTTTCTGCCAGCTACCTACCCGGCGCCTTCCCGAACCGGTTTCGGCCACCCGACCGGGAGTGGAGAGACGTCAAAAGACGCTTCGGCGACGGAGGCGTCAAGAGCGCGTTTGCCTGACTCTAATACAGCGGCATCCCGATCGAGAAAACGTTGCATTTTGTGGTCATGCAAAAGGGAGGAGGGATTTAAGCGGAAACATGTCCCCGACCCGATCGCCCCATAATTTTGGTCGGGAGGACGCCCCACCCATACTCGGGAGTACGCCGATCGCGAAACGGGCTGCGGCATCGTCTTCTCCGAACTTTTTCACCACAGATCGTAACCGTTCCCGGCGCCGGAAAACCGGGCCCCTCCTAAAAACGCGGTTTTTCCTTCGAAGTCATGCATCTTTCTATGTTCCGGATTGAAAATGCTCACTCGGTATAGCTGATAGGCATTGTAAAGTAATCCAATGTAATAAATTGATTTATTTGCTACCTACCTGTAGGTTTGCAAATTTTGTGCGAAGTGTCTTAAGTCTCCACACCGCTCGGCATAGCTCGTGGAGAAGGGAGGGTTCGACGAAACCCCAATGCAAAAGGTGGGCAAAAATGATTTAAAATAAAACGCACCAGCTGAGCACACTTGTTTATATTTAATTTGCTCAAAGAACTTCAAATAACGAACACTTAACAACGGAACATAAATAAAAAGGTAACACATTAAAATAAATCCGTACCACAGATCTGTGCTTCGGTCACACGTACGGTACAACTCTTAACACAACGACTCCGCCAGTATAATTCGTTCAACAACAACTCCGTAAGTATAATTTGTTCAACAACAACTCCGTAAGTATAATTTGTTCAACCACGACTCCGTAAAGATAATAATAAACTAAAGTTATCCCGACCTTCGTATCCACTCAGAAGATCCAGCGTCCGTTTTAGGTCACTGTCAAACGTCAACAAACCCGGAGCGTCCTCCCGCGGTGAATCGCAGAGTTAGTCAAGGGGTGACCAAACCGCCACGGTCGCGTCGTATTCCCGGACGAGTCCACGCCTCCAAGATAAGGCGGGTAGGCCGGCTCACAAAGTCCCTGCTTGATACGGGAATCTGGGCCTCAGACAAGAAGTCCGGAACCGAGCTACCACCGGGATTAACTAGCAGTCCAATTAAAGTCGAAGTAGAATATGCAGTGGTACTTGAAGTAAAACGTGAATCGGAGTCAAAATTAAAATCTTGGAAGTTAAATCTGAACTTGACTTTAAAGCTTAACTTGGATTTAAAGCCTGGGGGAAAAGAAAAACGTGTTACAGGGAGGGGTCACTAAAAGAACAGCCAAAACCATACCTGTTCCCTTGCTCGGGGTAGGCCTTTGAGAAACCGCCTTGAAACAGCTTGTGGGTCACTCGGCGTGCTTTAGCAAATCACAGAAATCCGTTTCTAATTTCAGCCACACTCACAGTGGGAAATTAACCAGCACTAACTTTAGGCTTGCACGAAAACAATCGACCGCACAGCTCGAGGACCGTCAAGATACTGACCAGCAAGCGACCGCACCCTGCTCCATCACATGCTCTGGCAGACGGAAGTCGTTACTGAAGAAACACAGTTTAAACGGGGAAACGAGTGAGACGAAGATATGTAGAATGCCTGAAGTAACAGCGGATAGTTAACATCACGCTATGTTGTGAAATATGGTGCAATGCGACGATCGGCACGTAGGCCGTGTGAACGTTAAAAGTTCCCACGATGATACAGGATGTTCGGAAAATTATTATGAATAACTTGAATGGATTTTTCAACCGTAACAACTGCCCTCAATTGCCATCGACGGTTCCGAGTGACGCTTTGACCGATGACTTAAGACAACAAGGGAGTATTGTATGTTACCTATATCGCTACTTGGTTCGAAGACTTGCAGCTGCAAACCTTGAGAATAAATGCTGAGATTGCAACCGGACAAAAGTGCGATAAACGCCGCATAGGCGTAGAAAAATTGCTGAGACTGCAACTGAACACAAATGCGATAAGTAGGAAGAGAAACAAACGTTATGGACAAGTGGAGAAAACATTTCGCTCAGAACTTTGCGCGGAATGAAAATGTTCCACTCTGTAAGAGCCAGACATTTCCACTTCGAAATACATGTACAAGGTAGCACTTCGTATGCATATATCTACCGAGGCTTTTTTTCTTTGGATGACACATTAATATAAATATTTGATTTGAAACGCAAACAACCAATCACATCAACTTTGATGTTACCAGGGTAACAGGCCAAAGCTAAACTCGATTAAATATTGTGTACTATCACACGTAATTGGAGCGCGCCCATTCGACTAAAGTGCCGTCCAGTATAAGCCCGGTGAAATTAATTATTATTATCATTATTCGAGTTGGAAACAGTTCCGCCGAAGTCTATTCGACCTCATAAACTAAGCCGGGTCGAATGGATTTCCCCGGACTTTTGATGATTTAATAATATCAAAGAGGTCGCCGCCAGTGCAACCGCGGCTCACACATCTGGAACTCTCGTGGACCGCCGTCGTTGTTAATAATTCGCAACACTTGTTAGTTTATTACCCCGATTCTGGACGTTGCGGTTCGGCTATTGATTAGGAAACAGTAATTACCAGTAATTGCGACGTTATAAAGCGCTCGACTTGTGCGCGTATGGTCGTTGTTAATTACGCTGTCAAAATCGTTAATCTACGGTCTACATTAATGGGATTTCTGATCGATTTAATGTTGAACTTAAATGCACCGCACACGGGAAGTAACTGAGAAATATTTATTGAAATTATTTTACACCCTGGCGAATAGGCCACCAACACAACGAAAAAGAACAACCTGTTAAGGCTTGTCCTAGTAGAAACGTTTCGTAAGTTGCCTACTTTTTAATTTTAACAAACGGAAAATGCAGAAATAATATTTTCAAAACAGAAGCAATATACTAGTGTATGCAATTACAACTGTGATCTCTGCTATTCCTACGCGTCGCTTTGAAATTCGCAATCATAATCGATTCAGCTTCCACAGAAGGACGTAATAAATTAAAAACCACTCGGCAGAATATCGACACGAACGGGAGGGGGGGGGGTAGGTAGCTGGAATATTTGCGATCCGAACATTAATTCCATTTTATGATCAAACGCAAGCGGACGAAGTTTGAAACTCGTTCCATTTCCAAAAGCAAGTGCGCGCACGTAAAAAGGATTTTTTAACGCAGAAAGATTCTTTTATTACGCGCCGTCTAATTTGCCGGCGGCCGTAAAACAGGGGCCCCCCCCAAAAAAAAAAGATTGCCTCATTAAAACTATTTTATTAATATTAATGAGGCGCGGAACAGTAAAAAAGAGGAAACTTTTCAAAACTGCCTCGGGTAGAGACGTTTCAAATTATCATACTTACTAATACCGATTGTAAAGTTATTTATGGGTTGCAAAATTACTGAGATTGCAACTAGACACGAGTGCGATAAACACCTGCTTCACTGCGTAGACGTAATAAGAAAAAAAATTGCTGAGATTGCAATTGGACACAAATGCGATAAACACATGCTTTTGTGGCGTAGGCTTACTAAGAAGAAAATGATTAAGATCAGAAATTAAGATCATCATTCTGTACTTGGGGGTCTTCTCGACGCGACGTGTCGTACACATTTGATAAAATAATTGCTTAAAATCACGTTTGTCCGTCTTACGATCAGCGATGAAAAATGCACGAAGTAAGCGCGCTTCCGGATTTTATTTGCATAATATCGTCACGATGTTTTATTTACGAAGTGAAATGCCCGGCAATTGGATTGCAGTGGAATTTATTTGAGTATTGAATTACGAATTCGAAATACTACGACGAAACACAATTTCCGAGTAAATAAATAATTTCCTAGTTCAAATTCCTACTCATTCAATACTTACAGGCAGTTTTCTGCCCGTTACAGTCAACTGTTACACAATTCACCCTTTTATTATACAGGGTGACTGACAATTATTCCGTCAACAAGAAAGAGAATCAATGTTATAGATTGTTACAGTGCAAATTTCCGTTAAAAATAAAAAGATTCCAATTGATTTTACGAAAAAGCCCGTGATTGGCCAATCAGGTGACCTCCCCCCTCCGATTCTGGACTTCCGCGCAGAATCAAGTACCAACGCGCGAGTATTTTCTTAACCACACACGGATGCACAGCGTTTTATTTCCTTGGCTGATAGCCATTGTGTAATGTTGTTTGTGAGAAAGCTGAACGGAGTGATGTAATCCGTGTTCAGAAAGATGCACCCTACGTGAAACTGAAACAATTTCCTGTGCTTTTTGAAGCCTGACCACCACATATATGGGAAGCGAATACTGTGAGCAGTTTAGGTTGTAATTGTTCTTTTAATTAAGCTTTTATTTATAGCTTTTCTCGTTGGGATACATCGAAGCCGTACTGGAGAGATTTTCTTCTGGTAGCGGTGAATTTCCTGCAAGGATTTGCTTAGCCTAATTCTGCTACTGAGACAAGCAGCGTTACATGTAATAAGGGAATGTTCACACACGGGGACGTCAATTAGTCGTTCGACGTTGGATTTAACTTATTATTATTTTCTTTACAACGTTGAGAATTTAAAACATGTGACGTAAACTTTCATGTCCTTTTGAAGAGTTACTTTATTACTGTTTCGATAGTTAGTTTCTCATAGTTTCTTTTGATTCATGTAAGCGGAAAACGGGACACGTACTTCGCATTTTTTTTATCTTAAATAGTGTTTGCTTAAAGTTTGAATGTATTGACATTCGAACGCGTGTTGATTCTTTCACTTGTGTGATGTATAATAACTGGGGATTAAGTATTTTATTTAATTGTGCCCCCTTTTGTATTCATTTGTTGAACCAGCGCGTCCAATTGAGCTAGCCGGCAATTAGGGCGAACTTAATTTGCCCTCCCATAAGCTTCAGGTGGGTAGCAAGATTACGGGGAAAGTGTTTAAAAAATTCTACGGATCAGTTTATAATTAATTTAAAATTTCCCCTGAAAGCATGCGACGACACTGCGTACGAAATACAACCCCACGTTTTATAAATGTCGTATTTATCCTAACCTAGCTTATTTTTCATCACAAAATTACAAAATATATTTACTACTATTAGGGCTGTACAAAATAATTTATTTTTTACATCACGAATAGGAAGTTAACACGCAACTTACGGTAACGCTAACGCAAACGTTAATCGTTAATTTTTCTAAAATAACGGAAACGAATGACGTTACGTTATCAGGTACGTCAACTTCAAGTAGTTGATTTTAAAAACATACGCTATTTTCAAGTCATTTCATCAGTAGACAAAATTTGTAGGTTATGTACAATTACTTGACCTCCTCCTTATTGCTTGCTGTTCCGAGATTGACATGAAGTTGTCGTTTTTGCATTTAAAAAATGACAAATGTTAAACATCTAATATTGAGAAAAGCAGAATTCGATTTAGTATGGAAAACGATTTAGGTTTAGTGCGATTGATTTTAGTAGATAGTAGATAAAGCTAATAAACAATTTACAAAATGAAAAAAATAAAGAGTGCAAAATGTTTTAAAAAAATCTGTACGTGCGATAAATAAAAATGTTACCGGTCCGTTGTACGAAGTAGTCTATTTTAACGTTAGCGTAAATGTTAGCGTTGAGATTGCGATAACACGAAGCACGGATCCGTCTTTCGCTCACATCAGTGAACACTAGCCAAACAACATTAAATAAATTAACAAGCACGCAAAAACGACGTTTGGTTGCGCTTTGATAAGAGTATCAATTTACAGCTTCCTTCAAAATTAAAAAAAAAAAAACAATAGGTCCAACCTTGTGTTATCCCATAACCTCCGCTAACTTCACATTGGTTGTATAACTACCGTCGAAGACGTCCGGATGCCAAAGGTTAGAAATGACGTCAGTACGTCACTACGCGTCTCTCGTGTCGTCGGTAATCAACTACAAGTTGGTGAAAGCAAGTCCAAGCAAGTTCTCACCTACGGCACCAAAATATAGCACGAAGCTAGGCCCCAAATAAAGGCCTAATTGAAAGAGTGAAACGCAACGTTACGACTTAAATTGCACACAAAAGTTGCTTAAAGAATCGTACCTGACCTTTACGTAGAACTCAGGCTTCGATAGGCATAGAGGATTGCCTTTAGTTGCTTAGCACAAATCTCGGAATAACAGCTTCCGTTTAATCTTCGATGACGTTAACAAACTTGACGAAAACACAAAATGGCTGCAACGCCCAAAGCAACGACGTACACCCTAAGCACGACGCACAAACACTGGTTAGAGTTAATGCTTTTGTCTAGTTCTACAATATTTTGAAATCTTGCGAAATGAAAGAAACTAGTAACGTATTTTGGTTTGCACACAATACAGGCTGACCAAAAATACTAGAAATAAATTACGCCAATTGCTACCTACCTATCAGTCTCAACTTAGTTGGCCTTGTGTGAATTGCGGACGCTGGGGGAAACTCGTCGATGTTGGCGGAAAACCTACCTGGAATTATGCCCAGCTCAGTGGAGACGGGGTGGGCTACAAGATAGGATTGTCGGTAGCTCGTTACCTAGATGTTAAATAAAAGGGGCGCCACCTAGCGTTATGTTTATTCCAAGCAATAGTAATACATGGCACCGCCAGGATTGCACACGTGAATGTAAGCATTTGAGTAACCCTCAAGTTTGTATTCCGTGTTTATTTAAAAATGAAAATAAATAAATTCATCAGACACCCCGTATAAAACTAAATTATCGGTCACCCCGTATATTAAAACAAATGACAAACAAAGACACTGAGTTTATTATGCTTCTTGGTCAAATAATACGAAAATACGGGGTATGTTATGATCCCCGGAGCTAGATACGTTAGTTTAAATTAAAATTACGTAGCAAACGTAATCGCGTAATCACCGGCGAGGATATCTTGTACGATTCACAAAAATAACATACAATAAATAGATTCTGTCAGATTGACAGTAGATGTATTATACGATTGAAAATTCAGGAACGCATGTTATGAAATACCGTTCTTAAGGAACCTCGGCCTGAAGTATACAGGTACAATATCACAAGGCACTTAAGGCACCCGTTACGCAGTCTAGTGACGCATGCAATTATTAACAGAAGTGAACATAGAAATGGTATGATACCACACTTCGTTAAAATATGACGAAGTATGACACGGAATTTACATGAACTCCCGAACCTCCGCGGTGCTTGTCGATACTTGGTACTGCTCGCTAATGGAAGAAACGCGACGATAAGCAAAAGAGTTGCGACGAATTTAAAGTTGAATCAAGAAACTTGCCCCTTTTTTTAAGACAAGGGCCTGTTAAAAATCTGCGACGCGTCTGTTTGTACAAATGAAGTCGGAGTTCGTGGCACTGGTTTTAGCTGCTGTTGCAGCACTGGGACTCTTCCCAACAACCGTTCATGAGCGTAGAAAATCCCCAATATCTATTAGGTGGTCTGATTCAAGCACAAATTACATATCACATTACGATATCACAAGGCACTTAAGGCACTCGTTAGGCAGTTTAGTGACGCATGCAATTAATAACAACAGAAGTAAACATAGAAATGGTACGATACCACACTTCGCTAAAATATGACGAAATATGACACGGAATTTACATGAACTCCCGAACCTCCGCGGTGCTTGTTGATACTTGGTACTAGGTGATACTTGGTACTGCTTGCTAATGGAAGAAACGCGACGATAAGTAAAAGAGTTCGACGAATTTAAAGTTGAATCAAAAGACTTACCCCTTTCTTTTAAGACAAGGGCCTGTTAAAAATCTGCGACGCGTCTGTTTGTACAGATGAAATCGGAGTTCGTGGCACTGGTTTTAGCTGCTATTACAGCACTGGGACTATTCCCAACAACCGTTCATGAGCGTAGAAAATCCCCAATATCTATTTGGTGGTCTGATTCAAGCACGAATTACAAAATTTAGCTTTTACGGCGGACTACAACGACCAGCGCTCAGGAATGTCGCCAACCAACAAGATGGCGACCGGATTTTTTGCAAATTCAACAAAATAAAACAAACGCCGACTCGCCCCTTTTTGCTCCAAATTCAAAAATAGCCAATCTACACGCAGGAGGAAAGAAACAAAATAAAAGAACTTAGAGTTTATAGTCAAATAGTGCGATCAGTGATGGCAAAATTTAAAAACACCCTCAAATAAAAACGTTAAAGCAAAAACGAACCGTAACACTATCACTTTTTTCTAACGCCAAATATCATGTAAGAAAAGTACATTTGGATAAATTTCGAACCCAAACTGGCATCCCTCCATATTGGCTTTTTATTGATCGAGAAGCCCCACGTAGGGCGCCAAGTTATATCTTGTTTCTTTATGGAGAGGCTCCACATTGGGCGCCAATTTACGTCTGTTTATAATTAAAGTAGATTCTTATTGTAGCTGGTGGTTTATGGTAGGTAGGGTTTATTTCTTTCAACGTTATGCATAAGGTGTTTTATTTTGTTGATGTTTTTATTTTAAAATAATATGTTTCTGTTTCTCTAT
This sequence comes from Dorcus hopei, assembly GCA_033060865.1. NCBI lineage: Eukaryota > Metazoa > Arthropoda > Insecta > Coleoptera > Lucanidae > Dorcus > Dorcus hopei. The sequence goes on along the minus strand of CM065423.1, from coordinate 42,362,229 downwards.
GTACATCGCACAAAGAATTAGAGTTGGCTTGGTCCCTTAATTTGGATGATAGTTGAAAGCAGGGTATTTGTTACTAATATAATTAAATGATCACAAATCGAAAGCTCGGATTCACTGTACGTTAATTATGACAATCAGCTTTGTCGTAATTGCTATTAATAAACGCGTTGTATATTTGAAATAGTTAACAATTGTTGATTGATTAGCGAAAGCATTGCAAAGTCGGGGGGGTTTTCTGTAGAGGGCGCAACGTGAAAAGGGGGGGGGTGGCAACAACAAAGGTCCGCTCTTGACGATCCGGTTGTCCTTTTCCAGATTTTAATATAAACATCACGTTTAACTGATTTATTACGCGAATATTGACACGAATGGCGTGAGTTGACAATAAAAGCTCTAATTGCAAAAACCTGGTGATAAATGGGCGAATTGCAGCGCGAATATTAATTGCGCGGATGTGCGGGGTTGCGGGCACGTGTTCGACTACAAAATCTCAGAGCCGGGCCCCGGCTCTGTAATTAATAAAGTTTTGTTTCCGCCCCGGAAATAGTAATGAAATTCACTGACGGACGGACGGAAATATCGCCGGTTGAAAAGAAGAAAATTAGAACGTTAAGTAATACAAACTTTCCGCATGTATTATATTAAAGCAATCTCAGTTAGATGATTGTTAAAAAGAAATAAAAAAAACGAGCTTTCAAGTTTAATTTTTTTTTGTTTCGTTTTGTTTCACACGACTAAGTGCAATAAAAACATAAATACTTAATTAAAACGAAGACGTAAATAAAGGTAATATTGTGTTTGACGATGCAACACCCCGTATAAATTATGTAACGTTACGGCCATCTCGGGGGCGTATAAAACGCGAATATTGAGGAAGTTCCGAGATATACGCGACCGCAAACTACCTGCTGAATTTTTTACGGCGGCGCCTTTACGATGTTTTTAATTATTATTACGACGACCCGCTGAAAACGGGGCCAAGCGCGTCGCTCCGCTAATGACGCCGACCGACGCCGACGCCGACGCTGAAACAGGAAGTCCCTTCGCGTGCTCCGTATCGGCGAAAACCAGGAACTCGTCGGCGGCGATTTTTAAGGACGTGTCCATTGCAACGTGGTGGTTCAAATCCTTTCTTATGTTACATGCATAATAAATATGCATGGCGCGCTGGGGGCGGGCGGAGAGGGATGGGGGGGGGGGTAAACTGCGAAGAAACATGAACCCGAGCGCTGAAAGTAAAAGCTCGAACAGATAAGATTGTGAGCGTATTTATTGTGCGATAAAAAAAATGCAAATGTCCCGAAAGGAAAACAAAGCGGTTATTTTTAGAAGTTCTTTTTTTGCACTAAATTTTTTTTTTATCTTTAATGTGTTCAGAACGGTGAAAACGACGAAATAATTGGTACGGGTGAGGAATCTCGTTCGCGTTAATTTTTGTTCAACGGAAATCGATCGCCCTTTAATTGTTTCTCACGTTGGGCGCCAATTTAGGTCTTGTTTCTTAATAGAGAGGCCCCACGTTGGGCGCCAATTTATGTTATGATTCAAGAAGAGGCCAGCGTTGGTTTTGTTACAGTCACTTCCGCTCCGTCCTCGCTATTTTGTGATCTAGCGGTCCTCGTCGTTGAATGCTTTGATTGTTCCGGTCGGTGGTGGATATTTTCGCGCTGAGTCGATGTGGCGCATTGGTTTTAAGTCTGAAAACGCGTGGAATTCTGGGGGACCAGCGCATTGAAAAATTTTCACACAAGCAGCAAGGGCGCGGCCCTCCGACATTTCTCTGGTCTGGTTTTTGGCGTGTGCGTGCGCGTGTTCTCTTGGGTCTCTCTGCGGATTTTGCTCTACGAAATTTTGGTATTTCCGCACCCTGTTGGGGTTTTGTGAGTTGCACCCAAGAAATCACGGTTTGGTAGAGGTTTCACCGGCATTTTTGGATCTTCCGCACGCGCCGCGTGGCGTTTCTTTCATCGGGCGCTCGGCTTTACCAGGCCGAGGTAAGTCGTTTATGTGTCCCCTCTTCATTTTTCGTTGATTTTAATTCGTTTGTGTCGTTTTTGAAGTTGTAGCGTACAGTTACGGGCGACATCCGGGTTTTGAGGGTAGTTAATCCCCCGCTCCCCCTGTCTGGAAGTTGAACGAGCGTGTGAAATCGGATTGCTCCCGGAAGCGAATTTTCTTCGGACTCTCATCACCTATCCCTGAGGAATAGGTGATGAGGAATAGGTGATAGGACCCTCGTTGGGGCGAATTTTTGCGGCGGAAAATTTCGCAAGTGTGAGTTGGACCTACGGACTCCGCCCACCAAGGTGCTGCGAGCCGGGGTGCTTCGGAAGTCTCCTGGATAACGTATTTTTTTAACTCTCATTTTCGTGCTGTACACCGTTCAACACGCTCATTGCCGTAATTGCGCCCTTTGTGTAGTGGCGATCCTTTAACGTTAATTTGATCTCGGATTTCTCTCGGCGTTTAGATTTAAGTGTTGGCTTTGCTTGCCTTTTTGTAATGTTAGTTTACTTTAAATGGTTTTTTTTAATACGAATTTTTGACTGCTTCACAGTCTCCCGGCAGGGGGGGAACTCTGCTAATCGAGACGTGGATCCAACGGCTTCGGCCGTAGGTGACCATTGTCGACGTTTGATAGAGTCTCTATGGGTGTGACGAGCCCACCGTCCCGAGATGGCGTACCAGCGCCTGGTTTGCACGAAACCTAATCTGCAGGACGCGTCTTAGGACGTGGCCGAACTTCCAACCAGTGAAGTTAACTGGTACCGTGGGGACCTGTTAGCCCGGAGGATACCCTCCCCTCCCCTGGAGTGGAGTGCGTAGAGGGGACCTCCGCCGGTCGACTGGGTTAGACTCACGTGGGCAATGGTTGCAAGCCCGCATGCTTGGGCTAGGGATGATGTCCATCCATCCCGAAGAGTGAACTGCGGATCTCAGTTCCGGCACTAGTCTGGTTAGCTAGTAGAGATTAGATAGGTCTCCCTTGACCAGAAGGGGCAAGGGGCGTGCACCCCGGACCACTCTGGTAGCAGTGAGTTGGATGTCACTTTATAGTGCCAGCCACCGAAAGGTGGGCCCGCCCTGCGCGCTGATTGGGCGTATCTCAATCCGATGGCTCTGGTCGGGGCCCAAGCGGATAAGGGCATACGCCTAGGAACCGTTTGATAAGTGTACGGTGCGAATAGGGAACTGGTCTGGTCTGGTCTGGTCTGCTTCACAGTCTTGTCCTGTAAACGGACGTGTGGGATCCCTAGCGTTTGGATTTGTCTATCGCGCTTTTTGCGTGATTAATGTTGCCCATTTTGGGCTTTAACGATTTACTGTATATAAGCATATTTTTTTCCCCTTATTTCGGCATAGAGGGAGCTTACTGCGGAACTATATCTTTTTTTTTGTCTGTACGACTTATTTTGTGTCGCACTGATCCTCATTGAAGCCTGTTAAACAACGTGGGGTTTGTGTGTTTTTTTTTTTTTGTTGATATTTTGCGAATTTTTCCTTTTTTTTACTGTTCCCTTCTGGGGCGGATAATATTTTCGGAGGTTAATCGACTTGGTGAGTTGGGATGTTTCTCCTGTTGGGGGAATCCCGCGATTGCAAGTTGTTGCGATCTTCGACCGGTGGCGCCCTTTCTCAATCTACAGTTACCCGTGCGAAATTGTTTGCCCGCGACCTTCTCCACTGACACGGGATTTTGGTCGCAACAACAGCCCAACCAACGGGTAATCCAGGTAGGTTCGTTTGTAACCGTCTCGAGATTGTATTTTCTTATTATTCGCTATCAGGTAACCTGCCGTCACACTCGATTGTGGGATTCGGGGCGTATCGACGTCTTTTTTTTGTTTGTTGTTTAGTTTACCTTTTTACCTTTACAATTTATGTAATGGTGTTTTGACCAAAGGCGTTGGATTTTTATAATGATTTTGTTCTCTTAGAGTGCGTGGCTTCGTCTGTCAGTAACCTCACTGTCTATTAATGGTATATGCGCGTTCATTTCGATTATAATAAGTTTCACAAATTACAGGCGTATTCGTTGATGACAAGGCGAAAGTTAAAGTCGCCTATGAATCTTAACAACAAGCACGAAAGTAATCTTAGCATTCTGGAGGAGAAAACACGATTATCAGATATTCCCATCGAAATATTACATCACACAGTTCGCACCTAAATTCCTGTGTTATTAGACATTCCAATATTCCGCCAGTCTCATAGAGAAATTCCTCGCCTCCTCAACGGCGGCGCTCCGAAGAGAATGCTGACGATTCAATTCTTTAGAAAACTGTTAATTATTGCGGACGTAAACACAGCACGAAATGCATTCACTCATTCATTCGAAATTAATTGCCTCACGTTTAAAACTTATTTACCCGGCGATTTTCTTTAAATTAAATACCTTGGCTACTCAAAAGTGAATTTCATTTGCATTTACTTGTCCGGATGTAAGGAAGATCTGCGGAAGTAATACGTGTTTCAATCAATTACGATAGTTACATTTTGGAGGAGTTTTAAGGCTTTTGTTTTATTCAGAGCGCGCACGTTTGAAAACGAAGGAATAAAAATCCCGCTGTGAAAACTTCGGAAGTGTACTCTGAGAACGAACACATGTAAGCGATACAGGTGGAAAGCTTTTAGCTCGTATAGACAAACGGTCATCAGGACTTGTGGGATGACTGTATTCAGCGCCTCATCAGTATGCGATGCGTCGTAAAACGCACACGTGACCCACATAACTAATCAATAGGTTTTTGCCAATGGGACGGCGACAGACGTTTCTTAACTTACTGAGTACAAGAAAAGTCTTTATCTACGTACTGTAACAATACAATAACAATAATAATAAATAAATTGATGATTCGAGGAGGTTGTTTTGTTTGTTGAGGTGGTTTTTAAATAAGTGTAGAAATTTGAGGCCATGAGTGGTCATGATGTGTGTGCAAAAAATTGAAAATGAATGAAATGACCACAAAAAACAAGTAACGAAAAAGGAGAAGGAGATAGCGATGTCCATAGAGATCTGGGTCCAAAGAAGAAAATTAAAATACTTTGAGACCACGCGAGAAGCGCGTGATTAAACACCTGCGCGTCATTAAACACATGCACATCATTAAGCCAGTGACGTCAGAAGCGGAGCCCGGCCGTGCGTTCCAGGAACACCGGATAATTAGGGACCAATATGAAGCGTGCCAGGGCGGCACTGAACTAGAGCTCGTCCAACGCTGTTGCCGAAAGGTCAGACTGGACGAACGTTGAGCTAGCACTGCTGCCGAAAGGTTAGGGTAGTTCCAGTCGCTCTAACATCGCCACCGAGAGACCCGCCAGGGAAGAGTACGGGCACCCCACGCCGTAAACCCAGTTGTCTCTCCAGAAGCGGATTCCACCACGGAGCCAATACGACGGAAATCAAGCCGCCGCCGCCGGGCACTATACCGGGAGGCATTCAACGAGATCACCATTGCCGCCGTCGCCTCTGCGGGGATTTTTTTTTCATAGAGGTTTGGAGAATCTTCTTCAAAAATAACGTCAACGGTAATCCAAGTATCAGTTGTGTTGGATTCACCCTGTCATTATCGCCTATTTCTTAGGTCATTGACAAGAGCGCCTACCAACTAAACTCCTTATCCTCTCTTGCAGCTGCTAATTTCTGGAATCTGCCGTTAGGCATCGCGTCAGAAACTTCGCACTGTCTGGTGTTGGTGCTTATTTATGTTAGTTTTAATCGGGGTTGTCTTTTCCAGGTAGGTTGAGATCATAGGCTACCTCTCAGCCTCTCTCTTGCTTTCTCGTCCTTTGTTTTGGTCATCATGATCGTTCGGAGCATTTTGTCGGCAACGTTATCTTTGGATATTATTTTGCCGCATTTTCTGTTTGCCTCTGATCTGGCATTTTCCCATCTCCCGCAGTCAAAGATCGTGTGCTCTGGGGTGTCAACTTGGTGGCAGTACCAGCAGATGTTGCTATCCAATTTACCTACATTCTTCAGGTAGCTAGCGAAAACGCCATGTCTTGTAATGGCCTGCGTGACGTAGGGGTCCACGCTCCACTTTTTTACTTCCTTGATGAACGTTTTTGCCCATCCTTGGTAAGAGTTCCAAGACTGCTGCCATTTCTCCATGAGGGCCTCTTGTAGACTTACGGAGTCTGTTTTGCCTGTTTGGTACATCAGCTTCCGTTCTTCCGCCTTTAGTTTTATAGGCGGGAACGCTGCAACCACTAGTATCGCCTCCGTGGCCACCGTCTTGTAAGCAGAGGTGATCCGGATGGCCATTTTTCTATTGACTCTCTCTAGGAGGCCCTCGTAGTGTTTGTACTTCATTGTCCGAGTCCAGATAGGCGCTGCGTACATCACAGTCGAGAGAACCACGCCGGCCAGGACTTTCCTTCTTTCAGCTCTCGGGTCTCGCACGTTCGGCAGCAGCCTTGCCAAAGTCGTTAGGGTTTTGGATGTCTTTTCACACGTTTTTTTGACGTGGGTTGTCAATCTCATCTCACGGTCGACGTGAACTCCTAGCGGGCATCTACGATACCGGGATCGGACCAGACCAGCCCAGGACCGAAGCAATTCCTCCTAGCCAAGTCAACTAATACCACTCCGACCAAGTTACCGGTTGATTCGGCTGGACATACCCGCAGCGGAATATTGTCACGAAAAGGCCTTCACCATGTCACGAAAAGGTTCGGGCCTTTTCTATGTAGTACGTATTGCCGTTCAGGATTCGGGGGTTGGTAAAGCTAAAAAGAGGGGGTAGAAATGAATACCTTTATTATTCGTAAAGAGGAGTAATAGAATATTTTATGGGTTTCGACTAGGGTATGCCAATCAGGGTGAGCTGTGTTGTCGGCTTCGGCGTCGCAAGACTGCAGCGTCGAGCGGGTGGATGTTCGTCGGACACGGCGTTGTTGAAGTGGGATGTGTCATGCTGGTGAATAGGTCCAGCTAGTACGAGTGTCGGCCACTTGGCGGCGGACGACGATGTCTACCTTCAGGATTCTGTCAACGGTGGCGTCGGAACGACCTTCTGGATCCCAGCGGTTAAGTCTGGAGTGACTTAGCGACGGCGATGGTGCTGGTAATGGCGATGGCAGTAGCGACGGCGACGGCCTTCTGGATCCCAGCGGTTGAGTCGGGAGCGACGACTATGAGTCGGGAGCGACGACTGTGAGTCGGGAGCGACGACTGTGAGTCGGGAGCGACGACTGTGAGCCGGGAGCGACGACTGTGAGTCGGGAGCGACAACTGTGAGTCGGGAGCGACGACGTCGACTGTTTTTCTAGGCTGGTCTGTGGCTCTTTATGCTAAATTTGTGCTGAGATTAACAAGGCAAAGATCATAGCGCGACCAACATGTCCTATTAAACGGTAACACTTTCGTAAATAAAAACCATTCCATTGCTAGTTACGCAAATAATATTACACACATGATTTGTGCGGATCTAGCATCGCACAGTTTTTAAGGTTCTTGATCTAGTGACTGTCGCAATTCGCTGAATCTATGTTTTCACAATACACAGAATGTTTACGAGTTGACGGAAGTTCCTTGATACATTTAAAGTTTAAATACCTTATTTACTATCGTGACAATGTCACCACGTTCCACGGAGCGCCGTTCATCCCAGGGACCCACGACTTTGCTTGGTCCACCAGGCGAGGAAATCACACTTCGTGACGTCGCGTCGGGTTATAATTATTCTCCCCCTGTATATATATTGTAAATAAACCATTTGTTGGTAGACACATCTTTTGAGCACATAGGTGGAGTTGTGCTCACCGCGCATCCGCCACAACTTTAAAAACTATCCGTATAATACTTTCAAAATGAGACAGTAATATTTTAATGAAGTTAAAAACCGAAATTAAATGTTTTTCCTCAAAGCTCCAAAGAGTATGATTAAAACACACACAGAGTTCATCATCAAACACCGGCGACGGTCGCGTTGAAACGCCGCATTAGATTAATTAACGCGTAACGGAAAAAGTAAATAATGAATTAGAGGCCCCCAGCTCGCGATGAAGAGCACATTAGTTGAACATTCCCGCGTCCCCCGGCCTAATACCCACGGGACAGAGCCAATTACGTTCTAATGACATATGCACACGCCACATTCATTTGCATACCATCTGAGTCAATAACGTAAATATCGAGGCACGTTTAACGTATAACTGTGAATAGACGTTGACAGTTAACGTATGGAGTGCACGGAGGACGATAATCGATAAGGGAATTAGATCAAATTGCCACCAATTACACACACACGGCGTCATCCATCGTTCATTATGTATCGCTACCCGCTTATACAAGCAACTATTTCTCCCAAGTTTCGAACCATTTAGTTCTTGAAAATAACGAGAATTTGTTTCCTGTTAAAATTTCATACATGTTTGATAGATTGTTGTCATCTTTGATTTATTTGTTTAGTGTTTAGTTTGACGTCAAGCGACATCGACAGTGATGACCACGGTGGAAGATAGTAGAGGTGCTCTGGCAATCGGTTCGGTGCCGGCAAACGAACGCGAAGAGTCATTGTGCGAGCGAGGTAGGTAATAGTTTAGGTACGGTAGGCAGGGCATCATTCGAGTAACACGTTTGCCGACAGAAGAAAGAAATCACAGTTTTCAATAAAACTGTATTAAGCTCGAGACTGGCGCGCGGCGCACGTCGTCTGCTTTTTCTTTCTCTTATACCGTTCTCTTTCTCGCATTGTTCGGATTCGAAATAGCGATCTCAGAGCATGGCCCGGGTCTTATCTTCTACCGTAGTGATAACCAAAAAGATGTGGACGTAGAAGTAGAATCTAACACGCAAGTAATGAAGAGAGCGAAGGGTTGAAGTAAAGGATATAATAAAGCACTTGAAAAAGTGCAAAGAAGGAGAGACCTGAAAAGACTTGTGACTAACTAGGAATCTTAAATACGACGCTTGAAAAGGTAGAAGGACATAAAGTAACTTTTATTGATTGAATGTAGAAACTATATCCAAGAGACCATGTCCATAAAAGCACTCAGGATACAAAGTGAAACAGTCCACACCATAAGCTCCAGCTTTTTGAGCGTCGCTGTAAGCACAATCCAGATCGTCGTCGCATTCACCGTCTCCGTAGTCGGGCCTAAAACATCCATAGAGAAATGTGCGCATCACTCGCGCATCGCATTTTTTACGCCTTACGTTAAAAATATGTGCAGCAAGTGACCGTGAAGTCCATTTGCTCTGTGGTACACTGAGTTCAACGCGTTTTCACATATGCTTCTCAAGAGACACGCTCGGCCGTTAACACCATACCTGCAAACGAATTAAACAAATTGACAAATGAAAATTGATTACGTCATAACTCTAAGGTACTTGGGAGTAACTTATACTTTCAAGGCAACCTACTTCTGTGCTTACCCACTAGTATCTTCCGTATACTTAAATTATAATAACTTGTTAAGCTAGTATAAAAGACCTGCATCCGTTTTGGAACACGTGTGCAATGAGTAGACTGCTTGATTCGTCCTGCAGATAGATTTTGGTCTTAATTAATCGGAGCTTTTCAGTGTAAACTAAAACTAAATGAAAGAGGGCTGCTGTCGAGATTTGGTATCACGCAGCCAGAAGGCGTATTGCCTTTAACACTTCGACGTTCGAAAAGTGCCTTAGCGTGATCAAGTTCCAAGCTCCGTTTCTCTCTCTGTATCCAGTACCATGGTTTGGAGAGAAAAAGTTAATTTCATTGCCATTAGTTATTAGTAACTAACAACTGCTTCAAACTGATGTACAGAATGCCGTTTCTTCTCTGTGTAAAAATTATTTTGAAGTAGTTTTGTATTGCTTCTTTTAAACTAAATTTTCATAAAAAGAAAGGAAGTACAAGAAAAGAAGAAGAGGCGTAATTTCGACAATCCCGACGGGCAACGGTTAAAATTTCACTGAGTATAAAAAGGGAGCCGAGAGCGATTCCTGGCTAATTAAAACTCAAACCAGGAACGTAAAAGCAAAGGAATTGCGACTTGGGTGCTGGTCTCTTATGGTTTGACGTAAATTTGATTTAAAAAAAAAAGGGAGAAGAGGAGGTGGAAACTTGTGTAAAATTTTTGTATAGTTTGCATCAAAGCCATAGATTTTGGGTCTCTCTCTCACTCTCGTCGTGATACCTAGAACACCATAATGTCACGACGAGGCCTTGTAAATTAATTGATCAATTCGAAACTATTTTGGATAGTTCAACCCCTTCCTTTTATCTTTTAACCCTCGTCCCTTACGTAAGTTCAAAAAGTTTATATAAAAAAATAGATTCTGCAAAACTCAAGCAAACAAACGTGAATTCCTTCAGTCCAGTAAAATTTAGATACAGAAAAGACTCACAATTAGTGGCAAGACTTGAGAGACAAAGAAGAACGAAAATGGCAGGACGTACGAAAAAAATTGTGAGACAACCCAAGATATGGACGGATAATGGACAGCCAAAAGAATTAGCAACCGAAGAGGAAAAGTTGGTTTCAATTTTCCTCGCTTACCGGTATTTCATAATTTGGAAGACGGTGTACTCTTGCTTTCTCTCTTCGTCTACAATACGCTGTTACGTTTCAAATTTGCCGCCAAGAGACCGCGGCCATACAGCATCATCTCAACTGCGTTTCAGCACAGTTGGCTACACTGTTCCCCTTCGTTTACCTCGCGTGATGCGAACATGCAACATCCACTGGCTATGGGGCACCATTGGTTACTGTCCACAATTTTCGCGCGTCCTTGTCGACCCCATTTTGGCTTCACGTTCCGTTCGCAGTCGTCCGTTCGTTCCGTTCGATTTGTGCCAGAGAAGGTTGTACTATAGTGTGCTCTCGGAATTCTTGCTTTTTGTGTAAGGAGAATTCGATAACGGCGCTGCCGATATTTCTGTCAACACCAACCCCAATTCCAAGCCTGGGAACTCATTAGCTCTCAGGTAATGTATATTGAGCCTAAAGGCGGACGCCATAACGGACGCTAACGAAACCGTTTCCTTTTATATTCAGGTTTTTCCTTAACCCCGCAAGCTTTCAGGCGAGGTTTCGTTTGATTTAAATTGGGTTTTGGTGCCACATCGAACTCCCTCTGTGGTCTACCGTGCCGTTCGAGTTAGGCTTCGACCGTGTCGACCCCGTTCTACGAGTAGCGTGAGTCGGCCATCTTGCAACCGTTGTCCATCTAGTTTAAACTAGTTGTCGGCTTGGCCAGGACCACCAGATGGCGCGATGACCGCCAACTTCACAGCGTAGGTGACGCAGTGACATGACAGCTCGGTCGTAAGTTTATTATTTATTGCTATCCGATTTGCGCATGCAGTTTTGTAATTACGCTCTATGATTAAATAAGCGCATTTAACGTAAGCTACTGTTTTGGCTTTGTGAAACCTTTCAGTACTTTGATCTTTGTACAACCTGTTTAGTTGTGTTAATTAAATTTAAGTAAACCTTCGCTGTTGTATTTCTGTCCACCACCTTGACGTACGAGTGAGTGAAGAGCCTCTGTTTACTTTCAATTTTTCTGCCCAATTCTGTCGATTCGGGGACGTCGACAAGATTGTTAATTGCTCAGTTGATTATTCAAGTCCGCACTGGCGCCCTTTAGTTATTTTAACATCTAAGTTACTCACCCTCTCACACTGCAGCTAGCCGAGGGATCAGCTGGTGAAAGAGACAGCGGAGACTTGTCATCTGTCAAGGTAAGTGAGAGGCAAGTCAATTTAAATTATAAATTTGGTGACAACTCAAGTGTCCCAGTTAAAATTTCCATCGTAAATAATTTTGTGAAAGAACGCGTCAATCGTGGATTCAAGGGGGATAGAGTTTCACATAAAACACACACCTACCTTCATCCCCCTCCTACACAGCTTACCTCTTCAATCTATTTCGCAAAAAAAGACATCGCATGAACTGCTCGCCTTCGGTTTACGATCTCGATTAAATTCGAGAAGATCGTCGTTCTCACCACCATCGAGAAGCTGGGATCATAAGCACGAGAGAAATGGTAGGATTCGACGCGAATAAGAAAATGGCAAGGAAGAGTTCTCAAGACTACAAACATGCTCTGAATTCCAGTACATCCCCACAGAATGGATGGTAATGATTGGGTATACCCTGAAGTACATCGGCTCTCGTATTTGGTTATTCATTATCCCGATTGTGCCGATTACTTTCAGCTACGATCACAAGAGTTCTCAAGACTACAAACATGCTCTGAATTCCAGTACATTCCCACACAATGGATGGCGATGATTGGGTATACCCTGAAGTCCATTAGCTCTCGCATTTGGTTATTCATTGTCCTGATTGTGCCGATTACTTTCAGCTACGATCACGAGATGCTCAAGATGAGTCAATCCCATTACTGATGGTGAGTGGGAGGACTACGAGTAGAGTTTTTGAAAGAAGACTATGAGCAAGGAGTAGGTAAGTTAGTCAAGAGAAGACAATCGGTGTCCGCACGTTTGATCTTTGCCAAGTAGTTTCAATGACCCCGAACCAGTTGTCTCTTTAAATTGGCGTAGGCGAAATACGGGGGAAACAAATGGCATTGGCATGACACAAGGTTGTCACCAATCAGATTATCGCAGACACAAATGTCCGGAAATACTCGATAGCATACGAAAGGGCATTTAAATTGGCGTGAATGTTTTCTCTTTTCTAATTTGCACTTCCTCGTTCAAGTGTCCCCTCTTGTATAAGTTTTCTACTCTTTGCTATGAGGAAGAATGCGAAGTATAAATAAGTTGAATATGTGTCTTATTAAAAAGAATTATTTTGATTCTTGTAGGCGTGAAGGGCAGGAGGAAGTACACATATTTCTTCTTGGTTTAAAATAAAAAGCGATATATTTTACAAGTATTAAAAGATTCCTTCCTCCTAAATAAGATGAAGTTGCTCCTCTTGGTTAGAAAAGATTGATGCCCCTTACCATTCGAAATTTTCAAAACCGTATACAGCGTCAGCTGATCAAGTATAACCTCAAAATAGATGACAACTAACAGCTTTGGGTAGAATCTGTGCAAAAATGGACTTCTTATACGTCACCTGTTCAATAGGTCTTCTGTAGCCTGGTAAGCCAAGGTCCTGTCGCTAACTGGAACAGTTTCTTCCCGTTTTTCTCTTGACCTTGATACAACAGGAGGAAACTGTTGTAACTCCGTGATATTGTCCGGCTCCGTATATTGAAATTGAAAATTTAGGGAAGCTGTTATCGACTGTTTGAGTCCGGCACTTACTGGGATAGCAAGACCAAACACTATCTACAAAAAAAAATACACATGTTCAACTGGAAATACATCATTCTCAAGTTTTCTTCTTCTTTTTTATTTCTAATATAAGGATATGTGTCTTATTAACAAATTTTGCAAGGGGTCTAAGTTTCAAATTCCCTTTCTTACCTCCCTCTTACTAAATTCCTTGCCTATTCTTTCCTGACTTCGCGTGCTTATGAAATGAACTAACTACCCGTATAACAATGACTTACCTTAAATGTTCCGCCGCCAGGAAAAACGGCAAGAAACCTCTTCGTCCTTTTGGATATCCTTCCGGCAAACGAACTCATTATTAAAACCACCACCAGAATCGGCAGGAGTTTTAACGTCCTGCAACAACGCAGCAGTAGTTAACCTTGATTCACATTTCATTACCTATTTTACTCGCACTTACTCCATTTAAATCGTGCCACTATAATGGCTCTACGTATTGTTTTCCAAGCACGTAATTACTCCATAACAGTAGCAGTAACGTCCGTACCCATTTGCTTTAAAAATTAGACTCATCTCAAAGACATTAGAGGATAAGTTGCTGTTAATGAAATTACTATAATCAAATTAAAAACCCCTTGTTAATTTTCATTTATCGCTAGGTACAGTAGTTGTATGCGAGTATGAAAAATATCAACACCATGTATAGAATTATAACGGAGATTTTTAATTAGGAATAAGGAAGCGATTAGAACAACCCAATTCGCTAACAGGTGTTTCATTTTAAATGCTGACATGCTGACAATTATTCATAATTCATAAAGCATAATACGTTTCTTCCAAAATAAAATATGTATCGTCGCCGTAAATTTCACCACTAAATTTTAATAAGTTAATTAAAGACGTCCATTTTTTATTAATTAGTTCTTCCACATCGCAAACTTTATTTAAAAAAAGAACTGGAAATTTTGAAAATTAAAAAAAGCATAAGATACTTGTACAGGGTGTATCACACAAAAGAAAATGAATGTTAACCAGCGCGAAACTTGTATGATTGCAAGCAACACCTTACAAGGTAATTCAATTCAAATAAGTTTTTTTTCTAATTTATTCTAATTGTGTCAGGTGATCCAAAATTCCGTGTCCGTAGGGACAATCTGTGTACAAAGTGAAACAATCGACTCCGTATCTACCGGCCCTTTGGGCATCGATGTAACAGGCATCCAAGTCCTCATCGTATTCATCGTCTCCGTAATCAGGCCTGCCAAAAAAAAAGTGTATTTGCGAATTACTTGCAAGGCGTAACACTTACGTCAAAAAAATATGAAATAAATGACCGTACAGGCCGTTCGCTTTGTGATACACAGAGTCGAGGGCGTTTTCGCAAATGCTTCTCAAAATACAGGAACGCCCATTTATGCCATACCTAAAACCATGAAACTATATTTTTTTTAACTATTACATCGTAAACTGAATGTTTGAAAGAGGTACTATATAAACAAACACTATACGATATATTATTAAAAGGTTAGATCACGACATCCTGTGATCACTTTTTGACCTAACATTGCAGTAGGATAGACAAATTGGAGCCAGTTTGCTACATAATAAGTCATCCCATGCATTAAATAAATATAGAGAATTTGCAGGCCCTTCGATTTGTGATTCCAAACGAAGAATAACTGCCGACAGGTTCTTGGAAGGTCACCACATCCCTGATACATGGAAAGAAACCTATATCATTCCCTTACTGAAGGGAAACCGATCTCCTCTTGAACCGTCTTCATACCAGCCCTCTCACCATGAGACTCTTGAACATATGATTAAAAGAAGTTTAGAATGGTGGGCCGAAAAGAATGGCATTCTTGCCCATTCCCAATATGGTTTTAGGACAGGAAGAAGCACCAGGGATTGTATAGTGTTCCTCATCTCTGATATCTACATTGCGTTCAATAAAAAGCAGTATCTGACCGCATGTTTTTTTAGACCTATGATAATGTTAATTGGTCAATATTATTTAACCGTCTTCAAAGCTTCGGCATCCCAGAAAATCTCTGTTGCCTAATAATGGATATTATCAGCCAAAGTATGTTAAGTATCAAGGGAAATTATATGGACCCAGAAACTCAACAAGAGGACTTCCACAAGGCTCGCTTCTAAGTCCGATTCTTTACTCTCTCTATACTTCGAACCTCGACAACCACATTCCCCAAACAATCAGTAATACATTCCGGACACTTTCTTGACCAAGGTTTTCACAACCTGTATTTGTGGGAGGGTCAACTTGTTGTCGTGGCTGTGAAATTTGCAGGTAAACGATAAGCGATTATCTTGAAACTGAAAGGCCAAAAACACCCATAGTGTAGCGCCAATAAAGCAGTCAATGGGATCTTGCGCTTTTTTATTTAATTAGACAGGTTGTCGGCGGACGAGCTATACACAGAGAGTCCTAACAGGCAAGGCAACGGGCAAAAGCGCCGCTCTCAAAATAACATTAAGCTCGGGCGACGGAGCGGAAGATAGTTCGGCTCACCGCACGCGCCCATTAATAGGTTAATTAGAGATAGGGTACACCATCACCTCCAAAAGGAGTCCGTGAAAAACGGGTGATTGCTTTTGATTTACCTGCAGATTGATCGTTGAAGGCGGCAGGAATCACGTACTTCGCCCAAAACATCTGATTAGTTCACTAATTAACTCCATTTGTTAAGTACACTGTCGTCCCACAGAGACACTTTGTGCGTTGGTTTATTAAATCGAACAAGTCTTTGAATGCCAGCAGAGTTACAGACGCTGTACTAAGACTCGAACCTTTGAAACTCAATTAATTATTGATCTAAGTCAGGAGCGGAGCTCTCCAACAAACATCTGTGTGTAAATGTTGGTTGCGATCCTGACGACTCGCAACCAACATTTACATGTTTGCGATGACACGTTTTGTCCGCTTCGACTACCATCTCGTGCATGTTAGCTTATGAGGCAGCGGTATTGTTGCTATTTGCTTTCACGACACGAATTATAAGTCGGAAAATAGTTGTGCTACGGTGCAATTATTTCAAACATCTGTGTATCGGAGAAATTTAGATAGCGCCGATACCCGAAATCGAAAACTACTACGAAAGTCACACTGTATTCCTGAAAATCGTAAATTTCTTGATTAATTGTATTTGATTTCAAACCATCGGGGTTTTTTACGCTCAATTTCTCTGATTCGACAGAAGAGGAGAGACGGAGCTTTTTTGCCCGATCAATATAATTATTACAATAAATAATTACTTAAATTTTAATTGTTGCGTTTTATTATCAACTTGCCTATTTCCTAATTGTACCACCGCACCAAACAAAGAAACTGGGAAACCACAACGTAGGGCCATTTACTTTCGATAATTGTGTCATAATTGAATAATATCGAAAGTAGCTTCAGCGCAGGGCACATCCCGTAGGGTCACTCACCCAGTGATAACATCTGGGGGTTGGAACTGTTATAGGCGAGCGCCACGCAGGTAAAAGGGCCGGCCGACCTTCCTGGGTCATAAATCGTAGTTGGAAATTCCAGTTACTTATGTAAATTACGTGTCTGTTTACTTGTCAGTATTAATTAATAGCAATAATTAGTAGGGCGCGTTACAATATTTACACCCGAAATCTATGGCTTAATTCAGGAACTTTTACACAGAAATAAACAAACTATTTCCACCTTTTCTTTTATTAAAATTTTGATATAAACAAATGTTATACAGTGGCTTGTACTTCAAAGACGGCTTCGCCATCATTCTGCTGAGATTACCCTTGCAACGAAGTTGCATAAAAAATGCCAAAAAAACTTCTGCACAGAGCACAGGCTTCTTAGGCCGGGTGAAGGTGTCCATGAGTCATCTCAGCGACTGTTGATGTGATTGATGATGCAATATGCAGATGTTCTTTTCGGCATTCTTTGTTGCAAGGTTAATTTTAATACCATGATGGCGAAGCCGTCTCTGAAGATGCAAACCGCTGTATAACAATTGTTTACATTAACTTTAGGCACATGTGATATCCGAAGTCATGCGCTGGCGATGTTCTGTCAAGTAAATATATACAGTAGACCTCGGTTGTAACGGCCTCGGTTATAGCGATCCACCGCTTATAACGAACTACATTTCAAGTCCCATCATTTTTCTTTATATTTGTGGCATTATCGCTTATTATGAACTTCGGATATAACGAACCAATTTTGATGGTTCCTTGAGGTTCGCGATAACCGAGGTCTACTGTATTTAAATTAATTAAATAGGAGATTGTTAGTGAATAATATATAATTAAATTGAAAATAAGCACTAACACAAATGTTTGACGGAAAATTCTTTCCGCCGCAATCGAGAATCGAACTCGAGTCTTCTGCTTCTTCTTCAGCAGAAGACTCGAGTTCGATTCTCGATTGCGGCGGAAAAATTTGTGTTAGTGCTTATTTTCAATTTAATGAAATACATCTTTGTTTATCTTATCTTGCGAAATGAACATAATGATTTACTTCTGTGCAGAATACCGGTTTCTTACAGTATTAAATAATTGAATTAAAATTTTCAATAAACCCGAATGTAATATTTTTAAATGATCCACCGACTCATAGTCGTAAGTATCTTCCAAATAGGAATCCACCGGTAAGGTACTTAAAAGAAATCGGTTAAGCTCCGGCGGGCGGACGGATTTTATCTCCTCGAAAGTTAAAATTTTGCATTGCACTCGAAGGTCTATTTGTGCGGTCTGCCAAAGTTGCTAAGTTAAATCCGCTTTATTCGACTGCAATTCACTCCGGAAACTTTACACCTAAAAGATGGTTATGGATCGGACGGAGCTGTAAATCTGGCTCTCACTCTATAACTCCGAATCGAATGGAACTTTCGGATCAGCGGCGTCGGTAATAAATGGATCGCATTACTTTTGACGAGCCAAATTTAGGCAGATTTATGCCGTCGCGTAACCGAATCGGTACCTGTCCAGCAGGGCTTCCACCCCTCGGTATGCCAGGCTCCTGTCGCTCGTCGGGGGCGCCGCCGCTCGTTTCTCGCGCGACCTGGAAACGGTAGGTGGAAATTGTAGTAGTTGCGAAATGTTCTGGGGGGCTTGATACTGGAATTGCATGTTGGCCGTCATCGTCATTGATTGCTTAAGTCCCAGCTTGACTGGTATAGCAAGGCCGAACACGATCTGGAAAAATTAATTAATCATTCTTAAAAATAATCAAATTAAAAATTAATAATCAAGTTAAAAAGATAGTTACATCCAAGTATTATATACTAAAGCTATTTGCAAACATACCACTTTAGTCGTGCCATCGCACGGCTGGGTTTTGACCTATAAATATTTATTTAAAAAACTATATTTTTGCATTAATAACAAAAAACTTCTTATTTAAACCTCATTATATTTTGTTTAAATATACTTTGCTGCTTTTGATTCTTACCTTGAATAATCCGCCCATGGGATAGACGACGAACCTCTTCGTCCTTTTCAGCAAACTATCGACACCGCCGGCACAGTCATTAATTATCAAGCTCAATAAAGCGATGATGAAAACTAATTTCCTGAAACAGCGCGAAATTATTGTTCGCACGTTCACAAGAAGCTTAATAGATCGAACAACTTACGCCATTTTTTTTTTGTACGTGTTTCACGGACGCGGGCGCCTTTAAACTATTTGTTATACATATTTTTTTTTACGTTATAAATAACGTGTAACCGTTTTTTGATATTTGTACTTAAAATTAGATGTCGCTCGGCGACATTCGAATAAAGGACCCTAGCGGTATCGCGACGATGAAGATTTGCATACGTAATTATGAAGTAATTTATTTTCTATAAATATTTCTCGATTAAGTATGTCGTCATTTTTGTTTGAACAAAATTTAGAATTTAATGAAATCTATCTGTATACAAAGTGCAACTATACTTAAGTCATTGTTTGATGCTCTGCATAACAAGTTTTCCTGTGTCCTTTACATCCTGTATAGAAATCGTAATCTCAATATAACGTGTGAAATGTTATTAGGAATTGCGTTATTGTGTTATTAGTTTTAAAACTTAAAATCGTTTCAGTCGCATGAATTAAAAACTCGTTTAATTGCCTGCACCGTTTTATTGTTCAAACGTTGTAATGTAATCCAAAATTCCGTATCCATAAGCACACTTTGAATACGAAGAGAAACAGTCCACTCCGAAAGTGCCGGCCTTTTGGGCATCGATGTACGCCTGGTCCAAATCGTTGTCATATTCTCCATCCCCATAGTCGGGACTAAAATATAATAACATGAGGGTCGATAAAAAAAAAAAAAACGTCGACAGTGCTTCGATGTAATGTTTATGCAAAGAGTTTTCGACGAAGACACCTTATAGACTGAGATAGGTATCAATTGTCAATCACTGCTGTACAGGGTGTTATTAAACATACTGTAACGGTCCGTCAACTTTCGGGGTGATCTGTAGCTGCTGATCGTTGCCCTGCTTGACGTCGGTTCGGCGGTTCGGGTTTGCTCGTCGGTGTCCAGGTCCAGAAATAAAAGCGACGATCACTTAGAAAATACAGTTTTTATTTACAGAATACTTCATATTTACGAATTGGAATGTTTTTAATCCGATAACAAAACTCACAGACTGGTAAACGAAATGATAAACATCCGGACGGTACTTTTCGGTGGTGGCAATATACGATGTGTCTCGTGGACACTAAACAACGGTAATATACGGTGTGTCTTAAGGACACTAATCAACGGCAAAATACGGTGTGTCTTAAGGACATTAAACAACAACTAATTACCACGCAAACTGCGCGTATGTTCTGGTTTTCGCTCCGGGTATCGGATCAGAGTTACGGTCAAGTGTGAAACTCCCACTCCAGGATCAGGATGTGCGAAACGCCCGCACCAGGTAAGAAAGAGTCGGAAAGGCATCTTTCCCTCCATTTGGAAAAAAGCGAAGTTGGTACTAGTCGACAAGCCAAAGAAGACACCAACAGGTGCCACAACATACAGGCCCATTTATCTTTTAGACGTGGCATCCAAACTACTGGAGACGCCCATTAAGCAGCGTTTAACGGAGGAATTAGAGGAAAAGAACATTTTGCATGACTCGCAATTCGGATTCTGAGCGGGCAGATCCACTGCGGACGCCTTACAGAAAATCTCCGAGATAGTGAGCGACTCCAAAAAAGAGGCTTATCAACATAGGAAGTACATTAGACATAGAGAACGCCTTCAATTCTGCCTCCTGGCAACATATTGTGGGTGCTCTAAGTGAAGCCAAAATTAGCAAACATTTAGTAAAAATTATACAATCGTACCTGTAGGATCGATACATTATAACACCGACAGGAAAAGAAGTAAAGACTACATGCGGGGTTCCGCAAGGCTCTGTCTTGGGGCCGATTCTATGGAACCTCTTGTATAACGACCTGCTATGCCAAAACATGGGCCAGGGTGTGGTTACAATTGCATACGCAGACGATATCGCGGTAATGATTGTTGCCAAAACTCCTGATGCATTGGAAAAAAAAGCTTACTATGCCATGAGAAAGATAAAAACCTGGCTGGAAAACCACCAACTGAAATTATCCATGGCCAAAACAGAGATGATTATCCTAGGAAACTAAAACACCTTTCTAGAACCTACTAGAAAGCAAGACCCAGTGGAACAACGTTACTGGAATGCTACGAGAAATAATGAAAACCAAAGTCCAAGATGAAGAAACCTGGAAAGACACTAATAAATTAAAGAAAAAAATAATAATACAAAGACAACTATTGACAGGGCGCGAAGTTTCTGGAATACCAGAAACTAGCACCTGAACATTAATAACGAACAGTGCTAATTTCTGATGCCTAATGCCTAACGGCGGATTCCAGAAATTAGCAGCTGCAAAAGAGGATAAGGAGTTTAGTTGGTAGGCGCTCTTGTCAATGACCTAAGAAATAGGCGATAAAGACAGGGCGAATCCAAGACATCTAATACTGGATTCCGTTGATGATGTCTTCTGAAGATTCTCCAAACCTCTATAAAAAAAAAAGTAAGATAGAGTGAAACTCCCACTCTAGGATCAGGATATGCGAAACGCCCGCACCAGGTATGAAAGATTGAAACTGCCAC
The DNA here is from genome assembly GCA_033060865.1 of Dorcus hopei. NCBI lineage: Eukaryota > Metazoa > Arthropoda > Insecta > Coleoptera > Lucanidae > Dorcus > Dorcus hopei. Next base: position 42,340,927 of record CM065423.1, on the reverse strand, counting down.
TCTAGGGTCAGCATGCACGAAACGCCCGTGCCGGGTATAAAGGAGCGACACTCCCACTCTAGGGTGAGGATGTGCGAAACGCCCGCACTAGGTAAGAAAGAGTGAAACTCCCACTCTAGGGTCAGAATGCACGAAACGCCCGTGCCGGGTATAAAAGAGTGAAACTCCCACTCTAGGGTCAGGATGCACGAAATGCTCGTACCAGGTATGAAAGAGTGAAACTCCCACTCTAGGATCAGGATGCACGAAACGCGCGTGCAGGGTGTGAATCTGAATGTGACTTTAATTTTAAAGTCTCCTTTAAATTTGATTATGAAACTGAATGCAACTTAAAAGAGACTTTAAAAGTGAAGTCACATTCAGATGTATAAACAAATGTGTCTTGATATTTGTTTTGTCATCTGAAAGTGACTTTAAATTTAAAGTCTCGAATAAGTTTCAATTACTGTAACCACTATTAATACACAAGAAAAGAAGCGAAGTTATGACGCACTGCTGTGATATTTGCCTTTGGCGAGTATAAAATTAAATTTTTAAGTATTTCTGGAGGCAGCTTGGGTGGAGTTCTGTGAGGTTATGCAGCGGTTTCACAGAAAGCAGAAACATTCCGCTAACTGCAAGGCAATGATTAGCCTAGACCGGCCAATCCAGGCTAATCATTCCGGGAGAATAAAACAGCAAAGAGACCAAAACATACTAGATAAACAACTGACAGCGCGCGAAGTTCCTGATGCTGATTCTAGAAACTAGCAGCGGATATTAACAACTGTCAGTGCGAATTTCCTGACGTAATGACTAACGGCGCATTCCAGGAATTAGCAGCTACAAGAGAGGAGTAGGAGTTTTAGTTGGTAGGTGCCTGCACTCTAGATCTTTAGAAAGGCTGCGGCCGGATGAATCCAATACGTCTTCGGCTTGGAACCACCGCCGGAAGATTTCTCCAAACCTCTCAATTAAAAAAAAAAGGTACTTATATCTCAATTTAAAGTAAAATTAGATTCCGAACTTTGAAAAACTTGGAGGCACTTGCTTACATCGGACATTTGCAATGCACATGTTTGCCAACTTAAAACTCGACCGTTACCAACAGAATTTTAGTTAAACGTAAATGTGAGTCGTTGCGTTACCGGCGATCCTCGCTTGTGATCGCTAAGTTGAGCGTGCATGAAAGAGAGGGGATGGTGGGACGACGGTCATAAAAGCAAAGGGCGAGGCTGGAATTAAAAAATTTAATGACATTGTCGAAAGGTATCGAGTTAAATGTGGCGACGCTTCAAGTCCGACCGCGCCCTTTATTTGCACGCGAACTTAAACGCTTTAAAAACACCCGAATTTGCTTATAGGCGACATTGACCGAGTGACCGTGAATTTTGGTAGAGCTTTATTGTTTTACGATGTGTTTATACGCACGTATATCTCACGAACGAGCAGATGTTTTCAAACAAAAAACTAAGCGCTCTTGTGATAGGTCATTTTTTTATTTTTAAGCTAGAATCTGAAACCTAATCAATTACACCCTGTGTACTTACTAATTAGTTTAATTTGTTTTGATTATTTGGTTATTATAATATACTGCATACTGTGTAAACTTACACAAGAAAAAAGACGTTGTGACAAGTGTCTTAATGGTCAAGATGTTTTCGTCGAAAATGTTTCTTGCAACAATTTTTTTTGTAATCGATCCTCGTCTGTACAAAGGACGATATAAAAATTACTCTTATACTTACGTCAAAAATATGTGAGTCAATTGACCGTACAGTCCGTTCGCCTTGTGGTACACGGAATTCGATGCGTTTTCACATATGCTTCTCAAGATACACTCGCGACCATTAATGCCGTACCTAAAAAAATATTTAAATTTAGAAATTGTAGAAACGTATTCAATTTGTTGAGTTGCATGAATGAGTGGCCTACTCGCCGACCCCTCAACAAAAAAAAACTTTTTTGTTCATTATTTAACATACAGGGTATTTCAAGATGAAGCAACCATTTCATAATAATAATGTTCGCTGATTCTCAAGCTCGATCTTTAGTAACAAACCCGTTGGTGATACTTAATTAGTAAAGCGACTCTCTTAGGATTTTCCTTTAAAAGGAGAATGTTTACCAAGATGGAATTTGCAAGTATGATATTCATGGATTTTGCAATGAAAATGCAATGAAAACGTCGCTCGCCGTAAACATGCAATGCATACATAAATAAACAGAATGATGAAGGCGGACGAAGTCGATTTTCAATATAGCATTCAAGGGGCTAAGAGAAACTAGATCTTTTAATATGTTCAAGAGTCATCAGGAAGTTTTGTTTGGACCTCCCCCCTATTCGTCTTCATAAACACGTACGGATAAATAAATTTAGTTAAGTTGTTGCACACAAACGTCAAGTCCAAGTAACTTTGATCCCCTGCGATCTACTCCACAGACAGAACGACTCACAAAGGCTTCGCGAGTTCAGCGCAAACATCAGCAGACACAGACAGCAACTGCACGTGACGACTGTTCAGAGAGTAAAACAACCACACACTCAAAGTTGTGCAGTTCTATTTTTTTTAGCCCCCCAGGGTGAGTACCTAGCAGAAAAAAATTTACTGCAATATATTTGCGATGCCCCATTTGAAAACCTCACATGAAGCGCTGAGTAAATAACTACGTATATTTTGATAGTTGGGGGTAAGTTTGTGCAAGTTGAACCGTTCGCGGTCTGACAGCTTTTGCATTTCTGCAGTAATAACTGCGGCAAGCACAACGAGGCGCAGCAATTAAATTAAGGGGTTGTTTGGTAAAGAGTTTCAAGCAAAATGGACTGTTTTACTTACGGACTGTGTCACTTGGCGAACGGCCAAGTGTTTATTGGTGTTTAAGACTCGAATCCTAAAGAGTATTATAAATAAGCCTGTTCAGTTCTCATCTGTGTCTGATTTAAGAAAAAAATAATCACATGGTTGTTTCTTTTTTTTTAATATGTGGTAGGCGAGGGGTCAAAACGATTAGGGATTCACGAACAGTAGGCTCATTCATCCTATACGTAAGTTATCCAATTTACAACGTTGGAGAATTTCATAAATTTTGTGAAATTCGGCTAGATTTGGCAACACTGCTTTTGATCCAGTGCATTAGATTTAACAGTACAGATGGCACTGTTAAAATAGACAAGTCGAACCGCAGATAATAGAACTAGATAGATGGCTCGTCAAATGTTCTAAATTTGACCCCCCAATTTGGAGACAAACTGGGTTTAGTTTGTGGTGGCGCTACTGTTACACTAGCAGAGTAGAAAACCGAAACCTGTAAGTATAAGTAACATTTACACAAATTCTATAACTAAGAGGTGTGATGCAAAGTTTAAAAGGAGAATTAACAGCATATTATAACCGTACGTCTCGTTATCGTGTCCTGGCCCCACTTGAAACTTATTTCTCTGTTACTTAAAAGCGACATCTGGCGATAAATGAACCAATTGAACTTCGGAATTAGCAACTGGTTTGTGGAAAATGTTCAATTTTCGAATTCGTGCATGCAAGTGACATCTATTGAGTATGTAACGAACTATTTGTAGAGCGTCCATTCGTTCCTATCTCGTTATCTCGTTATCTCGTTGGCTATCTAGAGAGATCTATTATCTCATTATCTGTGGTAGAACAAACATATCCCACGCCACAACTGACAACCTCTTTTTTGTACCTCTCCATGAAAAGAAGACAAAAATAAAAATGTTAGGACAGTGGAAATATTTTTTAAAAATTACTTACGTAAAGAGTTAATTGCCTTTTAAACATCTGACTGAACATAGATTACCTCGAGCCCAAAGTGTTTTAGTTAATCTCGATAGCGGTTTCAATTTTCATGTAAAAATTTGACTAACAATTAAAACAAAGATGAACATGCATCTAAAATATTTAAATAATTAAAAATAAAAAAATTAGTTAATTTGGTTGTAAATAATCTTGAACCCAAAACGCTTCTTGTTCGAATTAGCCTCGAACCCAAAACGCATTTTTGCGGAGTTAGCCTCGAACCCAAAACGCGTTTTGCTCAAGTTAGCCTCGAACCCAAAATGCATTTGTGACTTGTATCTTGCAGTAGGCGCCATGCACATCTCTGCGTTCTTGAGACTCATTGCATGGGAATAATATCACTCTTATGACAATTTACGATTGTAGTACATAATACTTGAGCTTCCTGGTTTTGAAATACATCACAATATTCCAGTTCAAACGAACACTAATAATTTGAAACAACTCGTATTTTCATACCACTAATGCACAATAGGGTCATCGGTGGCGCTGGCTTCGCATGTGCATGGTTTCTACACATTTTTATACTTACATAACTTTGAAATTCATTTAGCCGAAGAGAAAGAAGAAATAACATATATTAATTGAGAGAATGATTTACAAAAACAGTGTGAGAAACGACCAGAGATATTCTTTTTTCTTGCCTGAAAACAAAAACGCTTGTGACTGGCCAATTCAAGCGAAATGTCGCCGAAGAAGAAAAGTGCGTTTCCAAAGCGAAACTGGAAAACTCATAACCCGAGTAAAGTATTCATTTCCACTTAATCCTTTCGCTCATAGCGTACACAAAAGTGTACAACAGTTTCACAATTTTTCAACTTCAAAGTTTTGGTAATATAATGCGTTTACGAAAATTCACCGGGTTCATAACCGGGTTAGAAATGTGAGAGAGAACATTTAGAGACTTAGTGTATGTAAGAGTGAGAAAAATAGAGTACGGTGTATCCATCGGTAAATGCCTAAGGTCCATGTTTACACTTTGTAAACTTGCGGACAAAAAAAAACTGGCTGTCTTTTTTTTGTATTGTAAATTGGTTTTCGATCTGTCAAAGTAGTAAATTATTGGAGCTATCATATTGTGTTGCATTTAATTTGCTGCTTTGAATAATGGTCTACTTAAATGAAGTTCGACTTGTGCGTGTTATCACTAATACAAAAAGTACAAATTTTAATGTGACGGGTCACTTTTTTGGACCGCAAGTTTACATATTCCTGTTAACCTCTGCCATTAAAAAAAAAAATATGTGCTACCATCTCTCTATTTTACGATCAGTTACTAAAAAATAAATCACAAAAATAACAGAAATCTGTAATTGTTGCGCAGAGTTCTGTTTGAACTTTTCTTAAAAATTAACAAAACTAAAACCCAGAATTTCAATTTCTTTTTCCTACAGTTAGAAGTGCGCTTCATGTGTAAATAATAATAGGTCTGTTCGTAGAGCAGTTCTGATTAGTTTGAAACCGTTGGAAATATGCACCAATGAACGTTTTACATCTAACGCAACTGTCGAAATTGATCATAACTTCGCTGGGGGACTGGATCTGACGGTTCCAAACTAGTTACAAACTGCACTACGAACAAACCTATTATGTAGTTGTAGTGCTTTTGTTTTATTTTTTGAACTTTTCTTGTATTAAAAGTCTGTACCTACACAAACGTGTAATAACGTTTTCGATTGACCGCCTTAGTGTGCACTCAGAGTATCTTCATCTCGTGTTATTATTTGAGGTTAAAAGAAGATGCAAATACACTGAGTGCAACCGATGCACGTGAATCGAAAACGGTATAAATGTGAGTTGGTGAAATGTAAATCAAGTAAAACTTCTTGTTTGTGTTTTTGTAAAATCAGAGTTACGCGAGTACCGATGTCGCGAGAAAACCACTTATCGATCAAGAACAGCAGCTCCTGACTATTTCGGAACCGTCAAAAGCATATACTCATCAAATTCGTACACTTGATAAAGTTGTCAAAACCAATCGTTATTGGGCCCGTTCAGACGACCACAGCAGCTGAGTTGCTGGGTCAGCAAGTTTCCTGAACCGACACGCTAAGTTTCAGCAGCTGTCACTTCTACACAGCGGAATTTATTTGCGCTGAGTTGCTCAGCGCTGAACTTTCATTGGTGGAGGTAACAAACATAACCTTAGCAAGATCTTGTATCATGGACAGCAGACCATTTAAATGTAACCCATCGTCGCGTAATAATTCTCACAACAAAATATTTTCTGCCATTGTATTTAAATTCATAAAACATCCAAAAACGAGGTTCAATAAATTTCAAACTTTTGAAATGACACAAAAAATTGCTGAGAAGTAGCAGTCCGTTCAGAGATATATGATCGCTGACTTTCATCATGCTGAGCGCTGACTTGCAGCAGCTGTGTTACCTGAACGGGCCCATTCCAATGGACAACTGATTCTGACGGTTTCGAACTAGTCAGAAACCGCTGATGGAACAGATCTAATGTTCTCGACTGTTTCGAAGCCGTCAAAAGCATGCACTCATCAAAGTTGTACGCTTGATAAAGTTGTCAAAATCTATAATTATTTCGGTGGGCATCTGATTCTGATAGTTTCGAACTAGTCGGAAACCTAATTTCTCTAATTGTAAGTACAAATAAAGATTCAACTGTAAGTTTGTTCCTGCTACGGTTCCAACCGGTTGCCAACTGTCAGAAACATATGCAGCGTTCCAGCAGAAAGAAGTTCGATAAATTGATTGATAGTTTGATGTTCCAGCAGCTATAATATCATAAGTATTTGTAAACCGTTTGCAAACTGTCATTAAAGTTTGTGGATTTTTCACAAATTTATCTGATAGACATGGGCATAAGCCGGAAAGCGTAATTAGATATGAGGGATGGTATGAATGAGTGGTGTATGATTTAGTGAACGCTCACTACACACGTGCGTATGCGTTTGTATAGGGTGACCAGGCGTTATCTTTTTTTTAGGTGTTGTACTCTGTACTCTTACTTTTTTCAAAAAATCACTAAATGTTCTCTAAATTTAGATTTTTTTTTAAATGGCTCTCCACATAGGTGTCACGAACACAAAATTATAATTATTATTGTTTCGTTTTGTTATTCGATTGGTTCGGATTATCTTTGCGTAAAGTCTTGTTGCCCGGCGGAATTGCGATGATGTTCTCGAGCTGCTCTTCTGCTGATGAGCCCTAATTAGGTCCCGAAATAGCGCTGTACAGGATATTTGCACAATATAACCAAGTGTTAACACATTTAGGCCCAGTTGTACAATTCCAGTTTAACTTTAAGCCAACAACAACAATTGTTGAAATAATCGTCGTTATGGGTTTAAGCTTCAGCGGACGATGTAATCAAGGTTGGAATTTTGTGTGACTTTGCGGTAATGCAAGTATTTAATTCGATTTACTTTTAAATTAAGCAACTTTTTGTTGCAGGAAGTTAGGAAATTATTGTTGAATTTGTAAAGGAAAGTCGGATCCGCATTTCGAGATTTTATCGTTGTGTTACCTGTCGTTTTATTTAATTTCTTGCTTTGACACTTTCTGAGTTTTGTCTTGCACGTGTTCATTTTATGAATACAAATAAAGGTAAGCGTGCATTACTGGGGATTTTTAATTTATTATTAAATTCTGTCCTGGTACTTTTGGGGTTACGTATGACCCACACCCATCTCCCCGAGTCTAGCCTGTCGAGGGGTGAACTTAAATTGCACACATCTACATTTGCAACCAGATAGGTAACTATTGGAATTGTACAACTGGGCCTCAGTCTTACAAAAAGGGCAAGGAATAATATTTTCCGTAAACTTAAAACAACTTACATAGGTGCGCGGTAGAGTTTCCAACTTATGATGAAAGGGATTCTCACAGGTGTATTTTTGAAAAGAAACTTATTTACGCGCAGTGTACGTTGAATTTTGTTAATAGTAACAACGTGCTATGAGACTGGTTTTTTAAAACGAAATTTCTTTCATTTTTACAGAGAAACGGAAGGAAGTTATGTAGAACAACTACTGTAATTGATTTTAATCAACACCGTTATTAGTATAAATTGAAAAGTTACTGAAGGATTAAAAAGTAAAATTTATTTTTACAGATAACATACCTATCCAGTAAAGCTTCAATTCCCAGATAAGCTAGACTCCTATCACTTAGCTCACTTGCATCTCTTTTTTGACGAGATCTAAGAATGACCGGAGGCCACGCTTTGACATACGAAAGATTGGTCGTCACGGCATATTGAAACTGCATATTTAAAGCTGCTGACATGGACTGTTTTAAACCCAACTTAACCGGCGTAGCAAGACCAAACACGATCTAAAACAACGCATCTTATACAAAGCTGCGTTTTTTTTTTTTTTTTTTAATAAAACAAGACTCACTTTAAACAGCCCACCCATCGGATATATCAGGAAGCGTTTCGTCCTCTGCAACAAGCCATCATCAGACGCGCAAGCCAGACTCGTCAGGACAAGCACGAGTAGAGACAGCCTCCTGCAAACAAATCGCGTTTATGCGTTGCGAATATGTATAATTTCCAGCAGAATCGCCCTTACGTTATCGTCGGAGCGTGCGACATGTTTATGTGCACTTCCACGTCAAAAAGTGCAGTACTGGTTCTGTGGCAGACAGTGCAAATAATTGTACTTGAAATTAGATCGGCTTGACAAATTTATTCACAGCGATCTGTATGAACAACGGACACGGACGACATGAATTATGCAAACGTGAGGTCAACGTGCAGAGAAGTATCTATTAATTAGTTTGTACCACAAGGCAATTAAAAACAATAAATGTGTACGCTAAAGGAGGGCCTAATAAAGCGGAACCGTTTGCGTTATCGACGATACATAAATTAATTACGGAGTATCCCTCGTGGCCAGGCTTAACGCGTGCCACGTCTTTTTTCTCTACCCCTATAACGAGGGGCACATAAACGCGTCCGACCTGGAATCCAGCCAGGCGGATAAAGAATTAGAGCACTTGTCCCAAAACCGCAGGCGATTCAGGTAACGGTAACTGCCACTAAAGTGTCTCATCTGCAATTCGCTCTGATAAATCACCTGACGATAAATTCCACTGGATTCCATCTATCTCGCTTAATGAAGTATTTTACACATTGCTGACGGATTTCTACGACGATACTTTTTGAAATTTAAGTCACCGGGTAAGTCGAGTAGAAATTTTTAATCAACATAAATACAAAATAAAAACCTCCTCGGGAAACAAGGATTTCAAATTCTGATTGTAACGTAAACATTCTCATATGATAACGGGCTCGAGCGGAAAGCCCCTAGTCAAAATATTGACTCTCCTTAAGACAAGTGACCGTTAAGATACGTTAAACTGAATAAACAAACGAGAAATACACGAGCGACGACTGAACAAAACGCCTGGTTACTACCCTATGGGGTAGGCAACTTAAATCACTCCGGTGACTTAATTGAACGGGACCGAAAGGAGACCCGACGACTAGAGGACAGCACCTCTCGGAAAGAATTTTTTAATGAAAATGCGTTTGAAATATTCTACAAAAATTTAGCATCTAAACTCAAAGCAAATGGACTCGACTTAAAAAAATCAATAAATTCAATCCGCTTCGGTTAGAATTCTGTTAAAGTTAACCAGCTTTTGACGTATCTGTAAGCTCCCTCTCGACGATTCAATTATCGCCGTTAAAGTTTTGTTTAACTTTTTTCTTGTAGTTAGGCAGGGGGCGGGGGGCGAGGCCGCCTAATGAAATCAAGTTTTAAAACAAATTTGCTCCGCTCATGTCCGACGAGATCGCGAGAGCACGGGCCGCGCGCTCTCTAAATCTTCTTCAGATCTCAAACAAAGGCGTGAAATTACGTTCCTGGCGTTTCATTACGACCTAGTGAATAATTCCGTCGATTCTGTTGACCTGCCGAGCGAACCGGAGGTATCCTCGTTCGGCAATAATCAGCAGACGAGTGCTTCCGGGTCGGTGAACAGATCGATGTTGAGAAAATTCTTCGTCTCCATCCGCATTCGTAATTATCACAAAACAAGTGAAATCGCATTTTTTTTTTTTAAAGAAAAGTCGTCTACTTCATATTTCTTGCCATAATTCAATATCATTCTAAGCTAGAATTCATTTAAATGTATTTAATATAATGTAACGTAATGTAAGATAACGTAACGCAATGTAAGGTAATGTATCACAGCTCAAAAAGCTCGACTTAAAGAGTTTATGCACCTCCCAGTGCATTCTGAATGCCGTCGAAGAATTTGTTTAGTATTTTCGGCCACACTTAATAATTGTTAATAATAAGTCTCATTTTTTAATATTTTTTTAAGAAAAAATTTTTTGCACTTCACATTTCATGACACAATTCAATGTAATTCTAAGCTAAAATTATTTTAGAATTAATTTACTTCAATGTAAGGTAATGTAACGTAATATAAGGTAATGTTTCGCAGCTCAAAGAGCTCGGCTTATAGAAATTATGCACCTCCTAGTCCACTCAGTGGAAGTCTGAGTACCATCGAAATGCGTTTGGTACCTCCGGTCATACTTAATAATTGTTAATGATAAATAAGTCTTATTTTAATGGTTTTTAAGAAGAAATCTTTTGCACTTCACATTTTGTGACCTAAATCAATATAATTCTAAGCTAGAATTATTTTAGAATTAATTTAAATGTATTTACTGCAATGTAAAGTAATGTAAGATAATTTATCGTAATGTAAGGTAATGTTTGGCGGCTCAAGAAGCTTGACTCATAGATCTTACGCACCTCCTAGTGGACTCAGTGAAAGTCTGAGTGCCGTCGAATAATTTGTTTCGCATTTCCGGTCATACTTAATAATTGTTAATAATAATAAGTCTCATTGTTGAACGTTTTTTCTTATGAAAAAATCTTTTGCACTTCACATTTTATGACACAATTCAATGTAATTCTAAGCTAGAGAGATTTTAGAATTGATTTAAATGTATTTACTGCAATGTAAAGTAATGTATCGTAATGTAAGGTAATGTTTGGCGACTTAAGAAGCTTGACCTATAGATCTTACGCACCTTCTAGTGCACTCAGTGAAAGTCTGAGTGCCGTCGAATAATTTGTTTCGTATTTGCGGTCATACTTAATAATTGTTAATAATAATAAGTCTCATTGTTGAATGCTCTTTTTTAAGAAAAAATCGTTTGCACTTCACATTTTATGACACAATTCAATCGAATTCTAAGCTAGAATTATTTTAGAATTAATTTAAATGTATTTACTGTAATGTAAAGTAATGTATCGTAATGTAAGGTAATGTTTGGCGGCTCAAGAAGCTTGACTCATAGATCTTACGCACCCCCTAGTGGACTCAGTGAAAGTCTGAGTGCCGTCGAATAATTTGTTTCGTGTTTTCAGTCATACTTAATAATTGTTAATAATAATAAGTCTCATTGTTGAATGTTTTTTTAAGAAAAAATCTTTTGCACTTCACATTTTATGACACAATTCAATGTAATTCTAAGCTAGAATTATTTTAGAATTAATTTAAATGTATTTACTGCAATGTAAAGTAATGTATCGTAATGTAAGGTAATGTTTGGCGGCTCAAAAAGCTTGACCTATAGATCTTACGCACCTCCTAGTGCACTCAGTGAAAGTCTGAGTGCCGTCCAATAATTTATTTCGTATTTCCGGTCATACTTAATAATTGTTAATAATAATAAGTCTCATTGCTGAATGTTTTTTTTTAAGAAAAAATCTTTTGCACGTGATATTTTATGACATAATTCAATTCAATTCTAAGCTAGACTTATTTTAGAATTAATTCAAATGTATTTACAGCAATGTAAAGTAATGTAACGTAATGTGAGGTAATGTTTCGTAGCTCAAGAAACTCGGTTTATAGATCTTATGCGCCTCCCGGTGCACTCAGTGGAAGTCTGAGTGTCGTCGTAGAATTTCTTTCCTATTTTATTAATTGTTATACAATTGTTACAAAAGACAAACTGAGGTGAAGTCTCATTTTTTAATGTTTTTTTAAGAAAAAATCTTTTGTGGTACAATTCAATGTAATTCTAAGCTAGAATTATTTTAGAATGTAACACAATGTAAGGTAATGTATTGCGGCTGAACAAGCTCGGCTCTTAAAGCTGACGCAAAATAATGCAAAGATACTCAGTAGAATTATTTCAGAAGTCGTTTAAATGCATTTAATGTAATGTTCGTAAGGTAAGCTAATGTAACGCAATGTAACGTAACGCATCGCAGCTCAAAAATCTCAGCTTACGGAAGTTATGAACGTCCCAGTGCACTCAATGGAATTTGTTTCGTATTCCTGGTCATACTTAATCATTGTTAATAACAATAATGTCTCATTTTTTGAATGTTTTTTTTTTCTGAGAAAAAATATTGTGCACTTTTTGCACAGTTTATGGACACAATTCGATATAATTCTAAGCTGCAATTATTTTAGAATTAATTTACTAAAATGTAACACAATGTAAGGTAATGTAATGCAATGTAAGGTAGTGTAAGAACTTATACCCTCCCAATGCAGGGACACTATGTAGAAGACTGAGTACCGGCCAACCGTCTTGTATCTCCGATCATGCTTAATCGTTGTTATATAAAAACAAATGGAAGTAAAGACTCATTTGTTGAATTTTTTTTAAGAAAAACTCTTGCATTTCACATTTTATGTCTTATTTCATGTAATGCTAAGCTAGAATGATTATAGAATTCATTTAAATATATTTAATGTCATATGAAAAGTAATGTAACGCAATGTTAGGTAATGTATTGCCGCTCAATAACTCGATTCATAAAACTTAAGCACCTCCCGATGCAATGATACTCAGCCGAATTATTTTAGAACTGATTCAAATAAATTTAATGTAATGTACCCTCAGGTAAGCTAATGTAACGCAATGTAAAGTAATGTATCACAGCTCAGAAAGATCGACGTACGGACCTTATGCATCTCCCATGGAAGTTTCAATGGAATGTGTTTCGTATTTTCGGCAATACTTAATAATCTTTAATAATAATAATGTCTCATTTTGTTAATGCTTTTTTAAGAAAAAATATTTTGCGCTTCACTTTTTATGGACAATTCAATATAATTCTAAGCTAGAATTATTTTAGAATCAATTTACTATAATGTAAAATAATGTAATGCAATGTAACGCGGCTCAAAGAGCTCGGCTTGTAGAACTTATACCCTCCCAACGCAGAGACACTCAGAGACACTGAATATCGTCGAAGAATTTGTTTTGTATCTCCGATCATGCTTAATCATTGTTACATAAAAACAAACTGAAGGGAAGACTCATTTGTTGAATGTTTTTTAAGAAATACTCTTTTCCATTTCACATTTTTTATCTTAATTCAATATAATTCTAAGTTACAATTATTTTACAATTCATTTATATGTATTTAATGTAATATAACATAATGAAAAGTAATGTAAAGCAATTTCAGCTCAAAAAGCTCTGTTCATAAAACTTACGCACCTCCCGATGCAAAGATACTCAATGGAATTATGTTTAAACTCATTTAAATCAATTTAATGTAATGCAATCTAATGTAAGGTAATGTAACTCAATGCAAAGATACTGTGGGATTATTTTAGAACTCATTGAAATGAATTTAACGTAATCTGATTTAAAGGTAAGGTAATGTAATGCAATGTAAGCTAATGTATCGCAGCTCAAAAAGCATGACTCATAGAACTTATGCCCTCCCAATGCGGAGACACTCGGTATAGGTCTAATTCAATCTAATTCTAAGCTTAGAATTAATTTAAATGTATTTAATGTAAAGTCAGTTAAGGTAAGATAGCACGACTTATAGAACTTATGTCCTCCTAATGCGGAGACACTCAGTGAAAGTCTAATGCAAGCTAACTCTAAGCTAGAATTATTTAGAATTACATATTGAAATGTATTTAATGTAATGTCAGTTAAAGTGAGGTAATGTAACGCAATGTAAGGTAACGTAATTAATGCAACTCAGAAGCTCGACTCGCCGTCGAAAACTTTGTTTCGTATCTCCAGTTTATACACAAGTTGTTACACAAAAACAAAACAAAGTTGCATTTGTTGAAACCATTCTTTTGTGTTTCACTTTTAAGTCGCAATTGAAGGTATTCTAAACCAGAATGGTTTTAGAACTCATCAAATGTATGTACCTGATCTCTAAAGAAATGAAACGCAGGGTAACTCGATGTAAGGTAATGTAACGCAATGTAAGGTAACGTATTGCAGCTCAAGAAGCTCGGCTCACAGAACCTATGCAACGCAGATATACTAAGTGGAAGTCTGAGTGCTACCAAATCGTATCTCCGCAAATACTTAATCACAGTTAAATAAAAACAAACCGTAGTCAAGTCTCTTTTGATGAACACTCGTGTATATCACATTTTGTGTCATAATATAATTCTAAACATGATTATTTTAGAATTCATTTAAATATAGAGCAATGTTAGGTAATGTAACGCAATGTAATGTAATGTAATTGCAAGACTAACTAAATAAATAAGAAGTTATAAAGGTATAAATACGGTTTCCCGTAACAATAATTGTCAAGAGGGTTAAATTAAGTAGTATATTGTTGCAGCCCCCTCGAATTTTAAAGTAAAGTCCCTGAATCTTTCTACGTACTATCCCAAACAGTGATTTGGCCATCTTATTTTCTTTCTCAGGTTCTTTGATTTGTCCCTCCAATTTAATGGTCTCCACCACTCCGTGTGTCCTGCACGCGTCCTCGCTCCAAGCGTACCCCCAGCGACACGCGCAGAAATAAGAACCGGGCAAGTTGACGCAGATCTCGCTCTCGTTGTTACACCTGTGCTTCTCACCAACACACTCGTCTATGTCAATGCACACACCATACCGTGAACTCCACTCGTAACCTTGCTCAGGACAATGACAGGTGATGTTCCAGCGGTTGAGGATCAAGTCGTGGAAATTCGTGTTCTCGGAAAGCTGCAAGGTGCAATCGCGTTCTCCTTCCTGGTTGATTTCATAACAGGGATTCTCAGGCGATGACAGGCACTCATCATGGCTGCCCACGTGTTTTGAATTAGGGCAACACGGATCGGGGCAAAAACTGTACAGCGCGCACTTGAAAGGTTCCTCGTCGTCTGCGCGCACGTCCAAATTATTCGGTCCGTACTCCTCGTCTAAACAATTAGCGAAATTATCGCACTTCTCTCCGAAATGTTTCAAATCGGGCACCTCGTTCATGGTGTACCAACACATGAAATAACTGGCGGTCACTCGCCACTGGTGCCTCTCTATTGGTCCTTGAAAAGGATCCGCTCGCGCGTCATCTACCCTCAGCATCTTCTGACATTCGGCGTCGACCTCTTCAATTTGCTGTTGACTCTCGGTACTATTCCATCGCTGTTCCTGGATCGCAACGGAGGTATCATCGACGCGCTTTAGTCCCGTTCCGGCGACTTTCTTCCTCAAGTAATCCACGCAGCTCAAGAAGCTCGGCTCGCAGAACTTGTGCGCCTCCCAATGCAGAGACCTCAGCGGGGGTCGAGGGAAGCTTCCGTAATAATGCCTGGGGGCGCTCGTGGAGTTCCTCTCGTACCTTCGATCGTACTCGTTGAATTTGTGCGCCCGCAGGTAGTAAGCGACGTCCTTGACGGCGTCTTCCACCCACGCGAACTCTTGGGAACCGTTGCTTCCTTCGAACGGGTTTTGGGTGACTAGGTTAGTCAGAGGGATGTTGTCGGATTCGTCGCGTGCGAAGCGAAATTCATCTTCCGGGGGTATTTTCGCGGGAAGGAAAGATTCTTCTTCGTTGCAAATGCAACCGTTTGTTGTAAATAACGAAATGAGAAGGAGAAACTTCATTTTTAACAATTTTAATAACATATTAATAATCTAGTGACCAAACTTGTCAAAATTTGTATGTCAGAAAAACTTGTGGAAAGGAAAGGAGACCTCAGTGAAAATCGAAGGAAATAGTGTTCGGGAGCCATCCACTTAAAGCGACTTGTTGTTTCTTCCTTAGAAGAGATTTTGGGATTTGACCGTTATAGGTTAATCAACGGGATGTTGTCGGGTTTATCGAAGTTTACTTCTGGAGAATTTTTGCAGGAACAAAGATGAAGAAGTTCGTCGCAGATGAAACCAGTTAATATTTAAGAGTATGTGTAGTTGTATGAAACTTTCATGAAAAATGAATGTTGAACGATTGTAAAAGGAACGTGCGTTCCAAATGAAACTGTGAAAACGAAACCGATATTTTTTTTGATTAAAACGAATTTACAAAACTCAAGATTTATAGCAGGCAATACATTATTATGGGCGTCCACCTGCCTTACTTAATATTGTTGTGCAAACCTTAATTTCGTTAGGGATTTGAAGACACATGGACACTTCGCATGATTTATTGCGTGTGGAATTTATTTCTCTGCGCTGTGAATAAATCCTCATCCAGAACTGACTAAAAAATACAATGTCGTAATCACGTACCTACATGTGTGGATTAACTCAATACTTATTTCACTGCCATTCATGCGTTTATTCTTTGGAATGTACAATTTTGTTCAATAAGGTTTCAGTATTCAGAATTTTTTTTTCTTTCAGATTGTTAGTCTCTTATTTTCTCCTCTTTATCATCTATTGTTGTGTGGTTTTGCCATTTCTTCTTATCCTTTTGCATCGTTCCACCATCCTTCTATTTCTGGGTTGCTAATATCTGTTGTCACAAAATTTACTTTAAATTGACAGCCTCAACCTTACGTAACGTAAAGGTTCATATTTCATAATAACACATCAGCGGAATTTGTTATAAACGGGGCCACACGCGTATACTAGCTTATACAAACGACGCAAACAGACACGAAAAAATGCAACACTCGAATAGGCAAAAAACGTGTATTTAAAGTGCGGGCCAAAATTGGGAAGCCAGTGATGCAGTCATGTAGTCGGGCAGTCGAGAAGCCACCGGACCGACTCAGTGGGCACTAAGTGCCAACTCTACGAGGGGACGCCCAGAATCGCCGTCATCGCCGCCGCCCAGCATCGTCGTCGTCGCCACCCCAGCATCAGCATCGCTGCAGCCACATCATTTGCCACTGCCGCCGACAACATTGTCGAACCCGTCCAAAGAGAACGAGGACCATCTCCCTCGCCAGCTGTCCAAGAGAAGACACCACCGGCCACGCTGTTCCAACCCAAACACCCATAGGCTGAGCAAGGACGTGTCGTGCTCCACTCCAGCCAAGGAACGTTGTCACCGAGACCGACCTTGACCCACCACTTCAGTCACGGACCGGCCTCGAGCTTCGCCAGTCTTCCCCGGCTAAGGAAACGCCGCCGCTGTTCCGTCGAATCAACAACCCCAGTCGCCGCGGACGACCCAGGACCGCACTGCCAATTTTAACGGACAAACCACCCTCAACTAAATTAATCATTTAACGTAATAAAGAGGTATTAATTTTTTTAAATCATTGTTTTAAAGCTCTACCCTCTGATAAACCTACACACCCCAATCAACCCCGCAAGGTTAAGGACGCACCGTCGCGACATAGTGGAGGCTTAGCGCGACATGGTGAAGGCCCTTAGCGTGACAGTATGCCCGAACTGACTGGATTGGGGAAAAAGTCAAAAACAAAATAGAGGCTACACTTTACTCACTGGTACATGAACGTAGAAATCAAAATCAAATCTAAAGTTAACAGATTTAAACTTTATTGGATACTAAATCGTTGAACAAATAACGGATACACCTTGCACGAGGTCAAGCCTGTGCTTGTTCAAAACAAAATTTAATAAAATCGAACGACGGTGAAACGTTAAGTGTTTAGTGCGCGATTTAGTGTCCGGTTAAAAGATTTTGTGATACAAATTTCATCGGACAAGAACCAACTTTAAATACAGTTAATAAAGTTATTCACTTTCTATAACTTAAATCTGTACAAGCAACACTGCGTTTAGCCGAAATTCGCTCTCCCGTAAGACATGCAATGACCGTTCGCGAAAGAAAAATAAATAAATAAAGTTAGACGTCAAAACTCACGACCTTACTGTCGGTCGGGGCACGGATGAAGTTGGCACTCACGACGCCACCTGTGGGTTGTTTCTAACACCGGGGATCCGGTTCAAAGCGGATTCACAAGGCACGTCGCCGGAATTAATTTCTTCGTAGTGGAGGCGAATTGGCTCGATACGATAAATCGAAATAGTACTTCGACTTGTCTGGAAACTGATAACTGCAAGTCGAAGTCGAACTGGAAGCCTATACTAGAAGCCTGAAGAGAAATGAAAACCGTTAGCGTCCCAAAATGGCGTTGGCCAGTTTGTTCAATATTTTACCTGAGATTTGTGGGAATCCCAAACTTGGGACGGGACTGAAAATACCCCAAAACTCGCTCGGTGGTGTGAATTCTATTCTCCTCACTTTCAGACCAAGAATTTCGTTAACACAAAACACGCAAGTGTACACCAAGGGAGCAGTTTCAACACTGAATGAAACACCAACGAAAGCGGAAGGACACCGAAATATCATTGCGTCATAAGCGGTAACCAATGGCATGATTATGACGTCAAGAGTTCTGAATAAAAGAACCAATACGAAAACAGGATTTCAAATAGATGTTTCCGGCACGGGTTAACAGTGTTGTCAGATGTTCAGACAACATATAGATACAGGAGACGCTGCCAGCTCGCTATAAAATGCGTCGCAAATTCTGTGCGATTAAATTTGGCTGTAACACTGTTTTAATTTGATCTTCACACCTTGGACGACTGAAGGTCGGAGACTTGTTCTACAATTTTAATTAAATGTTTGCGTTGATTTGGTTCGAAATATGTTGAGATCGCGGAGTTTAGTTTAACTTTAAGTTGATACTTTTGTTTGTGAGCGACAAACGGATCCGGATTTCATTTAAAACACTCCCAGATATCAACAATTGTTTCACTTTTACAGAGCGTGGATAGAATATTGTAACAGTGAAAGAACGTCGCCAACGCGCGACCTCGAATATAACATCTGCTGTCAAACAGTCCGCCTAATAGCCTCGACAAAAGTCCAGGGAGAATAGTGTTAATATGAACACATGACATAAGGCGGTTTAAACCACCAATGACGAAACAACTTTCTACATGATGAATTATCCACAGATTGCATAAGCTCTCCTGGCGAGCTTTCTAAACTGAACCCCATAAATACTCGGGAAATTCATTTGTAAGTGTAACGTAGTGTAATGTGAATCATGTAAGACTATTACTTTCAATAAATGTATTATTTAATCTAGCCACGTCCTTTAATCAAAAATCTAACATAGCAATATACAGATTGAAGTCTTTCACTTTAGCCAATGGTGCTTTCATGAAGAACAACAAAGAGTCACGCATCTTTACAACCGTATCACACAAATTACGATGATTATAATAAATTACTAACGATTTCAGCGAAAATAATAACGAGCCTCACTGCTCGTCTATTACAGTTGCAGGCTAGAATATTCCACATGATAAATTGATTTCGTTTTTAGGTCGTTACAAATAACGTATTCAATCGCAAACTCCGTTATAAATACGAAATCTTGAAGAACCGCAAGCAGGCAAAAATCCGGCGCGCAGACTTGGAAGTAAGCAGCTCACGTTTTCAATATTTCCTCCTCCGGCGCGGCGCGGCGCGTTTCCATCGGTAAGTTTTATCGATACTCAAATCTAGGAAACAGCTGTCACTTAGCGCTATAAAAGTTTAATACAATGACATTATAAATCCGGATTAAATTCGAGAAGATGCATTGCCCGGACTCGGAGCCTCTCCTCAAGACGTCCGATTTCTATCGCACGTGCAACCTCCCGAAAAGGTTCGAGTTCCCCTGCTGGTTCCACGGCTACGGTATACAGAGGACGCCTGCCCCTCATCCTTTCTACAGGACTACGTCGAGCGATTACGGACGGTACAGTTTCATTACGTTAATTCACAAAAATTATTTATTATTATTACACGCACGCACGTAGCCGTGGGCATTTCATTAATCATTAATGAACCGCACCTATGCTTTCATATCAATCAACATAAGAACACATTCTGTATGATTAATAATTTTTTTTTCGGACGCCATCGAATCGTTTCTATTTTTATCGTGCAATAATGCGAAGTAGATAAAAAAAACTTTGGGCCCTTTGAATCTGTCTTATGTATATAAAGCCCAGAAAGAACTTCGAACTTGTACAAAGTGATACTGTTTCGCGGGGGGCGGGGGGTGAATATCAATAAGCGTTGACATAAAAATTTAAAGCCATAATTCACAAGGCGTTGTTGGAAAAGCGCGACAACTTCTAAGCTATTCAAGTTCAAACTTATAATAAAGTATCTCTCGAGACTCGCGAAAAAAAATTATAATATGGTAGGTTTTTTTGCTGCGTCGTTTTTATTAAATAATTCTCATTTCAAGTGAAAATCAATAGAATGTAAAACTTCTAGAACAAAGGCGCATATAAAATATGTACCTAATGCTAAAAAAGAAAACGCTCTGGAAATAAATTATTCACGATACACGATGTTCTAACAGCTATCCGTGTTTATTTCTAACGCCGTAGAAACTTCTTTTATTAATGCAAGAAGCTTCAATAAAGTATGGTACTTGCACCGTGCCGTTCCGTCTTGGAAATTTATGAATCGTATTCGTAACTTGAGAAGATCTCGATTCAAGTTATTGGAGAAAATCACGGAGTGGCTGACACCTAGCGGAAATTTTGTGAAGGTTAAGGGCCCTATAATAAGGAAAACATTGGAATGACATTTGGTTAACCTATGAAAACATTAAATTGAATAATTTGTGTGTGACGCTTCCACACGAATAAACATTCTTATGTGATTAATGTGCTTATGCCTATGCAAATACTTCACCTGTTCACTTAACTTAATAATAATAATAATAATGAATGGAAGCAAAACATTAATGACAGCTCTTTGTTCTCCTTATTAAAAGCGCCATCTCTTGGTTGCTGACTTTCGTCAATGCAACCGACGCAGCGCGGCGCGAGTAAAATAAATACGTATTAAATAAATAGACATTTTGATTTCTTTATCTTTCAGATATCCTCCGACGATACACAGTGTTCCAACATGCTTCTTCCCGACTACGCAGGAATTTAGTAAGGCCCTGGCGAAAACTGGCATGTATCGTAACTACTCGCTGAATACGGGGCTTGATTCTTCGTCGGTTTAAATTCACGGCTTTTTATTAATATTAAAAAGAACGTGCAAAAATTTCGTGCCATTTGAAATCTGTGCAATATTTTTTAAATGTCCATTATTTGTGTAACTATTTTCTTCAATGTTAGATATAATTATTGTTTGCGCTTTTCTTATGAGGCACCTGCATTTAATGAAATTATTTGTAGACGAGTGCGCAAATTGATACCTAATGAAAATAATATATAGATTAGCAAAGAAATTGTCTTTTTTTTATTTGAATCTACTAGAATTTTACTTCTACGAAAATTAATCTTTATAATAAATTAAGGAATGAACAAAAAAACATTACCAGACTACGGCGTTTCTTAGGGTACAGGTGACTCTTAATATTTCAGAGCCGGACTAGCGGTGTGTAAAAAATTAATTACAATTGTTATTCACAGGTCTCTATCATGTTGTCATCTTGATCGATTTATTAGTTATTAACAGGTCGGCGGGCGATTTATATTCGTAAACAATTTTTTTTTGGGATGTAATAAAACCGCCTGGAATATTATCGGAGAACTTATATAATCTTATGTTTCAGAAACTGAAATGTGCGCATGAGATAAAACAAGTCAGCCTCTGAAATGTCCTAAGAAGCGCCGAAGTCTGGTCATTACAGTTCTAAGAATTTCAGAAAAATAAATAAATTGATTTATTTTCCTATAAAACTAACCAATGGCTAGTTATTAAATATGTTTTTATTTTATTGTCGATATCTGTCAAGACAATTAAATATTGAAGAAATTCAGACCACACATTACTGTATTTATTTATTTATTTATTTTTTGTAACAATATTAACAAAACGCCTTCAAATTAGGCAACCCATTTTGCTTACGAAATGAAGTCACGAATTTAAGGCCCGTCTGATCCTGTTTGCATTTTTTTATCTGCGCCTAATATGTCTACAACCAAAAATACATGGCAGCGATGAATAGTATAAGTAAATAAGTTTTTATTACAAATTAATCAAAATTCAAGTGACTTTTAATATTAGTGCATTGCTTTTAGTGCAGTATTAGATTCTTAAGAACGTTGTTTAAATAATTTATTTTTTGTTTACATTCATATGAGTTTAAAATCACATTTTTTCTTATTGTGAAAATAGGAAAAAAGAAATTAAAAAACGGTGTCTTTCAAAATTGCATGGGAATATAATTTAATAATAATAATGAGTAAAGCGCCCTAGGGATTAAAAAGACGCGTACTTAAACATTAACAAAAAGTTCATATTAATACCGAAAACATTTGTGTTAGTGTTTCTTTGAAATTTTTTTCACTTTAATTATTAAAAGATGTTTCTTACGTAATTCATTTAGTTCCTCATTCTGAGACTTCACCAGTGAGTAAGTGATAATGAATTTGTTGCTTTGAACTTTCGATTAAAAATTTAAAAGCTGCAAGACGGGAAGTTGCAAGTCTGATTAATGTGTTGCCTACCTTAAGGCGTCACAGGGATTCAGTTTTAATTTGTAGCTTCTGCACCTTTTCCAAGTGTAGTTCAGAAAGTAACAGATTAATTTCAGACAGTATCAAATGTCTTTCAGATGGAAAAAATGAATTTTAGAAAGTATCGTATTTCAGAAACGTAAAATGTATTTCAGAATGTGTTAATTGTGTAATTCAGAAAAACGAAATGAATTTCAGAGAAGGTTAATTGTATTTCAGAAAATATCACTTATTTTGTATTTCAGAAAATAGTAAATAAGTCTTACAATACCTAGGAATAGTTACTGTCACGATTGCATTGAAATAATGTGAAGAATTAATTTAACGATAATTATGGAATTTGCTTGATGTCCATGCTAAGAAATGCAGTTCTTTGCTTAGTGACACATACAAATTATAAAGTATAAATCTGAATTAAGAAAATGTACGACAAAATGACGTGACATGACAAAAGCCGCAAGGCTGTTTCGCGAAAGATAGAAGAAAATACTGAAAGTTCTTTGACTTATCGATCGATCGATCGGCATATAGTAAAAAAATTAACTGTAGTAAAAAAATTTAGGGATTTTCTATATGTTGAATAGGGATTTCTTGGTAACTCTTGAGGAATTTCTGCTTTTTACACGTTGGTTATACTGGTAATACTTAGTAGAAGTCGGCAGTGTTGCCAGAGGTGCTGATTTATCACCAGATCTAGTGATTTTTGTTGTTGAATTGTTATCTGGTGATTACTTTTAAAAAATAGGGATTTTCTGGCGCTTTTTCACAAAATCTAGATAGCAAAAAAAAATTATAACATTTACTAACTTTTATTTACTTTTATCTGGTAAATTCTAAACTGTTTACATTTTTTATTCATTTATTTAAATTTATTAAAACTGTGTGTTTTGTCACCATTCTTCTCAAATTGTTTTTTCATTTAATTTATTAATAATAGTCAAGAATAACTGTTTGAGTTGGCAATGCAGAGCATTTTTTAAATCGGCTTTTTGCAATACTGCAACCGGATATATGTTTTGTTGGTTTATTTGACGTCACCTGGAACCCGTTCAGGAATAACGCTCGGGTTAAAAACAGCGCGCTCTGGGTAATATTCTTTCTCTGTCATGTATAAGTGATTTCGTGTATTTTGCTTTTCATTTTAAACGCCCAAAATACTCTCGCGATACAGTTTCTGAACGGGCCCCTGAACAGCGACAAGATTATTATGTAAGTATGTAGATTATAGGTGTATTCTTTCGATGTGAAGGAAGTGAATGCGATCAGCAAAAGTGAAAATATTCAATTTGATCGTATTTTCTCGTTTGTGTTCAGTTCCCCCACTCTTGTGAAATAAGTGATTACATTCAATTTTTACTGCACAAATAATTTTGCCGATCAGTTCGAAAGTGAAAGTGAACGAAATATTCATTCACAGTTATTACATTCAGTTTCTACTGCACAAATAATCTTGCCGATCAGTTCGAAAGTGAAAGTGAACTGAATATTTATTCACTTTCAGCTTGTTCAGTTGTATCCATTCACTTCGTTCAGATCGAAAGAATACCACCTTATATTAATAAAAATTACCGTTTTAATTTGAATTTGAAAGTTAAATGACACTTCTGTCAAGGTCAAGCCGTCAACAACCGAAAGTTCCTCCAGTTGCAAATCAAATTCAGCACTGCCAACTCAAACAGTGATTCTTGACCACTTTATATTAAATTGTGTTGTAAAATCAATCACTCCTTTGTTTATATATTTTTTTTTCGATTTGATTATTTTTCAATTTCTATTACATTCTATTACATTGTTTTCTTTGTTTTGTCACCATTTTTTTTCAGATTGCTTATTTTTAAATTTATTAATCTATTAAATTGTGTTGTAAAATCGATTTCCTTTTGTTTTTATTATTACTCTTTTTAATTTGATTATTTAGTTTTCTTTGTTTTGACACCATTCTTTTCAATTTTTTTTTTAATGTGTCACACCTACGTCACGTTACTCTAAGAATAATGTTTATTCGACGATTGTATCTATTAAATCGTGTTGTAAATTTAAGTTTGCACCTAAATATTTCACATGACTTTTAAAGCTAATATTAAAAATTAACATAAGCAGCACAAAAATTTCGGTTGGTAACTTGACTTTTGTCAGCTGATCTGGTGACGTGTGACTTGAATTTTGATTGTCTGGCAACACTGGATGTCAGCGCGTTTGTTACCAGTGCTGCGAATTCGTGGGATTTTTCCCGATTCGTGGGAATTTTTATGCCTGAAAATTGCAAAAAGGGAAATTTCTTGAGAAAAAGGGAATTTCTGAAGACAAAATTACTTAAATTTTGAGGCAAATCTTGACAAAAATGCATAAAAATAGCTTAAAATTGCAATTGAAAAACTGGAATAAAAGGAAATTTTTGTCCCAATCTGCAATGTGAGGGGAAAACGACTGTCACCTCATGTCACCTGTCAGTAGTTGGCAACACTGTTTGTTACGTCAATATTGTTTAATTTACTTCCTTCGAAAAATTAATAAATAAAATAGAAGAAAACAACCCTTACGACGTCTACAACTACAAGGCAGTATTCAGGCCTTCCATTTTAATCTGCGAACCAGCTGCCAACATTACTTTCCACGTTCATGTTCAACTTCTCACTGATTTAATGTCCAAGGGCTACTATGATACTAAACAACTATTCAATAAATAGTTTATTAAAACTGAATAAATTATTATCAATACGCAGACTACTGCTACGAAGTTATGGCCGTGTGTATACCAAGGAATTTGAGGTTGCCACCCAATTTTGCAATGTTCAAGTGAATTGCCCCTACACCATAAACATACAACCGATCGATGTTTTTGAAGCACAGGAGAAAGTTACAGTTACATTAGAATCGGGTGGAGATGCGTCACCGAATATTCGTTGTGAGAAGAATGGTGACACCATCGTTGTTGAAGGAGAGCCGTGCGAGAACCAAAGCACAGTAAGACTTAACGTTGAGACCTCTGTTAAAGCAAGTATGTACGTAATCTTTTTAATTGTAAATGTCTTACGTAAGTGAATACTTATTTCGGTGTTTGTTGTTGTACTTTCTTATTTGAGAAAGCAGCTAAACAAGCTGTGACACATACAAGTTAGTTTACCTATATTTAAATTTAAGAAATATTTAATTAATTAAAAATTTTCATGGACAAGCAGATTCTCTGGATGCAAGGCAAAAAGAATTTTAAATATTTATTTTAGGTATTAAAGCGACTGGTGATAAAGGATCTATAAATATTGGCAGTTTTTATGGCAAGTATGTAGATGTTAACTCAACGACTGGCAATATCCTGCTTTCAAAATCTCAGTGCGAGTGGATCAAAGCGGCCACAAAAGGCGGTAGTATTACATGTAATGGTATACTGCAAGCTGCTGATATCAAACTAAAAACAGAAAAGACAGGGGTAAGTATTACCACAGATAATAGATCTCTCCAGATAGCCAACGAGATAGGAACGGACCCTCTACAAGTAGTTCGTTAAATACTCAACAGATGTCACTTGCATGCATGCACAATTTCGAAAATTGGACCATGGCCAACTCCATTAACATTCACTGACGTGTATGTATGGCCGTTTCAATTCGACTTTTAAAAACTTTGACGGTACTCCACTCAGCGCCTCTTGTGAGTTTTTAAGTAATTGCAGTTGTCATTAAGTTACTGTCAGTAGTTTTGTAGTATTTTTAATAGAGAGCGCTGAGGGAAGTACTCCACGGCATGCTTTCACGGAACCGAGTTTTAGGCGAATTGAAATGGCCATACATACACGTCAGTGAATGTTAATGGAGCTGGCCATGATTGGACATTTGTCACTAACCATTTGCTAATGATTTGCTTTTTTATATTTTAGTCTATCACAACAGGTAGGGTGCAAGGTTTGAATCTACAAATTTCAACGACAAGCGGCAACATCAGCACAGGATCAACCTACTGTGATAACACCGAATTTAAAACAGATTTCGGTAGTCTACATCTGCAGAATGTGCATAAAAACGTAACTGTTAACATAGACCATGAAGGCCTCTTAAACATAAGTAATACTTATCCACAGTAGTAATAAAAATTAATTTAAAAAAAAAATGTAATTGCAGGTGGTTTTGATGGAACTCTGATTGCTAAAATAAACAAAGGCCTGGCGGACATCCAGCTCTCGCGCATCATCGAAAACTCCCTGATTTTCATGAAAGATGCAGGCACATTAATACTTCGATTATCCGATGAGTGCCAGGAGAATACGGGCTTCAAGGTCTTGCCCTATAACTATGTGCTTGCCCCGACGGTTAAAATGGAAGCAACGAAATCTAATGATCTGTTGCTTCTTGAACCGGTGAGGGAGAATAAAGCAGGAGCGTATGTGGTCGTTGATTGTAAGAATTCTCATGTGCTCATCGGTGCTTCAAGTTGGTCAGATATGTTTCAGACTAATATTGATTATAAAACGTGATGTGTTAAATTAAATTATCGAGTTATTATGTTTTGAAGACTGATTAAAAAGGATACGATCATTTACTTTAATTATTTAACACCTTTTTTTATACGCTAAGGAAATATGTATACGAAAATTTTTAAAAATCCCGCTATAAAGTGAAAGCCTGATTGGTTGTCAGCCGGCCATATTTTTTACGCAACTGCAAATCTTTTTGTAATAATAAAATTTGACAGTTGACGTATTTGAACATATGAATATTCCCCGTGATTATTTTATGTAATTAGTAAATAATTAAATGAATTTGCTTTAGAATCTTCCTCCTAACAGTTTGGGAGTTAGGATTTTCAACGTTGGCAACGTACATGCAAACAATCAAGGTCAAAGAAAAAAACCGTGCGCAGCTTGCATTCATTCGAATATAAACACACAATACTTCGAAAAAGTTTGTGCGACAGTCTGTGATAAACCTATTAACCACTTTTATTTACTGCACTTAACAAACCCAAGATGTCCAATAAGTTTGACGCGTAAGTTTGGTTAACCGCCGTTGTTACATTACCATCACTTCAGCACTGCTCTCAACAGATTGAAACAGCATGCAGAAAGTTCTGACAGTGGCAGCGGCGAAGATGACTTAGGATCAAATATTACAGATCTAGGACCGGTGGAGTACCCTCCCGGGGAACATCGACTCGAGCACCCGTACTCTCTGTGGTTCTCCCAAAGACCGAACATCACAGCTAGAAGTTCACAAGTTCAGGGTTCACAGGGTTACAGTCAGGCTTTGAGGCTAGTCGGGCAGATCGGGACGGTCGAACAATGGTGGGGATTGTATTGTCATATGGTACGACTGTCGGATTTGCCCCCACATACGGATCTACATTTATTTAAGAAAGGTATACAGCCCATGTGGGAAGATATGGCGAACGCGAAGGGAGGCAAATGGGTAAGAATTGTTATATTGCTCATCTTGAATTATTTCAGAGCTGCTTTAATTAAATATTTTTGGCAACATGTGTAAAAGAAATTCACAATCGCTTTATAAAACGTGTATGTTAATGACTGGTGATAAACCTATTTGTCGAATACGCAGAGATATTTTATTCTACAATCATAGTCAGGGGCCACCACCCGGGGCCCTACAACTTTATTATCTCTTTTAAGTGTTAATCAATTCGAATTTCCCGCCAAAAAGTGCGAAGATGGCTATGTTCACAGCCTTCGCTAGCTAGCAGTGTTACCAAATATCCAACATCAAAAATCTGGGGCAAATTTAGTAGAAATCTATTTAAATCCGTACTATACAACTTTTCATTGGGCTGATTCAGCAGAACATATCAGTAACAGTTCCCGCTCCAACAGTTGAGACTGAGCACTCATTTCTGCTGAATGAAGTTCATTCATCATAACATGTTTCAGTCAGGTAGCGGAGAAGTTACGCCACAAAAAATGGCGACCGCTCCAACTCATCAAACTAGTTTGCACAGGGATGCGCGTAGGCAAATCGTTGCGTGTAGACGGACCTTAAGGGTTATATTCTTTTCAAGTCATTAGGGATTTTCAAATTTTATTTCGTAAAAGAAGCTGACAGCTCAAAGTTGAATTTTTTGTAGACAGAAACCCACTTACTTATGTTGAAAAACCACCATCCATTGAGCAAAGTTTCAACTGACTGACGGTCATTTCTGGATAACCTGCGTTGTTGAAAGACACATT
Source organism: Dorcus hopei (assembly GCA_033060865.1). Classification (NCBI taxonomy): domain Eukaryota; kingdom Metazoa; phylum Arthropoda; class Insecta; order Coleoptera; family Lucanidae; genus Dorcus; species Dorcus hopei. The sequence continues at coordinate 42,312,342 of CM065423.1, read as the reverse complement.
CAACAACGCGATTTGTTAAAAGGTTTGTTCCATTAGGAGGTTCTGACTAGTTCGGAACCGTCAAAATCAGTGGCCCACCAAAGTAATGACCGGTTTCAATAGCGCTATCAAGTGCACAGCTTTGATGAATGCATGCTTTCCGAACTATTCAGAACTTCCTAATGGAACAAACCTTATAACATGTCGAAAGTTTCTTTTTCGTTTTTTTTTACGGAGGTGCTTCATTAGCCATTTCCCACGATGCGGAAGATCAATAAGAAAATGTCACTTGTCATCAATAAAGGACGAACTGAATTGTATTTGTGTGAGAAGGGACTCTAGTGTGAGATAAGGTTCCTAGATGGATAAAGTACCGCAGTTACCGCCATTTTGAGTCAAAATAAGCGCGCCAAATTTGAAATCACATTAGATAGTGAGATATTGAACAGCGCTATCTATTCCAGTTTTTTTTTTTTTTAATAATCTGTTGACCATAATATGAAAGGCAAATTTAATTCTTTGTTTTGTCACTTTTTATTTAAAATTGTTTCTTTTTTTTAATTTAAGAATCTAATGCTGAATTGTGCTCTAAAATCGATTGTCTTTGGATTTTATTATTATTTAAATTTTAATATTTGCGTGGCCAAAATGACAAGTAAGTAGTCGGTTTCAATTACCGGTCATAACAAGTAATTGGCGAAAATTCACCTATTGTCAATCTCTTTTTGATGATATTATGATTTTTAATGCCATATACTTCTAACTGTAAATCTTATACGATTCGGTTTCTAGGTCAAAAATCGGCCGCAAGATGTCGCGACCTAAACTGTTGTAAATTTTACAATGTCAATCTCTTTTTGATGATATTATTTATGATTTTTGATACCTTTGTATTGTGTAAATTGAATTAAAGTTAATTGTTTGTATTACAGGTAATAAGGTTAAGAAAAGGTCTGGCGGGTAGGGCATGGGAAAATCTATGCATGGCAATGTTAGGTGAACAATTTATGGTACGTATTCAATTGCCTATTTTATAATTTATGTTTGACACTGATCTAAGGAAATCGCATAGAATTTTAATCCGAAAACAATAGATTGGGAAAGTTCCAAAGTTGCCATTGATTGATTGATTGAAATAAACCGAAAACACTGGGTTGCGTTCATAAAATATACCTTAGGGTGCACCTTGGGCATGTAATCGTATCTCTCTTAATCACGAGTATCTCTCTTAATCACGATTATTTGCTTATTTTGCGTCTCGCTCATCTGTTTCAAGAAGTCTTGTTTTGTGTGTGTTGTGCCATGACAACGGGTGCACTTTTTACATCCCACTTTTAAGTAGGGTGTAGAAAATGTGTTTGTTGCTATGGAAACCATGCGTGATTTAATTTCTTATGATTAATAGATGAGAAACAAAATACATAAACTCATTTATACGAGAGAGACTTCAATATTAACCGAGAGTAACTCTAGAGTGTCTTTTATGAACACAGCCCTGGATGCATAGAGAGTTGATGTGAAAAGTATTGCTTATTAGTTATTACTTAAACATATTTTGCATAATTTGTTATTAAGAAATTGTACAGAATGATTTGTCTAAAATAAGTGCAGCCGCACGTCAACATGCCGTTAATAAACATAACCTAACAAAACAAAATAGAAATAAATGGGGGAAATGTCTGTGGGGAAATTGGTTTGTCAAGTATGTTTCAATATTTCCTTAGTCGTGATGCAAAAAGTTTCAAACGAGGAGAGACCTGCTCTCTCCGTCTCTTAACATTTTTCAAAGTGAGGTTATGTTTAGTCAACCGCACAACGATTTACGACACACGTCCAATATATTAAACAAAGATAGTAAACGACTCAACTCCATGTTTACTTTCCTAATCTATGGTTGCGTTTTTTTTTTTTTTTAAGAAAAAAATTGCTATTTTCTTTAATTTCACAATTTTTCCTAAAAGGAGCGTCCACGAAAAAGGGAGATCCGTTTCATTTCATAAATCATCAGCTTTAACAGCATTTGACATAGTCTTTGCATTGAATCAAAATGAATGAAACATTAGTGAGCAATTAAAGGGCAACTTTAAAATAATTTAAAAAGAACAAATTATTCTTACGTTAGTTTTGCATCTTTGCCATTAAATTCCAGGTCGGAAATGAAATATGTGGAATAGTCGTTTCAATACGATATCAAGAAGACTTAATAAGTATTTGGAACAGAACGGCATCAGATCAAGCGACGACAGCACGAATACGAGACGCACTGAAACGATTACTTAATTTACCCGCCAACACCACCATGGAGTACAAAACACATAACGACAGTCTCAAGTACGTAAACTATTTCTTAGAAGTTCATTTTTTTATAACTAACCATTAACCAACACATTCATTCTTTTCTTCTCTTCTTCTTTTTCTTTCTTTTACTTGTAGGTCCATGTTAAAAACTGCCTTCCAAAGTGATTTAGACCTTGACATTTTCCCTGTAGGTAGTCCCAATCCTATTTTTCTTTAATACAGGAGAGTACGTTTCATAAAACTCCTTCGGGATCGTACCAATGCTAAAACTTGCTTCTTTTTACAGGGCATGGAAAACAATTCCGAATTCTCTGAAGAGTTGATTATGGAACCTCCTCAACTACTGACAACTTAATAGATAATTCATATTAAAGCCATTGATTGTACATCTATTAATTACAACATTTACTGCTGGTTATCTACTTTGTGTCAATAAAAAAATGCTCATTGGAATGTTTTTTTTTTTTTCGTCTTACGAAAGTAACAAACAGGAATTAATTTATATAATATTTATTTTAAAATAGAGTATAATGTCCCATTCATACAAGCTTACAAAAATATATTAACACACTTACTCCTTTTTTGTCATTTAAATATTTTATACAATATACATTTTAGCATTAACTGTAACAACTGTATTACGAATACGAATTTAGATTGTGGGGTAGAAATAGCTAGTAAATAAATATTAAATGAAAACATATCACATGTGGAGAGCCTTATGTATTAAGAACAACATAATGAACACTCTGTGGGGGCAAAATGGTTTGTGTACGCGCGCGCTTGTGTGTGTGGGGGGAGGGGGGCGGTGGATACCCACAATCTAAACCGTGTAGTGAACATTACATTATAGTTAAATGCTGGATCGAAATAAATATTAAAAAAAAAAGGAATATCATACAGGTATCAAAAAACACAACAATAAAGTCTGCGGACTACGCAACGACAGTAGCCTCTTAGACTTAGGTACAACTTTTTTTTTTAAACAAAATTTATATACACCCTAACAGCAAACACTCAACACATATTAAAAAAAAAGTTTCATTTTTTTTTAAAAGCAATACAACTTCAGGTTTTTTTTTTTTGAACGAACATCCAAAAGTTTCCTTTTTTTTAAGCAACTCTTGGAGGTTCGTTGTACAAAACAAATTAAAAAAAAAACGATGCCCTGAGAGACAACAGAATAAGCCTAAAATTTAAACAATACTAAGATTAAATCGATTATATTTAATGAGGTAGTTTCACACCACAAAGCGTGGTTAAGTATTTGAACATCAGGATTATTTAATTACACTGTATTTGGTACAGTTCTGTTCTATAGATATATCAAATTGTAAATTGCTACAAAGCTGTTGTAATTATTATTATTATAGTGATTAGCTCTTGTATGAAGTAAAAGAAACAAGTAATAATCAAAACAAACCGAGGCTTGGGCAGTTTCTGGTACTTTTTTTAACTGAACGAAACGATATAGGTTTTGTTGTAATTATTTAGTGATCAAGGTTCATTTTGATTTTTTTTTTTTTAATAATAATGAACAGCATACAATTTTACAATTCGAGTTTTGTATGCGCTCAAAGCCCCATGTGATCTTAATGTTAACAGAAACTTAATTATTCGAGAATGGAATATTTCATATGCTGGAATATAATCCGATTGTTTTCAGCTTCATGGCATTTACACGTCTGTAAAAATGTTATGTATAAAAATTACTGATTCTATGACAAGCGGTTAACTGTACTGTATGTGTAGTAAGCACACGGATTTATTATTGCACTGAAATTTTATTGTATACCTATGAATAACTGCAACTTTTTTTTTTGTTGAATAGTATTAAAGCGTAACTGTAGAAAATATTGCTGAGCTTTTACGAGTGGCAACTGTGAACTTTATTGATTGATTATCAGGCTCCCCGCTGATCAGATGGGCGCCAAATTTTCTGTAATTATTTAAATAGATATAATTAAAAATGAGACTAAAACAACAAAAGTAATTACTCAAAGGACACCCTGATTGTAAACTTGACTTAGTTTTCGTTCAGAATTTTAAAAGGGCGCCAAAATATGGCGCTTGCCAACCTAGCAGCGGGCCTGTTGATTATCACTATTAATAATATTGTGCTGATTGCTTGAATTGAAAATTAAAAAGAAAGCAAACTCCTTTTAGTTGTTTGGGAGAACAAGAAAAAAAATAAGTCTGAGGAAAGTAAATGAGACGAACCAAGATAAAGAAGCAGCCATTTCATTAATACTTGTATTACTGTAGTAGCGAGGAATGTAAAATGAGGTATTTAAATCGAAAAACCCTGAATTATAAGTATAAGTGATTCGGATTATTTCAATTGTACTATTACGTCTATTAAATCTAAGGTGAATGTATAATTTTTATTTTATTGTATTGAGCATATCTTTTTTTAAGCCTATCTATTATACATACTCGACACTTTGTGGCCAAATGCGTAAGCAACCAAAAACCAGACACATCATCGAGTCCATGCCAATCAGCAATCCACGGCGAAGCATTCTATTTATATTTAACTAGTGGCAGTAGTATTTAACCTTGTATTTATTAAAACGGTAAAAAAATACTCTGAGAATTTTGCTGTGAATCTCTGCACCAGATTTTTAAATAACTATTGTCGTAAAAGGGAAAGAAACTAATTTATTCTCCGTTTGTAATTTTCGGAACTGCCGCCGTATAAAAAAAATAATAATAATTGACTTCTAGGTCTTGGAAAGAAAAAACTTTTCGCTGCAACTTCTAAACACCTCAAGCTATTAACAAGAAATCAATTCGCTGAGATTCCTCAACCAACTTTAAAACAGAAAAAAAAAAAATTAAATTATGGACATCGAAAACTACTCCATATACTTTTTTTTTATAGTTGAATATAACATCGAGAGAAACGCTCATTCACAAGTACACGACGAAAACAAATAACATAACGGATGTGTATTCGGTAACTATAAATAAAATTGTAGCTATTTACAGAGTAATTAATAAAAAAATTAATTAGTCGTTGTTTTGTACAATACAAAGGCACACACTGCGGGTATTTATTTAAAACGAAATCCTATAGAGCGCGCAAACGAAAATTAAAAAAAAAACAACTTGCTGCCGTTAGTAGATTCGGTGGTTATAACAAATAGTTACAGTAATCTTTGGATTCTCGGGTAAAAAAAATAATAAATTACAATTATCGTGTTGGTAACATCAAAACAAGAAACAGTTAGCTATTTAATGCTATTTTCCCTTAACAGTTAAGACAATACACTCATCCTAAACATATGAGAACATCCACACATTTACTGTACATCTATGTTATACTCTTATAATCTAAATACAGTTTCTTTTATCAGGTACCAGCTGTTACTTAATACGTACTTTTATTTTATTATTTATTGTTCAGCATCAGACTTTACAAGGTTTATAATAATTTGCATCAATCTTATTTCAAAAAGAAAAAACTTAATCAAACGTAAAAAAATTGAATTAGATCCGCTGGGGGGGTTTCAAAATGTTTAAAGTTCAATTTTTAAGAATTTTATTTTTATCATCAATTTTATTTAGTGTCCGCTACAACATTCGAGTACAACAATTCCAATGAAGACACTTGGAACATTCATTTCAAGCTGTAGTTTCAAAATCACCTTCAAGATTTGATGCTGAACGGTATGAAATAATTATTTCCTATTGTGGTATGTACAATGTAAAATAAAATTATTGCAGACCTAGATTTTTTATGATGGACCTTAATTACATAATTAATTAAATGACATAATGAATGGAGTATGTATTAAAAAATCTGTCTTTAAAGTAAAACAATAAGCATTTTTTCTTGACGAATAATATTCGTTCTGATATTCAAAAAATATTCGTACAACTGTCAGAAATTCATAACACAAGAAAATGGAAATATTCAAAAACTGAAATGTCATTTTTCACCTGCTGTCATTAAGCCACTGTACATTTAAGTTTGAAAAATAAATCGAAAAAGGTTTGTTTTTTCTTTATGTTCCACAATAAACAAATAGAGTATTAGTATTAAGTCTTAAAAAAATGATGCCGTTATAAAACAACAAAAAATAATCTTCCAGCGATTCTTTAATGCTTATGAGGACGCTGATGACGCAATTACACAGTTACTCTTGTTGAAATGGCTCCCAAGTGCAGCCACACCACAGGCCACACATCAGAGTTAGTAAGTACCAACCAAAATACGTCTGGGAATTTTGCTTTTGGCAACATAATTCAACAGGTGGTGGTTTTTTAATTTTGAAACAGACAATAATAAATAAGGGATGAAGATATTCTAAAAGTGATCTGCAGAAGTCAATCGGAAACGCTGTTATTAGTTTAATCCAAACCGGCAACTTTTTAATTGGATTTTCTAATTAAATATACTCGTTTTTAATCGGCATATTTTAAGCGGACTAAAATGTTTTCATCGGTTTACTTGCGTCTATATAAACGTAGCCTGTGTTCCTATTAAAACTACAGTGGCGAGCATAAAAAAATGGGCCATTCTTAAAGCTAAAATGCTCAAAATCTAGCTACGTGGTCATACTTTTCGATTACAGAAAACTGTAATCATCGTTCAAATGTCAACGCGAGAGGTCTCTGTTATTTGCAACATGGCCGACAAAAGGATGAACAACACTACAGTTGCGTTAAATACGAAAGTTTGATTGGTGCATGAGTTCAATATTGAATCAGTCTGTGAAATGTAGTTCACCCTTGTGATGGTATTGACCACTAGAGGTCGCCTACTTTGTTTGATTTCGCGAATGACGTCACAACCAAATATTAATATCTACAAGACCAATTGTGTCTATGTTATGTGCATTTAAAAACTTTCATTGAAATTAATGTGCAGTGGTTAAGATCTTTTTAACAATTCGATTATTATGACATTATAAGCTAGCTTGTAAAACGTATAACACTGGAACTGTCATTTGAAGATTAGGAAAAAATAGTGTTTCGTTTTTCATGCTCGTCACTGTACATAAAGAAGAGTGAAATTGAGAATTTATAAAACGATGATTTGAATGAAGTGAAGGAAGGAGCGAAGATCAAAGATAAAGTGAAAAAAATGAAGACTAAACAATTAGGACAGGGTGCTAACTGGGAGCAGAAAGCCAAGAGATTGAAAAACCTGGAGAGCAGGCGGTTAATGCTAAGGTATGAATTTCACTTACATACATGTAACTACTATATTGTATCATACGATTGAATAAATTTCAGGTCTCAGGCGGCTGTGGAAAAAAACTCATGTCTTGACTAAAAACAGACGCATTTGGATTACAGCGCTGTTTCGCTAAATAAAAGCAAGATTCCACAATGTAAGCTTTCTGTCCATTTTGTAAAAGTATAAAAGGTAAAAATAGTTTAATTAAACTAGTGGTTCAATGTTTGAGTTGAGAAAGGTTAAGTGCCAAATTGATAAATAAAACTCAAATGTCAAGTTGACAGCAAAGTCTGAACTCCGAATGTAGCTAAGACATTAAATTTTATTCCATAGCCATCTGTGACCTGAAATTTATTGAATCATAATGCATTAGCATTTAAAATCATCGTCAGAAAGTCGTGGAATTGAAAATCGTGTCTTAGCTAGATTCAGAAACCTGTCAAAATACATATTGGCAATATTGGAATCTCGATTTTCTGAATCTAGCTAAGACATGACTTTTAATTTCATGTAGCACTGCTGGCTGTCTAGTAAAGTTACAGTATGGTGATATTACATTTTAATTTTTTTTTTTATTTCGAAAAGCATCATCTATGGGCTTTACTTAGAACTTCATAAAATGATGATAATTTACAAACTACTCAGTACTTCGATTTCACTTTTTGTTATGAACTGTATAGTTGGCAGCGTTGGCAATGCTGTTACTTTCGTAGTAGATCTATTACTATCTACTGACTTCTGGTATGCTATTAGGACGTTGCTAAAAAAGTTCATTACGTTTTCATATTTCAGTTACTTTTGTAAAGAATCTGATAACTTCTAAGTTTAAAATTGACACTAGTGCAATTAAATGTCAAAATTTTGATTGGTAGAAATTTAAAATATATACAAAAAGGGAAATATTTTGTGCAAAATTGAATACGATACTATAACCATGACTTTGATGGCGACATCTATTACTATGATGTGAAAATCTATTACGAAAGTGCAGAGCCATCTATTATGAAGTTTAAATTTTTTCTGGTACTTAAATTTTAGAGCCACTGACAACACTGATTCCATGGCCCTCCTTTGGGATGACTAAATTGAATCACTTGATAATTTAACTCGCAACGATCCCATAGAATTTTGATTTGAGCAGGAAAAAATCTAGGTCTCATTAATTTTAAATTACGTTAAATAAAAAAATAAGCGGGGAGTAAAACCTTAAAAACTTGAGCAAGGTGGAAGGCCCTGCGCCGAGCCGACACGAATTAATTGCAAACTTAGTATTACTCGTACGAATAAGTATTTAACGTGTTACCTTAACAAATCAAAGACCTACCTACATGTAATAAGCACAACAAAAAAAAATTTAGCAGCCATATTTACTTTTATACATAATTAATAATATCGAAATACACACTCAATTAATATCCGATAATAAATCAAACTCGAGAAGAAAACGATACCTAATTTCAATTAACTATTTTTTTTTGTTGTTGTTAAATTCCAGCTGCCGGTTAAGTTTTTTTTTTTTTTTTTCGTATTGGCTGGTTGAATGCGTTATGTACTTATCTCCTTAAAATTAAGTTTTGTTTTCGGTAGGTATCATCAACCGTTGGGTCCTAGCGGTGCGGACACTTTCCTGTAGCTTAAAGGAAACGCAGAAGAAATCGAATCATCGATGCACGTGAGTTGGGTTGTATTCAACGCAGATTCCGCTGATGAGTTCAGAGATTCACGCTTCGCATTTCCTTTCGCGGAGGACGGCGATTCTGCATCTTGAAGCAACAGCATTCTCAGCTTGGAGTTTTGCACGTTTGAATTGGTGTCCTCTTCGTATGTTTCGTCCATTATGGGCTGTAGTACTGGGATGTCTTCCAAAGTGTAATTCAAATCTCTGTGACCATTACACTCCACCATACAAAACTGCACAAAAAATAAATCATTTCTTTCCTTGCAATCGTATGCTTTTATGTAAGTACTCAAAAAAAAAAATACACACCCTTGGATTTTCAGTTATATGCACATGGCCATTCGGAACGAACCCATTTTGAAATTTCACCGAGCCATTCACTTGACTATTGGGAAAATTTGCGCCCCCCTAACAACAAACGGAAAAAAAATTTACTTTTGGCTTTTAACTTCCGGCTTTCTTGTGTATTATATGTACCTTTGTGTCAAGATACGTAGGAGTAACAGTCGGTATGTGGGGTATACCGTTTTCCCCGATGAGATTCTGCATTTCTTGTGCTTCCGCGGTGCAAGTTTCCTGGTGTCTTAGTTGCAGACTCGTGCAGGGGGACGACAATGCACCGCCGGAGTAATAGTTGGTGGAGGCGGTTAGTCGGGGTCTGCTCGCTGTGCTCTGCTTGAGACATCGTCGCCTAAATATCAGACAAGTTATACAACTCAAGATGAACAACAGTGATAGCATTGTGCCCAATATGAATCCTGAAAAGACAAAAGCACAAATTACGCAGAGATTGTTTGTTTTTAACATAACTTTGTGTAATTAGATATTTACAAAGAAAAAGATCAATTAATTAATTATATTTATAAACCGCCATGATTGTAATCAACAAGCTCGTGCTTAAGGGAGAGGAAGAGGGGAGGGAAACACATATCATGTCATCAAATAAATTTCAGATTAAAGTAGGAGTTGCACAAAAATAACATATTGCTTAACGTTTTGAATTACATTTTTAAGTTATGCTTGTAGATTAATCAAAGACGTGCTTAGAAATTGTAGATGTCATTTTTGTTTGATCACTTGGTGTTAAATTAAAAGAAAAAACACTAGGCTACTTCTTTTTTCCCTTAACATTGAGTAGACATGCTGAGATGCTTAATCCGGTAAAACATGCTAAGATAGTTGATTACACTCGTTTTCTAAATTAAGCCTCATCCTGTATACATATAAGATTTATATTATCTTCTTCACAGAACACAATTGTAAATTGAATTTAAAAGTCGACGTTTCACTGTACGTTGACAGTTTCTTCAGGATAAATAGTAAACAAATAAAGAAATCTAAAGACAATTTGATTTTTTTTACAATTTATATAATAATACACATTATTAACTTACATCATTATACAGGGTGTCCCAGAAAAGCATACAAAGCTTCAAGCAATTCGTTTCTGCAATCCATAAGGGTCCCAAAAATGATGAAATTAATTCTCACGGTTTGTTAGTTTGAGCACACGAGACAAAATACGAGGAAAAAAAAAAACGGTAAACTTGGCAACGTTTTACTGCACTCTGTTTTGCTATTTTCAACAATTACCCAAAAAGCAATCATGGGACGGTGAAGTGTGTTTTAAAAGTGTTCTGTTAAAGATAGAGACTTGCTTACTGATTTAATAACATTTTCCGTTCCGTTTTCAGCCGTTTACTTCGGAGTTTTCTGTTAAAAGTGCTATAATATTTGGAGGATTCGTACAAGAAAATTGTAAACTACCCTGGGAAACTTTTTTGCAGTATTAGAATGAGGAAATATAGAGAAATACGTTTACCTGAGGCTTTATATGCATTTTTGGGACACCCTGTATGTATGTATAATTTTAAAAATCGAATCAAATTACCTTTACTTTCCTCTCTTCAGTTGAACCTTATTTATTTACATATTTGCAGGGGCGCACCTATAGTACCCAGCGCTTGTGTGTAAAACTTTAGTAGGCGCCCTTATACCCCTCTCCATATTAATTATAAGTTTATTGAACAAAAAGCAGAATAATAACAAATAATAATAATAATAAAGAGGGGTTTACCTAATGTAATGGAGGTCAACCACTTCTGAAATTTGGACCAAACAGGACATCTATTTTTTCGAGTCCAAACAAACATTCACCTGCTGCTCTGTTCTCTTAAATTCAAGAATGCATGTCCTGGTTGATCCAAAAGAATTAGAACAATTTTCACTCGTACGAAATTGTTCGTCCTAATTCTAAACATTCGGACCAACAGGATACCTAATCTCAAACTTAAGTGAACATTCGTTTGCACTCGACTTATGTTAATTGTAATAAGTTCGAAAAAATAGCTGTCCTGGTTGGTCCAAATGTTCAGAATTAGAACAATTTCACTCTTACGAAATTGTTCTAATTCTGAACATTTGGACCAACACGGACACCTATTCTCAAAACTTAAGAGAACAGTGAATATTCGTTTGAAGTCGAATTATGTTAATTGTAATAAGTTCCAAAAAAAATAGCTGTCCTGGTTGGTCCCAATGTTTTGGACGAAATTGTTCTAATTCTGAACATTTGGACCAACCAGGACACATATTCTCAAACTTAAAAAAACAGTGAATATTCGTTTGCACTCGGAATTATGTTAATTGTAATAAGTTCGAAAAAATAGCTGTCCTGGTTGGTCCAAATGTTTTGAATTGGAACATACGAAATTGTTCTAATTCTGAACATTTTGACCAACCAGGACACATATTTTCATTAAACTTACGAGAACGGTGAATATTCGTTTGCACTCGAAATTATGTTCATTGGAATAAGTTCGAAAAAAATTGCTGTCCTGATTGGCCCAATTGGCCCAATAGAACAATCAAACTTTTACGAAATTGTTCTAATTCTGAACATGACCAACCAGGACACCTATTCTCAAACTTAAGAAAACAATGAATATTCGTTTGAACTCGAGTTATGTTAATATGTATTAAAATTTTTTTAAATAAATTTACGAAAGAGATACGCCTTTACTATCCTGGCGCCTGTGTGCGGCGTTGTTATTTGTTATTTATCCTGAAGAATCCGTCAACGTAAAATGAAACTTCGACAATGGACAAGAGAGTGATTCAATTGTATTTATTATTTACTTAGAATTTTGTATTAAAATGAAATTTATTTAAATAGATGCAGTGTGTCAACGCCCCAAGTCATAATTCCGTTATTTATAAACGTCAAAATATTTACATAACCTCTAATCTACACAGCGAGTCGATTGGCAAGGTGCACAACCTTATAAAAAAATCCCGCCTACTTTAATTGTAAATTTAAATGATCGCTTGGTATTTATAAAAGATGTGAAAATGTTCATTACGAAAATAGGATTTAAACAAAAACGATTTCTGCTTTAACACGAAAACCATTTCACCGGACAGTACGACAGAAATTAAATTTTAACAACACCAAAATATATCTGCCAGTTGACAACGCAAACGTGTTATAAGCTGAGACATGCCTTTTTCGGTCTTTGCCATTTCATGGCACAGTGCGAGACGTTTTTTAATTGAAAACCCGTTACTTAAAAGTGGGATGTGAAAAGTGCGTCCGTTGTCATGGAAATAACGTAAACCAAAGATGTACAGATGAAACAGATGAGCGAGACGCAAAATATGTTAAAAATCATGAGTGAGAGAGACACGATTGATTACACGCCAAAGACGCTCTCGGAGTTATGATTGTGAACGCAGCCCTGTAGTCACTTTTTCTGTTAAATTCTTTGAAAAACATGATTTTGACAAAAATACTACACTACCAAGATGTCTGAAAGAAATGGATAGAAATTTTAAAAATTCCAGAAACTTTCTAGGCGAACTACACAAGCATTTTTAATTTTAAAAGACTGTCAAGCGGATCTATACTAAGAATAGTATTTATTTAGATTGGAAGAGAAGAAGAAGTCAGAGGCCTAAATTCTCTTAACTTTGGGGACATCTGAAAGGCCTCGTTTAAGAAGAGTTACTTCCTCAATTATCAGGAGGACTAAAATGTGTACACAAAAATTAGGTGGACACTTCTGTTGTAATACCGAATTAACTTTTTCCTTGGTACGTTTATCAAGTTATTTTAATTAAATTAAAAAAAAAATACTGTTCTTTCTGTCTGACTTTTTACTTAAAATTGCCGCAGTTTCATTACGGCATGGCATATGTTCATTAGACATTTTTAACTTAAAATGACCTAAGCATGCGTTTAAGCTTTGGACGTTAAGTCGTGGGACACCTGTATGGCTGTATGTAAATTACAAACTTTCTCTACATTGCACGTGATAAAGTAAAATTTAAAATTTTTTAATACTTTAATTCATAAAAAAATTATCTTAGCATAATACAAATAAAACATGTAGGTAATTAGGAGTAATATTTTTTAGATGTATGTACATAATTATTTATTGTTAAAATTTTATGATTTTAATGCGCAATTAATTCGTCTTAAGGCGCAAACTATTCATTTCAGTTCCTTAGTTGCTTTTTAAATAATTCCCCGTTAAATCAAACCAAGTCAACTCAACCCAGCTCAAAAGAAAAGGCCAAAGGTCAAGGATATTTATGTATTCGAAAGAAATAGAATTTATTAATGCATTTTTTACTTTTCAACAATCTTAACAGACAGTTAAAGGGTTAAAAAGTAAGCACTTTAAAAGTGAAATTTAGCTACCGTTATGTGAATTTAATTGGGGAGATCTCTGACAATGAACTTTTTTTTATGAACTTTAAAACAAGTGTAAATTTGAACCTAGGTAACATTGTGTCATTTATTTTGGAAGTTGAGGAAAAAGGGGAAGACTCTCTTAAATTAATGTTAATGTGATTCTTGATGAAAAAAATAAATAAATAAACTTAGTACCTACAGTTCAGTTAAACACAGCCTAGCTAACATTTTCATAATTACCACACGATTTATAATATATTAGAAGCGCAACTTTGAAGCGCACAGATCAGGTTATATTGTTGAACAAATTTTAAAATAGATAAACTAACTCATAACCAGACTTCGGCGTTTTTAGGACATTTCAGGGCTTGTTTTATATCATACACACAAATTTACAAGACACGATGAAAAAGCGATGTATTTTAAAATATTTCCTGACTTCCAAGAAATGTCATGTCAATGTCATCGTCGCCGTGAGCCATATAGTTTATGATACGGCCGCGGCGGCGGCGGACAGAGACGTTGCGTTGATGTCGGGGCTTCCATATCGAACTTGATTTTTTTTGTGTGTATGAATAACTAACTAAATTGAAATTATATGATAATATAAGAAAATAAAGTTTAACTTTCTAATGGCGGATTTCACAAACGTTACTTAAATTTAAGCCGTTAAAAGTAAACGTTGCCATGGTTACATGTGTTGAAGGTATAGGAATGATTATTCTTAATCGACGATTAAAGTTAAGTGACGTTTGTGAAATCCAGCGAAAATCTATTAACACGCGTTACATTAATGATAACGATTAATATTTTTTTAAATTAAATCCATTTACCTATACTTCTTTAATTTAAGTAAAAAGCTATTTACAACATACACATTTTTGCATAGTAATCTGATAAATAGTTGCGTATAAACAATTAACCACAATTCTTATTCGTAGGTATCCGTAATAATGTCATCTCGATCGATTTACGAGTTATTAACAGATCGGCGGGAGCTTTATGTTCGTAAACAATGTCTTTTTTTGTGGATGTAATAAAAACCGTCTGGTATATTATCGGAGAACTCATAACCTTACATTTTATAAACTTAAATGTGCTCATGAGATAAAACAAGTCCGGCTCTAAAAATGACCTATAGAACGCCGAAGTCTGCTTATAAATTTTTAGTTTCGAGATTTTTAATATTTTGTTTTATTGTTTATTTATTTAAATGATCAAAGATAGGAAGCACATTTATTAAATGACATCTCAGCAAGTTGTAAGTAAAGAGAAACATATAGGGTGTCCACTTAGAGCATAACTCTTTTAATAATTAATTTGTAAAACAAAAATTGCTGCATCAGATCACTGTTTAATAAAAAAAAAAGTCACTTACTTAAATGCTCCATTAATTAAGTAGGAGTAATATATCTAATTATTTGTTTACATTTCTTACTGTATTATTATTATTTTAAATAATTCTCAAGATATTTCACTAACTCCTGAAAATATACTCCAAATGCCTACCACTATTACTGCAGAGTTAAAAAAAGAAGTATCATCACCCCTTATTTTTAATCAAAAGGTAAAATTTCAGAAATGTTAACTCTTCTAGTGTTGGTGACATGAATTACCATTCAATTTAAAAATGATGAAGTTTTAAAAAATAAAAGTTAACGTAACCGGCATTAGACTTTTAAATAACTTAAATATCGTCAACAATATTGATCGATTGTTAATTTTTTTTACATTCATTAAAGAATCAACGTAAAACACATATAAAATAGGATCAGTAAATTCTTGCAATGGACAAAAACTATTAAAAAGAAAGAAAGTTTGTGCCTTTAAAAAAAAACTATATTTTTGAAATTAATACTGCACACTTACAATAACTAAAAACGCAAACATGAGATTTTAAAGTATGTAATTTAAGCAACTCCCTCTCTCTTAGCATTAAACACAACGAACTCCAATTAACAAAAGAAACAAACCCGAGGAATTTAATCTCTTTTAAAATAATGATTTATATATGTGCTGCAGTTTACCTAATTTCTGCTTATGCAATATCGCTTCCTCTTCACTGTTAGATTCTGGTGGGTCGTGTGATTGTTTGGTCGATAACACAATCGGAGCGGCCGGACTAACAAACGACTCATCTTCCGCTTTAATAACGACAGTGTAAGTAAGAGACGGATCTAAATGATGTAGCAAAGTAGACAGCGTATCCTGACTATCGAGCCAACATGCCTACAAAATCGATTGCACTCAATCAACGACGGACACTATCTCACCTATACCTTATATTTCTGTGAGGCCGTAATGTTTAGGTAATTCCAAGTTTCCGTGGGCGAATTTTGGTTTGGTTTATACGAGACTATATACCTCACGTATTTGGCGTTCTTATAGTGAGGAGGTGCACGCCATTTTAAACATAACGTCGTGGAGTTCACCACTCTGTATTTTATGTCGCGAATACTCGCAGGCCCTTTAAAATCAATTCAAAATTAAACCGATTGTACTCGATGTAATAATGTTAACTCACCTTCGGGAAGTGTACGAATTTCTAAAGCGTGGGAGTATGGCCCGTAAACACCATCATTCGAGAACGCTCTGACTTTGAACTCGTAGCTCGTGTTGGGTTTCAACTGTGTAATTTTGATTTGCCTTGACGAGCTGTAAAACACAAGGAAAATCTCCCAAGTAATTTCTAATAGTTTATCGGAAGTACCTTTTAAAATGTCCTCCCGATTCACATAGCCTGTCCGGTTTGACTTCGACGAAACAAATAGAAAAATAATGATTGTACGAGTTGTTCGAGGACCATGTCAAATTGATGCTATTCGAGGATAAAGCTTTAGCTTCTAGGTGATAGGGGGCAGTAGGTTCAGTCTCATTATTTATTTCAATAACGTGATGGTGTGTGCCATTCGTCGACAGCGTGAATGGTAACCAAATGCTGTTCTCGTTTTTGTGTGCGGAGGATATTACTCGGAATTCATATCTCACAGGCAGTAAATCTAAAAGGCACGAGTGAACATAAAACCTGGCAGCCAGCGAGAGGTCACACGTCATACCAGTAATAATGTAATTACGTTCACTTGTTTGTTCTACGTTAATATACGATTGGTTGGCACTTCTCCACTGTACTCTGTAAGGGCTTCGTATTCCTTCGCAGGAAATGTCACTGCTGATTTCCGACCATTTTAATTCTACTGAAGTTTCACTGTGTATTTGTACGTGTAGGTTTCTTTTACCATTTGTACCTGGCGAAACTTAAATATTATAAAATTGTGTACAGGGGGGAGGGGGGATTGCTTGTAAATACCTGTTCTGCAAGTAACAGTTTGAGATTGATCACTAGCTTCGTTAGTGTACAGACGAACATAAAATGTATAATTTGTACTACTGTTCAGGTTAGCAGCCAACAAGGTTGTTACATTTGTTAATAAAAATTCAGGTCCCATTACTGTAAAACACAGAAAGTAATGACTGTTTTTTTTTTTTTTTGAAGAAAAGGGTTGGCACTTCTTTTTTTGTTTGGACAACTAATATCATACCACTACCTGCGTGATAGGCATACACACTGTAGGCCGTTATATTTATTTTAGGTGGAGGACTCCATCGGAGGCATATGCTGGTGTCATTGTAAGGTCGACATTGAACATCTACAGGGGGTGAAGGGCGGGTAAGGGAATACTTGGGAACTAACTGAGCTGCAACCCACTTTCTTCCAAGGGAGTTCTCAGCTATACACTGATATAAACCTGAAATTGACATGAAACATGAAAAATCTCACCAAAAAAAAAAAAAAATCAAAGAGTTTTACCCGTATCAGTGGTAAATGAATGACTAATAACGAGTCCATGCCCCGTCTGTGGTATGTTCCTTCGGCCATCGAGCTCGAAAGATGTGCCGTTTATTAACCAATAGATTCTTGGTTTTGGAATACCTTCGGCTTCGCACTGTAAACGCAATGTTCTGGGAGACGGATAACTACTAGACACTGGGGTAACATTGAAGTATGGAATTTGTTGGATTTCCACTTTGAAAGTCTGCAACAATTAAAATATGTACAGGGTGGATCAATTTCGATGTCTCTTATGGGCATCTCTGTAACTATAATAGATAGAAAAAAACTAGTGACCAAGTCTCGATCTCTCTTTTAGAGATAAAGTCAATAGACTAAACAAAAATTGGCTATCTTCTTTTGTTTTCGAGTTATAGGCAAAAGTTGACATTTTCGATTTTTCGTCAATCGCGCATAGCTCGTTTATTTTTACAGATATTAAAAAACTGTTTTGTCATTATTAGGACACTTTTTTGAATACAATTCAGTGGTGTAGTTGGTTTCTTGATATTTAATAAAATGTTCGAGTTATAACATAAAGTTATATTTTTTTAAATGGAAATCATAGTAGACAATGCCACCGTTAAATAGAGATTATTTTTCTGTTTTCAAAAATATATACTTTGTTGGGTTTATTTCTTACAATTAATAGAATAAAACGCCTTCTTTATTATTTTGAGTGCATTCTATTCTTAGTAGGCTGGTTTCAACAAAGACAGACAATTTTTTGTTTGTTTTTATTAAATATCAACTCTTGTTCAAATATTTTGACAGTTGCAGCCGCTTAAAGAGAAAGAAAGATAGAACGAGCATCCTCTAAGAGTCACAAGATTACAACAATACCGATACCATGTGGTTTGGATCAAATTCGAAATTATGTAACTTCATTTAAGATTTAAGTTTAAAACGCATTTTTTCCAATCAAATATGCATTTCATGGGATAATGAACTAAATTGTATGTATAAATTAAACATCTTAAAAATAAGAAATTATTGCAGAAAAAGTTAAAGAATATTGAAATGTAAGTAGATAATAAACACAACTCTTGAAATATCACAATAAATAACTTAAAACCCAGAAAACAATATCAAAATAAAATCACAATTTAAACACTGTCGCGCTAAAATACGCAGCCAACTCATGTTGTAACCCAACCCAGCTCTATCGGCGCTAGTTTCTCTCTCTTATGTTCATCGCAATACCTCTCACTCTTGTGCTACCTAATCATCAAATCTTTGTCAATATTTAATAAAAGCAAAACAAAATTGTCGACTTTTGTTGAAACTAGCCTACTAAGAAAAGAATGCACCAAAAATAATAAAAAAGGCGTTTTATTCTATTAACTGTAAGAAATAAAGCCAACAAAGTATATATTTTGAAAACAGAAAAAAATCTCTATTTAATAGTGACATTGCCTACTATGATTTCCATTTAAAAAAATATAACTTTATGTTATAACTCGAAAATTTTATTAAATATCAAGAAACCAACTACTCCACTGAATTGTATTCAAAAAAGTGTCCTAGTAATGTCAAAACAGTTTTTTAATATCTGCAAAAATAAACGAGATATGACTGATTGACGAAAAGTCGAAAATCTCAATTCTGGCTTATAACTCGAAAACAAAAGAAGATAGCCAATTTTTGTTTATTCTATTGACTTTTTCTCTAAAAAAGAGATCGAGACTTGGCCACTAGTTTTTTTTCTATCTCTTATAGTTACAGAGATGCCCATAAGAGACATCGAAATTGATCCACCCTGTACATACATAAGCAAATTGACAATTTTTTTTTTTTTTTAATTGATTACACATCAACTTGAGAGAGAGAAAATTATAAAATAAAATTTTCAAGTTCAAAAACTTGCAGCAACTCAAATTTATATTTGTTTTTTCCCCTCAAAAGAATCGTGATGAATCTTATTATAATTTAAAATTATTGAAGTATAACTATTTCGTTTTCGAGTTTGTGCATACAAGTGACATCTATCGAGTATTCAACAAACTATTTTTAGAGCGTCCATACGTTCCCCTCTCGTTGACTATCTGTGTTCTTATACTGACGCCGCACAATGTGACGAGGTACTTAATGTAAAATCTTGGACATTTCGGGAAAAATAAAAAATACATACAAACAGAATTAATACCTTAAAATTTTTTAACCGGACACTAAATCGCGCACAATACACTTAACGTTTCACCGTCGTTCGACAGCTTCGTCAGAAGTGAGAAATATAAACAAGTTTTTCACTTCTGACGAAGCTGTCGGACGACGGTGAAACGTTAAGTGTATTGTGCGCGATTTAGTGTCCGCTTAAAAGATTTTGTGATACAAATTTCATCGGACAAGAACCAACTTTAAATAGAATTAATACCATAATAATGTAGTTAAATGTTTAGAGAAATAAAAACAATATTTAGTTTGTTTTTATATCGGGTCTTATTAGCGTAATCAAGGGATTAATTCAGAGGAAGTTTAAAACAGTGAACTGTATCGTCAATTAATGTTCAGAATTTTCCTCTAATAAAAATTATCGCGGTAAGTTAATTATTCGAATTTGGTTTTATTTTGTTCAAAATAAAATGGGCTTCACAATGAAACCATAGAAGTGTTAAATATTTAAATTATAAGTTATTATTTTGAATGACATACAGTATGTCCATTTGACAATGAGACATAGGGATTTAACATGGGAAAACAGAAATTGCCTTATATTATTTACCTGAGTACATATATATGAAATTCTGGGTTATAATGGGAAAGATTATTATTGCATTCAAAGTGTTTTGATACTAAATTTGTGCTATTTTAGTTGTTAATTATTTTGAAATTAAGAAAAAAAGTTATTATTTTTTTTCGTACAAGGTTAGTAGGTATTAAACGAAGTTTTTAAACGGGTGTCGTGGCCGAGCTAGTTTGTTCATTTTTCACAACCGTAAGGTCACGAGTTCAAATCTGGATGAGGACACTTTTTTCTTTCTTTTTTTTTAATATTTTCTAGATTTGAAATCACTTAAACTCTTAAACTAGTTTATTATTTTATTTACAAGTTTCATTTTAATATTAATTATGTTCCATTTATGTTTATTTTTTCGTTCGCAAAATTTTATGATGTTACATAATTAATATTAAAATGAAACTTATAAATAAAATAATAAACTTACTTTAAGAGTTTAAGTGATTTCAAATCTGAAAAAATATTTAAAAAAAAAGAAAAAAAGTGTCCTCATTCAGATTTGAACTCTTGACCTTCCGGTTGTGAGAAATGAACAAACCACCTCGGCCACGAGGCCCATTTAAAAACTTTTCGTTAAATACCTACTAATCTTATACGGAAAAAAATAATAACTTTTTTTCTTAATTTCTAAATAATTAAGAACTAAAATTGCACAACTTTAATATCAATTCTTGCTGGAACAGACCTCATATTAAACCTATAAAATAGGTAAACAACCACGTACAACAAAACGACACATAACCTCAATTACCATATCAGCTGTAAATTAAGCCAACATAAAACTTCTAGTTGTAAACATAAAAATACAAACATTCGCATTTGCAGACTGCTCCTTGTGAACGAGCAAAATTTAACAAACGAAAATGTTAAATGCGTTTTGCGTATACGGATAAAAAAAACGCAGTGTCTGAACTAAGCTTAAGAGTTATACCAACAGAGTGAATAAAGTGAAAAGCAAAATATACAAAATGATTTATATGAGAGAGAAAGAATATTACCCAAGAGTAACGCTCTGAGTTTTCGAACACGCCCCAGCAGTTTTCATTTATTCTTGCCTCTATTCCCCATTCATAATTAGGGTTGCCAGACCTACTATTTTTAATATTAGTCTACTATATTTTATCTTAATTTCCTATATACTATAATATGGTTAAAATCTACTATATATTTGCGTGTTTCAATCGTTTAATTTTTTCTATAAACAATGTGTTTTGAAGTTGGCAAAAACCGATTCTTCCCGCTCGGAAAATTTGTAAAAGTTCGGTGAGGTGGGGTTGGCATTCATGCGCGATTGCGTTGTTGGTTCGTAGTTCGTAGCAGTGAATTTGTTCGTAGCAAGGATTTGTAAATCGTACATCGTACGCTGTGAATGATATAATGATATTTTAAATATTTAAATATAGAAGAAGAATTCAAAAATAAAAAGAGTAGGTAATGCAAAATGGCTCTTTATACTAGGTAAAACAAATGAAGTCCCAAACATCACAATTCTTCTTTCACATATTTTAAACATTCCGATTACAACAGCTTATGTTGAGAGGATTTTCAGTTTAATGAATGTGTAATGGACTAGTGGACACCTTGTAGAAACAGAGCTTCTATAGAATTAATAAAGGCAGAATTATTTTTAACGTTAAATTATGATTATAGCTGCACTTACGTTAAAAATGACAAATCTTTAATAATTGAAGCCCAAAGAAATGAAAATAAAGTATTTACGATAAGTTCTTGGATATAATCTTTATATTTAACATGTTCTGTTTTTCTGTAATAAAAGTATTTGTTTATCTACTATATATTTTTTCGATTTCCTATATTTTTTTCGAAGTCTCCTATATTTGGCTGAAATAAATCTGGCAACCCTATTCATAATGCAACATCGAAGTTTTTCATCATATGTACCCATCTACTTTTAGATCTATCCTTCTTCCTCCACTAACTTTCCTCTTCCAATGGAATTTTTTCTTTTTTCAATGCTACCATTAATTCTGATGTTTTTGCCCATTAAATTATAGCCCAAATTCTCTCGGAACTTTATCCACTTTTCATAAAACATCTTATAATTTCTTTCTTATTGTTGTTATTACGACTACCTCTTAAATCATTTACTTGGTGCTTGTGATGCAAGAATGTTGCTATATTGTACTATTTTATCCAAAAGTACTGAGCTTACCTGTTGCTACATGCTAGTAAATCTTCTGGTTTAAGACCTTCATGGACTACAACGCTAATGCTCTTCTTTTTATTATATTTTTATTTTCACTCCTGCAATATTTTGACAGACCAAGTTTGAAAATTTTATTTCGGTAGACATTACTACATATATCTTTCAAATTGAAAAATCATTTTCCTATTACATAATTCTACAGTATAATGTAGTCGTAAATTATCCAGATTTATCAAACATTAGTTTCATATTTGGTCAATATTGGTGATTCCAAATAATTCGCAAGCAGCGACACTTTTTTAGACATTGCGCACCTTCTATACATTTTTCCGACCCCTTCTTCTTTTTCTACATCTCTAACAATTCTTGTTATTTTCTTAAAAATATTATTTGTTTTCCCACCTATTTTAAACAGTCTTGTTAACACTGTTATCATTAATTCTTTTTTAGACTTTTGATATTTTTAAAGCGAGCTCTTTTCTCATAAACTATTCTCCTTATCGCTTGCCTTTTTTTAATACTTTCACTTTCATTTAGAAGATTTTGATCCTCCCACCAGATTTCCTTTCTATATCAATAGAAAATTTAAAAGTTTTGTCCGTTTTTCTTTTTTAATTTTCTAATAGTTTTTTATATCTTTGTGTAATTGAATTCTATTTTTGTAACGTTTTGTTTTCTGTAATTTCTATTCTTCGTTCTTTCATGTTTATATTATTTTCATTATGGTTTCAATTAATATTTTGAAAGTTTACTTACTACAACTTCACTTGTCACAAATGAAAAGTTGAGTACACTTTTCAGAAAGTGTGTAAGCCTCATTTTTATATTGAAATAAAATAAATATTCCATTTTCTTTCGGTCAGCTCCATTTCTATAATAAACAATTGTTAAAGCTAACGAATCTGTTTACAGAAAAATCTAACATTTTTTATCGAAAAATAGTAGTCGTTAGATACTATAAAGTAGCAGCCTCAATTTTGCAAAAAAAATTGAGCTGCTCGGTTTTTCCACGCAGCCATTCAATTACTGCAACCTCTTCTTAACTGAGAAAAGTTTGGCGAAATTTGATCAGTCGGCAGAAGTTTTTTTTTCTATTTGAACTTCAATTTAGATCATAAATAAACGTGTTGTTAACGGGAGAAAAGTGTTGAAGCCCGATTCAACTAGGCCTTTACCTACGCCTATGGTTTCCGTTATTCCGGTTTTATGAGAATACTGAATCTCAAAGTATTAATAAACGATGTGGTAAATTTGAACGATATTAATTTAATAGTAATAAAAATATTTCCAGTGCCAAAAAGAAAACCCTATTCAACCATCCCTTTACCTACGCCTATGGTTTCAGTTATTCCGGTAACAGAATATTAAATCTCTAATGACCGTATGCACCGAACGAATTAACTCAGCTTAACTTTAAGCGTCACTTAGAATGTGACTTACACAATGTTATGAAACTTCAAATGTCACGATATAAATGTCACTCAAATTTAAGCTCGATTAAAGTGTTTGCAGCATTCGAGTGTCACATTCTAACTTAGGATTAACTTTAATGCTGGCTTAAACCTTTTATACAACGCAGCCTAAGGGCCATATGCATCAAACACTTTAATCGAGTTTAAATTTGAGTGACGTTTATGTTGTGAGATTTGAAGTTTCATAACATTGTGTAAGTTACATTCTAAGTGACGCTTAAAGTTAAGCTGAGTTAATTCGTTCGGTGCATACGGCCATAAGGACCAGTTTCATAATCTAATTTAAAGGAGACTTTAAAACTAAAGTCACATTCAGATGTGTAAACAAATGTGTCGATCGGTTGATGTGAAACCTTTGTTGTTCATCCAGTGCCTTAGCTTCCAAGTTCTCATGGTGTTAAAAATATGTATAAGTTTCTATTTTGTTTTAGATTTAGATTTTTAGTAACATAATGCAGCAGAAAAAGTAAAATAAATTAAAAATGGTAACGGACAATGATAATTTCAAAAATAATTAGTTTTTTCCGCATCTCTATAGAACCTAAATCAGTGTGCGCCGTGTCATTGCCATCTTGAAGTCCAGGCCATCAGGTTGAAACGTGACGCCACCGTAAGAGCCCACCGTGACATAACCCTACTTTAGGCGCATGTTTTTATTTGTGAAAATGTTTTATTTCTTCTATGTTTTTTTACTTTTTTATGTGTGGAATTGCGAAAAGAATATCTCTAAGACACTACTGATACTATAGGAATAGCCAGAAATATTTTTTATTTAATGATTTTGTGGTTTAAATGTGACCACTACACGATTGAAGTGACGATGAATAATGAATAATTTCTCCGAATTACACATAGTAAGTGACTTTGTATATATATTTTTAATAAATTTAATCTTTTTAGATTAAAAACTAATAGGCCAATGTTTTATCTATCACTTGAATTTCCACGTTTCACTGAAGGAACTTCGGAGAGGTATGCAGGTAGATTGGGGAAAATGGAAGGGTAGGCATCAGTTTTAAGGGTTAGTCGATGTCTTGGTAAGGTTAATTTGGACCCTATAACATGCGTGTTTCATCATCGAGTAAAAATAAAAGTGTAAACAGTAATAACCATCATCCTTTGTTACTTCATGACTTCTGACTACAAACTCTTTCCGAAAGTGAGTATTTTTTGAAATAACAAAGTCAGTACAAGGTATTTTCCTTAACCATAAGGAGCGCATGGGTTCTTCTTTCGGAAAGGAAAAAGTAGGAATATAGGAGCCACTTTTTGTGTTGAACATGCAATTTGGCACACCGCACTTGTTAGGCATTTTCTAGAAACAGGAACATAATGGGATTAATATAGTAGGTGTGAAGAATGATATATTATATTACTTGTGTATTTATTTCAACTGAAATTCAAAAAACGCAACACAACACAAGGATTTAAAAAAAATGTTCTAACCTATAAAATTATAAAAAAACCAACACTACAACTAATTAAAACACAAACACGTAGTTTTTTTAACCAAACACAACACGAAAACATCAAAAAAACATAAAAATAACAACAATTAACATAAAAACACTCGAAAAAACTAAAAAAAATACACGAAAAGACTAGATATTAAAGTAACGAGAGACTCTTACGGTGACGTCACCAGGAACAAAAGCCGGTAACCTGATGGCCTTTACTTCAAGACGGCAATGGCCGTGTTGTCACAGTATAAGTAAATACCCAGTAGCGTCACTTAAACGTCAGTGTCAAAGAAAAAGGCCATACTGTTTGATACCCTTATGGAAATGTAATGTTACAGTTCTTTCGCTCGATCTTTGCAGTCACGTCACACTTTACCGATTCGAGAAACGAAATCAACATATTCTTTTATCCTTATCTAATACGTATGTTAAAACAATGATAGAATTTATAAATTTGTCATTTTGAGTGGATAATTTTCTGACGTAACTGCAAAGATCGAGCGAAAGAACTGTAAGTAATTTGCAAATCGGTAGGTATCAAACAAGATGGCAAATGTGACAGTTATACTCGAGTGACGCTACTGTGAGATTCTTGTACTGTGGTGTTATATCCAACCTATAAAACTAAAAAATCCCTTTCGTTGTGCCAAAAAATCCCTTTTTATAGATGAAAATCCCTTTCTAGATACATTTAAAGAAACGCAGAAAAAAATAATCATTTACTGAAGCAAACACTAAATTGTAAAATAAAACAAAACGAAATTAATTTCTTTTACGGCTTCATGAAATATTCACTTCATTTAAAGTATGAACCAAGTTTTTCCCACAAAAGTATGACCTTACCTAAATACCAGTACTCTAAACTTATGAACGACAGTGTACTCAAAACGTGCGTATTTTCGATAATTAAAAAAAACGAGCCATTTACTTTTTGCAATAATAATTATTCTCGCTTTTTGCAACCGGTAACGAGCAATTTAGTCCTAACATTATCACCTGAAAACTTTACAAACAAGTTCTTACGTACGTACGTAACGCATTAGAAGCTAAAGTTCAGAAAAATAAATGAAATACTTCTTTTTTTTTACTTCAAGTCTTATACGTTCTGCCTATACAGGGTATTACATACTCGAGTCGCTTGTTAATGTTTCTCGACATTCGAGGATTTTACTTTTCACATCCTATAACTGTTTAGCTCGAAGAGGAAAAGCTAAATTATTTTTTAAGTAGTCTCCTGTTATTTTAATCATAAGTAGGTTCTACCTAATTATACAGGGTGTTACATACTTGAGTCATTTATTAATATCGTAGATTTCTCGTGAAATAAAGAATTTACTTTTTCAAATCTCAATTTTTTTAGCTCAAAAATGAAAAACCATAGTATTTTTAAGTACCTATCGATGAATTCTTTCACACGACACTTTATAATTTACTTTGTTAATGCCTCCTTTGAAAGTGAAAATAAATTTCATAGTGTTCTCTCGTTTATTAAAACAATTCAATAATTATGATTTAACTGCATTGTTATTTAAAGACGAAGGACTTCAGTACAATAAAAACGTATAAGAACACGCCATAAAAATTATTATTATTTTTCAACATAAGATATCGCCTTGAATGACAAACATTACAAAATCTCCAGTTAGTGCTTCTCTAATGTTCTTGCCAAATCCCGACGCTCGTTATCAAGGCGAAGAAAATAAAAAATCGACGTTCTTTACTTTTTATTCACCCTGTATAATAAAATATTTAGATCTTTTCCTGTGTACATATTTGAAACGTATCACAGCAATTGGTTGCTTCTTTTCTTTCACATTTCAAAAATGAACATGACTTCAAAGGGTCAACTATTCATTTATACAAAGTGGTCAAGAACAACTGTTTGAGTTGGCAATACAATTAAGAGCATCTTTTTATTCGGCTATTTGCAACGCCGCAACCGGACCTATGTTTTGTTGGTTTATTCGACATAACCTGAACAGCGACAAGATTGTAGGTTATGTGAATATGTGAATAGCGTTTTAATTTAAATTTGAAATGTCAAATGACGCTTCTAAACGTAAAGTGAATGCCGTCAGTGTCAACTGTCAACCGGAACTTACTCCACTTGTACCATTTAAAAATAAAATTCATCACTGCCAACTCAAATAGTGATTCTTGACAACTTTGTATTTCAACATGAAATCTTCGTTAGTTATATTTGGCAACCGTGTTTAATTTTACGTCATTAACAACTATGGTTTATTCTTAATCAGGGTTCACTACAATGTGCTATGAATGGCTTCAATAAGCGACTCAATTTCCGTAACACCTTGTATTTTTTTTATAAAATAAACGATTTTTTGTTTATGTATACATTTTGCTTCGCGAAATGCTGTTAGTCTTAATAATTTTCTTCTGGAATATCCCACAGTTGTTACATTATCGTTTAATGAAAGAGGACGTTCAAGAAGTTGGTTCCGTATTTAAACGCACCCTGCATGTTTTTCATTAACGTATTGATAATAATATGACATAATTTAATAAAGATAATAAGGAAAAGGAAATGAATCAGACAAATACAATAAAGTTATTATAGAAAGCGAATGCCGCCGTTAATAACGCAGACATCGTTTATGTATAATAATAATCATCACTTGAGCGCGTTTGATAAACTAAATCACTGGGTCAGTGCGGCGGCAATTTCAGTTTATCACACTTATCCGATTACAGAACAAATGTTTTCGCAATCAGCGGCTTACATTGCGCGTAATTAGCAACAAGGAAAAATCTTGTTTACATATTATTCAATTGAAATTATCAGAAGAAAGTGCAAGATTTTTATACACCCACAATAACACTTAAAAAACACATCTTTCACTTGGAAAACTTAAATTCTGAATCTTGTAACAAGTTAAGTATACAGGGTGACAGGCAGATTAAGTTGGACACACATGGGAAACTTTTTTATTATTGATTTCTCAGAAAAAATTACTCTTTGTGAAAGTGGATGGCAGAGCTTGTTAGTTTGCTTCACAAAAAAAAAATTTCAAACAAAAGTCAATGGATAACTATTCGCTATAAATTGATGTTGTTCATTTTTTCTTATGACGTCATAATCTCAAACTGTGACGTCATTAACAATTTTTTTTAATTACGTCATCAATTATTTTGTTTTAATTACAATTTTTTTCTGGTGACATTGATAGCCTATCTTTCTCTCTTTACGGCCATGCAAAAATAATAATAGAGAGAGAAAATGTCAAGAAATTTTATATTTTGTAACAAGTCAAATATACTATTGGGTGTTATTGAAAGTTTTACAAATATTTTAACTGACGATAGTACTCTTTTGTAAGAATCCAAGCATCTCATAATTATCAAAAGTACAGAAATGAATTCACTGCAACGCGAAATCCGCCCACATAAAATAATTAATTGCGTAACCGTAGCAGGTGTTCGCTTTACAAAAAAAAAACCTTGCGCTAGATAACATACGATGGACATTGCGAAATTCTAAGAAATGCACCTGCAACTGCAGTACAGATGTTAGCTGACCTCGTGCTATATCGCACACTTAAGCAAGACCACGTGATCAAGTAAAACCAAATAAAAGCTGGCGTGGCAAAGCACAAGGATCAGACAGCTTCAAGCAGTTTGGTCGCGTGCATCTCCAGAGCCCGAAGGCATTTATAGAATGTCATAATGAGCGTTGCTGTTCTCCAAAAGTCCGTTTGTCTCTGTATCTAGTGCTACGGTTGGGTAAGAATTTTAATAATTTGATTTTTAATTTTTCTGGCTATGTTTATAAACTAACATTGCTTATTTTAATTATGAGATGAAGTGTTTTACTTATGTTGTCTCGTATCTTGTTCAGAAGTAACCTGAAAATTGCATTCAAATTTCAGATTTGAAATTGTGATCTCTAGTAATTTGACTAGAGTTGTTTTATGTACGTAATGAGTTTTAAAATTGTCTTAATCAATTTATAATTGTTTGCTTATTCTTAATATATGTATTTATTTATTGAATTTGGTCTTTATTTTCAAGTCAAAGTCATTCTTAAAAGAGAGAACGTAATTTTTCGTCAATCCCGAAAAATATATATGTAGGGGCGGGCAAGGGCCGAAATCCCATTCCATATAAAGAGGACGTAATAGCATTGAATTTAAACCTAACATAGAACGGCAACGCAATGCTTAAAACTGGCAGCCAGGAATTGGAGGTTTACGCGATTAACTGATGCATTATTTAGTAAATAATCTGGTTGTAGGATAATTTGCAAAGGTGTAGGTGTAGGTATAGTATTTAATATACAACCAGATTATTTACTAAATAATGCATCAGTTAATCGCGTAAACCTCCAATTTCTGGCTGCCAGTTTTAAGCATTGCGTTGCCGTTCTATGTTAGGTTTAAATTCAATGGTAATAGCCATATCTGGCTCAAAAGCTCAAACCAGACACCTACAAACAAAGAAATTGCTACTTGGGTCCTTTACGGTCTGATTTAAAGTTTCAGTAAAAGAATGAGGAGAAGAAGTACAAATTGTTGATTATTAAGGTGTGACCTAGTTGGGGCATCACAGTAGAACTTCTCTCTTACTCTCGTCGAGATATCTAGACGGACATAGTATTTTGACGAAGCCTTGTACTAAAATAGATAAAGTTGAAAGTAAAGGATAATTCATCCCCTTTCTTCTGTTATCATTCAATTTTAACCTCCCGTCCCTCACACTTTAAATAGATGCTAAAACTTCCTTTATACAAAAGTTACTGGTTTCAGATATACACAATTTATTGTTTTCGCTTGAGAGCCACAATAAATCGTAAGCAAAAAATTCCACCGCCCTTATTTTTTTACTGACCGAATGGAACCAAACTTTCTCACGCACAAGTATCTGGAGGGGTCGGATCGAATTGAGCTGCACGTCATCGTATGGCAGAAAATGACGAGGAACGCGATGCCGCCTCGCGTTTGAAGATCTGCCCATCCGGAGCGCCGCTACAGCACCGGACTCCCGGAAAAGGGTGGAGTGACAATAAATTGGGTGCATGTATAAAGCGTAGTACATGCTAATACTTCAAGCATCTACTTCGAAAGTGAAGTACTTACTATATTAACGTAGCACCTACTACCGCATCTAGTAGATACTATTATGTATAAGAGTACATAGAAGTTTCTACTTCGCCATAGAAGCATCTACTATAAATTTTGTAGTATCTACTTCAAAAGCCTCAAGATTAGGCTGCCGCGTAGTATCTACTTCAGTTTAAGTGAAGCCATTATTTAGTAAACTCCTCCGACACGCGGTGAAAACTATAATAAAATATTATGGCTGCTTTTATGAATATGCGTATTCGGAAAATGTATACAGAAAGGAGAATATATACTGATGATGTTTATATGCAAGTTATTCCTGGTAAAAGTGACATAATTTGTATTTATAAAGTGTTCAACTGATGTACCAATAGATTGTTGTAAAAATACGCAGAAAAAGATAAGATAGATATTCAAACCGTATTCGTGTATAACAAACGAACGAATAAGTCACTTACTTTTCTTGGCCAAGTCTGTAGTAGATACTTCATTTTAATAGTAAATACTACAACAGCGTAGTATTTACTACGTGTTGTAGTACAAACTTTGCATTCATAGTACATATATGCTTTAGAGCTGTAGTAGGTACTTTATGTAATAGAAGATACTTCGAAGAATATACTTATTTGAGAAGTATTAGCAACTACTTCGTGTTATGCATACCACCCATTGTGTACCTCTGAAACCAGTAACTTTTGTATACAGGAAGTTTAGGTATTTAGTATCTATTTAAAGAGTACTATCGTCAGTTAAAATATCCGTACAACTTTCAATAACACACTGTATGTATACGGGGTAAACAAAAAGTTAGGAACGTCAATGAGCTGTTATTATAAGTTTCACAATTATTATTATTATTATAAAAAAAGTGAAATGGCTAATTATTCGCCATAAATTGATGTTTTTCATTTTTCCTTGTGACGTCATAATCTCGGACTGTGAGGTCATCGATGATTTCTTAAAGTTGCAACTTATTTCCCTGCTGACATTGCTAGTATTTTTTTCTTTACGGCCAAGCAAAGATAACAATAGAAAAATGTACCTAAAAAAATTCAAGAAATTTCAAATTTTGTAAGATTTGATGTTGAGATTTGGTAACGACATCTTCATCAGATGATGTTTTATTTACAACGGACATTGACGATTGTGGAAACACGGTGCATTTTCGAAATACGCTGTAAGTACCTACGTACCAGATCTTCGCACAAATCTAGTAGAATTGTGGACAAAGGTTATACGTGGTTTTCAAAAAGGAGAAAAGCTGAGATGATCGACAGCAAAAGATGTGTGGCATTCGTTGCGGAACGCACAAATGGGCTGCATAGGTCTGTTCGCGGAGACGCTCCGGACTAGTTCGGAACGGTTAAAATCAAATGCCCATCGAAATCATGATTGATTTTAACAACGCTTTCAAGTGTATCACTTTCATGAATGCATGGATTTTAAGGTTCCGAACTAGTTCGGAACGTCTCCGCGAGCAAAGCTATTATATCCGGAGCAGTAAAGATGAAGATGAATGCAAAGTAGTAAACCAGCCAGCAAGAGTACCAAAAGTAAGTGCGCTGGAAGATTGGCATATACATCTTGGACGTGGATTAATTCGGGGTGTGCATATCGACGATATTAACAAGAATTTCGTCTGCGAAGTATGCATGAAAATGCCACGTCTCCCGTTTCCCAAACGATCCGAGAGAGAGTCGAACCTAGGAGATCTGATTCACTCGGATGTATGTGGTCCAATGCGAGTTGCTTCAAACGGGAAGAAATATTATTCCATCACTTTCATCGATGATTATCCGCAGGATGGCGTGAGGTAAAATTCATCGAACGAAAAAGTCAGGCGCTTGAAAAATTTAGAACATTCGTCGAAACTCAGAAGGGGAAGAAGGTCAAGATTATACAAACAGACAATGGTCTAGAATATGCGAATAAATCACTTGACGATTTTCTCCGAAAACGCGGGATAAAGCGACGTTTAACAGTGCCTTACAATCCTGAACAAAATGGGGGTGGCCGAAAGGCAAAATAGAACGTTAATGGAAACGGCAAGGTGATTTTATAAGATGTATGTTTAGACACACCCTGTATAGGTACTTTCAAATGACCGGGGTAATTAATTCTACGCACGCTAATTATTTTGATTGCATTTTTCCATTAGAAAAAAAAAATAATTACGCCTGCATATCATTTAGGTAAAGGTATTAAATGGTAAACTTTGCATTGCAGGTAATAAAACACAATCTGATAAACATAAATGTAATATAAATGCGTTTACCGTGTAAATTAAAAATTGCAAGCGATAAAAACGAACGAGGTGCGAAGATTAAAGAATATGTAATGCAGTTATGAACATTAACAATAGTCGTCGTAATTAAAATTACACGAACCTCTTGACAACAACACAAATAAAACGAGAGGGGGGGGATTCGAATATATGAAATAACGAAACGCATAGTTCTAATACTTAAATAATTATCAGTCAGCGACCTGCTAAGGAGAGGGGTCAATAAAAAGTTACAGTTTAAGTTTACGGTTGTAATAATAGGGAGGTAACACTACATTCAGCAATAATTATCTATGCAAACAGTGGAACAGATAGCGAGTAATTCCTCGAATGGTTTATGTTATTGACCCAAACATGATGGCCTTCGAACAAGCGATGAATTTTCCATGCAAAACTAAGCGTAATATGTATGCATCGGTCTATGCTCTGTTATGCAACGTAGAATTGCATATAGTTTATTTAAGTACCACAACGATGCATTGTTATTTATTATTATACGCTGCCGTAAAATGTTGTTATTGTTGATGCAAACGCACAGTCATTTTTCTCGAAAACGAATAAAATTACGATATTTAACTGTGTACCTATCGTAAATTACTGACCTGCGAAATACGACCTCCAGAGTTATAACTGGAACAAACATAATCACCACTAACATCGGCGGTAACATTCTGTAATTCCAATACGCTGGAATTAGTTATTACACTCATATCTGAAACACACGAAACAAAGAAACACCCTGTACATACCCGTATTTGTAATTAATAACTAAAGCACGGATTTAAGTAAGTACATTTTTAGGTCACGCCCGATTCATAACCTAAAATGCATCTAAATCCGTGCTTTAGTAATAAATATAAGTAATAAACAAATAGTTAGGTATTAATAAAAGTAACGAAATACATATAAAAAAAATACATACTTTTAAGCCATTGAATCGCAGGAAGAGGCCATCCACTAACGGCACAGTAGAGGGTTAAATTTTCACCGACCAGAGCAGTTACGTTAGGACCTATGTCCAGAGGTAGAAACTTAGGAGGAATAACAACCGTAGGAGCAGCCAAAACAGACAATTGTCCGGCTTGGCTATGTTTTGTTTTCTTAAGTATTTGATTTACTATTTTACACCTGCAACGTAAAAGAAGTGCGTTACAACTTTTTAAGGCAACCCTTAAAGCTAGTGTGAACGGCATATATTTTTTTTAAATTTTATGAATTGCGTTTTCTATTTCTTTGACTTACCTATAAGAACCAACGTCTGAGGAATGAGTACTCGTAATTAACAAAGCTCCCGATGGGAGAGGAACATATCTGAAAATTACAAAAAAAAGATCAAAAAGTAAGATAGCTTAAGTTTACGAAAATTTTTTCTCTTACTATACTTGGACGTATTTAAAAGAAAAAAATCAGAGCTAAAGCTTCTAGTCATGGATTTTTCAAAAAAGCAACTAATTGGTAATGAAGTTGAAGAAGAAGTTTCTTATTATTATTTTTTTTTTTTTCGTAATGGTTGTGATTATTGTTACGTAGTGATGTGGTGATAAATAAAGTAACAAGTAAAAAATCACATCCTCCTGCGCCCCCTCCCCCTCCCAACTAAACGCAAGCAAGGAACTCAAGTAGAAGAAGTGAGAAAATCGCCCCCCGAATGACTCACGTTCAGAAACCTTTCCTTCCAAAGCGAATTCCACAAGCATCTCAGACTCAACTCTTCTGACTGCTCATGAATGGTTTGTACTTGTCAAGCATTTTAGTGTTGAAGAAGAAGGGCTTCACAGTATGAAAATGGGGCACAAATTTAAAAAAAAATTGCTCGTGGAGGAATACAAGGATTCTTCATAAAGATCCACTAAAAGAGTCGCGCTTAAATCACCTGGAAGATCAAGCTTCAATTCTCTTGAATGTCCATAAATGATCGATACGTTTTCAAGCACATCAATTTTGACGCAGATCGCCACAACAATACCAGCATGCTTCGGATTCTTCATGAAGATCCACTAAAAGAATCGCGCTTAAATCATCTGGAAGATCAAGCCTCAATTCTCTTGAGTGTCCATAAATGGTTTGTATGTTCTCAAGCACTTCAATGTTTAAGGAGATCGCCATAGCATCAAGATGAAGCCCGTATAAAGAAGAAGTTGCTCGTGGATGAATTGAAGGTCTCCAATACGAGCATGCTTTGGATTCTTCAATAAAAATCGCGATTAAATCATCTGGAAGATCAAGCCTCAATCCTCTTGAGTGCCCCAAACATGATTCGTGCGTTCTCAAGCAACTTCAGTGTTGAAGGAGATCGCCATACCATCAAGATGAAGCCCATATAAAGAAGAAGTTGCTCGTGGATGAATTGAAGGTCTCCAATACGAGCATGCTTTGGATTCTTCAATAAAAATCGCGATTAAATCATCTGGAAGATCAAGCCTCAATCCTCTTGAGTGCCCCAAACATGATTCGTGCGTTCTCAAGCAACTTCAGTGTTGAAGGAGATCGCCATACCATCAAGATGAAGCCCATATAAAGAAGAAGTTGCTCGTGGATGAATTGAAGGTCTCCAATACAAATATACTTTGGATTCTTCATGAAGCTGCATCACTCAAATCATCTGGAAGGAGGATTAAGCCTCAATTCTTTTGAGTTCCCATAAATGGTTTGTACGTTTTCAAGCACTTCATTGTTGAAGAAGGATACCAGAGTATGTAGCTCAGGTGAAGAAAGCCCCTAAGAGACAAACGTAAAATGCTTATAGAAGAATTGAAGGTGCCCAATACAAGATGTTTTGCACTCTACTTGAAGAACCAGCTGGATTGAAACAGAAAGAAAACTTCGCCGGATGCCATCCACGTCTTTCTAAGTCCGAAGAAGAAGAAGAAAATTTCAAGGTGACGTTTGACGATACAAAATCGCCAAAATTCAAGAAGTTAGCCATGGAAGAAATACACTGAGATTGACAAGGAATGAATCATTCAAAGGAAGTTTATTAAAAAAAAAATAGGTTGGCAATAGGTCGCTTTCCTTTCTAGTGGGCTTCAAGCAGTGTTGCCAACTATAGGCGAATCTCAAGTTTTTAGGGAATTTGAAGCCCCTTCAGGGACAAAGGGAATTTTTATAAAATACACAAAAGGAAAAAATATTTAAAGATAAAAAGATAATAAATAAATTGTTAATTACTGTTTTAAAAAGACCATAAACAGCCAAAGAATTGACAGTGCCATCTACCAGAGAAAACTAACGCCAGTTAGTGTGCAGTTAGTAAGTAAGGCAGTGTTGCCAACTCGAGAGAATTATTCCTTATTAGAGATTCTTTGATGTCACATGGGAAAAAGGAAATTCTTATTAATTTGAGGGAATTTTACGAAAATAAATACGTTAATTTTAATTTCTATTTTCTATTATATATTTACCTTTTTTTTACTGTTCCCATATTGAAAGATCTATAGATTTAAGTCGAAAATGGAAAAACATTTGTTTCTTGTTTTTTAAGATTAAGATTTTTTGTTTTTTCATTTACGTTTATTCATTTTAATAAAGACTGTTTTTTTTTTTTAGTTACAGTTTTATTTCCCCCTTTAAAATTCTATTTGACAAGAGAGAATTTTGCTAATAAATAATTTTTTCAGCAACTCGTAGGGAATTTCGGACTGAAAAGGTTTTCAACACTGGCTTCAAGATCGCTCTTTCATCGTAGGACTTTAAGCTTCTTCTTATTTATTGAAACAAACCCAGGCTTGTCGTCCAATTATGGACCGTTTACCTGATTTCTCAAATAGTATACTTCTAATTAGTCTAATAATCATTTAAAAAAACTTAACCTCACAATCACACGATACTTGTCAAATGTCAACTCACGTTACGTTACAATTTCGAATGGAAAACGGCGGCAACCGGCAACTGTTTTCAGCGACTTTCATATTTTGAAGTTTGAGGTTAGGTTTTGAAATTTTACTTTTATAAAAACGCAATTTCTAAAATGGCAAAGTGTAAACATAGGCTGAGTTCAGCCAAGGACAATGCTACGTGGCGCCACGCGGCGTGACCTCATGCAGATGTTCGAGATAGGTTAGCGGTCGCCTCCCGTCACTAAATAATTACAGTACCGCAATCAGCCGCCGTTTTAGTGAAAAATATTGGCGGGAAATTTAAATAAACATCTAGCTCCAACAACACGTGCATTTTAAACTTTTATTTGACAGGCGTTAAATTTGATGAAACTTACCAGAAAGAAAATCATAGAAAAGTTGGCAATTTAAACTTGCCGGAAAGAAAATAAATAGAAAAAACGGTCATTTTGGTGCAAAAACGTTTTCTTCATCTTACACATTAAGCATATGAATTGCGGTACTGTATTTAAACGAAAATGGTCACTATAGTTGACGAAAGTGGTCACTGAAGTTGGCCAAAGTGGTCACTGAAGTTGACCAAAGTGGTCACTGAAATTGACCAATGTGGTCACTGAAATTGACCAATGTGGTCACTGAATTGACGAAAGTGGTCACTAAATTTAACGAAAGTGGTCACTGAAATTGAAGAAAGTGAAAAGTTGGCCATTTTAGTGCAAAAACGTGGTTTCTTTATCTTACACATTAAGCATATGGATTGCGGTACTGTATTTATTTAGTGGCTGTAAACAAAAATGGTCACTAAAGTTGACGAAAGTGGTCACTGAAGTTGACCAAAGTGGTCACTGAATTGACGAAAGTGGTCACTAAAGTTAACGAAAGTCGGCCATTTTAGTGCAAAAACTTGGTTTCTTTATCTTACACATTAAGCTGCGCATATGGATTGCGGTACTGTATTTATTTAGTGACTGTACGGTCGCCATTTTTAAATCGGATTTTCAAAAAAGCTACACCGCTAGCTCGGCAGGGTTGCCAGATTAGGTGAAATTCCGCCATTTGGGTTACATTTTAAGACACGCTCGGTGCTTAAAAATCTTATTTGGCAACTGGCGCCTAATTTGGACTACGCCCTTCACATAATGTACAGTCATAACTCTATAGTCATCCATGGAAATAAAAGTACACTACCAACCAAAAATTTGGAGTCACACCTTTTAATTTATTATTTGCTTTGATTTATTTGTGTTTGATACTTTTGAGTTTTTATTACTTGTGTACATATTTATTTTCGAAATGTATAAATTGGTTGTAAGTATTTCATCTTTCATTTGATTTTTCTCATTTTAATTTTCTCCTTGTTATAATAATAATGTGTTATTTATTTTCAATAAAAACATTGGCATACGTGTTAGAAATTGAAAGAATCAGATAATTAATTAATTATCAATTGTCAAACACTCACCTGTTCAGCCAACTTTTAGCTGCTGTGTTAAGCGCCCCGCTATGTAACAGCAGCGCAAACTACTAGATAGCTACTTCTGACCGAACAGAGTCCACAGTATGTGACTTGAACACAAACGCAATGTCTTTGTTTGATTCATCCAAGCATTACTCGATAAATGATTAAATAAACTATGACAAGTTTGACAGCTGTCGAGTGTTGTGTTAGTGTAAAGATTATTCTTATATTTGAGCACAAAATGTTACTGTACTGCAGTCTGTAGGCATTGACATGAAAATATTGGCTGCGTTCAGCCAGGGACTTCGTTACGTGAGCGCTTCGCATTAGTATGGTGTCATATACGTCCTGCGATGTCCCTGGCTGAACGCAGTCAATAGTTATTTTCATGTCACAGACATACAGTACATAGTTACCTCTGGCTAAACAAAGTCATAGTGTGTGGCTTGAAGACAAACGCAATGTCTTTGTTTGATTCATCCAAACATTACCCGATAAATGATTAAATAAACTAACATCAGTTTGACAGGTGTCAAGTGTTGTGTTGGTGTAAAAATTAATCTTATATTTCAGCGCAATATGTTACTGTACTGCAGACGTTGACATGAAAATATTGGCTGCATTCAGCCAAGGACGTCGCTACGTGAGCGCTTCACATAGTATGATGATGTCATATACGCACGTCCTGCGATGTCCTTGGCTGAACGCAGTCAATACTTATTTTCATGTCATTGCCTGTAGTACATTTGGGCTCAAATATAGAAATAATGTTTGCACCAACACCAACACTTGACAGCTGTCAAACTGATGACAGTTCACTTAATAATTTATTGGGTAATGTTTGGATGAATCAATCAAAGGCATTGCTTGTGTTTTTCACAGCTTTAAGAAGTGATTGCATGGTATAACTCCTGTTGTAATTTTTTTCTTTTTAAGTAACAAAGACAAAATCATCAAACGTTTATCAAATCAAATAAGAAAGAAAATAAGTGTTTGATTTTTAATTTATTGTAACAAAAAAAGGATTTATTTTTGGGTTCAGGGCTATGTACCATTTCTAGAAGTGTTGGAAGGAATTACATCTTCATCACTTCGTGGGAACCAATGAATTTTTATCAAAGAAGGAGAAGTTTATTACACGAGTGAGTGCCCCTCCGCAGTGGCGTAGATAGGGGGGGGGGGCTGGGGGGCCCGAGCCCCCCCCGAAATGGTTCTAAAATATTATGTTCTGCGTATTTCATACTAAAGAAGTTTTCCATATGACGTTGTTTTTTGTTCGCCGTTTTACATTTCTTAAATAAAATGTTAAATAGTCCGTACTCGTTAATTTTTTTTTTGTTCGCCCCCCCCCCCGAAACAAGTTTCTATCTACGCCACTGCCCCTCCGTAATATGATTTTTTTTAAGTCATAATTCAGATATTTTTAAAAGAAAACTGCGAAGATTATAAATTCAAAATTAAATTTTTTCTTTGTGATTTTTTTTTAATAAAGTGTGTGAAAATTAATAAGCAAGTTTCGTTTCGAAATGAAACGCGAGAGAAACGGGGAGGGGGGGGGGCGGGGGGCGCTAAATTCTATCCGAATTAAAAGACGGACGGAATCTCGGAGAATACAGAAATCAATAAAACCACGAAATGAAAATGGATTTACGAGCAATAAAAAATTACGAATAATTGCTTGCCGTTAGTTGCGTTATTGATTTTCACATAATACACACACACACACACACACAGGCAGTAATTTTGAGGGAACGTCCTCAACTAACAAGATTTTATTTTCTGCCATAAAGAAACTTTCTGCTTTCGTCGTTAAACACCAACCAAATATTTAATCAAGACATATTCACCCCAATTCTGTAACTCATAACAATATTGCTAAGTTAACAATATTGTTAAGTGAGATATTTTGACCAATCAGGGCTTAGATACAAAGGATTTCTATGTACTGATTGGTCAAAATATCTCACTTAACAATATTGTTAACTTAGCAATGTTGTTATGAGTTACAGAATTGGGGTAATTATTATATTTCTTTAATAGCAAAAAGAAACCCTCAAATAATTTGGCGCTCCAAAAGAATCACTTCTTTTTTTGTTGTTAAATACGAGGGTCAATTAAAAAGTATAGAGAATAGAATTTTTGTTGTTAAATACGAGGGTCAATTAAAAAGTATAGAGAATAGAATTGAATGTAACACATGAAAACGTTGATTAATAAATACCTTGTGGTATGAGGTAGAGGTAGGAGGTTGCGTTCCCAAGTGACCTTCGCACTGGGAAAGGAATGAATATTACAGGGCAGAACAACCGGCTGGTTCTCTGGCACGCTGACATTACCAGGCTGTGTGACAAACTCACGCCCAAGAGCTGCAATTTATTTTTTTTTGTTTAATGAAAACATTTTTTTTTTTGTTGTAAAAGGAAGACTTACTTGCAATTCTTAATTTAGCAGGATTGGAAAGGAGGCTGCCGTATTCGTTCCTGACGAGGCACTGGTATTCTCCTTCCAAGGAATTCACCCGTTTGCCGGCGACTTTGGGGATGTACAGGGTGCCGTTGTTTAGCAACTGCCATCGGCTGTCGTTCGAAGGGATGGGCACGTCGTTGTAATGCCAGCGGACGTCCACCTTGCCGGTATCAGCCTGGATTCTGCAGTTGAAGGATGCCGACTGTCCCCTCGAGACGATCACATCTTTGGGATCTTCTAGGTGAAGGGACAAAGGGATTTCCTGTAACCCTTCACTGGCCACTGCATGTGCTGAAGCAACAGAAGAAGACGACGTAAGTTATTTTTCTTCAAATTAAAAAAAAAAAAAAAACTGTGCAATTAACAGATATGGTCATGAATGCGAAGCCAAATAAGAAGATCGTCTATGTACAGTCGCAATCATAATTCATGGCGCTTACAGAACATCGCACCGATCTCCTTCAAAACTATGTATATGAATTTCGATCCATCCAAATCTTACGACGTAGGTACTTCAAAATGAATCCGGGATGACGTAAATTATTTTTGGCTTGGAAGCCACAAGTCATAAAGGTTTAGCCATGAATTCTGATTGCGACTGTACATACGTATATAGTAGGTTGGAACGTTGGTATCGAACAAAGCAATCCAGTTTGTTTACCTTATACCTTGCCTTATAAAAGTGTTTTGCGCGCGGCTTTTACTTTTGGCAAAGCAAACAAGGCGCGTTCATTTCGAGAGGGATTATAAATAATGTCGTTAATTTAAATTTGTACACGCGCGCGCGTTTGTTTGTGTACACACGAAATTAATTATGTATTAGGCATATACTCTTTAGGTTTTAGTTTTATAACACAAACGTATAATACCCCATGAGATGAACTTGCAGTTTCTTACTACAAAGTTGGTGATACTGAAAGTCGTCACATTTGAGGTTAGGTTTCGTGCCTTGCACTATGGAATACCTCCTCCCCATTCACTGTTTTCATGTTTCTCAGCATTTTCGTTCGTTCCATTTGAAACTTTTATATATTTTTTTGTTTCTGTGCTTTACCTTCTCCGATTATAAATTAATTTGATCTCCCGGTACAATTAACCCAAAAAAGAAAAAAATTGGTCAAACTATTGTGACTGCAAGATTACTTCATCGGTTATTTAAGAAACGTTAACGTTAGAAAACGAGCAGCAGCATCACAAATACATATCTCTTGAGATCATCAAATAATACTCGTACGTAATAAAAACGGCGTTCCAATTTATTGTTCGTGAGTGGAAGTCAATGACCATTCCATTAGTAAAGAGGACAATGTATCAATTATAAAACTGGTAATTAAATTAGCTCCGAACGTCGTTTAAAATGTGTTGTGCTGCGAACTCCGATGTGCAACCACAAATCAAAATAATGAGGTGGCTAATTTACTAATTTCGAGCTTCGGTGTAAAGTAGAATTTAAACAAAAAAAAAGATCCTCTCTCGTTTAAATCTACACACTACAAAATTGTAGATTCTTTTAATACGCTACTTCTAATGCTAGTTTTTCCTCAATTAAAATAGCGCACAAACAATCGGTCTAAGTAAACTCCCATGAGGAACACCATACTGACAAAGTCACGATAGACTTGTCCAATAAAAAATTCTTCAGGAAGAAGCTGCCAATGTTTCGCGCTATCATTTGACAGCTGCCTCCTGAAGAAGTTTGCCAACATTAAGAACTGTACGTTTTTTAAACTGTCTTGATAAAATGATAACGAATTTTTTTGTAAAGTCTCGATAGTTAGGCACGTCCTAGTCCTAGTGGAGGATATATGTGACTATAATTTACGACAGGAAGTTAAGAAGACAGTAAGATGGCCTTTTTAACAGTGATGCGACTTCTAATTGACAACTTGTAAAAGAAATTAAATATATTCGTATCAAATTCTGCTCTCTGCTGCATTTATTTACACATTTTTCCATGTCTTCTGGGTTTTCCTTTTTTCCATCTTCTTTATAATGTGCCTTTTTCTTTTCTATCTTCTTTGCTTCCAATGTTTTTTTCTCTTACATCCTTTCCTTGACACCTGTTTTTTCTTTTCGATCTTTCATCTTTTATTTACTTTTATTTTCACACATCTTCTGGGCTTCCCGTCTCCTTCTCAGTGTTTTGCTTCTCTATGACTTTCGTTTCAAGCACTTTTCCCATTAGTTTTTCTCTTTCAAGCACTTTTCCCATTAGTTTTTTTTTTAACAGGTTCCGTTGACTTCAATCGTCATTTCGATTGGTACGACTAGTTGACAACTTTGAGTTTTTCATCAAGTTGGAGCACCTCGTCTTACTCTTTGTTGCTTTCATCGACATATTCTTTTTACGTTATCTGGGTTCCCCCTCCCCGTCTTGTTCGCTTTTCTCACCGGTTCTTCCTCTGGCGTCCTTCTTTTGTTGACCTGTCCTAATCATTTTAAGCGTCACTTCGACTGGAGTAATTTTCAGGTTTTCTTTAAGTAATAAAATGCAATGAACATTTCTGACAACGAAACTGGAAATGATTTGTCAGCCATTGGCAGCTGAAGACTCTTTAGAGACTAATCCGTTGGTAGTAGACATTTAGAAATCACAATTTAGACAAACGTAAAATTTAAATGTAATTACAGATCACTTCAGAACGATATCATACGGAGTCAAAATGATATCTGTTGCGTTCGAAAACTATACGTCGGATGTATCTGGAGTATATGATCTCATCTTTCTCACTAACGATTTTTAACCTATTTTGTATCTCACTCATCCGTTTCAAAAATCTTGTGTTTATATTGTTCTCATGACAACAGGCGATCTTTTCACACGCTACTTAAACGTGGGATGCGTAAAGATCGCCAGTTGTCATGGAAATAATACAAACGCAAGATTCTTTAAACGGATGAGCGAGATACAAAATAGGTTTAAAATCGTAAGTGAGAAAGATGAGATCATAAGCACCAGATGCATCCGACGTATAACTTTCGAACGCAACAATCATACGAGACGATTCAAAATGATTTTATAACGAGAAAAATAGCATTTCATAAATCAAATAAAGCAGTCGTTAGTTTTTAATAACATAAATAATTGGCGAACAAACTAATGTTTTCTCACCCGAACCATGGTACTAGATACAGAGAGACGGACGGATATTCGAACTTTATTCGCTCGCTATGACATTTTTCGAATGCTAATTACTAGACAGGGGACTTTTAGGCAAATCCCTTACTTCCAATTTTAGAGAAATTAAGTGATAAGCTGTTTAAAGACATTGCGCGTCGTTTGCCTATTTAATGTATTAGTGGCTATGCATGGTTTTAGTGCCTATTTCTAAGAAATTTCGAAAAATTACTCAAAAAATTTGTAAAATATCAACAACAAAAAACTCAACCGTATCGATTTAGACGTTAACACCATCTAAACGAAATGTGACTATTCAAATAACGCTCCCTCCACCCATGTTAGGACATAATTCAACTCTTTTCTTTCTTGATCAAGAAACAGATGGCGCTAACGCCTTACAACTCTAAAGAGTCTCTGAAATACATTAATTAATTGTGTAGGTAGTAATTTTTCATAATTCGATTGTTCTTTCGAGGATATTACAATTTGGGATGTCTCCTTAATTTTAAACGGGAAACATTTTATCTTACTAAAATTTTCTCCTAAATTCAAAAGGAAGACAACTTTGCCTGCAAACATTTATTTCCTCTTGCGTTAATTCCGCCACCTTGAAGACCTCCGACGTCAAATTCGGCACAAATTCATTTCGCACCAAGCAGACCTGAACTACAAATCGTAGCGGCACATGAATCCAAAATTTTTTGCTCCGATATAAATAACGCGAAATCAATCCGGACCATCCAGAGACTCGTTGTTGTGT
Organism: Dorcus hopei; assembly: GCA_033060865.1. Lineage (NCBI taxonomy): Eukaryota > Metazoa > Arthropoda > Insecta > Coleoptera > Lucanidae > Dorcus > Dorcus hopei. The sequence continues at coordinate 42,267,834 of CM065423.1, read as the reverse complement.
TTCTCTCCGATTTATAGAGCCTGTTTAAATTTCGAACATTTTTAGTGCCTAGATGCCTGCCTATATTGACTTTGTTAAGTGCTCTCTACTAATTACACCTTCGGACTCGTGGGGGTGTTCACGACCATACGACTTGAAGCTGTACGATCGATCTCTCTCGTGGAAAGCAGTCTCCTTTTATATGATTTTATAACGGAAATTCCGATTACGTAACACTTTACATGTGGGCCACTCGCCCTATGATTCATCGTTGCTTTCCGAGACCGTCTGGCCATATGCTTGTACGGGGTGATTTTTTAAATTTTTTATCAACTCTTGCCATGAAATTCGGAGGGCATGTCTTAGTTTTACTGTAAAACAGAATAAAGGAGTGCAATGACGTACTTTTCACTTAAGCCAAGACGTGCCATCCAGATTTCATGGCAAGAATTTATAAAAAATTTAAAAAATACCCGGCTTTTTCGATGAGTCACCAATGTAGCTGAAATTCTTCGAATGTAATTTGCAAAGGTTTAGTCGTGACTCATGATAAAGCGAGTCGCTGTAACGTTCGCTTACGTCGATGGATTTTTTCGAAATCGCGTAGGCGACGTTTTATCAAATTTAACTTACATACTGAGCTTAATGGTTTATGGTATTGCCGATTTCTTACATAACGAACGAGGGGAACGAGACATGTCCGAGAAGAGGACGTCAGAGTAAAAATTAGTGCGGTTCCAAGTAAAGGAGACCAGAAACAAGGAGAAGTGCCTACGATGAGAGGTTCGTTTTTTACACGAACCTAACGAATGATCTGCCAGCCAGACCCGATCGCGTTGACATCGGACCCATAAGATTAAACCTCCGACCGCTCATGGATAGCATCTGCTGGCACTGCACCGAATGGAAGCGAACACTCGGCGAGAAACTCGCAGAGAAAACCAGGACGGGAATGATGGAGTTCAAAAAACCAAACCATCAAAGGCTTGAAACCCTTCAAGTTGATAACGACCATTTTACAAACGAACGTCTCATCCGAGTAAAATACAAGAGAATCAAGAAACCTACAACGTATTGAAGCAGCACCACATCGAGTACAACCTGGAAAATGAAGACGTGGCCGATCAGTTAGAAGAAGACTGGCAACGTCTTTATAAATCAGCCCTATTCAGAACGCAAACACTCTAGACAACCAAAGATCGCTTTGCTAAAATCACGCAGGATGAAATCCTGAAATCCATGAAATATATTGCGGTTTTATTGCCGAGTTCGTCGAGAAATTCGATAGGGAAGGACCAGGAGCCGTCGGGGAAGATTTAGATCAAGGAGAGAAGTTAATGGAAGAGTACGACATAGAAAAACGCCGAGTCGATCTTGTAAACGCGACATCCCTTGTTACAGTTTATTTTCCGCCTGTGTACGAACACACCCTGTACAGTACACATTTCAACGTTACGATCTACGTTTTGTTTCCCACATTACGCGTAGGAATTTACAATTCCTCGTTCGTGTAATTTACCCAAAACTTTCTTTTTAACGTGCTTTTCGCTAAAAGCTTCAGATTAGACGAATAAGTTCATTATATAAAATTAGCCCCATCCTTGCTTAGGGTTGGAATTGCGTTTACGCGGTGTTTATTTGTCCAATTTAATGAGTACTACTTTGTGACGCGGACGACGACGGATGGTTGGTTGAATTCTTTTGTTTTAAAAACAACCGCACCTGAAACCGGTGCGTATGTCCGTAACCCTTGCCCTTTATTTTGATTGGTTTCTGCTCATGTCACATTCTTATGTTATTGGTACGATTCAAACAGACCACCGTTCATCTCTCTTTATACCGTTTTCTACCCCTCTCGATTTTGCAAAACGCCGGAATTGCCAGTGTGTTGTTGACCGTCAGGTGATTTGCGTGTAGTTAGTTTTGTGGGTTCCCGCTCTAATTTCTCTTGGAGGAAGAGAATAGATCTTACGGCCGTTGGCCGACTCTGATTAATTCACCTGTACGAGAGAGTTGACTGTGTGCCAACTCGTGTTCAGCCTACGTCCTAATCTGACTTAGGTAAGGTTTGCTCCATCGTTTTGCATTATCTTGCAGTTCACGGTCATTTTGCTCCCCTTAGGCTTTTCGTTTTGGCTGTCCTTTCTTCGTTCGGACGACTATCCCGTGCGTGCGACATTTACTGGGATCATCATACCGCCCGTAGTACCGTACCGACCCCCCAGTGCGCGGACCGTTAAACCCCGCAAGGAGACCGACACTCCGAGGAGCAGCGACGCCGCTTACCGCTTTGCAACGGTGGAACGCCCCTGACTCGACAGACGTATGAATGCTACGTAATCAGGTCGGATATTTATGTTTATTTATTCTTGTGCTACGGTGGTTTTGATTGTAAGTACAACAGCAGAGTGTAAAAGAATTAGACGAGAAGACATTCCTAACTTGGTTCACATCTTCATCTTCCCCTTCTCACTCTGCCATTTACACTTTCGTATCCGACACTGTAATTTTTCTTAAAACTTCCTTACACTCTTAAAATTTTTAATCAGAAAACTCACTCACGTTAGGTAGGTAACAAAACAGAAGGCGGCGAAGCCAATCCTTAACGAAATTAAGTTTATATCGTTGAAGTTGAAACTGTCTCAGGCGAACTTGCAAGCTCTTCCTTCGAGTTACGTACCTATCAGAAACCAATTTGCTTTGAGATGGAACCCGAGCGTTCAAGTAAATTACATAAAGCAGGTGTCAATCCGGGCAACGTTTACATCGACTTCGCTCGCTCTTACGAACGTGTTAAACCTTATTGTCGGTGCTAATTGGGGAGCTAAGTTTCGAACGATTTTTTGCGTTTCAAATTTCTTAAATTAAATTCAGCTTGTGCAGTGGCAGGCAAAAGTAATAGATGGCAGCAGGCAGAGGAATTCGCCATATACATACATACATAGAAGACGATGTTATGCAAATTTCCTAAACACATTATTATAATTAATATGTATATGTTGCGTTTGTTCAGGAAGTTATTAGTTAAATGCAGGTCTGTGCATGTATTGCATAGCAACACAGTTCAGTTACTCCTGTTATTTTACACCAATATATTTACTATTTAATTTAGTAACGTGGCTTGTACACATCAGGCTGAAGTTACCGTATCAAATAGCCGCCGTTTACATCCTGTAACAATATACGTGTTTTTAATAGTACGTTATTACTTTCACTTGCATGAAAGGCATTTTCTGGAACGACGACATCTAAATACCTATATACTTACTGCCGGAGACATGATCGCGCATTATCGAGGCTTAGAATTCTTGTATAGAAATTGGGAAAAGTTTCCTGAAGCCAAAGTCAAGTTTTGGATTACCTTTTGTTATACAGGGTGTTTCATTCGAGACGGTTTCTTTCATACCTCTCTAGTTACGCATTTTATAAATAAACGTTTCAAATGTGTGTACGTAAAGAAGACCCTTCGCTTATAATCACTCTGTACATTTCAATCGATGTTGATTAAAATTTCGTATATTAGAAAAAAGTCGTTGTCAACTCTCGACATTAAAGAATTTACTTCTCGTGCTCACTCCAACGTGTATTCTCTGGGAGTTGTAAATTTTAAACTTTTCACGGCTCCGAAGCGAAACGGTGAAATTCCCTCCCGACTGGGAAGAGAGGAAATTTATGTTTCGCCTTTATTTAAAAATATTTCTGCGCTCGCGTTCAATACATAGAAGAGGAGCTCAAAAAAAAAACGCTTTTTACGTTTTAACCGCATGCAAACGCAGCCGTTAATTAATTAAACGCTCCTCACGTTCTGTAGATTTTCACTTAATGTGCTTTTTCTTTATTTGCTTTCGGTTTTTGGGTTTCTCATTGTCTGAATTAAAATTTGCTCGACTTGGATGCCGCCCATGCGTACATTTCGCAAAATGCTGTAACGCATTTAACGAAATTAAATTTTAACACAGCAAAAAGTTAATTGATGTGACGGGGAAACATTTTTGTTTAGTAACACTTTTGAAAGCACTCAATATAACGAGTGGTTTTTTAAATCCGACGTCAAGTTAGCTGTGAAACAATTCATTCATAGCTGTGAAACATTCACAAATGCCTCTTCAAGGCCTACTTTGACGTCGGATTTAAAAAAACACTCGTTACTATGTGTTCATTCCATAATCCGGTAGCATTACCTGCGGAAATATTTTGTTTTATAGCGTTTTTCACTGGGACTACATTGTGCACTGAGTGATATCTCCATCCCGTTTCATTACATGAGGTTAAAATGAGATGAGAATATTCTGAGCAGAGTTGCCAATGTGCGGGCAATTACCCGAATTACGGGTAATTTAAGCGGGTAAAAAAATACGTGGGTAAAAATGGGTATTTTCAAGGAAGAAAAAAAAACAGATTAATTTTTAAATTTTTGATTGACGACTAGTTAGTGATGTTTCAGCTTTACTATTGGCAACAAAGAAATCAGCCAAATCCACATTGTCGATCAGTGCTGCCAACTCTACCGAAAACTTGGTAGATTTACCGATTTTGAACTCGACTTTTTTTTAATTTTTATTTTCTTGTAATTTTATCAATTTTCTTTATTTCTAGATCGTCTTTTGTTTTATTTTACTTAAAAAATTGCACAAATTTTAAATCTTAATTTTTGTTTATTTAATGAGAATTTTTTAATTTTATTTATTTATTTTTTTATTTGACTTAATGAGATTTTTTAAATTTTTGTTATTACTTTTTATTTTATAAATTTGTCGATCGTCTTTTGTTTTATTTTTCGTCAAAAATTGCACAAATATCAAATCTTAATTTTAGAAAGTTTTGTTTATTCAATGAGAATTTTTTAATTTTTATAATCTTTTATAATTTTATTTAATGTTTTTTTTTTAATTTTTGTATTTTTTTCTAATTTTATTCATTGAGATTTTTTAATTTTATAAATTTGTCGATCGTCTTTTGTTTTATTTCACGCCAAAAATTGCCTAAAGTTCAAATCTTAATTTTAGAAAGTTTTGTTTATTTAATGAGAATTTTTTTTGATTTTAATTTTTTTGTAATTTTATTTAATGATTTTTTTAATTTTTATTTTTTTTAATTTGACTTAATGCGATTTTTTAATTTTTATTTTTTTTATTTTATAAATTTGTCGATCGTCTTTTGTTTTATTTTAGGTCAAAAATTGCACAAATGTCAAATCTAAATTTTAGAAAGTTTTGGTTATTTAATGAGAATTTTTTGATTTTAATTTTTTTTTTTGTAATTTTATTTAATCAGATTTTTTATTCTTATTTTTTTATTTGACTTAACGAGATTTTTTCATTTTTATTATTTTTTTTTATTTTATAGATTTGTCGATCGTCTTTTGTTTTATTTCTCGTCAAAAATTGCAAAAATATCAAATCTTCATTTTAGAAAGTTTTGTTTATTCAATGAGAATTTTATGATTTTAATTTCTTTTGTACATAATTTTATTTAATGAGATTTTATATTTTTATTTTTTTAATTTGACAATGAGATTTTCTTAATTTTTATTATTATTTTTTTTTATTTTATAAATTGGTCGATAGTCTTTTGTTTTATTTTACGCCAAAAATTGCCTAAATTTCAAATCAAAAATTGCCTAAAGTTCAAATCTTAATTTTAGAAAATTTGTTTATGTATTTAATGAGAATTTTTAAATTTTTATAATTTTTTGTAATTTTATTTAATGATTTTTTTAATTTTTATTATTTTTTAAAATTTTTATTCAGTGAGATTTTTTTATATTTATTTTTTTTTTTAATTTTATAAATTTGTCGATCGTCTTTTGTTTTATTTCACGCCAAAAATTGCCTAAGGTTCAAATCTTAATTTTAGAAAGTTTGTTTATGTATTTAATGAGAATTTTTAAATTTTTATAATTTTTTGTAATTTTATAGAAAGTAGAAAGTATTGTTTATTTAATGAGAATTTTTTAATTTTAGTTTTTTTGTAATTTTATTTAATGATTTTTTTTTAATTTTTATTATTTTTTAAAATTTTTATTCAATGAGATTTTTTTTATATTTATTTTTTTTAATTTTATAAATTTGCCGATCGTCTTTTGTTTTATTTTACGTCAAAAATTGCACAAATGTCAAATCTTAATTTTAGAAAGTTTTAAAAATTAGTAAAGGAGACTGTGGTTTAAGGTTAAGGTTTAGGTTAGATTTCATGTAGTGTTTTTTAAATTGTACTGAAGATGGCAGCTTAGCTGCCGAAATACGTATCTACGGATATAAAATTATTGTGGGCGGAGGTTAATTTCAATTATTAGAAAGTTTTGTTTATTTAATAAAAAAATTTAAATTTTTTAAAATTTTTATGATTTCGTAATTTTTATAATTTTTTTGTAATTTTATAGAAAGCAGAAAGTATTGTTTATTTAATGAAAATTTTTTAATTTTTATTTTTTTTTGTAATTTTATTTAATGAAATTTCTTTTATTTTTATTATTTTTTTCTAATTTTATTCAATGAGTTTTTTTTTTGTTTTTATTTTTTAATTTTATAATAATAATAATACATATTATAAATTTTCTTTATTTCTCGATCGTCTTTTGTTTTATTTTACGTCAAAAATTGCGCAAATGTCAAATCATAATTTTAGAAAGTTTTGTTTATTTACTAGGAATTTTTTAATTTTTAATTTTATAAATTTTCTTTATAACTCGATCGTCTTTTGTTTCATTTAGCGTCAAAGATTGCACAATAACTGTCAAATCTCTTAATTTTAGAAATTTGGACCCAGTTTTGTTTATTTCATGAGAATTTTTTAATTTTTTTTAAAATCATTTTCGAAAATAAAAATCGCCTGAATAAAATCAAGTGATTTAAATTAGCTCAACCGAAATTCAGAGACATCTATCGGAATTTTGCACAACTATCTTCCGAAATGCTTCGCTTGGTCGGTTGGCAGCACTGTTACCGATTGCCGCCCACAGTCCCACATATAGATGATTTTAACCTGAAAAATCTGTCGTGCAACGTCCATGTGTGTAAGGTAATACCAATAATTATTAAGTATTTAAATAAAATAAATTTTGTACCATTTCATTCATTCATTTCAATTTCATTACTCAATGGGTGCGTTCCGAATTAACGTCGGGCGTACAACTTTTTTACCTCGCGCATCATTTTCCCATATCAAAATCATGCGCGAGGTAAAAAGTTGTACACGTGACGTTAAATCGGAACGCGCCCAATGTGGGCAGATGTGGGTAAGAGCGGATTTTTTAAAATTTGAAAAGGGTAATTGGCTTAGAGTGGATTGGCAACAATGATTCTGAGTGCGCACTCGGTGCACAATTTGGTCCCAGTGAAAAACGCTACTTATTAGAAAACGCATGGCCTTCTAAATGAAAAGCGAGTTCTATCTGGCCTGCGCAAAAGTACAGTTCAGGCGTGCTCCGCCAAGCACTACTTATGGGGCGCTTTTTTAACCTAAAATCTTGACAGTTCTGTCACGTGTGAATGGTGAATGAGTTCGTGTAAGAACAATTAATGTTATTATTGTAAAAATTTGAGCATACTGGATATTATTTACGTTAGAATAAAGTGGAGTATTTATGTCCAATTTCGACAACTTAATTTAGCATTAAACTATTACGATTTTAGATTAAAATCTTACCTGCACATACTCAAAATTTCTGTGGTAAGTTACAACATGTATAATAAAGCTTCTTTTCTTACTGTGCGTAATTATCATCGCCCTTTTTAACACGTTTTATTTATAACACGAAAGCTTTTTAAAATGACAGTTTTTCTTTATTGCGCAAGCATACTTCACTCCGACGTGATCAAATGATTTGTGCATGAATCTATAAAGTTTATACCATATAAATTATGTTGTATTACGGTAATTTCAATATTAATTAATTTTGAGTGAACTCACTTTGATTGACAGTAATGACAGTGCATTTCACTCAGTGCCGTCAGTGCCCCATAACCAGCGCCAAAGTGGCGACTTTTGGCGTTTTCTCGAGCACAAAAATTCAATGTAAATTTTTCAAAACGCCCAGGCCAGTTAGAACTCGCTTTTCATTTAGAAGGCCATGAGAAAACGTATGTCGCAGTGTTCAAATTGAACATAACCTGACTTTTAAATGTCAACATGAATAAATCATAAAATAACTTAAAATTTATTATATAAGATTCACAGAAAAACAATCTCTGTATGCGATCACCGGGCAGCAATTCTTGCACCAATATCACGCGGTAAGGATAGAGCTACGTTAACAATTTGTGGCACAACACAAAATGAAATGTGTAATCTCTAGTGAAATGTTGAATAATTTAGTTTTTTTCGTTAAATTTGAGGTTGCATGTTGATTTTAAGCCAAAATTTCCCTTCGGCCTTCTCCACCCCGATTTTTGTTTTGTTTGGCACAACGCGCTCGCTTTGTTTATTTCCTGGAAGACTGCAATCTCCATAACTTCCCATAACTTGAAATCGATGAAAGGGTATCATTAATCACGTGCGCTATATTTAGCCTCTTCGCCGATTACACGATCAGTTAAGGCCCTTTCAGCGTGGGGGGGGGGGTGTTTACTTCTGCACGCTTTGGCACAGTTCACCCTTAAAACAATATTTCGAATTAAAACAAGGCAATACGTACGACGTTTCGTGGATTAATAAATATATAATTTAGTAAAGTTATAAAATTAAAATCAAGAAGCAGGTGAAAATGGTGATTGATACCTATAGACTGGTAGAAAGAAAACTTGAAAAAATGTTGGTAGTAAAACGAAACACGTCAGATGATATAATGCTGACGAGAAAATAAATAAGTAAAACTATGAAAAGAGCCAATGAAACGCCAAAACATCATTTTGGCAATAAAAAACTAAAGACTAAGCAACATGGAACGATAAGTTATAAGTACATAGGTTAGAGGTTGTTGTCTTTAGAAGAAAAGAAACCTTAGAGGTTTAAATACACATAACAACCATTGTGTTAATAAATAATAATTTGATTACATTCCCGCATGCATTCGTAGAACCTCGACAGAGAGTTACCGGTTGCCCGCCTCTACTCTCTCGCTAGGTGACGACTTCGACCCCCGCTCTTAAAGCAGAGCCTATATCTTCTAGGAAGCTTTGGCTCAACTGACACAAAGGATCTGCTATTTAGCAAAGGGCGATCTCGGTAACGCTGTGCATACAAACGTCTTGCAGCCACCGCATTTTGACCACATTCGCCGTAAATTGAAATCATGTCCACAAAACACTCTTGAAAAATTCGGTCATGTTTTGAACACTGTTATCTGCGACGACCGACGTGCACGTGAGAACTGAGTAACTGACCCACTTTAACAGCCGATGCTGACACACCAGCATACTTCTCCGATTACGTAATTACGTAATAAAAATAAACCAGGAACTATCAAACTATTTCATCGTTCTCTAATATTTAGTAATCAATTGTTATATAAAAACTGCTTCATTCCATCACTTTTAATGTCAACTTTCACTGGTTTCATTTTTTGCATGAAGTTAAAAAACAGCCTGTATGCTTGCTGTATTTTCGTGAAAGAACATATGTCAATTTTTATATTAAAAAAAACTCCGATGTGTACTATCGGGGCCTTAAAATTTCGCACGATTTTTTTATCAAGTAGCCGGAATTTCTCTAAATTATAGTTTTGTAGAACAGGCTCTTTCCTCAATTTTGACACTAAAGACATTTAAATAAAGTTTAATTGTTTGGTATACAAAGTAAATAAATATAACTATAGATAGTAATAAATAGTAGGTATTCACAAAAGAAAAAACTTGTGTGTGGATAGGATAAAGACAAGTTTTGGGAATGTTAACCCTTTTTGGCATTGCCATAAGTTTTATTTGTAGAATGTCACATTAATTTTATGTATTTTTTTACAATCCATGTTGTTTGACTTGACATGTATTTTTTTGATGTTAAACAATTACTCGATAGGACCTAGAATTTCGAGAATTGTTTTCAACAATTAAAAACAAAATTTAAAAAGACTTCAGGGTCAAGTCTTGGGGCCTCTATTTCTTTTATCGATCCAACACCGTTTTCTAATCGATTGTGAAAACAAGCGATGATCAATTCACTTGGAGAAGGCAAGCTAAAAAAGAACTAATAATAAAAACAGATACAATCCTGTCTCCCTTTCTCAAAACACAGTCCTTTGCTACTGGCGTTCGCAAAAAAGAATTCATCGATAGGTCTGTATGTATTTTTTTGATGTTAAACAATTACTTGATAGGACCTAGAATTTCGAGAATTGTTTTCAACAATTAAAAACAAACTTTAAAAAGGCTTCAGGGTCAAGTCTTGGGGCCTCTATTTCTTTTATCGATCCAACACCGTTTTCTAATCGATCGTGAAAACAAGCGATGATCAATTCACTTGGAGAAGGCAAGCTAAAAAAGAACTAATAATAAAAACAGATACAATCTTGTCTCTCTTTCTCAAAGTTCTCACAGTTCTTTGCTACTGGCGTTCGCAAAAAAGAATTCATCGATAGGTCACCGATGACTCCATTGCTTTGAAAAGAAACGAAAACAACAGGAAGTACACGACTACAACTAACGCTTCTTAATGACATTCATTAGTTTCTTGTTATGTACTCTTATGCCCGATTTCACCAACGCGGATTGCGGATAAAATCTACTGTCAACACTTAGAATATGACTTACCACTAAGTTGTCTAACCTCAAATGTCACATTATAAACACTTAATCCGAGTGCTAGTGTTAATCCGCGTTGGTGAAATTCATCATTAGTATTTCGATGTCGTTTGTTTCAAGTTCGTGGTCACGCTGGGGCCATCCAAATTTTCTTCTCATTTCCTTTACTATATTTTCCATACTAATTTCTCTTCTTTACCTTCTTGCCCCAGCCAAGTTATTATTTTATTTCATTTCTAAAACTGTTCGAGTTGTTTCTTTTTAATGCTGTGGTCGAAAAATTTTGCGTTAACCTGTACATAAATAACCGCGTTTAATAAAGTAAGTAAAAGCGTAAACAGGTGTCGTTGACCTAATTGAAGGTATCTATCCCTAACTTTACGCGTTTTGAACATATTAGAAATGAATACAGAAGAAAGAAAGCAAAGTAACAGGGCAATTAAATGTGAGGCTAGGCGGCAAGCGGCAGCCAGTTTGGTCAATTCACAGTAAACGTGAACAAATTGTTGAACCCATGAGAGCCTCCCAGAAAAAAAAAAACGCATATTTAGCGGACAGTGATCGAAGAGCAGAATGATTAAACATGACTCAGCTCAACATTAAAAGCAAGACTAAATTTATCTAAAAATCTTATATGGAGCGAGCACGTAAGAACGTTCAATTTCTACAACAATACTTTTACGTAATACGCTCGGCGAATTAGTAATATTTTTTTGCGAATTTGTTTCGTGTCCTCGAGTTAAACAGATTTACCTGAGTGTGAATCACAAAAAAAAGAATAGTAAGGTAGAGTGGGCCTCAATTGACCTTGGTGGAACGACGCACTGACGAAATTAGCACTACGCACTTCCCTACCTACGCCGCTTACAATGTAAACACGCTAAATATCTGATGTAGTAATAGGCCACAAAATTGAATAACGATAAGGTTTTTTCCATTATGAGCGAGCGAACCCACAGATTGGGACGACATGTAAACTACTTTAAGAAAAGAAAGAAAAAAAAAACAACGCACTCTTTCGGGGTCATTTTAATTTCACCCTAATTTATACATAATATATAATCCCTGTCGTATTATGACGTAATTTCCATTACAAATTTAGCTTTCACCAAAACAAATTAATTCCAATATTTCCGGCAATTTCTTTTTTGCTATGGAATTACATAATGAAACAGATACATACGAATGCTTACAACGTATGTAAACATCAGATTTTACGTGTGTGTCTGTTTCATTATAATTGCGATTATGGTTTCACAAGGTCGCCCATATTTCCGCGATCTGAAATACGCAGCATTTCATAATAATAATAATAATAAACGAACACAATCGGGCTGAGATTTTATTTCGATCACGCAATAAATTCTCGAAAAAGGATCCTTAATGGATCTTCGTATTACAGTCGTCGAAGTTTTGTATCGATTTTACGATCTTGCTATAAAAAATGCTTCAAAGAGACCGGCACTGCGGTGTCTTTGTCGCCTCTCTGTCGCTTTTTTTATAGCAAGACCATAAAACCGCTACCAAACTGGAACGACTATACAACACTTCTATCACGTTGCAGTAGTTCCTAAGAATTTGAACTTTTCCATTATTATTATCATTATTGTTGTATTTTGCATATACAGGGTGACTGTATATGCAAAAGAAGCGATCTCCGAGAATATGAGAAAAGTGATCTAACATTGCCCCTCCCCCTCTCCTTAGTTACGTTCGTCCCAAACAGATTTTTTTTTAATAACCTGTATCAAACGATCACCTTATTTCTCATCCCACGTGGTGACTTTTATACAGGGTGTTCTTCAAGTTCGTGCAAAAAAATTAATGGCGTATTTGGTAACAGATATTCTCACGAATGCACGAAAATTAAAACGAAAAAAATTCATACTGACATCCTTGTGAAATGTTTAGAACCGCTAGACGCAACGGACGGTGACCTTCACCAACAATAAGTGTTCGAACCCCCCCCCCCGCCTGCGCGAGTCGTAAACATACCGATTAAAGTGGTGTTTAACATACCTGCCCACACATGCATGTTGTGAAAATTAAACATACCATCCCTTGTAAACATTGATTCGTCGGTGAAGAGAATGTTATTAACAAAGTTCGGATTGTCCACCTGTTCCCGGAGTAACCACCGACAATATCGCATGCGTTGGAGGTAATCTGCGGGCATCAGAGCCTTGCACTCTTTGAAAATGTAACGGGTAATTGTTCCTCACGAATAATTTGCCAAACAACAAACTGCACAACTGACACAAAGGCAAAGGGCGATCTGCGTAACGCTGTGCATACAAACGTCTTGCAGCCAACGCATTTTGACCACATTCACCGTAAATTAAAATCATGTCCGCAATAACACTCTTGGAAAATTCGGGCATGTTTTCAGCACTGTTATCTGCGACGACCGACGCGCACGTGAGAACTGAGTAACTGACCCACTTTAACAGCCGATGCTGACACACCAGCATACTTCTCCGATTACGTAATTACGTAATAAAAATAAACCAGGGACTATCAAACTGTTTCGTCGTTCTCTAATATTTAGTAATCAATTGTTATACAAAAACTGCTTCATTCTATCACTTTTAATGTCAACTTTCACTGGTTTCATTTTTTGCATGAAGTTAAAAAACAGCCTGTATACTGCAGATTGCTCAAGAGGTGTGTGTGGTGGTGAACGTTTCCGACAATCCGACAATGAGCGGCACGGAAAGGATTTTTTCTTTTTTTTTTTCAAAGAGGAACGCCAAATTTAAACGGTAAAAAAATCTATCTTTATAATTTAACAGTTTACTTCGGTAGCTGTCAAATTTAAAAAGAAGGGCCATTCATTAACAAAATGTCAACAAAAAAAAAACTTTGTGATAACAGTTTACTTTGACAGTTGTCAAATCTAAAAATTAAAAACTGCACCAGATCTAAATAAAAATTCATCTTTAACAGCAGTAACAGTTTACTTTGGCTGCCTTAAAATTTGAAAATGAACGTGTCACCCACAATTGTTTAAAGAAAGCGCCAAATTTAAATGACTGTCCTTAGTTGTAGAAATCGGAGAAAGCTGGAAAGATGGTGCAGAAGGAAGAAAGTCGGAATGAGTTAAAAAAATCGAATTAAAAAAAGAGAGAAGAAAAAAGATTTGAAAAGAGGAAGACTGAAAAAAACATGGAAGTTGGAAAAAAAAATGGCCGAAGACTATCTTGAGTGAGTCAAGGCGGAATGAGTTAAAAAAAAATCGAATTCAGAAAGAGAGAAGAGGAAAAAGATTTGAAAAGAGGAAGAAGTCTAACAAACATGGAAAGAAAAAATAAAAACAAATGAAACGATAAAAAGGTGGAAAGATGGCCCAAGGCTATCTGTGGTGCAACGTCATTATTAAATAATAAACAATATAAATTGGACTGGTCTTAAATTCGACCCCTGCGGCACCCCTGAAATTAAACTATTTTTTCTTGAAGATACTTTTTCAGCTTGATACACTATGCTCTATTGCGAAAGTGGGAACGTAGAAAATTACAGTGATTAAAAGAAATCGAAGTCTGAAGGGAAGACGGGGATCATTGGTGACGATTTTATAAAATAAAATCAATGCAGAAACATCAAATTGATTGCCCACAGCCCCACGCATTCTTCCAACGGATGTGAACGCCAGAAACGGCTAAAATCTGTAGTTCATAATAAATATTGTAGATCGTTTTATTTAAGTTCGTCTAGAACTTGAACTTTGGTTATAAAAAAATATTCTTCTTCCACATTCAACTACAAGCGTTGCGATTTATCGTTTCGTTTTTTCATAGCATTCCAAGCCTGGGAACTTATTAGCCCCTAGGTTATGTAAAAAGTGCAATGGCGTGTATCAAAATGGCTGCTAGCGAAACCTTTTGCTTTTACATTCAGGCTTTTCTGTTTGGGCGCAGTTTTCTGGCGCAGCCTTTTAGTTCAGGCTTCTAGGCCTAGGTCTCCGGTGGCGCCCGCCCTGTGAATGTACCGTGACCCGATCGTGGAAACCTGACCAGCCACCTTGACGATGCCAGCTGATCCAGTTTGATCCCGATTATCGACGCTACCCGCGGACGACAGAGGGCGTAGTAACTACCCACCGACCATCGCGCTTCGGTTGGTAACGTTGACCTTGACGCATGACTGGACGCGCTGACAAAAGGTTAGGTTTTCCAACTTAATTTAATCTGACGTCTTGCGAATCGATCGGTTTCTATTTTATTCATTTCTCGTGAATAGTTAAATCGCGAGGAACAATTTCGAACTACGTGTTGCGCTGCGTTTACCGTAGTTAATTTAAGCATAAATTAAGAAGCCATTTGATATTGTGTAAAGTGCTGTATGTTTTGATTTGTTTAATAAACTTCAGTTGTGTTAATTTTAACTTCGAGTTTAATTTCTGCGTTCACGCACACCAGTGAGTAAAGTCTCGCCCTCTATATTCATTGTTGATTTATTTCTGCCCGATCTGGTCGATTGAAGACGTCGACTGGTCGATTACGTTTAGCTGAAGAACTGTCTTCTGGCGCCCTTTATCAATTTTTACCAACTTAATCAACCCGCCCCATTCTTCACTGTTGCTAGCCCGGGGAACAGCTGATACGTTTCGTCAGCAGAAGCTTGTCGTCCGTCAGTGGTAAGTAAGAAGCAAGTAAATTAAATTTACATTTGGTGACAGTCTACCTGTCCCTTATCATCAACTATTTCTGCCAATTCACTATGAAAACGTAATTGATTTTAATTAATCTTGTACGACGCATTCATCATCAGCTGTGCAACTGTGTGTTCTTAGTTCACGGTCAAGTTTTACGACTGAACGACTTTGATTCTCTGCGTAACACCATAAACGTTTATTGCTCGCTTTTGAAGATTCTCCCCTTATGCATGGGCGTAACGTGCATTTTGGGGTAAATTTTTAATTAATTATAAGTTGTTGTATAGAGTTTTTTTTTTAAATATTTTTTCCACGTTTTACTCGATGAAAATCCTTCGTTAAACGTGGCAATAACATTCCGGCGAGCAATATCCAGTGAGAGGAATGTCTTGGAAGTCGATTCGTATACCTGTGTGTACTACAACCTAAATAGGCCTCCCACATGTTATTAAAATTTGCGGGTCTATCAACGCACCTTCTGCCACCGAGCCGACCAATGTCAATGCTCGATTTGTTCATAAAAACGTAGATGCCGAGCAATAATTGATTCCGGGAAATTTCCTAGCCTTAGCGTAAGGCGGCCGAATTATTTCTCTACGGTAGTTTATATTCTCGCCGCCTTTCATTGACACCCGATTGAATCAATATTTTTTTTTCTTCGAGTTGCACACTTTATAGTCCTCGCGGGGTAATAAATAATACGACTCTTCCGAGAAATAACGTAAAATTAATGGTCTTTTATTTATATTCAAATCGACGGACGGCTTCGTACTGAAATAGAATGCATTCGATTTCTTGACAATTTTCAATCCAAATGTGTCTTGCGTCTTCCCGGAACATGGGAAATATGTTTAAAAAATTCTACACATAAAAGCACGGCCCATGTACAAGAAGAGAACCAAAAGTTAACAACTTTAAAAACATGCAAAGTCTATTATTATTAAAAATCGGCAATTTCATAAAACATTAAGCTCAGTACGTAAATTAAATTCGATGTAACGCCGCCTACGCGACCGCGGGAAATGTGCTCACCTAAAGTTTATGTAAGCAAGCATTGCAGCGACTCGCTTTATCAAAAGCCTTGGCCGATATGAGCCTTGATTGACGTTTGCAATGAGATCGCATTCGCAGAATTTAAGTTGGATAACCAGGGCATTATGCAAGCTTATGAGCACAGAGTCTCGGAAAATCAGGATGATTCACAAACCGTGAGGCCCACATGCAGAATATTACGCAATCGAAATGACCTTTGTAAAAGGCTATGGCATAGCACGACAGATCAGGCAGCTAGTGCCCGTCTTGTCAAGTGCAACCCCACAAGTCCGAATTTACGGAATGTCATAGTGTGTGATTGATCTCCAAAAATCCGTCCGTCTCTCCGTATCTAGTACCATGGTTTGGGTGAGTAATCATTAATTCATTTTGCCAAGTTGTTATGTTTTTTAGAAACTAACAACTGCTTATTTGAATATTATGAAATGCTGTTTATTGTCGTTATAAAAATCGTTTTTTAATTTGTTTTATAATGTCTCGTAGAATATCGCAATCTGTAATTACATTTAAATTTTGCATTTTGATATCTAGAGGAGCACAGTGTCTCGACGAAGCCTTACAAAATTGGTAAAGTTGAAAGTAAAGGATAATTCATCCCCTTTCTGTTATCATTTTGAACCACCCGTCCCTCACAAAACGACATAAAAAAAACAGACTGATTAAAATGAAAGGGAAGTGTAACGCGTAATATTGTTTGCAGAAATGAACTTTATTGACAATACAATATAAATTAAAGTTAAAGAAAAATACTAGGAATTCTTAACGCGGGAGATGGGAATTGTTTTCGTGTTGTAGTGATTTATTTGTTTACCTGTCAAAGCAGGTGTTATCCTCATTTTTTTTACAATGGCCGCGTTCGTAAGAACCAAGCGCTCTGTGATTGGCTTATTTCAAAGAAATTCAAAAAATCCACCAATCACAGATGAATGCTACTTGAGCGCTGGTTCCTACGAACGCGGCCAATGTTATAGTCGTCCCAGTTTGGTAGCGGTTTTATGACCTTGCCAAAAAAAAGCGAAAGAGAGGCGACCGCAGTGCCGGTCTCTTTGAAGCTGTTTTTTATCGCAAGATCATAAAGCCGATACAAAACTTGGACGACTATACTTCCACGTTAACAACAGACTCTTAATTTTCTCCACCATCCAAGTATGGATTCATATGTATTATGCGACCCATTTTTATTTATAAAGCAGGGGATTTTAGTACGACTATCCAAGCTCCAATTCAAGATGATATTAAAGTAGTTATGGGGCCAAGGCTCCGGACTATTTATGGCCCATCTCAGCGAAATTTATTGTGGGACATAAAGCGCATCTAATTCGGACGGTTTTTTTTTTTTTTTTCATATAATAATACAGGATGGTCCGCATTCAGTAAATTTGTGCGTTTTTAATTGAGGAAATTGGCCGGTCGTGTATGAAAAGCGCGCCAGTCGTATATTGACGCCATGAGAATGGACGTCCGACAGGAAACCATCACATTCCTGTGTGTGCGTGCACGTTCCGTACGCTCTGACTCTTGCACTTCTCTCGTTACTGCACGTCTGGAATTAATGTTATTTCAACTTGATCATAGAGTGCCTTTCGGCATACACAATGTAAAATTTTTCTTTCCAAATCATTGGTACAGTACTGAACTATCCACACAGATTGGAACTTTTTCAACGAATTCCACAGTTTGTAAAGCAAATACCCAAGCAGAGAGAACATCTAGTAAGTCGGTCGCAATCGGCAATATACGAGGGGGTGTATGTTGATTTGACCTGGACTTTTAAAATTTTTGATTGATACCATCAACAATGATATCCAAATTTACTTCTTAATAATCAAGACACTTTTCACGAGACGGATCACATGGATAGTAGTCGTGTGGTCGTATACACGTCCCCCTGGGGGACTCGCAGAGTCCGGAGACGAAATTAACATTTACAGAATGTCTTAGTGTGTGAAGTAACTCCGAAAATCCGTCCGTCTCTCCGCACCTAGTACCATGATTTGGGTGAGAAAACATTAATTTAATTGCCAATTCGTTAAGACACTTTTCACGTGACGGATCACGTGGATAGTAGTCGTGTGGTCGTATACATGTCCCTCTGCGGGACTCCCAGAGTCCGGAGGCGAAATTAACATTCACAGAATGACTTAGTGCGTGAAGTAACTCCGAAAATCCGTCCGTCTCTCCGCACCTAGTACCATGATTTGGGTGAGAAAACATTAATTTAATTGCCGATTTGTTATGTCATTAGAAACTACTATTTAATTAAATCTCAGGGTGGCGCCACGCAAATTCATCGCCCCGTCAAAGAAATTCAAAGCTGCACCGTCAGCAAGCAACGTGACGGTTACGGTATTTTGGGACATTCACGGTCCAATTTTAACCACATTTTTTAACTGACCGAAATACTATAAAATCAGAGTTTAAGCCTCCTAGCAGGTACTCAGGGACGCAAGAAGTTTACGTCGAATGAGAAGACATACAAAATTGGCTTTGCAGATAACCAAGTATTTGCAAGTTGCCAAGTCGGTTGCCAGTTATCGCTGTTTACTGTAAACTTAGAGCTTAGAAATATATTAAAAAAAAAAACATCAAGAGATTTTACATTCTTCATCATAATTAAAAGTGTTTTCCAATTGGCTAAATAAAAATCGTAAAGCTCGTGCTTTCTTTCAGTTTGATCGAAGTGCTTTCATAAAACCCATGTCCAAGTTGTATGTATGGTAAAAGCATAACACATACAAAGCGGTAAAAATAAGAAAAGGGATCGGCTATTTTATGATAGGATTTTATTTGCGTCGTTTCCATTACATCCAGGAACTTCTTTAGCCCCGCCGCCGCGCCGATAGGACTTGTTTGTAAATAGGTAGGGTCGATAATATTTCCTGTTGTACGTAACCTACCTAGTCAGCAGCAAGTTTTCCACAGTCCATTGTTAAATAAATCGGAAAACATTCTTTATTACAACAAGACGATAAACATCTCCTCCTGCGTTTAGATAATAATTCGCCCGGGGGCACGTAAAACGATTAATTTTTTTTTTAACTCACTCGCTATGTAACGTAACTAATACTTTGTATACTTTCTGAATTTCGTTAGAGCTGCTTTAAATTTAAATTGTATTTACGGCACGGTAAACCGTAAACCATAACGGTAGTAGGTAAGTTCGATCGGAGTTGTTGTATACGTAGGAATTTCTAGGACGGATTTTTGAATTGTTCCATCCACAGAGAGAAAAAAAAACTATTTGTTTCAAATTAGTGAGTTTACGTAAATTTTATCTCCGTCGTTTTCGCAGCAATTCGAACGTGTGAGGTTTAATTTTCTGTATTTCTCTCGTTCCCTCCCCGTCATTTCTAAGCCGCAAATGAAACGCAAAGCAAGATTAATGACGGTGTATTCACACCTGTTATAAAAGCTCGAACGATTTCGCTAATTCGAAATAATTTACGTTATACCCTACACATTTTTGATGAATTAAAACGGAACAAAAAAAAGATATTCTGTTTAGCCCTAAAAACAGCTAATTTGTAATAACCTCTCTGAAAGGGGGGGGTCTCTTATCTTTTATACATTTCTAAATCTACATCACATTCGGTTCTTTTGTCCTGGTGGCTGGGGTTCGGTTCAAGGTACAAAGTTCTAAAAGTGTCAGCATCAATTAACCCTTGCCAAATTTGTTTCTTACAAACGTTCTAATTGCCTCAATCTTAATTGGCACGCTTACATTCCGCAGAGTTTGCATAAGTGAAATGTGAGCATGTGTAACGCGGCTGTCCTACTAATTGTCAATGGGTGCTGATCCTGCCTAATTATTTTGAAATGCACACGATTGCAATAATTACGAAACGCATTTTAATTTACTTATTTTCCCAGATAATGATATCGTGACAATATCATTTATAAATATAATGAATAATATTGGTCCGATCACACTACCTCGAGGTACTCCAGAAGTGACAATTAGCTCAGATGAATAGATATTATCTATTCTAACTCTCTGTTTCCTGTCGTTGAGGTATTCGTTTATTCATTTTATAATTCAAACTTTGTCAAAAGCTTTTGCAAAATCGATAAAAATTGCGTCTTGTTACGTTTCAAATCTCCCGCCAAAGAAAACGCGGAATCTAGACGATATCTGGCCCGCTTTCAATAGTTGGCAAGCCTGTACCCCTTCTTTGCTTCTTCGAAGTCTATTGGTGGACCACGTGACTGTCTTCGGTTTCGTATCCTAGCAGCCTGCGACAATTTCACCTCGTTGAGGTCCTTTCTCGTTCGAAGTGTGTTACAAGTCAGACGTGTTTTACGTGTGTAATAAAAATATCGGAGTTCTTGCTCTTTGGGAGGAGCAACTCATTTGCGGCTGTGCCGGAAGATTTCGTGACACCAACGAACACATTTGGGGATAATTTTAACTCCTATAATTCCAAGCCTGGGAACTTATTAGCCCCCAGGTAATGTAAAAAGTGCAATGGCGTGTATCAAAGTGGCTGGCTAACGAAACCTTTTCCCTTTACATTCAGGCTTTTCTGTTTGGGCGCAGTTTTCTGGCGCAGCCTTTTAGTCCAGGCTTCTAGTCCTAGTTCTCCGGTGGCGCTCCCGCCCTGTGAATGTACCGTGACCCGATCGTGGAAACCTGACCAGCCATCTTGACGATCCCAGCTGATCAAGATTGTCGACATTACCCGCGGACGACAAAGGGCGTCGTAACTACCCACCGACCACCGCGCTTCGGTTGGTAACGTTGACCCTATCGCATAACTGGACGCGCTGTTAAAAGGTTAGGTTTTCCTTGACCCTGCCGCATTACTGGACGTTTATATTTTATTCATTTCTCATTTCTCTAGGTTTCGGTGGTAGAGCATTGTTCAGTCTCTATGGCAGTCCAAGCTTCTAGGCCTAGTTCTCCGTTAGCGCTCCCGCCCTGTGAATGTACCGTGACCCGATCGTGGAAACCTGACCAGCCATCTTGACGATCCCAGCTGATCCAGATTATCGACGCTACCCGCGGACGACAGAGGGCGTCGTAACTACCAACCGACCACCGCGCTTCGGTTGGTAACGTTGACCCTATCGCATGACTGGACGCGCTGTTAAAAGGTTAGGTTTTCCTTGACCCTGCCGCATTACTGGACGTTTATATTTTATTCATTTCTCATTTCTCTAGGTTTCGGTGGTAGAGCATTGTTCAGTCTCTATGGCTGTCCAATGAACCGCACTTAAAGATTTCCTAACTTATACTGTTTCGCACATGCTACTCTGTATTTTGATGAGTTATGAAATAAATATATATATATTATTATTATTATTACCGGACATTCTAAGTAGAGACATCTTTCGATCGCTTTTTGACCATTCACGTTGCTCTCACTTGCGCAAAAAATATCGATTTTATTCTTCCGAACCAGCTGATCAGCACTGTTACTGCTTTATTGTTTTATAAATAAAGCAGTAAAGTTTTTACAGTGCAAATTTTTAATACATTCTACATAATTTAAGAATTAGAACATTTCGCTCCTACTCTAGCAGGGTTTTATTTTGTCGAGTATTATAAGTAACCCTGTATAATCGATAACAAAAAGTATGCAGTGTAATGCCAGAAAGTATTAAGACGTGCAAAGCAATGACGTGTAGGGGGGCATCACCGCGTAAATATTTGATTGCAAAATGCTTTTACAGTCGCAGTGAATTTATTGGGTAATAAATCTGAATCCAAGTAGATGGCCGGATAAGAGGAAAGTAAAACCAGATTAATATGCGAATTTCTTCCATCTCGTAGTCTTGTAACTTTTTTATTACTTTGTATCATATTGTCTATGTTACAAGATTTATTAAAGAAAAAAAACTTATTGATCAAAGAAATTTTATCATTAATTTAGTGTAACTCGATGATAGACTTTGTTTAATAACGACGCGTAACATTTTCCTTGTCATTATTAAATAAGTCGCAAATTCTTTTTAAATTCCACTTTATCCATTTGCATTTCTATTAAAATTTAAGAAGCTTTCAAGAAAGAAACTTTATTACAAGTTTTAGGCGAAGGCAAAAAAAACTGTTTCCCCTCGTTTCTGAAACGGTTCGTTATGCATCACGTTTTTAATTCCCTAATACGAGAAAATAAAAGTGATTTATTCGCGCGACGAGAAAGAAAATTGATATATATTTTGAGGCGTATTTGTTGTTTGCGCGAGGAGAGAAAATACGTCCACCCCTTATCTATTAAGTGGAAGAAGAAGTGCAATGAACTCGTTGCAGTGTGGCCCAGTACGCGCAAGTGGTGCAGTGTGACGAAGAGGATCGATAGGGCGCGCACCACCCCTACAACACGACACACCCTATCCGTGACATGTGCTGTTATCACCCTCGCACTTAAGTTTTTAATACATTTGAGTACGACATACTTAGAAAAAGATTTTCTTTTTCTATTACGCGTACAATGTAAGATTACGATTACATTCAAGAGAAAATAAAATTCTTTTACTCAAACAAAAAAAAAAACGAAGACGTCGTAAATACTGATTTTAGGAGTTTCCCGGCTGTAAAATTCGATTTCCCTGACTCGCAGCAATAAATATTAATGATGATGATGATGATGCGACGAGGTTTTCGGGTGGACCCCCTGTCTTATTTTATTTATTGGGCATAATAGAAATATCCATTCATGTGTACTAAGTTTTTTTTTTTCTCTTTTTCGTAGCACTTTCTTTTCGCGTTAGGAATTAAAAGTCGTTGCCTTGCGAAGGCAAACAATTTTTTGCGCCCTCGAATAAAACTTGTGGCGAAAAGCTTATTTCCAAAAGCCTCTTAAATCTTAATACACATAGAAACACGCAAATGGAAAAAGTGAAATTTAAAAGCGATTGGCGACCTTAATAAGAACAAGCAAAATATATCGTCGAATAATTCAGAATATGTAGTATTTTTACTTGTATTTTATTTAATTATTTTTATTTCAGGGTCGCTGGAGCTTTCGATTTAGCTCTATAGCTCCGAGAGCGTCCGGGGTGTGTAATCGCGTCTTTCTCACTCACGATTTTTAACATATTTTGCGTCTCGCTCATCCGTTTCAAAACGACTTGCGTTTATATTATTTCGATGACAACGGGCGCACTCTAAGCATCCTATTTAAAAGTGAGATGATGTGAAAAGTGCGTCCGTTATCGTGGAAATAACGTAAACAAAAGACGTTTTGTAACGGATGAGCGAGACGTGAGTGAGAAAGACGCGATTACACGCCCAAGACGCTCTCGGAGCTACGACTGTGAACGCAGTGTGTTATTGAAAGTTGTACAGATATTTTAACTGACGATAGTACTCTTTAAATAGATGTTAAATACCTAAACTTCCTTTATATAAAAGTTACTGGTTTCAGAGATACACAATTTATTGTCGCCCAACCCTTTTCCGGGAGTCCGGTGCTACAGCGGCGCTCCGGATGGTCAGATCTTCAAACGCGCGGCGGCATCGCGTTCCTCGTCATTTTCTGCCATACGATGACGTGCAGCTCAATTCGATCCGAACCCCCCCAGGTACCGTAAAAAATTCCGAAAAAAAATGCTTACGAATTTCATAATTTTCAAAAAATCATATCTCGAAAAAACGCATTTTCCTGGGATACAGGCCCCATAGGTTGGTACGGGGGAGGGGCTTAACTTGCGTGTGAGAAAGTTTGGTTCGATTCGGTCAGTGGAATTTTTTGCTTAGGATTTATTGTGGCTCTCAAACAAAAACAATAAATTGTGTATCTCTGAAACCAGTAACTTTTGTATGAAGGAAGTTCAGGTATTTACCATCTATTTAAAGAGTACTATCGTCAGTTAAAATATCTGTACAACTTTCAATAACATCCAGTAGCAATTACGTCTACTCTACCATTATTGGTGTGACACAGATGGAGTTGAGAGTCTCCTTCTTTGTTTCCTCTCTTGTCCCACCTCTTCCGATATCCCTCCACGTTTTTCCATCCATTCTAGTGTCTTTTGGAATTTCCTTCCCGCTATGGCTGTCGTCTATCCTACTTCCTCATTCAATCTTCCATTTTGACTCATCATTACTCTCACCTGTTGTATTTCTTCTTGTTTCCTGTTTTTATAATTGCTGTTCCACTTTTCTCCCTACTGTCTTATCACTATCAATCTTCAAATTTATTTGCTCAAGGGCTCGTTTGGATAATCCCAGATTTCGTCTCTCGCTAGTAACACCATATCGTCAGCATAGCTTATCTCTGACATCCTTATCGCTTCCATCTTCCAACTTCGTATTGGGGTGCCTCCGTTTTTATTTATTTTATCACATCATCAAGCACAAGAGAAAACAACAGAGGGCTCAAAATACATCCTTGTCTAACTCCTGAAGTTGTTTCTTGTCTTACGGCCGATTTCTTCACCATGTTTAACCTAAGGTTAATTTATCTAACAGTTGGAATGTCCCGTACACAATACTATGTGTCACATTCTAACTGATAGATAAATTTAACGTCAAGATAAGGCGATGAAGAAATCGGGCATTATTCATCCATAACTGTGTGTGTCTTTTGGTATAGTTCTGTCTCGTAGTGGCAAGTTTATGTGACACTGGCGATGTGATACAAAGTAACGAAGAAAAATAAGTCATAGGACAGAAGAAATTCGCATATTAATCACATTTTATTCTTTCTCCTATCCCGCCATCTACTGGAATTCAGATTCATTGCCCAATAAATTCTCTGCGACTGTAAAAGCATTTTGCAATCAAATATTTACGCGGAGATTCCCCACACGCTCAGTTTTTTACAATTCTTAATAAAATTTGCCATTACGCTGCATTTTTTTTTGTTATCGATTGTATGACAGTCTTTCCTCGGGGAGTTGAGGTTCACTTATTATATTTTTTTCTACTACGGTTTAAATTAACTAAAAGTTTTAGATGGAGACCTTTACGAGGGGGTAGTTTCATATTCCGTAATGTGTCTTTGCCAAGACATGCATTATACAAACGGCTTACTTAGAATAGATGAGATTGTAACACAGCAAAAACTTTTTTTGTTACATACATATCTACAGGGTGTAATCGAATAAGTTTCACTTATTAATACTGTAAGTTCTTCAACACACGAGGAATTAATTCTGCAAATATCGATGGTTTTGCTCAAAAATTAAAAACTGACCTACCACGAGGGCGCATCGCCTTTTGTTTGAAAACCTCTGCTCGTTCGTCAGTGCGTCTGCGATTTTTATAAACACATCGCAAAACGATAAAGTCCGCAAATGTCACGGTCATTGGGCAGTGTCGCCCGCAACACAATTCGTTAACGAAATCTTCGTCTATCTGTTTCATTAGATAATCGATAATAATTACACCATGATATTCCATACTTTGTAATAAATAAATAACACACTACGTGATTTAATAATTACACCCTGTATAAAAGTGTATAAATAGTTAGCTTCTTCAAGTTTAATAATGACCTAACTTACAGGGGTTTCAACAATAGTTACTTGAAACACTGATGAGAAGGCGCTGAGTATTCTATTCAGTAGTTGATGTAGTTTTCGAGTTTAAAACTTCCAGAAAACAAGAGAAGATCGACTATTCTTAATGAGCGGAGAATGAGTGAAACACAGTTGATTTCAAATGTCGCGCCAAAAAATCTAGTTCGACGAAGACGATGTTAACGCTCCCGATTAAAAATTTTGTGATCACTACGATGATAAAAGTGCTTTAGTAATAATCAAGAAAACGATAGGACCTAACGCCAAACCCCGTGGAACTAAATTATTTGCGGTTCACTCGAGTTTATTGAACTTTTTTTCTCGCCAGATAAGAACTGATTAAATCCACTCGAAACTACCGAAAAGTATTTCCTGTTGTGGTTTGTATTTAATCTAAAGAAATACGTTATGACTTATCAGTTATCATTATCAGTCAATACACTTACGTGTGTGTACGTAAAGAAAATAATCTTATCTACATGTGTGTCTACACAAGGCAGATAATCCGAGTTTTATGTAACATATCAATACCGATCGACAAGAAGGAATTACATATTAATTATTTACACTCTTTTAGTACTACTGACGACTTCTAGAAATTAAAAAAAATATATATCACACCCTATTCTACCAACTCGTTAAAGCAAGACCTCATGCTCCTGATTACGATAAAATTTAATTCATTGCATAAACAAATATTTAAAATTACATCAGAAAAACACTACGCTATCATTTAGTCCTACAGTATATTTATCTCCATTTCACTCCATTTCACTCTGTCGTCCGGTTAAAAACTGATTTCATTCGTAACGACTCCGGTCGTAGCGATAGTTGGAGAGTACGCCGCCCCCGAACTCGCGGTCATACTTGCATCAGCGCTCGTGCCGTGCTTCCTCTTGTTTGAGTTGGTGATTAAAATCTTTTGTGTTTCTCTCATGGAATTTTGTGATTGAAACCTGAAACGGAATCTTCCCCAAGATTTAAAGTTAAAGCTCGCCGAGTGAATCTCAAGCTCGTTAAAAAGCTTTTCGAAAGCCTGCTTCTGAGTTAAGGAACGGGTATGTCTCGTTGGACATTTTGTGAGAATATTCTGTGAGTAACTCTTCTATTAGGCTTCTACTGGTAGTTTTACCCGTCAGAGAAAACCTTTTGGGTGGAAGGAAAGGCCAGAATCGGAGTTTGAAACTGGTTGAACCCCCGGCAACACGTGAAAGTGGACCTGACCCGTTGACTCGACGTCATTTGATGACGTAACAACTGCGTCGAAGTACGTGACTGACTGCACTTACCTCCATTGGAGGGCGTTCCCTCACTGTTGACAGGTGACTGTCATTACGCCGGATTCTGGTTACAAGGTCAGAATTACTCTAATTATTTTTTTAATTACTCTATTGTGTTGATTTCCGCGCCACTGTAATTTTTACTCTCATTTAGTTGTTAATCAAGTGAATTTCTTTAATCACTTTAAGCGTTAATTGTAAACGAAGAGCAGATCTGTTGATCGGGACCCCTTCTGGGTCGCACTCGATACCTGTAAATTATTTTCCTTATTTTTGAGCGTTTTAAATTTGAAAAAAAAAACGAGTGTGCTCAGCTGGACATTTTTATTTTATTCACTTTGCCCCCCTTTTGCTTTGGGGTTTCGTCGAACCCTCCCTTCTCCAAGAGCTTAGCCGAGCGGTGCTGGAGAAACGTCAGTCACTCGCACAATTTGCTGACCTTCAGGTAGGTAGCACTTTGCAATAATTTTTATGAACTACAACCGCCACCCCTGCTTGAACATGCACATTTTCTTCCACCCCTCAATATATCATGTTAGTGCCCATTTTTAAGTTTCACTAGGCCGGTTCCCCCTTTTTTTTTGTTTCAGTCAACCCTAACAGTTTCATGTTGGGCTTCTTCAAATTCTTCTATTAGCTCATCTTTACCGTTCACTCCTTTTACATTCCATGCTTCCATCTTCCACCGATCTCTTACCTTCCCTTTCCTTACTAAATTACTCTTATTTCTAAACGTACCCTTCTTAATTTTCCTACTATCTATTAAAGTCGTATAATTATAATTCTTATCCTTTTTCGCTGTCGGGGTCTGTAAACTTATGTTACTTCGTTACCTTATCAATTGAGTTTGTTAAATCCTATCTTAACAAACAAATCAAGGAATATCAATAGATTAAACAATCACGCAGAAAGAAAAAGTAATTAAAAGTACAAATATAAAGTATTAAATAATAAAAAAAGGCATAAGACTGAAATTAAAATATTAATACAAGAAACTTATCCGATTACACCCTGTATTGGTGAGTGTTTCGTTTTAAATACGAAAGACAACTTTCATTTGCTTCTCCAATATTAAAGAGTGCACATCGTCAGCCCAACACTTTCTATTTTATTAGAATGACTTATTTTCATTTGAATCTTTTTTATTATCCCATGCTTTCCGAGTTACCGCGAGCACGAAGAATAAAATGAAGCTGAGCGTTTAATTTAGGTTAGAAAAAAAAAAAAAGAAACCGTCACGAAGTCAATTTGTTCTGAACCGAACTTATATAAATTATTTACTTGTCGTAGCAGCGAATTTGTGAATAATGCATCGTCGAAATCAATAAATATTCTCAGACGCTGAAATTTCGTCAATGTAAATTATTGCGCCATGAAAAATTCATTAATTATATTCGGTCGGAAATTTTATGGGGAGCAACAGGCAACGACGTGTCCTCTGCTGAAGATCCCCCCATCTGCGAATAAATTTCATTAAAATACCGAAACTGAGGCGGCGGAGGACGGTAATATTTTGACGATAGGTCGTGGAGGAAACAAGAAAAATATTACTAGGTCGCGTAAAATTTATTATTTAAACCATTTTTAAAAAGACAAAAAAATACATAAAAATATTTTTAAAAGTGCTTGGTTAATGCCTTTCATATTATGTATCTCTTTTACGCTTTACTACGACACTGTAATAATCACTTTACGCCACGATGAGCCAATGGACTTAATTAGCGATCAGGCCACGTGCTTAGCCTCTTGAGCAACGCACTCACTAGGAATGTTGTATTTACGCTCAATTTATTCAGCGCTTACGCAATACTGAGTACACTTTTTTTCTTTTTAAGGAAAATTGGATTTCAGTAAACCTATTACACATATGTACAGTGGCGAACATGAAAAACGTTACCTACACTATTTTTTCCGCAGGCGTGAGTGTCGGCGGTTCTTTCAAATTTTGGAATTGAAAGGAAAACTGTCATTTTTTAAAATTAGATCTTACTGGCAGGACAGCGCGTACTGCCGGTAGGACACTTGGACACTCTATCATTAGCGTCTACGCAGTGCTCGCAGCCATCTGAAGCTTTCGATTTTGAGCATTTTTTTTAGCAGTTTTTCATGCTCGCCACTGTACATGCAAAGTCGAGCGAAATCAAAATCAAAAACGTCGAGAGCAAATTTAATCACACAATCGCACGCAAAGTTTCCTACGATTACCAAATAAAACTAATGTGCGATGTTGCTTACAGATTAAAGCGTATGAACTTGACTACCACAATATTTAAATGAGGTTCTTGGCCGTGAACTTTTAAAATGGGTCTGCGATATTATAATTATTTGAAATTCATATAATTCTGGCTGCTTTTAATTCACCAACCATATGAATTTCGTCCCGAGATGATTTTGCGCTCTCGTTTGCGTGCCCGGATCTGAGCAATTCCGTTGTGCTCGGGAATTGTTTCTTTGTCATTAAAAAAAATACTTAATAAAGTTCCTATGATCTCGTGAGATCTTTAAGTGATTCACCCAAGAGTTTGCGAACAGTCACCCTTTTATTTATTACCTTCTATTTAACAAAAAAAAAATGAATATGCTTGAATAGATTATTTCTTATACAGGGTGTCTCGCCACGATTGCACAATATTTCACCAGAGTATTCTGGAATTAAAATTAAGCAAGACAGTTCTAATAA
Organism: Dorcus hopei; assembly: GCA_033060865.1. Classification (NCBI taxonomy): domain Eukaryota; kingdom Metazoa; phylum Arthropoda; class Insecta; order Coleoptera; family Lucanidae; genus Dorcus; species Dorcus hopei. Next base: position 42,238,047 of record CM065423.1, on the reverse strand, counting down.
ACATACGTCCGCAAATTCATCGTTTCCGAGATAATCACACATTTAATTTTAATGGTCCGTTTTCACACTCAAGCAATTTGCGCAAATGGATTTGCGCACGCAAATTTGCATGCGTAAATGCATGCAGTTTGCCAAACTTTCTGGCTTGTGCAAGCAAAAAAATTACATTTTCATGCAACGACTTCCTTGTGCAAATTTGCGTGCACAAGCACTAGCACGTTTACGCAAATTGCATGAGCGTGAAAACAGACCTTAAGTAAATTGCGCTTCTTGATCTTTAAATCAAAATTTATTCCATATTCCATCCCAGACTTTCGTTGTCATATTTTTAAATCGCCATTGTATTCTTTATCACGATAAAAAAAAAGTTGCATTTAAATAAGTTAACGGCGACTTCCGGTATAACCGGAAGTGATACAAAAGTGAAAATATTTGAATCTGAACGATCGCTTTCCCTTAGGGCAGTGTACTAATTTTCAGAATATTTGTACTTTCCCTTCCCCGAAAACTTTCAATGGGCCAGTCAACTTGGGATACCCTGTATAGTAAGTGCACAAGTTTTAACTTCATCTGCAAGACGTGATGATAATTTTGAGTTTGTTGTAGACACGCTGAGTAATGTTCGGATGTCGTGAAAGCTGAAAAAGTGTGAAAAGCGATCTACGCAACATAAACAAACTTAAATCTCGATGACTGGCTCGGATGGGTTTTAAATGTACACAAGTCATTTGTTTCGCAAGGAATTGACCGTAAATTTTCGAATCCATTATAAAATCTTCAGGGCATAATTTTACTATTATAGCGCGCGAGACAAAAGGGGGGTTAACAATATTTCACTCCCAAAAAAAAAACAAACACAGAGTTTTTTCTTGGCTTAATTTATGAATGTGCGTTTATTATTATTTTTTTTAATGATCGGAATATCCGATTAAATCCTGTGGATTGAGGAATTCTTTAGTATGTAAGCGACGTGCACAGGATGTTACAATAAAATGTGCATTTGCATTTCCGCATGTTAGTATTCATATTTTATAACCTCCGACAACAAATTTATTGCAGTTTTCATTCAAGAAACGTATTCGTGCATCGGCGCGAGATGCGTCACGTCTTCCACGAAGTCGTTGCTACTATTGTTATTAATTTATTATTGATTTCGATATTTATTATTTTGTTTGTACACCGCAAACAATAGATTATAAATAATTAGCCTAGCGGCGCGGCGTATTGACTTCATGCTATAGTTGAACAATAAAACAAATTTTATTGACGTCTTGTCACTAACACAATGCGGAGGCGTTCGCTAAAACTAACCAGTTACGTTCAAAAACAGAATTAAGAAAAAAATTACATGTACAGGATGTCCCAAAGTTCCGAGCGTATGCGAGAATGTCATTCTACGTGCATTTTACCCAAAGACTTTAGGTCTGTTCCATTTGACAGAATTGCAAGTTCTGAACCGTTCAAATCATGCGCAGTATGAAATTTGTATCCAATTTTGTGCACTGCTCATGCTCAGTAAGATTTTGAACGGTTCAGAACTTGAAATCCTGACGAATGGAACGGGCCTATTATTAACAAAAGTTGTACCGGTTCGCATTCTGCACATTTTCAACTATGTACAGGACGTTTCTTTATCAACAGAATTCATGGAAATACGACGAAACAAGATATTCCAGATTCTGCAGAAGAAGCTCCACAACTTAAGGTCACAAGTTAAGACTCCAACTTCCCAAGGTTGGTCAGAGTTAGAGCCAGAGGACACTCACCAGGAGCTTTCTTCTTGCGAAGTAAGTCCCCAGAGTAATTTTGATCCTGTCAACTCTAATGTCAACTCTCCTCCGGTCAGCCAAACGACTTTTACGGAATTGAAAACATCTAGTCAGCTTAAAGCCGAAGTCCTTGTTGATTTAGACAAATCTGTAGAGAGCTTTGATATTCACGCTCGAACAATTCACGTTGATACTCATAAAACTTTTGATACTCTTTCTAGTCCAAATTTAACTTCGCATTTTGCACATTTTCAACTATACAGGATGTGTCTTTATTAACAGAATTCATGGAAATACGACAAAACAAGAAATTCCAGATTCTGCAGAAGCTCCACAACTTAAGGTCACAAGTTAAGACTCCCACTTCCCGAGATTGGTCAGAGTTAGAGCCAGAGGATTCTCACCAGGAACTTTCCTCTTGCGAAGTAACTTCCCAGAGTAACTTTGATCTTGGCAACTCTAACGTCAACTCTCCTCCGGTCAGCCAAACGACTTTTCCGGAATTGAAAACATCTAGTCAGCTTAAAGCCGAAGTCATTGTTGATTTAGACAAATCTGTAGAGAGCTTTGATATTCACGCTCGAACAATTCACATTGATACTCATAAAACTTTTGATACTCTTTCTAGTCCAAATTTAACTTCGCATTCTGCACATTTTCAACTATACGGATGTGTCTTTATTAAGAGAATTCATGGAAATCCGACGAAACAAGAAATTCCAGATTCTGCAGAAGAAGCTCCACAACTAAGGTCACAAGTTAAGACTCCCACTTCCCAAGGCTGGTCAGAGTTAGAGCCAGAGGATTCTCACCAGGAGCTTTCTTCTTGCGAAGTAAGTCCCCAGAGTAATTTTGATCTTGACAACTCTAATGCCAACTCTCCTCCGGTCAGCCAAACGACTTTTCCGGAATTGAAAACATCTAGTCAGCTTAAAGCCGAAGTCATTGTGGATTTAGACAAATCTGTAGAGAGCTTTGATATTCACGCTCGAACAATTCACATTGATACTCGTAAAACTTTTGATACTCTTTCTAGTCCGAATTTAACTTCGCATTCTGCACATTTTCAACTATACAGGATGTGTCTTTATTAACAGAATTCATGGAAATACGACGAAACAAGAAATTCCAGATTCTGCAGAAGAAGCTCCACAACTTAAGGTCACAAGTTAAGACTCCCACTTCCCAAGGTTGGTCAGAGTTAGAGCCAGAGGATTCTCACCAGGAGCTTTCTTCTTGCGAAGTAAGTCCCCAGAGTAACTTTGATCTTGGCAACTCTAATGCCAACTGTCCTCCGGTCAGCCAAACGACTTTTCCGGAATTGAAAACACCTAGTCAGCTTAAAGCCGAAGTCATTGTGGATTTAGACAAATCTGTAGAGAGCTTTGATATTCACGCTCGAACAATTCACGTTGATACTCATGAAAGTTTTGATACTCTTTCTAGTCCAAATTTAACTTCGCATTCTGCACATTTTCAACTGGACAGGATGTGTCTTTATTAACAGAATTCATGGAAATACAACGAAACAAGAAATTCCAGATTCTGCAGAAGAAGCTCCACAACCTAAGGTCACAAGTTAAGACTCCCACTTCCCAAGGTTAGTCAGAGTTAGAGCCAGAGGATTCTCACCAGGAGCTTTCTTCTTGCGAAGTAAGTCCCCAGAGTAATTTTGATCTTGACAACTCTAGTGCCAACTCTCCTCCGGTCAGCCAAACGACTTTTCCGGAATTGAAAACATCTAGTCAGCTTAAAGCCGAAGTCATTGTTGATTTAGACAAATCTGTAGAGAGCTTTGATATTCACCCTCGAACAATTCACGCTGATACTCATAAAACTTTTGATACTCTTTCTAGTCCAAATTTAACTTCGCATTCTGCACATTTTCAACTATACAGGATGTGTCTTTATTAACAGAATTCATGGAAATCCGACGAAACAAGAAATTCCAGATTCTGCAGAAGAAGCTCCACAACCTAAGGTCACAAGTTAAGACTCCCACTTCCCAAGGTTGGTCAGAGTTAGAGCCAGAGGATTCTCACCAGGAGCTTTCTTCTTGCGAAGTAAGTTCCCAGAGTAACTTTGATCTTGGCAACTCTAATGTCAACTCTCCTCCGGTCAGCCAAACGACTTTTCCGGAATTGAAAACATCTAGTCAGCTTAAAGCCGAAGTCATTGTTGATTTAGACAAATCTGTAGAGAGCTTTGATATTCACGCTCGAACAATTCACATTGATACTCATGAAAGTTTTGATACTCTTTCTAGTCCAAATTTAACTTCGCATTCTGCACATTTTCAACTATACAGGATGTGTCTTTATTAACAGAATTCATGGAAATACGACGAAACAAGAAATTCCAGATTCTGCAGAAGAAGCTCCACAACCTAAGGTCACAAGTTAAGACTCCCACTTCCCAAGGTTGGTCAGAGTTAGAGCCAGAGGATTCTCACCAGGAGCTTTCTTCTTGCGAAGTAAGTCCCCAGAGTAATTTTGATCTTGGCAACTCTAATGTCAACTCTCCTCCGGTCAGCCAAACGACTTTTCCGGAATTGAAAACATCTAGTCAGCTTAAAGCAGAAGTCATTGTTGATTTAGACAAACCTGTAGAGAGCTTAGATATTCACGCTCCAACAATTAACATTGGTACTCATGAAAGTTTTGATACTCTTTCTAGTCCAAATTTAACTTCGCATTCTGTACATTTCCAACTATACAGGATGTGTCTTTATTAACAGAATTCATGGAAATACGACGAAACAAGAAATTCCAGATTCTGCAGAAGAAGCTCCACAACCTAAGGTCACAAGTTAAGACTCCCACTTCCCAAGGTTGGTCAGAGTTAGAGCCAGAGGATTCTCACCAGGAGCTTTCTTCTTGCAAAGTAAGTTCCCAGAGTAATTTTGATCTTGGCAACTCTAATGTCAACTCTCCTCCGGTCAGCCAAACGACTTTTCCGGAATTGAAAACATCTAGTCAGCTTAAAGCCGAAGTCATTGTTGATTTAGACAAATCTGTAGAGAGCTTTGATATTCACGCTCGAACAATTCACATTGATACTCATGAAAGTTTTGATACTCTTTCTAGTCCAAATTTAACTTCGCATTCTGCACATTTTCAACTATACAGGATGTGTCTTTATTAATAGAATTCATGGAAATACGACGAAACAAGAAATTCCAGATTCTGCAGAAGAAGCTCCACAACCTAAGGTCACAAGTTAAGACTCCCACTTCCCAAGGTTGGTCAGAGTTAGAGCCAGAGGATTCTCACCAGGAGCTTTCTTCTTGCGAAGTAAGTTCCCAGAGTCATTTCGATCTTGGCAACTCTAATGTTAACTCTCCTCCGGTCAGCCAAACGACTTTTCCGGAATTGAAAACATCTAGTCAGCTTAAAGCCGAAGTCATTGTTGATTTAGACAAATCTGTAGAGAGCTTTGATATTCACGCTCCAACAATTCACATTGATACTCATACTCATACTTTTGATACTCTTTCTAGTCCAAATTTAACTTCGCATTCTGCACATTTTCAACTATACAGAGTTAGAGCCAGAGGATTGTCACCAGGAGCTTTCTTCCTTATCTCTATTCTGATGAATTCCAAAGATGAGATAGAACGTATGAATAAAAGTGGAGCTTACTCCATCACTTGTATTCACTCCAATTATTGCAACTCTATTTACATTGGTCAAACTGGCCGTAATTTGGTTAGCCGGGTCAAAGAACACATTTCGTCTGCTAGATCGGGAAAAACAGACTCTTCATTTATTAGATTGAGGACATTATCCAGACCCTAACTTCATTGTAAAACATCAATTACCTAAAGGTTTAAAACTTAATATTGTTGATTCATTAGAAATCTTTTTATCTAAAAGCTCTAATTTAATCACTACCTTGTGCATCCGGTACGTATCACCATAATTTTTAGGTAGAAGTTCTATGGAAAAAAGTGAGCATCCTGTATACCTCATATAAATTAATAACTCGTTGGTATGAATTACCCATTCCGTTATACCAGTAGTCAATACATTAACAATAAAATAAAATATTGAGAATAATTTAATTACAAACTACCGCAATGCTTATAATCATCAGTTTAAGGCAAGCTCCGAAGAGTGTTAATTCGAAGCCGTTTTCTGCTTATCAATTTCCATATTTAAGCCGTATTTTACGCCTAACTAATCATTACTAGCGTGTCAGTTACATAGTTACGTTGCAGTGAGGAAGTAAATCTGACAGCAAATGCGGATATTACAACGACCGTTCAATTTAATAATTGCAACATTGTAACACACATGTAATTACGTGCACTCCGGCGGCATGCAAATATGTTACCTATACGAGTATGAGCGAATGTTGTGCTGGGAAATAAAAATAATTTTGAAAAATTGTATTGCTTTCTTTTTAAACTTAATATTAAACTAAATGGGAAAAATAGTGAATGAGAAACCGAACTGAGCTTGAATATTAAGATGAATATAATTTCTTGTAGATGATTTTCACACACACACACACACAAAACTGCTTTATATCCAAAAAATAAAATAAAAAAATCAAAAGTGCGAACTTATTCAATTCTGCGTTGTCCCAATTTTAACAATTTTACTTCATTAAAGGCGCGATGTATTTATAGAAGTTTGTTTCATTTATATTTCTTTTTGCGTGCGCTCTTAATGAGTTTATTAATTGGTGTCGGTTCATTTCCAAGAAGTGCTTTGCGAAGCTCAAAGCGGCCGAAAAAAATGAAACCTAAACCTCCTCAAATTTCTTCTTACATTCATCATAAAATGAGCACAAAAGCATATTTCGCATTTGTTTCGTGTCGAAAACGCCTTTCCTTTTGATAAACGTTTCACTCTTGCAGATCTCATTGATTGACACCGATAGAAATTAAAAAAAAAAAATTGAAAACCACCAAGGAGGTAATTCTTGTTAAACGAAAATGTTAATTGCGTCGAAAAAATGGTGACCAGGTAACTTTGCCGTTGATCAAAAGATGTCGCTGAGGAACAAGTTCCAGTTTGTGAGCAAATTTTTACCTTAGAGAAATTACTTTGAGTAAAAGAAATGATAGTTGATTTATTTTGCCCCGAAAGAAAGTTAACAAGATAATTTCACCGGTAAACAAAAGATGGCGCTGGGAAGCAAGCTCCAGCTTGTGAACGATTTTTTTGGAGAACTTTGTGCAATTCAGAGACACCCCAATCTGAATTAAAAAGTGTTAATTTTGTTTGTTTTGCTTTAAAAAGGAGACAAGATAATTTTACTGTAGATCAAAAGATGGCGTTGGCAAACAAGCGTCCATTTATGAACATTTCTCTATTGCATAGAATCTAATTTGGGTAAAGACGAACGTTAATTTTATTTATTTTGCCTTAAAACGGAAGCACGATACTTTTACTGTTTGTCAAGAGATGGCGTTGACAAACAAACGCTTCTTTATAAACAATTTTCTTGAGAATTTAATGCATTTCTTTATTTAGAGAAATTAATTCGAGTAAAAGAAATGCTAATTTATTTATTTTGCCACGAAGAAAGGAAACAAAATAATTTTATTGTTGATCCAAAGATGGCGTTGACAAACAAGGGCTCGTTTATAAACAATATTTTTTTGAGAATTTAATACAATTTTTTATTTAGAGAAATTAAGCTGAGTAAAAGAAATGGCAATTGATTTATTTTGTCCCGAAAAGAAAAATAGGTAACAAGATAATTTTACTGTTGATCAAAAGATGGCGTTGACAAACAAGCGCTCGTTTATGAACAATTTTCTTCACCGCGTTTCAGAGAATTTCTTTCAGAATTCAACCTTTTTTTGGCAAATGAAGAGAAACTACTTTGCAACCATTAAAAACAAGTGCGAGTCAAACGCTGAAACGAAAGGAAGCAAGCGCCATCTCTCGGGTTAAAAGCAAAAGTTCGGTGTACATTGCGTTTCAGAGAATTTGTTTCAAAATTCAACTTTTATCTGAAAAATGAAGAGAAACAGTTTTGTAACCAGCTGTAGAAAGTGTAGAAACAGGTGTGAGTGAAACATTAAAGCGAGCGCCATCTCTCGGTTTAAAAGAAAAAGTTGAATGAACGCCAGGGTCATTGATTTACAAGAAATAAAAATAAGCATGCGTTTAAGTTTAAATTGCATCTGGATGTTTGGAAAATAAAACAGTTTACTAAAAAGTAAATTGAAATTTCTTCTAGAAAGTATGACAAACGAACGAGAGCGAGCGGCATCTCTTGGCTAAAAAGAAAAGATTCAACGCTTAGCAAGTACATACTTATTACTTCATAAAGAGCACTGGCACAATAATTCATGTGGCTTTACCAAGTTGGATGATGATGTTAATGAAAGATAGAAATTGACGTGTTGAGACGAGCGCCATCTTTTAATTAGTACGGCAAGTATTTTCGGCTCAATTGCACTGCACTGTCATTGAAAAGATTTTTTCATATAAAAGTTTCAGTTTCGATTAAATAAATTTTCGAAAACAAAAGCGAATGAAAATGGAAAACGGAAACACCATCATCAGACATCAACACCATCTCTTGACACAAAAGGAAAAGTACCACGACGAGAAGAAATAAACGATGGAGAAAGAACACGTGGAGCAGGGCGCCATCTCTTTACTGATGCAGGAAGTGTTGTCATCTCAATTGTCTTTGGAAGGGCGTTCATGTTTCAATCGAATTTTTCGAAAATAAACGAATTTCAGCCTTTTGATTGAAAACAAAAGCGAATCATAAGTCGAAACGAACGGAAACAAGAAGAAACCAACGCCATCTCTTAACACAAAAGAAACACGATACTTTTACTGTTCATCAAGAGATGGCGTTGATAAACAGACGCTCGTTTATGAACAATTTTCTTGAGAATTTATTTAATGCGCGATTCTTTATGAAGAGAAATTAATTTCAGTAAAAGAAATGCTGCTAATTGATTTATTTTTACTCGAAAAAAAAAGGAAACAAAATAATTTTTCTGTTGATCAAAAGATGGCGTTGACAAACCAGCGGTCGTTTATGAACAATTTTCTTGAGAATTTAACGCAATTCTTTATTTAGAAAAATTAATTTGAGTAAAAGAAATGTTGCCCCGAAAAAAAAAGAATAACAAGATAATTCCGCTGTTAATCAAAAGATGGCGCTGAGAAACAAGCTCTACTTTAATCCTTGTTGAAAACGTTCTATAGAGGGTAAGGCGGTGGGGGGGGGGGGATTTGATTTATTGTAATTTCCTTTCACGACAACAAATTAATACGCCGACGCGCTTTTGAAATTGTTGCACCCACACATTTTGTCATTACATACAAAGGTTACATTATTTATTTAAATTTTGTTCCAGTCATTTTGTTATGTGAATAAATAAATACCTTTACAAAAGGTCGAGAAGAATTACTGAGAAAAAATCTGGGACAGAATCAAAATAGTGCAAGTTACATTATTCAAAATGACCGTCATTGTTTGTTATTCAATTAATGGATTTGTGGTTAACTTTAGTTATAATAAGCAAATTAGTTTCATTAGCAAAACGTGACCTGTTAATTAATTAAAAAGAAGAGAAAATGTGGAACACCCTGTACAAGATATTATTATTATTATACTTATCCGCCTGAGGTATTTACGCGTACTCGGCGTGGTTATTGTTGTATTTCGTGTTCAAGTTGGTATCGTCACAGCCTTTTAAGATCTGATAACGAGAAATTTGAAAGTATAATAACGAGGAACGAAAATAATTGCCGCTTCTGAACGGGGAAAGCCCGTATGCAAACTCTAAATTGGTTTCGCTCTACGAATTAATTTTAAAGGCGGGTTTCCGATTCGTTAGTAATTTCCAACAGGGGTTTCGCTTCTTGGGCACAAGTTCCTGTTCTTAAATTATTATTAATTTTAACGCCGACACTAGAGTTTCAATGCCACACGCTCAACGTTATAATAAAATATTTCATATTACATAACTATTTTATTTTATTTTTCTTTGGTACACTTACATACATACATATGTATATCCTAGCAATTTAATGGAAATATCTATTTTTTTAACTGAATTAAAATAATTAATAAAATATTATACTTCAAACGACGATAGTTCCATGGCGAACAACTAATAGGCGATGAACGAAATAATGCAATATTTCGGTTCTCTTTCTATTTGTTTTATTTTTGACGCAGGTATTATATTATAACCCGTTCTGAAAGCAGAGCTAAAGTGATTAATATTGCTTGCGTTGCTTACGTCACGATGACGTCAAAATATATTATTCCGATCCCTAGTAATTGAGAATTTGGTAAGTTCCAGGCTGCGGAAGGATCATGAAGTCCAGTTCTATGACTTTTTTTTTTCTTAAACAGAAATTACTTTGTTACCAGATATAAAAACAAGTGCGAGTGAAACGTTGAAACGAACGAAAGCGAGCGCCATCTCTCTCGGATTAAAGTAAGCATCACATTTTAGAGGATTTCTTTCGGAACGCAATTAGAAGTAGGTATATTTTCATAAAAATTTCAATTTCAATACAGTTTCCGGAAAATAAATAGAAATAACTTTAGCAATTTTGGACCAGAAGAAATGTCCAAACATTTTAATTGAATTCCAAGTTTCACAATAATTTATAAAGTTTAAAATGTGGCAACTTACTATTTTTTACTTCGTGTGTTGCTTACGTCAAAATATATTATTCCTTTCCCTTCTCTTCTTTCATCAGTGCTTTCCCATTTTTTTTAAGAATCACCCTGTATATTAAAAAAAAATAATTCAATTCAAATAGAAGATGGCTGGCTCCTTTGCAAAACTGTGATGCATCCTATCAAGGTATGCAAAAAAAATGACTTATCGGTCCTCAAAGTAACCGTCTGACACAAGTAAAAACTTTGAATATTTAACAGGCCATTCCGAATCATATTAAACGGATCATTATACTTTCAAGGGCATTACGTTTCCGTAATATAAGTCTCAGATTTGGCCGTCGCTTTCAAAATTCGAGACGACACAATCCATCGAAACGTCAACACGAAAACACGCGAGTTTTCCATATGTATGCGCATAAACTTCGGGTGCAAATTTATTAATTTATTCCCGTCAAAATTACACGCAACCTCGGAGATGCAACGGCAGAGAGAGAGAGAAAAAAAAATCCGCGCGCCGATTTGCATAAAACATCCAAATTAATCGCGCGAGAAAAAAATTTTCGAGTTGAAACCATTTCGATTTTGATTCGTACAGTACAACACAAAACCTCCCCCTCGGAAGGCATACAATATTTCCTAATATAATGTTATATTTCTCAAGTCTGTAACTAAATGCGACGAATACGTTTGGAATATAAAGTGCCGAATTTCGTTTGTTTCGAACGACCTTTCTATTCGCTTGACTGCCCATGCTCCTTTCTCAAAGTTGATTGTTCCACGGTTCCTTTTGATGTCGTATTCGTCTTGATTCAGTTGCTGGATACAGATCACTTGCGTAATATACGTGTACTTGGGAAAAATTATTACCTAACATGAACGAAGAAGAAGTGGTAGTAGTAAACAAGTATGAGAGGGTGATGGCATCGAATTTATACTTTTTTTTTTTTGTAATGAGTAGGTAGTATTTAGGTGCTGCCACAGTATCGAGTATGTTCTGAACGCATTCTTTTCGAGTGCGAGTGCAATGGAATTCGATGCACAAGGCAAGTTGAAACCGGCATGGCATCGTCGTCGTCAACATGTGCTAAAGTGGCAATATGCAGCTGTGACGTAACTATTCAGCAATCTGTGGGCCGGGGTGTGGGGTGGTCATCTGGCCTTGACCCGGGCTTCCGCTGCAAACAGCTCACTGACCTGGTAAAACTGCTGTGCATACGTTCCACGATTAGATAAGAAACGTTCGCACAGGTTTCACTTCGCCGCAAATGCTTACTTCGCGAAAGGAAACTGCGTTTCGAATTGAGCTGCTTAAACAAAATAGGATCCAATCTAATCCAAACTTGTAAATATGCATAATTTATCCTTCGTCGATATTGTGACGCACGAGCACATTTTAAAATGTTTCATTTATCCAGCAAGAAGAACATTTGAAATTGTCACAGGAAAATGATTTTTCAAAATTTAAATTTGGCGCCTCAAAAGTTATAATTCGTTAAAATTTTGATAGATGTCGCCATTTGCGTTTAAATAACAACTTCCGTTTTTGTAATAATTCTATCAGGCCCAAGTTTTGGAAGCAATGCGTTCATGTTATTTGTGAATCTAATAGCGTTTTCGTCTAACTGCTCTAGAGCACGCTTAGAGTACAGAGTTTCATCTTGTTTTAACCTTACATAATAACAGGGGATAGAGATACTCTCAGGCCCAGTTGTACAATTCGAGTTTAACGTTAAACCAAGCTCACAATAACATGGTTGTAATGGACGTTGCTATGGGCCGATATTTCAGTTGTGGATTAACTTTAAGCTTCGTTTTATTCCCTTAGAAACAATTGTCTTAACTATTGTTTCTATGGGAATAAAACGAAGCTTAAAGTTAAACCATGACTGAAATATCGGCCTTATGGGTTTAAGCTTCGCTTAAAGTTAAACTCGAATTGTACAACTGGGCCTCAGGCTGGGTTTCTCAGTTCTGGTTTAACTTTAAACTCCTGTTAATTCCCATAGTAGCAATTATAAAATTGTTCCTATGGAAATAAACTGAAGATTAAAGTGAAACTGTGACTGAGAAACCGGGCCTCAGAGTGTTCTGGAGCTGTCAGTCGAAAATGCTACGAGAACGTGCAATATGATTGAAAAAAGTTATCTACTTTACCATGAAACTCAAATGTGTTGGTAGCACAATTAATTATCGATTATCGTTTCCTATTTTATCGACGTTTTGTGTTTGACATCAGCCGTCCTCCATTTACATTCACTTCACCCAAAATCAAATCAATTTGATTTTGAACTGAACTGATTTCAAAGCGAACAGAGAGACTCTTAAAGGAATGATGTTTTGGAACTAAAATTAACATAACCTCAAAGTACGTACGAAATCACATGAAACTGATAACTGATTTAGAAAACCAGCTTGATCAGTACGCGGTGCGGGAGGGGAAACTCAATCACTGATCGCCAAACGAGTAACTTGCAAATGGAATGCAATCAGTGATTTTTAAGTGAATTTGAATCGATTCGCGTTCAAATAAGTTGTAAATGGAGGACGGCTATCGTTTTCATGTATGTGATGATAAAAGATGGAGATACTCTGAAACTACTTTAGAGCAGTGAATCGAAAACGGTATTACGTTATTACTTATGCAATAGATTCATGTTTTCTAGCATGCTATTAGCAAAGTGCTAAAACCCATTACGGTTTTTTGTTTCTCGTTGCTTTGTATACTTAAAACGAAAACTTGTTTCTCTTTTAGCTTTAAATCGATAAATCTGATTGACTTAGCGCCATCTATTGTCAAAGTAACAAACGAATTCTGTTGGCACTGCAGGGGTGCGTTCAGAAACCTTATTCTGGGCTCCCACTTGACCAGTACGATTTTGTATATTTAGTTTTTTATTAAGTACAGAATTTTAGAAAAATTAATCAGACGTAATATCTTCCTTAGCATCATGCTATTAGCGAACAGCTAAAACCCAAATCTTTCGTTGCTTTGTACATTTAAGACGAAACTTGTTTCTCTTTTAGCTTTAAATCGATAAATCCGATTGATTTAACGCCATCTATTGTCAAAATAACAAACCAAATCTATTGGCATTATAGGGGTGCGTTCAGAAACTATATTCTGGACTCCCACTTGACTAGTACAATTTTTGTGTATGTATTTAGCTTTTCATTACAGAATTTTTTAAAACTTAAACAGACGTAATAGCTTCCTCAGCATGCTACTAGCAAACTGCTAAAACCCATTACGGTTTTTGTTCTTCGTTGCTTTGTGCATTTAAGACGAAACTTGTTTCTCTTTTAGCTTTAAATCGATAAATCTGATTGATTTAGCGCCATCTATTGTCAAAATAACAAACGAATTCTGTTGGCACTGCAGGGGTGCGTTCAGAAACTATATTCTGGGCTCCCACTTGACCAGTACGATTTTGTATATTTAGTTTTTCATTAAGTACAGAATTTTAGAAAAATTAATCAGACGTAATATCTTCCTTAGCATCATGCTATTAGCGAACAGCTAAAACCCATCTTGGTTTTTGTTTTTCGTTGCTTTGTACATTTAAGACGAAACTTGTTTCTCTTTTAGTTTTAAATCGATAAATCTGATTGATTTAACGCCATCTATTGTCAAAATAACAAACAAAATCTATTGGCATTATAGGGGTGCGTTCAGAAACTATATGCTGGGCTCCCACTTGACTAGTACAATTTTGTGTATGTATTTAGCTTTTCATTAAAGAATTTTTTAAAACTTAAACAGACGTAACAGCTTCCTCAGCATGCTACTAGCAAACTGCTAAAACCCTTTACGGTTTTTGGTTTTTGTTTCTTTGTATACCTAAGACGAAAACTTATTTCTCTTTTAGCTTTAAATCGATAAATCTGATTGACTTAGCGCCATCTATTGTCAAAATAACAAACGAAATCTGTTGGCACTGCAGGGGTGCGTTCAGAAACTACATTTTGGGCGCCCTCTTGACCAGTACGATTTTGTATATTTAGCTTTTCATTAAGTACAGAATTTTAGAAAAAAATTAATCGGACGTAATATCATCCTTAGCATGCTATTAGAAAACTGCTAAAATCCATTATGGACAGTTGTAAAATACAATTCAATTTTATTTATCCTGATGAAGTTATCAACGAACCAGGCGAAACGTCAAATTTAAAAAATATATAATATACAGATCGTCTCTAGTAGTTAAATTTTTATACAGGGTGAGTCACGGTTCTGTTTTTTAACTAAAATTTCATCATACTATTTTATGCCTGTTTTAGACGGTCATATTTCTTGTACAAATTTGTGACAAAGTGAGACAGATAAGCTACCACAGCGAATATTGATTGGTTGAATTGGCACTTCTCAACTCACTTCGTAACAAATTTGATACAAAAATATGACCGTCTAAAACAGGCATAAGATAGAGTTTGGTGATGAAATTTTTTTACGCATGGCCTTGTTAAGTTTTCAACCGAAACCATTGTTACAATTTGAATGAAGTCTGGACGATTCAAAGAAAAAAAAATTTACATCAAAAAGAATCTGGTTCTTCTTCCAAATCGCGTTCACGCCGATTTCTTTTTCTTTTTCTTTTTTTTTTTTTAATCGCTTGTTGCAGTTTTGAATGCGAAATTTAAGCATCCGTCGTCTGGTCAGCCGTGACCCTCCGAAATGATAATGCAGTGTCGGGGGTCAGTAACGAAACCGATGTCCACAAAAGTCCGGTTATCATGAAACGTCGCACATGTGTCATAAGTTATAATGGCGCACGCTGCCTCGTACATAACGATTGGTCGAACAATTACCGGACAGGAAATGCAATGTGTATTATTATGTGCGCAAGGTTTATAATTTGAGACGTATTCTTATTGTAATTCATAATCCTTGGCGAGTCAACCATCAATAGGCTTAAAATATTCATGAAAAAAAAAGCGCCATTCTTTTATTCTTATATTCTTAGTATATTATACATATTTAAGATGTAGTAAAATGTTTTTGCCAAACTATTAAACGCAAAAAATATATTTAAAAATAGAATCTATCAAACAATAGGACATTTTAACATTACAAACGCATTAAGACACTCAACTAATTAGCCGCAATCTTTCTACTAAGTATAACTTCAATTAGTTTGAGTTATGATTCGCCATGTGTCATACATTTCGCCATTTAATTAAAAAAAAAACTGATTTAAATCTCGTGCCCGATTCTGCTTTTATAGAGGTTCCCTCTGTTAAAACGCTCTGGAGCCGGTAAAGAATGTTTTCATAGGCGTCGAGCCTTCGTGAATCATCGGGAAGCTCCTAGATGGCGCGACAATTATGTAAACAAATCGGTTTATTGGCGGCATAGGATGTAACAATTTTTTTTCTTTGTTTACAATAGAAAACTTTCAGCTTTTTGCCGCATTGAAGACTAAAAAAAAATACGAGTCGAGCGGGATATTAAAATTGAAAAAAAAAAGATCAACTCTAGTGGAATGTGTAAAAACTGAAACATAATTAAAAATAGCAAAAGAAATTTTAAAGGTTGAACTTATCTAAAACTTGACACCAAAAAAATTAAAGAATAAAACAAAAGACGAACGGAAATGAAAGAAATTTTGTTTTCCCGCTGACAATTTTTTTTTAAATCAAAGAACTCGCCGAAAAAAGAGAACCTCCAAATTAAAGCAAACAAAAAATTCTTAAACCCCAAGTTTCAGGGAGGCTTGCGTTCGGCTGGTCTTTCGATATTGCCGGCTGCAGCTGTGACCGTCTTACTTGATGGTTTTTTCTTTCGGCGTTCGCTGTACAAACTGATGCGAAAATTATTTCAGTAAGAAAAAGGCGAAAGAGAGCTGAAACTAAAAATCAAAAGAGTCCTTGCAAATCAAACAACTACTAGTAAGCGAGAGACGAAAAGTATAAATGAAATAGGTACAAAAAATTAATTGGAAGGAAGTAAATAAAACAAATGACATCGAAATTGGAAGAATAAATCGGAAACAAAAGAATATCGGTGGAGCGTTGAAAAATCAAAAGACAACAAAATTTTTCGTATGAATAATTTAAAGGTTCTTTTATCTTAAACGGTAATGTAAATTATACAGGGTGTTATTAAACGTATGTCATTAATTAAATCAGACAGCGCCATCTCTTGATTAAAAATTAACGCTACTTTATTACAATCTTATTGGTTTAAAGCTAACTCCAATTACGTTGTTTTCTGATGTTAATCAGGAGTACTATTTTAAGTGAAAAATAGGCGGCGAGATGTCACGACCTTGTCAATTATTAAATAGTAATCAAGGGTACAAAACAAAAGATTTAATTTATAAATAAAATCAACGCTTTACACATTTTGGAAAACCTAAGAAAAAGTAATGCATTTGTACCTACGAAAGATAATAAATTTAATATCAGTTTTTGATCAGCTTACTTAATAAGCAAAATCCACAATTTGTAGAAGAGAAATGTTACTGTGGAGCTACAGAATAATTTTTGGAACTATTGTTTTCTTCGGTTTGTTTTTTTGTTTGTTTTAAATTGAATGAGCAATATCAACAAAATAATGAAAATTGTTGCCGTCCACACAAAGATGACGCTTCTAGCAGAATATTTGTTTATGAATAATTTAGTGGAAACTCGCAAAAAAGTTTTATTTTCTTCGATCACCGAAAAGTGAAAAATAAATTATCGCTGTGGACTTAGAGATGACGCTTCGAGCAGTAAGTTGGAAAAAAAAGGTATTCTTTTTATATCTGATGAGGCATATCATTAGAAGGTAAGAAAGTTGTCGCTATTGAATCAAAGATGATGTTTTGAGCAATGCTCTTTATTTATAAATTATAAATCATTTCCTGAAATCTCAGAAAGTCGCGTTTTATTCGAATTTCTCTTATTTATGAAAGATAGCTGCTGCTGTCAACAATAGATGGCGTTCTTGAATCAATTCCTGTAAAGTCCCTAGATAAATAAAGTACTGCGATTAATAGTAGTTTATGTATCAAGTACGCAAAATAAGATTTTAGGGGACGAATCGTAATTAAGGACGAGGCGACGAAGGAGCCGAGTCCTTAATGAGATGAGTCCCCTAAAACCATTTTGCGTACGTGGTACACACAATATTTTTTGGTACACGCTTGCCAAATCACCAACATTAATGTTGAATTGCTCGCATTTCGAATTAGCAAGTCTAAATTGTCCCTCTCGTCAGACATGGCAATGATCGATAATCATAGCAACGAGTTGAAATTTATACCTACTTAGTTACTTGATTTATTTTATTGAAACTTGCTCAAAAATAATCCGCTAAAGAGTTGCCAGCATTAGGTCGCTAAAAACTTTTTTCGCATTTCATACAGTAACGTATCATATTAATATACTCAAAATCGTACAGTAATGGGTTACTTTACTACATAGCAACGTACTAACTACTTATTATTTTTCTTCCATCAATTGTGACAGTTATTAATGTGACAGTTATTAATGTGACAGTGATTAATGTCACTTATATTAAACATTAATAAAATACGTTACTGAAATGCGAAAAAACGCAACTCGTTAGAAAAGTGTTTTTATTAAACTTGATACGTAATATATGTAACGAGCGTTCAATAAAAAAAACGGTCAAGGCTGTGACACGCTTTTGTTGTCAGACACGTATGTCGTGATCACAGATTAACCAGATGCGTCACTTGGTGTCGGCGCCTTTGATGTTGAAGATTAAATTTCATGACCTTCAGCCATGTTGAGATGGGCGTTCCTAACTTCATCACAGTAATGATACGGAGGCAAATTTGAACTTTCTTTACCATCACGTCATCAATGCACGTTCGAATAAAATGCATACGTTCTTCAACCCATTTCATGCAATTTTTGTTTGAACAAGATAAAAACAAATGAGATTGAAAACATTTGTTGATTCGGACATATAAAATTGATGATGTAATGGTAAAGATTCATTGCACAAATAGTAAGAATAACGTGTATGTAGTAGAATACATAATAATGCTGGTATGTATGTATGATTTATAACATCCAAATTCAAACATATACCATGAGTTAATTATTATAGCTGCATTCGATTCACCGATTTGGATCGATCTAAATCGATTTAAAATGAATTGGACGCCTTTCTGCAGAAAGGAACCAACCCGCAAATTGACAAAATCTGAGTTCTTCGGGCTATGAATGTGTTAAGCATTTAAAATTCTACTGCAGAATAGATCGAAGCCCCAAAATAATGGTAATAACATCTATTGGCCGCTGAACCAACCTACATTCAATAGTGGTAAATAAATAGATCTAACGGAAAGGTTAACGCCAGGAAAACACAATGAATAAAAGAAGTAAATAAGGGCTTAGCTGGCAAGGAAAAGTAACTGTCGACGTACGTTTACGTTTATCATTCAACAACGAAGCAACATAACCTGTCAAATACCTAGTAAACATACATGAAGTTCTTGACACCCTTTTCAAAATGGCGATCGTCGTTTAGGCGGGAACGTCGAGTGTCGCATCTGGTTAATTAGTCGTGATTAACTTCATTTATATTTCAACTTTGACAAGTTGACAGCGGTTAACCTTGTGTCAACAAAACTCGAAAGCTGTTCCAAGCTTTTTGGAATATTTTGGCAAATATTTTGTAAATTTCTGTGCAAAAATTGATGGAAATTCTGTAGCAAGGTGCTTTGAAGAAATTTGTGGAGACAGAATTATTAGTCGGAACACTGTAATTCCTTGACCTCCGAGGTCCTATGATTTTTAACCGTTTGTGATGTTTTCTTGTGGCCTTACATAAAAAATTCTATATTTACCACATGAGTTGCTGATTTAAATGACCTAAGACAGCGGATTGATAATAAAATTCAAGAACTGAAGGAATCTCCTCGTAACTTAAAAAGCTTGATGAACGCAATTAAGCATAGAACCTCGAAATGTTTTCAAGAAGAAGGTAGACACTTTCAGCATTTATTATAATTCTTGTAAAAAGTTTCATAAGTTATAGTAATATGTGTTTATTTTTGAAATGTTTTGTTTGAGTTAAAGTGAGGTTAGAAATGCAGGTGACACTAGTCGTATGAAGAACCCTACGATATACGTTCAGATTCATTTCATAGCCATCTAGACCGTTTTTTTTTAATTGAACACTCGTTACTATTAGCGGATTCTAAGGCCCAGTATTTCATTCACAGTATAACTTTAAGCTTCGTTTTATTCCCATAATAATAATTGTAAAGACAATTGTTTCCGTAGAAATATAACGAAGCTTAAAGTTAAACTCCGAATGAAATACTGGCCCTAAGTGTTGCTATGACGGTTGAGGTTGCTAAAGATACGTTTTTCGTTCTGAAAATAGTCCCCTAAGCGACCATTTTGCGGAGCGTGTACCAAAAACGCCATTTTGAGTCAAAATAAACGCGCGAAACCTCGGAAACGCAATTTTAAAAGTCTGACTGATGGATCATATAATAATTAAAAATGCCGACATGCTACATTAAAAATTATAAAAATCGATTCGAAAAGAAAGTTCGATTATTTAGAATCTGTCGAGGTGTAAGAAACGAGACACGACGTCAAAATTTGGCGCGTTCAAAACATATTTTCATAGTGTGAAAACAAAATTCTAACCTATTAGAAATAGAATTATTTGACGGTATGTCAGTTTACAATTTTTTTATGTTAATTTTTTTTTAAAAGGTATGTATTGTCAAGTAGACAAATAGGACTCATTGAAAGTTTTTTTTTTATTCAGCTCTACGTATATTACAGCGTATGAAAGAAAATTGTCGTTGTTGACCCCTAGATGGCGCTCTGAACAATATGTTTGTTTACGAATAATAAATCGAAGAAAAATCTTGTTTCATTCTAATTTCTTTGTTTACTATTCGGTAAGAAGTAAAGGCCAGTACACCATGGATTTGCATAAAACACAAGACACAAGACATAAGCCGTAACAGTAATTCGATCTATGTAAAGCAGTGTGCTGTAACACAATAGCTCCGTAACGAGAACAAAGCAAATGTGTTTCTTACGGCTTATGTCTTAGGTCTTATCTTTTATGCAAATCCATTGTGTTCTAGGCTTAAATAGCAAGAATGTTGCGAAAGAAAACTGTCGCTCTCAACACACAAATGGCGCTCTGAGGAATACTTTTATTTAGGATTTATTTCGAGGGAACTGGAAAATACCTACTCGTTTTATTATTTTTTTTTACGCGACGAACAATTTTACCAAAATGCCAAATAAGTGCGCCGCACCACGACTATTTTCTAACCTGTAAATTGTGTCGTGAATAGCAAATAGCAATACTGCTGCCCCATGAGCTATCACGCACGATACGGCGGTCAGTGCGGACAAAGCGTGTCATCGCAAACTTGCAAAATGGTTGGTTGCAAGTCGGCAGGATTGTAAGTTTGCGATAACACGCTTTGTCTGCACTGACCGCCATATCGTGCGTGACAGCTCATGGGGCAGCAGTATTCGTTGCAAATGCAACGCCTTAATTAGATATTTATTTTACTGTTCTCTGTGCTGCTGTTTTTAATAGTAATCCAAAAAGCAGTCGTAGGTGGGTGAAGTGCGTTTTAATTATTTTCTGTTAATGATAAAGACTTCCTTACTGATTTAATAACATTTTCAGTTCCGTTCCGTTTTCAGCCGTTTACTTCGCAGTTTTCCCCTATTTGAAGGGTTCGTACAAGAAAACTACACCACCCTGGGCACCGTTTTTTGCGGTTTTAGAATGAGGAAATATAGAGGAATAGGTCTACCTGAAGCTTTATATGCATTTCTGGCACACATGGTATAAATACATATACAGACCACAGTCAGTATCCCATTGCCTATAAAAGTATTCTTACATGATTCTATCGGTTTTAAATCATATACATATTTTTCTTCTGAGTTACAAACATCTCCTAATGTGCGCCGAATTTCTCCAGATTACAATAATTGAAGATGACAATAAACAAGTGCATAAAATAATTGAAATCTAAGTTTCACAATAATTTATAAAGTTGTATAAAACAAGATCCGAGGGCGAAGCTGTACAAGAACTCGAACCTCGGGGGAGGTTGTACACAATTCCACACACACACACACATACATGTATTACGGAGGCAAACGAAAAGTTTTCAATTTCAAATTAGAAAGACGAAGAAACCTCTTAAACACCAACTTTAAATAAAATATGGCAACTTTATGTTTT
Organism: Dorcus hopei; assembly: GCA_033060865.1. Taxonomy (NCBI): domain Eukaryota; kingdom Metazoa; phylum Arthropoda; class Insecta; order Coleoptera; family Lucanidae; genus Dorcus; species Dorcus hopei. The sequence goes on along the minus strand of CM065423.1, from coordinate 42,216,462 downwards.
TCTACTTCAAAGGTGTTGTATACGCGCGAGGACTTTTATGTCGGCGCTTTCAATTTAAAAAAAAAGAATCATACTTCTCTGTTAGTCTGGAAATTATTTAGAGTTACATAAAATCAGAGTGATTAAAATGAAGTGAGAATAATTACGTAACTCCGGGGTAAAAACAATCGCGATATTGTATAACGCTTACTCCTATATACATTTCGCTTAGAAAGTCAACTACATTGTAAATGTTAACTTTCTTAACTATGTTGTAGGACGAAGTGCATATCCTGAGATTAATTTAAGAAAATCATTTCATCAGGCAAAACTCGTACTTATTCATTTTAGGACCACAAAGATCTCAACTTGCAGTAGTAAAAACTTTCATGTGTGAGGAAAACAGTAAATATGATTTTTAAGAAGGAAATTTTCTAATTTTCAACTTAATTACTAATCTTCGTAAGCGCAATTATCGCTTACAAAACCCGAATGTTCGTAACAAGTAATTAACGCGGAGAGAAAGGGCTCTTTAATCGTCGAATACAATTATTACACGGACGTGTTTTATGATATTTTCTAATTACAGGAGAGAATTTCTTTTGCTAGCGGAGATTGTTCACTCTTACACGGTTAACGATTGTAAATAAAACGAAAATAAAAAATTGGTTTGTACGACCAATCATCGACGAATCTTAATCGAAAGGCCTTAGGCCTTATGCAGGTTGGTAGGTAGTAAGTAGCATTTTGTGAAGAAAGGGAGACGAATCGACTAAACGTTGCGGAAATGAAACAACTCGAGTTTGAATCATGCTTCAAATAGCAATTTAGCAAATATATTTCCGTTCTCTTTTATGCCGAGTGATTTTTTTAATTTTTTTATCAACTCTTGCCATGAAAAATGGACGGCATGTCTTAGCTTAGGTGAAAAGTAAGTCATTGCACTCCTTCATGTTGTTTTACATTAAAGCTAAGACATGCCATGGCGTCCAAATTCCTTGGCAAGAGTTGATAAATAATTTAAAAAATCACTCGGTCCTTTTACAAAATAAAATAGAAAAAGAAATCCAAAAAAAAGCAAAAGTGAACCAAGACACTCTACAGTAAAAATGATTTATAGAAACCACCCTTGCATTTTGTGCACACATAAAAGTTATATACAGGGTGACTGTTAATTAACCCGACAAAATGAAACCACGATAAGAAGCGATGTCCGTGAGTAAAGGTAAAATTATTTCTACGTTAGTTTTCAAAAAATAATTAATCGAAAATTAGTCCCAAAACAATTATTTGCGAATTTGTTACCTTTATTTCATACGCAAATCAAGTTATTTTAGAAATTACTAATAATTACGTCGCGTAAAAGGAACAACTCAAGACTTCCTTTCCCAGCTGTTAAACGTCCAATAAAACGAAATTGAGGTATGTGTCAAGGTTGTATTGTGTGCAGGCAAGAAGTCAATAACATAATAATCATAAAATTTATAGTCCTATTATACTGCTGCGTTTATAAAACGTGGCGTCGTATTTCCTACGCAGTGCCGCAACTTGATTTTGATTCTCTTATTTTTTTGTCAGAACAATTGTCATTCACCCTGTACATACATATACAGTTACTTATTTTTAATATTTATTTACCTCTAGGGCATCGTTTCTCAACCTGGGGGTCGGGATCCCCAAGGGGGTCACGGTGATATTAAAGGGGGGTCGCGGAATTAGGAAAATTATTTATTATAAACATTTTACTTGCAATAAAATTATAGGAGGGAGGTCGCGAAATATTAATTTTATTTATATTTACTATTTGGGGGGTCGCGGAGCTAAGAAGGTTGAGAATCGCTGCTCTAGGGAGTACGGAGTTCATAGAAAACTTTTGAGTGACATTCCGAGGATTTATAAAAGTATCCCTTATGCCATATATTTTTTTTTACTAAACACGTAAAAGAATTAAAATTTTTTAGCGGTTTTTTTGTAATAATTTTCCATTTCCACATGTGCCTACACGCAACAAAGGATTCCCCGCATTATTAATATAAAAAAAAATACTTTGAAGGCAAAAATAAATGCTAAGAAAACGAGCGCGTATTTTGTGTAAGCTTCTAAATTAGGTAGTAGACAGGGCCTTTATGAAACAGCAGTTTTTTTTCAATTTCCACGGCAAAACCTCCTCTAAAAAATGTCAGTCCAGCTTACTTCAGTACTTAACACAGCTTTGTAAATCATAATTCCACAAAAGGTTGTAATTACTTAAACAAACGGAGCTTCAATTATAAAATATTTTCCTAATTAAAACGTTTGCAATCAATACCGGCTTAAGCCGGTTGGTCTCTTTATATTTTGGTTGTGGGCATTTAATAATTTTTTTCTTTTGCAGTCGATAACAAAAATGGGTTCGGGTTTTAGTTTTGTTTTTAAAACGTAATCAGTTTCGTCGTGCGGACCGTGTAATCGCTCTTGTATAAATTATTTTTAATTAAAAAGCAAAACACAGATTAGAACGTCATTTGTGTGTAAGGTCAGGTTCGCCAAATTACGTAAGTCGAAACCAGATAACGAATTCACGTACACAAACAAGATCGAATGGCTTTTGTATGCAAAACCTTTTTAATTTCTACTATGAAGGATACCTGCGAGATTACACAATTTAATATTTACGCAGGAAAACATTTTGCCGTGCAAAAATATGTCCCTTTGTTCACGGAAAGACAATGACAGGAAAATGTGATCTATTTACACTCGCACAATAGTTTTTGTTTGGAAAAAAATTGACGAAAATACTTACTATGCATTCCGGAAGGCACGTAATAATTATTATTCGCATTTGCTTTTGTCTATTTGCATTCAAACAATGATTTCTAGAGTGGTCTAATTGTATCATGAAATGCAGAATAATTTACATTTAAAACACCTTATTATTTCAAATCTACATGTGCAGTTAAAAGGATATTGAAATTTTTCAAATTTCAAAAAATTCCATGTACAGGGTGATTCTTGAATAGACCGACACAACGAAAAAATGATGAAAGAATCACAGAACATGAGAAAAATTTTATGTAGATCCAGAACTAATTAATAAAAACTTATTCCCAAAATGACGGTACGTCCCTGGTTAAGAAACAAAAGCATAAAAGTGATTTATAGTTTCTTGATTGTTAAGGCGCGACGTCGGGCATGTACTTGACCCATAAACGGAATTGACGTGAATTACGATTTACAAAATATTTACTTGACAAATACAAATCACATGTGAAGTAAATTATTCCGTAAAAATTGTATAAACTAAGGCCCCACTTTGAACACATGCTTTGACAGGTAAACAAATAAATCACTACAACACGGAGATTTAAATTGTTTAGTATTCTTCTTTGATTTGAAATTTACATTGTACTGTAAATGAAGTTTATTCCCACAAGCAACGTGTAAATATGTCACTTTTGTACAAATTTGAAATTTATTTTAATTAATCTCATAGCAATTAATACACGAACTAAATTAATTCTTGCTGTTTAGAGAACAATTTTTTTAAATGAATGTTGAATAAGAGTGATTCACTAAAAAGAGTGCAATGTAATTAAAGTGGTTCACGCTAGTGATCAACAGATGGCAGCACTTTCCGAGGAAAAATATGTGAGGAACGGGTGGTTTAAAATTTCTCAATTTTACAAGGCCTCATCAAGACGCCGTGTGCTCCTCATTTCAATTAAACCACGAAGGACCCAAGTAGCAATCGGGCTTGGGTGATGTGTTGGGCCATACGACTTTTGATTAAGTGACACCCAGTCGTCTTTTATATGGTTTATACCGGAAATTCCGATTAGGAAAAACATTGCATGTGGGACACTTGCTCTATAAGTCATCGTGGTTTTCCTAGATCGTCCGTTCTTAGTGACGTTTGATTATATGCTTGCATATTGCCGGCTTTCTTGATGAGTCTCTTCAGAAAACTGTTTGGTGATGCAATATACAGTTTTATTTCAAAAGTCAGTCGTGACTCATGACGGCAAATCCCTTGAAGAAGCAAGTCGTTTGTTTTATATAATTTTTAGGTCGGCGAATTTTCTGCGGTCACGCCATCGAATTTAACTTACGTAATGAACTTAATGCGGTTTCTTACAAAATCTAAGATAGAGTTATTGCAGAAAATAAGAAGGGATGATGAAATACATCGCAACAGACGACCCCCAATTCGTAGTGAACTAAAAACATTAACAGAACAGGAATATACAAAGGGGAGGTATTCACGACCACACAGCTTGTAGCTGTATGATATCTGTCGTGAAATCCAGTTCCCTTTTATATCGTTTTAGGCCGGAAATTCCGATTATGAACACTCTTGGCCTATTAGTCATCGTGATTTTCCTGGATCGTTCGCTTTTAGTTATGTTTGGATAAGTTGGTTTCTTTGATGAATCACCTCGGTGACCGTTTGACGTTGCCACATGCAACTGATATTCTCCGAATGCAGGTAGTCAAAAATTACAACAAAATTAGTTTTGCTATTTATCAAAAGATGGGCATTATTAATGAAAATCCTATTGATTAAAAGATCACGGTAGAGTAAAATGTTCTGTTCGTATAACAGTCAATCACTCTGTATGTACCAGGCGTAATTTGTTGTGTAAATTTTTTAAATTCTTCTGTTTTTATTCCAGGCAGTAACGCAAAATTGCCTTGGCATATTTGTGCTATTTTATTAATTAAATAATAATTGATTTTATTTTTAATAATACTCATACTAGCCCCCAGCTATCGAGAGCTTATCGCGGAAGCATATTTTGGGCTACTCTGCGGCTACGATCGACTCACTAGAGTATATCATATTGATTGCTTTTGACACTATTTCAAGGAACAACCTGTATAGTATACCTACCATCGCAATTACCGACAGGTAGATTCTAGCCCCTTCTGAAGATGACTTACAGATAAACTATTATGTAATTGAAATGTACTTGCAAATTACTTCAGAACGATATACGAGACAATACAAAACAAATTCAAAATAATTTCATAACGAGAGAAAAAACAGCATTTCGTTAATCAAACAAAGCAGCTGTTCGTTTCTAATAACATAACTAGTTAGTTGGCAATTAAATTAATGTTTTCTCGCCCAAACCACGGTACTAGGTGCAGACAGACGGGCGGATTTTCAGAGTTTGATCACACACTTAGGCCCACTTTTACAATCGTAGAATAAGAACGGAATAACTGTTCGCCACATATCCTTTAATGTTCCTCCATTCCTACGTCACACCTACGTCACGTTATACCAATAATAATGCTTATCCGACGATTGTAAAATCGGGCCTAAGATATTCTTCAAATATTAATTTCACCTTCGGACTTTCGGAGATGTTCACGACCATACGGCTACTTGCTGTATGATATCTACCGTGGAAAGCAGTCTCCTTTTATACTATGTGTTTTTTTAAAAATGCCATAAAGGTTGGCCATGAAAATTAAAACTCATGTCGTAGCTTGGCATGTAACACATGCCAAATCTGAAAATTTCAAGTAAATGAATGGAGCTAAGACATGAATTTTATTTTCCACAGCCACCCCTTATGGCATTTTTAAAAAAACACATGTTATGATTTTATAACGGAAATTCCGATTACGTAACACTTCACTTGTGGGCCAATTGCCCTATGATTCATCATGATTTCCCGAGACCGTCTGCTCAAATGCTTGCATAATGTCTGGCTTTCTCGATGAGTCATCTATGCAGTTGAAATTTTCCGAATGCAATTTACAAGTCAGTCATGACAGCCAAGGCTTTTGATAAAGCGAGTCGCTGTAAGGTTTATTTACATAACTTTTAGGTAAGCGTATTTTCCACGATCGCGTAGACGTCGTTGTATCGAATTTAACTTACGCAATGAAGTTAATGATTTCTTACGTTACAAAAATAAATTTTGATTTGCAAATATGTATGTATATCATCAGCTGTTGTATAGAATTTTTTTACATTTTTTCCTTGTTCTGGGAAGTCTCTTCTTTCGTCAGTAGTTTCTGTCCGTCTATTCAAGAATCACCCTGTATAATATGTACATTCCGAGTTTGGTTCGATCGGGCCTCCAAGTAAGGCTTCGGGAATTTTTTCTTGAAAGACCAAAAATGGTATTGTTTCGAATCGCCCCCAGTTGACTTGGGAAAAATAAAATTCTTAAAGAAAACAAACGATCGAAATAGAAAATTAAAACTCAAAAAAATAATTAATAAAAAAAACTTTCTGTACGTAATGGTAATCCGGAATTCACAAAGGAACTAACGAAATAAAACTAAAGCGCATTTTATTTTATTACTTTTGAAGATTTTTTTTTCGTTTGTGTTTGACAACAATAAACTGTTTTATATTTTATCTTTATAATCATTCGTGAATCGTGAGTTTTGAATTTGATTTCTAAAGTAGCTTTTGGATAAAAGGAAATTAGGGTATTTAATATCAATTTAGGGGGTTTTCAACTGACATCTAGGGAGGAAGTTCTTTGAGGAGTTGGCAACATTACCTCTGTATAAGAATCTACACAGTAGCGTCACTCGAGTGTAACAGTCACATTTGCCATCTTGTTTGATACCTACCGATTTGCGAATTACATTACATTTTCATAAGGGTATCAAACAATATGGCCGCCTTTTTTTTGACACTGACGTTTAAGTGACGCTACTGGGTAATTACTTACACTGTGCTCTTACATTCCTTTTAACGAACAAAGTTATTTCATGTCACAGTTCCTTTTGTCAATGAAATAGTACTATACATTAATTATGTATACAATAAAATACTAAATCAATAAATATGTATGGAAGATACTTTTATTTTTACAAAATCATTATAAAGGTGCCTGTGCTTTGAAGACAAAACATTTGCAAATCGCCGTAATCAAATTATTCTGTTCAGACCAGATTATTGTTTTTGAAGTTTGTGGTTTATTTCTTGCTAAAAAAATTATTTTTGCACGCAACTAGAAAAAAATGCAAAAATTTTTATACAGGGTGTTATCAATTAAGGTGGCAATAATTATACCACGTATAGAGGACATCAAAATATTGCGATTTAACCTAATTTATCTATATCCAAAAGTTTTTCGTTTCTGAGATATAACCTCCTAAAGGGACGACTTGGAAAGTATATTTTCTTAAATATCTTTTGAACGGTTTAAGATAGAGGGTTGAAATTTTATATGCAAGACAAATGAAATACAAGGATGGATACGTCTTAGGCAAAATTGAACATTCTTCACCAGTGGCATAGATCCAGGGTAGTAGGTTATCATTTTAGTAAATAACTTTTTTATTGTCACTTTTTCGAGAAATCTGAAATAAAAACTGAAAAGTTTGAATAAAATTATACAAAAAATGAACTAAGTTCCATCATTGCCAGATTAACCGTTTTCGAGATATTCAGGTGGAAAGATTACATTGCTTCAGAAATTCAAATTTTCCCGACTTAAGTTTGAACAGGCTGTATACAATACGACAACTACTCTGTGTGGCAGTGTTGCCAACATTGTATTTCGTTGAGAGCTATACACTACATTTATATGATAGCTCAGACGATTTTGTCAATTCCTCAATTTAAAAAATATAAAATATTTATTAACAAAATATGTAGATAGATAACTTTATGAAAAATTTAAATAAATCACTTTGTGGAATGTTTAACATTTTATGCTTTAGAAGGAACATGAATAAGTAAAAAAGTAACTAAATATTAATAACACGTCTTCATTATTATGTTGGCGGAGTTCAGCTGAAACTGTTCTACCACTCAACCAACCTCAGGAAAAACAATATAACAAATATAACCAAGAGTATACATACACATCTTTAATAATAATGAAATAATAAAAAGCATCCAGTACGGAAATACATTAATTTATATCAATGGGAAATCACTGCTGTACCTACAGTAAAGAGCTGATTTCGATAAGTTTTTTTTTTTTTAAATAGTCAACGTCGACATACGAAGATTACGGGATATTTCATTATAAATTGTTGAGGAATTATAACTAAAGGACCTTTCGAAGAGGGCAGGTTTGTGCATAGCGATATGTAATCCACTAGTACGTCTTAAAGTTAAATCATCTAGTCTATATCTAGGTACATATTAGATATGAGGAAGGACATGAAGTTACCAAAACTTTATGAATTAAGCAGGCCAAATGAAGCAATCTTCTATTTCGCATGTTTAGCCACTTAGCCTCCTCCAATTTATAAGATACATGATCCCTTCAATCCATAAACGAACCGAAGACATGAGTTTTGGATTTTTTGAATTCTTCGAATTTTCAGATTGGTAGTAAGAAAAAATGTACAAACGCTTTAAAGTTGAATATAATTTTTGAATCAATTTCTTGACATGAGATGCAAATCCGAAACCGACGAGAAGTTAGCAATAGATTTTCAGCAATAAAATTCTAAAACTTTATCACTGAAATGCATAAAAATAAGTTAATAAATTGACGGTATTATACAAATTTCGGTAGATATTCATCAATATGAATGCTATTAAAGAATATTTATTACCCTTTTTTTAGAGGATATTTATAGATAAACACGATAACTATAGATAACAAGAAAATCCCATATATGGATGGTTGACGTGAAAATTTTTGAAAATAACAAGCAGAAAATTAATTTATAATCATTTCTACGCAACATATTAAAAAATTGCGATGGAACCCCTCTTAGTTTTTTTTTAATTAAATTTCAAACTCATGCGAACAGCGAGCGTGCGTTCTTTAATAAAACGTCTATGGGTGGGTAGTTTGACGTGAAAATTTTTGAAAAAAACAAAACAGAGTATCAATTTATAATCATTTTTACGCAATATATAAAAAAATTGCGATGGAACCCCTCTTAGTTTTTTTTAAATTAATTTTCAAACTCCTGCGAACAGCAAGCGTGCGTTCTTTAACAAAATATCTATGGGTGGGTAAACTGCAATTTATTTTATCTTAAGCACGTGACATATTGATTGTAAAATAGATATTTGGACAATCATTTTGAACAATGTTTACAATTATCCGGTAACAGGCATTTTCTTAAGGAGCCCATGCACACTCCGCTTGATGTTCGCATAATTTTGAAATTTAATAAAAAATAAACTAGAAGAGGATCCATCGCAATTTTTTTATATGTTGTCCAGAAGTGATTGTCAATAGACATTCTGGTGATTTTTTTCAAAAATGTTCACGTCAACTACCCAGCCATAGACGTTTTTTTGAAGAACACACGCTCCCAGTTCGCATGAGTTTGAAATTTAATTAAAAAAAACTTAAGAGGGGTTCCGTCGCAATTTTTTTTATGTGTTGCGTAAAAATGATTATGAATTGATACTCTGTTGGTTTTTTTTTCAAACATTTTCACGTCAACTATCCAGCCATAGACGTTTTGTTAAAGAACGCACGCTCGCTGTTCGCATAAGTTTGAAATTTAATTAAAAAAAAACTAAGAGGGGGTTCCATCGCAATTTTTTTATATGTCGCGTAAAAATGATTATGAATTGATACTCTGCTGGTTATTTTCAAAAATTTTCACATCAACTACCCAGCCATAGACGTTTTGTTAAAGAACGCACGCTCGCTGTTCGCATGAGTTTGAAATTTAATTAAAAAAAAACTAAGAGGGGTTCCATCGCAATTTTTTTATATGTTGCGTAAAAATGATTATAAATTGATACTCTGCTGGTTATTTTCAAAAATTTTCACGTCAACTACCCAGCCATAGACGTTTTGTTAAAGAACGCACGCTCGCTGTTCGCATGAGTTTGAAATTTAATTTAAAAAAAAACTAAGAGGGGTTCCATCGCAATTTTTTTATATGTTGCGTAGAAATGATTGTAAATTGATACTCTGCTGGTTATTTTCAAAAATTTTCACGTCAACTACCCAGCCATAGACGTTTTGTTAAAGAACGCACGCTCGCTGTTCGCATGAGTTTGAAATTTAACTAAAAAAAAACTAAGAGGGGTTCCATCGCAATTTTTTTTATATGTTACGTAGAAATGATTGTAAATTTATCCGTATATGGGATTTTCTTGTTATCTATAGTTATCGTGTTTATCTATAAATATCCTCTGAAAAAAGGAGAATAAATATTCTTTAATAGCATTCATATTGATGATATCTACCGAAATTTGTATAATACCGTCAATTTATTAACTTATTTTTATGCATTTCGGTGATAAAGTTTTAGAATTTTATTGCTGGAAATCTATTGCTAACTTCACGTCGGTCTTTTGATAGTGTAAAAACAAAGAGGGACATAGTTTTTGTTCAGCCACAATTAAATCTTAAACTTTAGTTCCGCATACTCCAGGATCTCAAAAATCTAAGGTGATTTGGAAACTTGTTCAAAATAAGTATATAATTGAAAATAAAAAGATACACAATGCTTTTGTTACAGTGTTAAACGCCTCTTATTGATTTCTTTGATTTAAAAATAAGACAACGCTGTCATTTTTGAGAAAAACGAATCGCGTGTCCTGCGGAACTAAAGTTTAAGATTTAATTGTGGCTGAACAAAAACTATGTCCCTCTTTGTTTTTACACTATTGAAAACCAGTTACTAATAGATTATTTTCGTCTAAAAACATTTGATTTAAAAATAAGACAACGCTGTCATTTTTGAGAAAAACGAAGCGCGTGTCTTGCGGAACTAAAGTTTAAGATTTAATTGTGGCCAAACAAAAAATATGTCCCTTTTTGTTTTCACACTATCAAAAGCCCCCTATTAATAGATTATTTTCGTCTAAAAATATTTGATTTAAAAATAAGACAACGCTGTCATTTTTGAAAAAGTTGTACGCCTCGCGCAACATTACTTGATAGGTCAATTTCAAATCAATTTCTAAAAATATTCATTTTAAGTTATTGAATATTACTTAATTAGTAGATTTTTATGCTAATATGTAAATACTGAAACTGTTTTGGTATTATTTTAGAATTTTTGTTTTATTGCTGAAAGTTATTGCTAGCTTCATACCGGTTAATTCTTTTATTTTTTACATTAAACGATTAATTTATTTTAAACACTAGTAAGGGCGTATTCTGTAACTTATTAACAGGCTGTTAAAATTTAAGGATACGTTAAAATTCAAAATAGAGTCTTATGATTGGCTGTTACTATGGTAACAAAATTTAACAGCCCTTTAAATTTAACGTCTTCGATACAGAATAGGCCCTGTAATCTACTACTTAATCAGTATAACAAAAAACATAAAAAGTAATCTTGGGCGGTTGCAAAAATTATTGTTCAATTGTTATTACGTTTGCTATTTGACACGCAAAGTTGTTATCAGTAATTCAGTTTTACTATAACCTTTGCTCGACTGAAAATTTTATTATTTCTACCTTGTTCTTTAAAAATCGGGATGGCCCATCCATATTCTATACAACATGGTGATAACTTCGAACGTCTTTTGTAGTGGACAATGCTGATTAAGTAGTAGATTACTAGAATTTAAAACAAATTAACCGTTTAGTGTAATAAATAAAAGATTTATTATCTCGCTTATGAGACGACTTTTACTAGGACGTTTTAAGGTTTATCGACTTCTTCTGAGGTATACTATCGCCCCCTAAAAGGATACAGAGAAGACCGTAAACACCCTGTATTGTGTCGTGCTGTGAAATAAACTATTGGTAGGCCTATGTTATTTACACCAAATGTCACTTTCCTAAAAATTACAAATAAGAAAGTTATAGGGGTGCGAATACCAAACTGAATCACCCGGTATATTAATGTAAAAATAGTGTGCTAGTGTAACAAAACAGAACGTAAATAAATCATATTTTGAACAAAATTAACGGTTAAAAGCTAGATCTTAGGTTTGTTCGTTTGTTCTGCACTTTTCTACACTTCTTGCACCAACCGCTCCTGAGAGAGTGAGATGAATATAATATAATGTAAGTAGGAGTGAGAAAAATAAGAGTGCAGAACAAACCTCTTGTCCGCATACGAACATTTTGAGGTTAATCAAATTTTTTGACATATGAGAAATAAATATGCAAGCTACGACATACGATTTTTTTTTCAAGGCCAACCCGAGATATTTTTTTGTTGAACACTTGTTATAATTAGACTAATCTAAATTTTATTTTATTTTAATTCCTTCCCGTTTAAAACAATAACCCGCTTTCAAAGGGAGCACAGCCGCCTACCATCATTTTTAAATTTTTACCTTTTTCTCGGGAATTGGAAGAGACGTTTCTGTTTGGTTTGTTTATTTAAAAATTTCGATTTCTGGCGCACACTTTAACACGATTTTTTAATTTTGAGTTAATATTGGTTAACGGTTTTTGGTTCAAATGGTTATGCATTTTTTGACTTACAAGAAAATATGCATAGGAAGTGAGAAAAAATTAAGTATGGTGATATGCATCAGTGCCTGCCGACCCCCCCTTAATTTGGACTACTATACGAACTGAATGCGGCAATAAAATTTCATGTGCCGTAAATATTTTAAATGGTTGTTGAATTAAAACAAAACAAAATGCAAGGTTGGTATTTAAATACCTACAAAAAATACAAGTAAACAAATGAATGCAAAGCTATGCACGTCGTATGAAACGTCCAATAAAAACGTCAGAAAAACGCCATAAAACGAAAAAATATATAAAAAGTAATACGTGTTTCGTTTTTTCCTTTTTTTGTTTTAAACGTTTATGTGCAACGCGACCCGTGATTTATACCGTATATAAAACAGCTGAAAGTAAAAAAAAAATGCGTTATCTATGCAATAATAATTATGTAATTGCAATTAGCCGATGAAAGAGAAACCGCGAGTTAGTGCAGGCAGAGATAAAAACAAAAACGTATAGAGTATGACCTACATTAACATTATCGGGCATTGTACTTTAATCTACGCAATAATAAATAAAAAAAAAAACTAATCGCAATGAGATTAAAATAACAAAAGGGTAGGCACAGGTGTCCACATGACCACGAATAAAAAGCACATGTGCGCGTCGTGCCGAAAAATAAAATATTCGCTAATCAATACAGCCAGCCTAAAAATAAACATCAGGAAGAAAGAGTATTTACGTCCCATAAACAAGTGAACGTATTGATACGACACGAAAACACTATCGAAACTTATTAGCACGGAATCATGTTTTCGGTGTGACAGCGTTAATAAATGCGCACACCGCTAAAACTACTCCAGGATAACGCGTGCAGAAACGAACACGATCCGTATCAATGTTTGTGGAAGGTGGACAATGCGAATTGGTGGAGATATCGCGTAAAAATCTTCGTTCCTTGGAGGTTTTAGCATCCGCCATATTGGCTGGGCTATACAGTATCGGTGTTGTATATATAAATGAAAGCGGAATACGTTCGAAATAAATTACGTGGGGTTTTGCGTCGGACTTACGTGCTGCAGAGGCCAAATAAAATCCTACTGTAAACACAATGCCGAGTTGAAATGCTCGTACCGCCATAAATAAGTAGTCATTTGGAACTGTTTTGCACGTAAGACACTAATCGTCCACAAACACAAGCTCTACTAACACGAAGTCGCTGACAGTCAAATCGCACCGTGCCAGAAGTGAACCGACCATTCAGCATTTAGCATACATGCTACTGACATGCGCAGGTAGAATTTCTGCTATAATACAAAAACTATAGTAGAGAGGAACAAAAAAAAAATACTACCTCTCGGATCTGTTGAGATACCTACCTGTTCATAAACTGCACATATGGGAGTAAGTGCTTTCATGACTCAACGCAGTTATGCAAATAGCCGAGTTTCGTTAATGAATGGAGCTTATCGCAACTTCGGGCAATTCGTTACGTTACGATTTATCATGATAGACGTATTGACTGTAGGTATCTAATCTTGGAAAGGAAGTAAAAATTTCTCAAGCTTAACGCAAGCGTTCAATGACGTAATTAAAGATGAAAATGAAAAATGTAAACCATCTCTTAACTAGAGTAGGTACAGTAGCGGACAATAAAATCCGGGCACATCATTCGTCTCACTTTAATATTTTTGACGTTTAATACCACAGATTTATCAAGTAGCCAGATTTCCTGTGGAGGAAGAAGAATTCATATTAACTTAAGAGTGAGATGGTAAATACACACGCTTCAAAAGCATTGCTCATTCTAAGTCACGTGAACTAGGCTTCGAGTGACATCCTTGTCGGATATATGAGCCAAAATTACTCACAGATATTCGCTATTTCACTCACATGCTAATATCAATCGAGAATATAAGAAACATAAGGCACTGTCCATCTAGACCAGTCCCATGACACCTTATGGACGATTTGCATTGCCTTTAGCAAATACCGCGACTTTTTTAAGTTTTGGTAGCGAAATCGGCGACTTTAGTTTCAAATGACAATTGTAGCCAGCGTGACCACATTTATAGCGTTTTCCACTGGCTGCACTAATACACACTCATTATATTTTCATCTCATTTTAACCTCATGTAATAATAAGAGATGAAGATACACTGAGTGTGCACTAGTGCAACCAGTGGAAAACGCTATTAGTAAAAGTGTACTTTTTTAGTAGATTTTTTACAATAACTAGAAAATTTTAGTAGACAAGAAATCTCTAATAGATTTTAGTAGATACTGTCACATCTTTCAGTCACTTCAAAAAACGAAGTCCAATATGCGATATTTAACTTTTGAAGTTGGGAAATTTATTGAATATTGTAGGAATTTAAGGTGGCTCCATCTTCAATATATCTTTCGAATTTTGCAGTTCCGCGCTTTAAGACAGGCGGCCACTGAACGCGAGACTAAGCTAAGCTAAGCGAAACTAAGTTTTTTGAAAATTAGACCCAATGTAATCTTACCTGAACGTGGCAACTAAAGCTCAGGGAAGCGAAGTTAGGATAGCAAAGATATAAAACGATGTTTATCTTCGCTCGGTTGCCTCGTCCGCGTAAGATTACGTTGGATCTAATTTTCAAAAAACTTAGTTTCGCTTAGCTTAGTTTCGCGCCTTTAATATTTAATAAGTAATAAACGCTTTAAATACACTATGATCAACAATGCACGACATTGTGTAAAAATTATTATCAATGTCAGAGGTAGTAACTAGTAAATATCTGTTGCGAAATAGAAGAAAAAAAAATGAAAAATTGATAATATTTCGGAAACATTTCAAATGCAAACCTTCAATCATTGTTAACCACGGTGTATTTCTTACTTGGTTTTATTTGAAGTTACTGACATTTTCAAAGTAACGGACTTCGCTCTTTCACTGATAGCTATCAGCAATTACTGTATTTTATATTAGAAATTAAATTAAGGGATGAGTAGGAACAATTTAACAACTGCACTGGACTAGTTAGATACACAGTATGAGCGAAAATGTTTGAGGACAGTTTAAATTTTCCGCCTTTCAATTTTTTTGTAATGTTGGTGAAAAGCATAAACATAAAGTGCTTTCCAGGTTGGAACTTCAAACTCCGGAACTACTCGAGAGTGTAATACTCTGCGCAGTTTCAGCATGGAACGTAGATTTGGAATGTTGTTGTTAACGTGACGTATGGTTGATTGACATTTAATGACCTAACCTGTAACCTATCATTCGCTTCCCCCTCCATTCAGAACTAGGAGTTCAAAATTTTAGGTAGGTACTTCAGGGGACGGGGGTAGGTATATTCCGAGCAGTTCGAGAACTAAAGGTAATTGTACATGGAACGCAGCGGAACTGCTCTGGAGTAACTCGGAGCTACTCCAACGCTTACCTGGAAAGCACCTATAGACACACACTGCACACACTAGGTACCTACCTAAATATAGGTAACGAGATTAATGTTATAAAGGTTTTTTTGGCGAGTAACCGGTTATGTGTGGTAAGGTGAAATAAGTAACCATTCCATTTTTGTGAGTTACCGATAATTGTTGTTATGACGTCACATACGTTACTCCGTTACTATCTTCTTAACCCGGTCAGAGAGTTGTGGAACATTACTATCTCTATCCTATTCAATTAGTTTTGTCCTTTTGTCAACTGCTGTATCTGTCAATGCGTGTTAACTTCGACCACAGACTCAACTTTTTATTTATTTAAGATTATTTATTTCAATATTTATGATATCCGTAATTTCTAATAGGATTCTGCTTTACTCCGTAACTATTTCGTTTTGGCGACTCTTACTAACCGTGACGTTACCACGTCACCGTGACGTCACTACTGCTAACCAACGCTATCGTAACCGGTTATTCGCCAAAAATACCTTATAGGTTACAATATTTATGTGAATAATAAGTTGTAATTAATTTAATAATATTTCAAATATGTAATATTAATTATTTTAATTAAAAACATTTAGATTATATCATTCATTTTGTATTAGGCCAAAGCAGTGAGTCAAAGATAAAGGATAAAAAACCCTAAATAGACACGCGGGAAATTTAAACTATCTTCAACTATTTTTACTCATACTGTATATCATATGGATAAATCATTTCATGCTTTTAATTAGCAGCAATATTTTACGATGGAATACAACGTAAGCCTTTGGCTGCCGTTTAAACAATGCAACATTTTAGGGTGTCGAACATAATAGTCATGGTGATTTGTACAGTATGAGCATAAATGTTTGAGGACAAGTTGAATTTCCCGCCTTTCAATATTTTTCTTAAGTTGGTCAAACGCATAGGTTACAAAAAATAGGCAAGTAATTTTTTTATTTTAAATACAAGAAGCGGCAATAACTACTGACAGGTACATTAGGCAAACGCGCCCCATTTTGTCTTATGAATTCTTGGAACCAGCTGCAAAATTTACACAGGCGACACTGAACAAAAATTAATTTCTCAGGACGGCCACACACAAAGAGTAAAAATTACTAGATAGAGACGCGGCAAATTCAACTTGTCCTCAATCATTTATGCTCATACTGTACTTATGTATATTTCAGTGCTATTAATGAATCGGTAGATTTCTTGGTATTTTCTTTTTAAGACTTGGTAGATTTTAGTTTTTAACCCATAGATGTAGCAGATTCTCTTAAAAAAACGTGGTCACGCTGATTGTAGCGACATTTCACGCCAAGTTTATTGTCGATGCTTGAATGTTTGCTATTTTTATATTGTTTATATGAAAATTATTGGGATACATTTTAAATGCTTACATTAAAATGGTCTTCACGAAAATATAAGTACATTTTTCCATAATGTGTCTTCATTACTTTGACATTTAAAATGTCAAGAACTGTGGGTCAAGACGAAATGTCACATTTATTTATTTTTTTCTATATTTTTTAGTAGGTTTATAAATAATTCATTCGGCGCTTTAACAAAGATACTTAGTGCTCTGGCTACATCTGCATTTAACGTGTAACGGACAAAAATGCGTGATTGCATGAATTAATGCGAGAAAAACTAAAGGCGCGGTGGTTAACGTCATTATTTGTCACGCATTTCATTTCGAAGCGTCTGCAGCAGAAGTATAACATTTGAATATTTGCAACTTTATCTTAAACGTCAAATATCACAGTAGTTCTATAATATTTTAGCATTTTCTGTTTCCTAAAACTCAAAAATATAAATTAGTATGTACTTGAAATAATGAAAGAAACCTGCATTCAAAACTAAGATAGTACTTGACTAAAGACACGAGATGGCGCTGTTTTCGTGCAGAAAATAAAATCCCTAGATAGATGAAGTACTGCAATTGAACGCCATTTTCAGTCAAAATAAGCGCGCGAAACCTTGGAAACGCAATTTTAAACGTCCTCACAGGTTCTGTCTGACTGTTGGATTAATAAAATTATCTTATAATAATTAAAAATGCCGATCTGCAGCATCAAAATTATAAAAATCGATCCGAAAAGGGAGTTCGATTATTTAGAATCCCTCAAGGTGTAAGAAACGAGGCGTGGCGGCAAAATTTGGCGCGTTTCTCCGCCATTTTGAGTGAAATTTAAGATTTACATGGCTTAATGAATAGCGGTACTTTATGTGTTTTGTGACTTTAGGTGCTTTCGTTTATACCCGTGATTACTAATTATGTAATCGTGATCACGATTACAATTCTGCGTGTTCGTTCTTTCTGATTTGATTACTTTCTCCCTACCTCCGATTAAACGATCATGATTGCAATTTGGATAATCACAAGTTATGTGTGTGATTTTGTGTAATTTGATCACAAAAACGTAACCTAGAAACATTACTGGGTTGACGTGTTTTGATCAATATTGGGTGATCGCATATGATTCTGTTCACCTAATCATTGATTCAATGATTGCTTTGAACTAAAGCAGCTTTTAGCAAGAAGTACTGTCACTAAATAATTACAGTACCACAATCAGCCACCATTTTAGTGCAAAATATTGGCGGGAAATTTAAATGTCTAACCTAGCAACGACACACTGGTGAACAATTTTTCGGGAATAGAATAGAATTAACAACTGCCAAGAATATTTATTTATTTTACTTGTAGGTACAATTTCTTAGGGTAAAAAAAATCAACATACAGTGAACATTTACATCAATACTCCAAAAAAAAATTTTCCAACCGAAATTACAACAACCAAAGTAAAATAAGGTGATGCTATATAAGTAGGTAGTAGGTTAGGTACTTCAAATGACATCCATGTAATGAAAACCTGTTGCAAGTAAAAAAAAAGGAAGGAAATGAGAAATCATAAACTCAAACCTATTTGTTTTTGCGTTGCTTCTTAGGGGGTGTACGGCTAGAAGAACGTCTTCCAGAACTACTGGAGCTTGACCTGTGTTTCGCTTGTGCAGTAACTGCTTTACGCTTGGTACTTTTACGCCTGTAATATTAAAAAGTTTTATGATAACATGATAATGTTGTCACCAGTCAAATTCTAGTACTTTTTTAAACAATGTTACCTGTCAGAAGAATCACTTGAACTGCCGGAACTTGAACTGCTGTCAGATGATGAACTAGACGATGCCTTTTTCCTAACATTTGGTTTCCTATCGATTTCCTTAATGACCTTGACAGCTTTGATCAACTTCTCCCTCTCGAAAGCGTCCCTCTGAACTTTCTTCGCTCTATCCAACATTTCGGCCTCCTCTCTCGCCTTCCTCTGCTTCTCCATTAGCAAAAGCTGTTTCTCTCTTTGATCATCCTCCTGTTTCTTCTTCATTTCCAACAATTCCAGTTCCATTTTCTTCCTGATTAAAATCAACTTCTCCGTACGCCTCTTGAACTTTTCCGCTTCAGTTTCCACCTTCTTAGTTATTAACTCTTTCTTCTCGTCTTTGTCAGAGTTCTTGCGAGCTCTCTCACCTGAAGTATCAGATCTAGATCTCCTTTTGTCTTTGCTTCTTGATCTCCTCGGCGAACGGCGTTCACGGGATCGGGATTTTCGATGCTCTCTAGACCTGGACCTGCACACTCTTTGGAATCGTCGGATGCTACGATCTCTGTCGAATCTCCTGGGCCGGTCTCTGTTACCTCTTCGATCACCCCCCCTTCGAAAATCATTTCTCCTCCTGCCGCTCATTTCACTGCGATCGTTCCGGTAGACTCGTATGTCAGGTTTTTCGTTTTCGAACTTGTTTCGCTCGGTGCGTTTCACTTCTAAACCATCTCGCCTCTTGAGATCGACGTAGTTTTTAGGTCCAGCTTTTTGCACCCTCTCTTTATTATCAACGTTGACGTTCTGCTCAGGCTCGGAGTTTTTGGCATTGTTTTTAGTCCTGACCTTTCGATCTTCCAGCTTTTTGATCTTTTTATCGTAACCACTGATTATTATCTCACCTGTAGGGGGGTCCTCACCTGTTTTGATTTGCACACCTAAAGCACGAGCGAAAATCTCCGACTGTTTGTTGGGGATCATCTCTTCTACCAGTTTTGTGGGATCGCTTTCATTCTCTTTATTGGCTTGCTCATTTCCATCTTGCATTTCAACTGGTTTGAAAGTGCCCGGAAGAGGATATTGCACCAGGCTAGGGACTTGCTTTCGTGGAACTTCGTTTTCGTCATCGGTTTGGTTTTCATTGTCTTCATAATCTAAGGCGTTATAATCGATTTTATTTTCTTTGTTATCGCTCTTGTATCTGTGGCTTTGGTCAATGTCTGGGGTGTGACTCTCTTCTTCGGCATCGAGTTTTTGTTTGCGTTCCTCCTTTTGCTTACGACTTGCTTCTATCCTCTCGTAATCCGATAGTTTAATAACCCTTGATTCCTCCTTTTTCCAATGTATCGGTGTTCCACTCCTTGACCTGCTTCTCGAAGGAGTCCTGTAACGCTGATGAGACAAATCAAGAGTGTGTATCGGTGGATAAACTGGAACTTACAAATACGCCTCTGCCTTTGATGATTCTTCCACTTTTTGTTGTTGTCGGCCCACGGTCTCGACGGTTGAAGTTTCGATTGTCCCACTCTCTTCTTCCAAGGAACCGATCTCGACGGTTATTTTCTCGCCGATCATCTGAGTGAACACAATGTAAAATGCATGCGACAGGCGTAAAGATACGGATTTACCTTTACGTTTCTCGTTCTTTTTTTCTTTAGGTGGCCCACCGCGTAATAAAAATTTATTAACCGGCACATCAGGGATGTCTTCGGGATTAATGTTGGATACGGTCGCCAGAGGATGTAATTCTTCTTCTTTCACTTCGCCTTCTTCTTCAGTATCGCCAGAGTCTTTGCTGCATTGTCATTAGAACGTTATTTAAAAGGTATTATTACTGTACATAGAAAAATAGAGTCTTTTAATTGTATAAACAAAATAATTTCTACTATGTTTGGGCTTAAGAATGCAATTTTCCTCACCGCTTTTTAACTTTCTTGTCCTTCTTATCCTTCTTTCTCTCTTTCTTAACTTTCTTTTTCGACTTTTTTTCTTCATCCGAGGTTTCCGATTCATTCTCTCCATCGCTTGCCTTTCTTTTCTTCTTTTCCTTCTTTACTGTAACAGAAAAAATTTAATTTGTAGCATGTAGCCCGTTCCATTTAACAATTTAATACGTATAACAAAAATAAGAGCTTTCAGATTTATTTGAAAAGAGTTTTCCAAGGAACAAATTAAATTAAAAAGAAAACGAGGCAAAGATTATAATAAAATATGAATGAAAATGAAGAAGCAAAGCAAAGGACCAGGCCCACCGCTGCCCGTTGCTCAATGCATAAGGGCCCCGGATCAGAAGGGCGCCAAATTGTCTATAATTACTTAAACAGATATAACCAAAAATGAATTGCTTTTGTGACTAAAATAGCAAAAATAGTTATTCAGAAGCACCTTGTTTATGAACTTTATTTCAGCAAAATTCGTTTTTGTGCAAAATTTTAAAAGGGCGCCAAAATATGTTTTGCAGCGAGCCTGCAAAGGACTGGAAAGATTTTGGATACAGTTAATGGAAACCTACTGTATTTATGTAGTGATTTTTTTTTAATTTTAACAACTCTTACCATGAAATTTACAAGTGAAAAATCGTCATAATCGTAATAATAAAGTTAAGATTTTCTATCCAGATTTCATGACAAGAGTTAAATTAGTTATTTTCTTACCTTTGATTTGCCTAACAAGTTCTCCACAACGTGTAATTTTTGCATCTTGTAGTGGCCTGCTATTGGTATCAACTGGTAGGGATTCAATTTGCCGAACAACATCTATACCTCCAATAACTCGTCCAAAAACCACATGCACACTGAAAAACACGTCCAATTAAACTTTCTCGAATTCAACCGATTCAATTTCGACTTACTTGTCGAGGTGAGGGGCCGGTTGCGTCGTACTATAACACAAAATATGACAAGATATGATCAGCGAAGGCGAGGTTAGCCGGGAGAGATGCAGCGCTACAGAACAACAGAAGTCAACGTTCTGTAACACACTCTAATTATCAAAATTAATTCGTCATTTACTATTACTTATTATATCTAGAGTATTTATTTGTTGCGTTTACCAAGTCCTACCAACTCACATAAAAAATTGGGAACCGTTCGTATCCTTCCCCCGATTCGCCATCGACAATAGCAACGGATGTTCGTGATTTACCTCGAAGGACTCATCTTAAACAACACAATATATGTATATATATTTCTCTTTAGTGTAAAACACAAGAATAATATAAAGTAATACCTTCGAAAGTTCCACCGTATATACTTTCACCGCCTGTACCATTACCATTTGAAAAATCACCCCCTTGTATAATGAAATCCTTAACAACTCTGTGGAAAATGACCCCCTAAAAGTGTATTACAAAATTACATAAGTTACAAGAAGCATCAGGGCTAATTTGACACAGGGTAAATTAGTGTTACCGGGTGTGTTCAGTAACAAGTAAAAAGCGTGCCTTTCTTTAAATTCCTTTAAGTATGGACTGGTTTTTCATTGTAAAAGCTGTAAACTGTAAAGGAGTATGTTTGCAGAAACTTCCTTGCCTTCTTTCCAAAATACACCTGGCAACACTAGGGTAAACGTGCATTGCATATGAGGGGCCTCTGGCCACTCTTGTATATTGCAAAATTTAAAAACAAAATATGTGAATCTGAAAATATTACGAAAGTAATTCCAAATGAAAAGTTGATTTTATTTTTACATGCATATTAGGGGGGAAAAAAAACAAAATCAAGCAATAGTGAGCGAGATGGCGCCTCCTTACACATGGGCACTTGAACATTCAGGGCCTGGCACTTAAAGAAATGTTTGTTTTTGAAACTTACATTGTAATGCAATGGTTTCTTGGTTGTTTCTCCTATGCCCTTTTCGCCGGTGCACAAGGCTCTAAAGTTCTCGCAAGTCTTGGGCGCTATGTCATTAAATAATTCAAAGACGATGCGTCCCGATTGTAAACCTCCGATGGACACATCAAAGAAGCACCTGCATCGAGTTGCGGGTTTTTCTTCTGAAATGCTCATCTGCAAAACATGTAAATAAATTGTTTACCATTGTATTAACGTTTATAAGTCGGTTTTACCTTGAAAATATTTAATAAACTATACTTATCGACGTAACAATGTGACACATAACAACGGCCATTTTAATATCGAAGAGGATTGCCAACCGTAAATTAAGAGCACTTAAAAGTATGTTTGCTTCGCATTAAATAAGTGATTTTACAATACATGTAATTGCATGAATTACAAAACACCAAATGTAATTTACCGTAAACTAAGTTAACGTACTGACTTTACATTAATTAAGTCCTTAAAATTCGGTTATTTATATTACATAGATGGCGCTCTTTCATTGGCGGGAAATTTAAAATGTTCGTTAGTTAAATGTCAAAAGGAGTTGTTCGTTGTTTATTAATGTATACCGCAGAAGCAATAGAAAGTTTTATTTTATAATTATTACTTTCTTATAACATTTTTTTATTACAATGATGGATTGATATTGTAAAAAATCATTGAAGATTTGATTTAAAAAGTAGGTACATTTAAAAAAAAAAGGTAACTCCTTTTGTCATTTAACTACCGTGCTAGGAAACCTATGGGGGAAGATCGGATTTAGATTTCCGTTTTCCTAAAAGAGGAACCTAAATAGGCACCAAACATTTTTAAATAGGCAAGTTGTTGATCACATACAAACGAGCGAGGTTCCATCATAAATATTGATAAAATCTCTTTCTAAAATTAAATATTACACGTGAAGAAGAAACATACAACTGAACTATAAATTTATTTGCCTGCAATTAATGGAAGTCTTTCACAATCAAATATTACTGTACAGTAGCGGACAATAAAATCCGGACAAGAATTTGACATGTCATGCGTATTTACACAAATTTGATAAATCAGGTTGAGGTTAAGAAGAGGTTTTTTAAATGTCAAATTTAATAAATTAAAATTCCGCAGCAACTCTTCTTACTGTACAAACTTCATCTAGCAAAAATCAATACTTTTACTTTTTGAGTGGAACGTCGGAATTACTAGTGACATTTGTATATGTAACAAACGTCAAAAATATTAAAGTAAGGTTTACATTGTAGAAATGGTGTGCCCATATTTTATTGTCCGCCACTATACTTATCTGTGCCTTAATCCATGTCCCCCGTCCTGTTTGAGCTGGGTGAGGCAACAGAGCTACATCTGTCATTTCTTGGCGGTAAAATATTGTACTTTCAGCGGTGATTTTTAAGAAATGAATAAAAATATCGGTGGAATTGCAAAAAAATGGGGGGAGGAGAGCAAAAATTGGATTCTTTTTTAAATAAGTCATAATATCATACATTTCATTCTCACTTAAGTATTTTTTACTAGCCATTTTACTTTGTTAATAGAACGTAATTATAACTTTTATGATAATTATTATTATATCGAATTGGCTAGGTTTGGGGGAGGAGTTTCCGACCTTTCGGCTAGGTTTGGGGGAGGAGTTTCCGACCTTTCGGCTGGCTTTGGTTAGGAGGTTCCAACTTTGCAGCTGGCTGGGGCAGAATGATTTTCACGCTGCTCCGCACGAGTTTATATAGCCCCGGCAGCCATCTTGTAGAGGGGCTGAGTGTGGTGTGGAAGGGTGTTAGAGCTTGGTGCGTGGCAATAGTATAGAGATGTGCCGCAGGTGGCGCTGTGGTCGCTACATATCTTTGCTGCCTGGTAACATTCTCTCCCAGAGATTCAAGAAATCTAGCTTCAAAAAGCCCCAGTATACTTACAGGTTAAAAGCGCCAATAATTTTTATTCTTCATTGAAGCGCGTTCATTATAAAATCGGAACTAATTGAGAATAACCTGTACAAATTAGAATCCTAGGACAAATACCACAGGTTACTGTTTATCTGTGAAACACATGAAAGTGACGGAGCAAAATGAAGAACCCGTTCAGCCAGTTCTCAATTAGCTAATAGGCTACAAATTAGAGTTCTACTACGTAGCAATAGCGAAATGTAAGCGCTATCTTTGACGGAACGATACGTGTCCCATGCATGTTACCATTTTTTTATGAGGGTCTCTCCCGTTAGGTATTTTCGTCTCCTTTCCTCTGCCTTCAGCTTAATTAGTAGGGTAGCTGCCAGTATAGTGTCAGTGGCGACAGTTCTGTAGGCAGAGGTGACTCTGATAGCCATTTTTCTGTTTATGGACTCAAGAAGACCCTCGTAATGTTTATATTTTAGTGCTGGAAGCCATATTGGCGCCGCATAAAGAATAGGACCCCTGCTAGGACTTTTTAGATCGAGGACTTCCGATGTTTGGCATGACCCTAGAGAGCGCCATTAAGGTCTTGCTAGCTTTGTCACATGTTTCTTAACGTGGGTGGTCATTCTGAGGTATCTATCGAGGTATACACTCAAATATTTTATTTCGGGTTTGCTAGTTACTGTGGTCCCTTCAAACTCAATCGACGGCGACCGGAGTCTCCTCGGTCCTGCCAACATAATCAATTTAGCTTTGCTAGTGGCTAATTCTAAGTCGTGCTCTATTAGCCAGCTCTTGGTCTTGGACATAGCAGATTTTGCTCTTTCCTCTAAAAGAACAGAAGTTTTGGCAGTGATGATAATCGCCAGGTCGAACTTATCGTAATACAGTAACTGTTCTTATTTTATTTATTTGCGGTTGCACAAATAAATTCTGTATTACAGTGTGTGTTTTGTTTATGTCAAACCGTACGCTGAATGCAACAAGTGAGCAAATCTCCTGAAGATTAGGGTTTACCTGAGGCGAACACGACGAGACCTTGGGAACGGTTTTCGAAGTGAATCCTCCAACTGGGGGGGAGGGGGAATTCCCTGGCGCCCTGGTTTATTTTATTAGTACCCCTCCCTCCTTCACTGCGCTAGTTACGGGAAACAGTTGTGGGAAGCAACGCTTACTTGTCTCTGGTATCTTCGACTGTTCAGGAGTATTTGTATTTACAATTTTTGGGTGTACAGTATGTTTTGACAAACACATAGTTACACTAAACTTCACGAGGGGTACAGATTGGAACGACCATGATTAGCGTTAGCTAATCTAATATCAACTGGCCATGGCACCGCTTGCTTGTCTTGTGACGCTTATCTTCAATCTCATACATTAGTTGAGCCCCCAATAAATTAAATGAAATATGAAGTGATAAACATAAAATTATTAACAACTTCAAAGAATTGTTTTAATTATTTCGGTAAGACTTAAATAA
Source organism: Dorcus hopei (assembly GCA_033060865.1). Lineage (NCBI taxonomy): Eukaryota > Metazoa > Arthropoda > Insecta > Coleoptera > Lucanidae > Dorcus > Dorcus hopei. Next base: position 42,190,470 of record CM065423.1, on the reverse strand, counting down.
ACGTTAAAATAATTTTAATGACTCAAAATTATTTCTGAATTGTTACAAATTATAAATATTTGACCTTGCAGTTTTGTATTAAAACTTTGTAATGTTTTCAGTGGCATTCTTATGTCAATCAATATCAAAATATAACATAATCTGATAAACTCAAGTGAATTTTCCCTGTAATCACCAAAAGTTAATGGATTATGAATAAATCGCGCATCGATTTTCACCGACTTCAAAGCGATTTTAACTGATACTTGATATAATAAGCACCGTGTTTAATCGCTGATGCAATATTTATATTTCTGTTCGCTTCCACCGATAAAAACAGGAGAGCCCCGAACTCTTATTTAACACATTTAATGATTATGAAGCGACCCGAAATCCGCGCAACCCGATGTATATTTAAATCCGAGCAGAATTTGCATCGCCATTTAAAGTACATCTTGATAATGTCGCAGTGCTTCGGGGTTCTCCCAGTTTGCGGCGTGGCCGAGGATTCCCCCAAAGACTTGAAGTTTTCATGGAAGGCCAAAAGGGTTCATTACGCGATCCTGTTGAACTGCGCCACCAGTTTTTTGGTCTTCATGAGTTTGTTTAGGATTTGGTACAGCGGAATCGATCTGCATAAGACAAGTAAGTATACAGGAAAGTAATTTTGGTTTACCTACGTTTTTTAATTTTTTCAGCTAACTGTGTATTTTTCCTCAACGGCCTTTTAGTAAGCACGTTATTCCTTCGTTTATCTCAAAGGTGGCCGAGATTCATGTCCTTTTGGAACGGCGTCGATTATAATTTGGGTTGCGCAAGGGAATTGTCTTGGAAATTCCTTGCGATTACAACTTCAATATTAGGCATCGCATTCGGTAGGTAAACAATGAAAGAAATTGTGCCGGTTGATTTTTTTTTGTTTCAGTCGAGCATTTGTTGTTCATCGCAAATTCTTACACGAATGCGAATGTTATCGTGGAGAATGGTTCATCACAGGATATATGGTATCACATTTTCACGCACGACGACCCATTCATTTTCGAATACATTCCCTACTCCTTGTATTTAGGAATTTTTGTTAAGGTAAATGAAAATGCTAGTCGTGAGCGTGCCTTTTACATCGAAGTCTCCTGCAGGTGATTAATTTCGTAAATACGTTCTATTGGAATTTCTCCGACGTTTTCATAATGCTGATGAGTTTGGCTCTCGCTACAAAATTCAAACAGGTCACGAGCAGAATTAAAAACGCAAATTACTTTAAAGTAAGTGCCTCACTTCTAGTGTTGTACCTGTAACAGAAAGATTTTTTAAAAATTTTTATATTAAGATTGGCTGCAGTGATTTTTGGAAACACGTTCGCCTAGATTACGATAAACTATGCAAACTGTGTTGTCGATTGGATGATGAAATTTCGAATATAATTTTGGTTTCGTTTACGAACAACTTGTATTTTATTTTGATGCAATTCTACGGCAGTTTGACGTAAGTAAACCAAATCATATTTATTACAAAAAAAATAGTTTTAATAAACGTTAACAATTTAAAGCGCAATTAGTTATAGTTATAACTATAGAGCGGTAGAATTATATTTTCCAAGGTTATCGGTTACCGGAAATGCTTGCAAAGTGCAATGTATCGAGTCGGCCAGCGTCAACGTAAAAATTAGTCGTTAATTACGGATCCGTTTACAAAGCGTATTAAATTGAACAGAACACTTAAACACTTAAGAAAAAGAAAAGAAAGGTTATATCCGACCTTCGATTGTCCAAGGAGCAAACGTCAAAATATCGTCCGTCGAGGTTACACGTAACAGGAGCGCCGCGTCATTCCAAATGACAGTTTTGTACAGGTGCTGTCCTCTAGCGGCGGGATTGACGAGCGTTCGGGTAACCAACATCAAGATGGCGGGCCAAAGTCTGTTTACAACGGCGCCATAAAGATCCGTCCACAGCGGTGATTCTGAGGGGAATCGTCAGGTCGCCTCCGGTTACCAAAACTCCGGTAAAGCGTCCGGATTGAGGGAGGGGTGGACAGAAGACGAAATAAAAAAAAAACCTAAATAAAAGCGGAAAACACGGATTACGAACCGACCGACGGTGACGCACGACGTAAATCCGACGGACAAGCTTGGAGAGGCCTAGGACTCGCAGCAAACGGTTACCAACCGTACATTACATCCGTTTACTTTTTCACTCCAAAACAAACACCGTTTAATAAAAATTTACACAGAAGCGAGAATAAAGGCGGTGACACAATGCATTTACGTAAAACATAAGACGTCAATTAGCAATGACACAAGATCTTATGTCTAGCCAATCAGCAGTTAGTTTAAATGACAGAATTTGGTGTTTTTTTACCGGTAGAGTTGCTTTGCTCTCTGATTGGCCCAACGTAAGGCATACCGCATAAAAATCCAACGATATGGAAATTCGAACCTTCTTATGTTATGCCTTACAGAGCCATTGAGTTACAGCGTACTTCTTTACATAGGCCGAATTACTACTGTGTGTTTCTTACAGCTTATATCTAAGATCTTGTTTTACGCAGATGCATTGTGTCACCGCCTTTACTCTCAATGCGGTCTGTTTGCCAGGCGAGCGGTCACAAGACTGAGACGGAATCTCAATCGGGTCGGCGTGCGATGCGAACTGTTCACGGGTGGGGGAGGGGTCCATTGGCCAACGATAAGACTTTAATATAACCCAGTTTCAACATGGAAAGAAAAGGGATCGTCCGGGGTTGTTTACCGTTCTAAGCGACGTTGGCGGAATAGTCCAAGTTTCAAGGGCCAAACTGCAACGCAATTACACTCTCGCCAAGATACAGAGTGACCCGAAAGCTAGAAATTATTTGCAACGAATTTTATCACCGTAACAAACACCAAATAAATTGTAAATTGACTGCTCCTGTGACTTACCTTGACCTGGGGCTTTATTCTCGAAACGAGGGAGAAGGCTCGTTTTGCGGGAGTGACGTCAAAATGACGTAGACTCTCGTAGGTATAAGACTATACAAACCTTTCGAGAAATGCGTCATTTTCGGGAGCGATCACATCCAGTTCGAGAATAACCCCCCTGGTAACAAGTCTGCGCTGTATCTTTCACCAGCTTTCCCGAGACTAGCAACAGTGAGATGGGGGTGGGTAATAAAGATGTTAATAAAAAGGGCGCCAGGTTGAACATTAAACCCAGCTGGTTTAATGTGATCTCGACAGCGTTCCCAAACCGTCTCGATCGTGCAGAAGGCCAAAAACAAAAGCAGGAGGCTTGGCTTAACTCACGCGTACGTTGAAGATGTAAACACAAACACAGTCGTAACAGTTAATTCAAATTTAATTAAACAAAATTAAAGATGATGCACAAAGGTACAATACATCAACAAAGAGAAATGTAAATACATTAATAGTCGTACAAGAATCGTTCAAAAGATTCGCAATTAGCGATCTCAAAGAAAATACGTATCAAACAGTAAATTATTACACTACAATTTGATTTATTTACAATAAGGCGGTATGCCCACAAGTTCAAGGGCGCATAAAAGGACGAAATTCGCTCTCAGTAAAAGGCATGATGAGCCGATCAAAATTCAAGATTATTGAAAAGTGGTCAACTCACAAGGTCGAGGTGAACTGTCAAACTTGTCCGATGGCATGAAGTTGATTGTCGTAGCGCCACCTGTCTGTCGCTTCCAACGCTGTTCAACCGTATCGAACCGGTTTTCGCCAAAGGATCTCGAAATACGCTTGAACTGTGTTCCACGGAGATTCGCAAAACGCTCGTATAAGCGGAAAATATAACTCGAACAAAACCAAAAGCCAAAAACCAGAACTGAAACTGAAAGCCTAAAGAGAAAGAAATACCGTTAGCGTCAAGATGGCGTCAGCCATTTCGTCTATTTTTACCTGGGTTTTAGGAGTTTCCCAAGCTTGGGAGGGAGTTTAAAATACCCCAAAACTCGTCCGGTGGTTCACTAATAAATTCCGGCAAAGCCGTAGATGAGCTGTCCTTAACTCTAAGTAACGGCTCCGATATTTTACCAAACACACACACGCGTTACCACCAAGATCGAACGAGAAGGCGCTGGATGACGCTGAGAATTCGGCGCATGCCGTAAGCATTAGCCAATGAACGAAAAGGTCAAGATCACGCGGTGCTCCACAACAAATGAAAATCCCTTCACGTGATACTGCTCATCAATCAATAATTTTTGTCCTGCGCGACTCGAAACTACGCACAAAGTGTTGCGCTGTTGCCACTTCGTCGTAGCAGTCTCTAAGTATTTACATATAACAATTTCTTGGAAGTCGGGAAATATTTTAAAATACATCGCCTTTTTATTGTGTTTTGTAAACTTATGGGCATGAGATAAAACAGGTACGGCTCTGAAATGTCCTAACAAACGCCGCAGTCTTGTTATAACTGTAGAAAATACACTCAACACGTTTCACATACAAAACACAAAGAAAAACACTGCAATTTAAATGTAATGAAATTTTGTTCTAGTCCAAGGAACACTCTAATAGAAAGCATTTATTTTTTCTTCTCCTTTGCGCTTTTGCTCCTCCGTACCATATTGGTTTCTCTTTTCGCTGCGAAAGTGAATGACGCTAGCAGAGAGGCCCTGCCTCATTTAAACTCCATCTGCTCTGAGCACTACAACGAAGAGGTAAATAAAAAAATAATAATAATAACATCGAGGTCACATTTTAATTAAAAGACGTCGTAGATGGATCGATTGGTACGCCAAATGTCAACCAATACAGTGGCTCTATCAGGAAAGAGATTGTTTTTTGTGACCAGGGGCCTAGTGTTCAGTGTAAGTCTTGTTTCTGCCTTAAAGAGAAACATTTCCTAATTTCTTTTTTTCTTTACAGATTGCAGGCACCATAGTCACGTACGAAATATTCCTGTTGCAATTTAGCATTGGCTTAAAGGTTTAGGTACAACCACAGATAAAAGAGTTTTACAGATGGACAATGTCATATACGATATGCGACGCTCTAAATTGGCTCACCAAATACGTGGTGGCGCTACCGCTACAATGACAGAGTGGAAAACCGAAACCTGTAAATATAAATAACATGTAAACAAATTCTATAACTAAGTGGTGTAACGCAAAGTTTAAAAGGAAAATTAACAGCACGTCACATTTTCGCATCTTAGCCCCAGTTTACACTTATTTCTCTGTTACTTAAAAGCGACATCTGGCGGTAAATGAGCCAATTGAGCTTTGGAATTAGCAAGTGGTTTGTGACAAATATTCAGTTTTCGAATTTTGTTAAATACTCAATAGATGTCACTACTATTTTTAGAGCGTCCGTCATTGGCTATCTGCAGAGATCTATTACCTGTGATACAACTTAATATTTTATGTATTTAATTCAAAGGAAGTAATAAATATTCTGAATAAAAGAGTAATAATTTTTATTATCAATCGCTTGTTAGTACTTAATGATAAAGCTCAGTGCAGTAGCGTGTGTAATTTGTTACTCATTTATTATAAACGTGAGTTTCACTTTGCTTACTATTGTCACCTCTGCGACGCTCTTAGTTCGCGTAGCGTAATTTCGACGTGTCTTGTTGCGATAGTAAGCAGTCGTTGTCTTCAGCTTTGGTTAATAAGCTCTCGCGTTCTGACGCATCGTCGTCAGGTCCGTTTTTCTCAACTTTGTCCTTGCCCTCATTTTCAGAACCGTCCGATTCGTCTGAATCGGAGCTGTCGGAAGAACGCCTTTCCTTCAGCTTCCTTTTCAAGGCAACCATACCTTAAACAACGAAATTTAACACCAACACATTGGGATTTTTTTTCTTTAATTAATGTGACTTACATTTCAAGGTTTGCACGATCATGTTGCGATTCTTCGGTTTCCTCAACAGAATCATCCTGCAACACGGATGGCAAAAGTTAAAAAAAAAACATAGCAAGAAGATTTTTTTTATTACTTGGCCTCGCGCTCCTTTATTTCTTGCCTGATAATCTTCATGTTATAAGCGACGTCGTCTCTAGGTTGAAAGAGGGCGCATTCGACCACTAGACCGGGGCACGAGGTCTTCGGAGTGTCCTCGTTGTGGTAGATGCGATGGACGAAGAATTTAAATAAGGGCTGCAATGCGTAAAGTACAGTTTGCCAATGCGTGATGGGGAGAGGGGAGGGGGCAAATCGCTCGTACTTACATTATTCATAAGTTCAGTTATTAGCCACAACCAAATAAAGCAATTCAACATTACGACCGCCAAAGACTTAGATTCCCAGACAAAACTGTACACAAGTGGATATAAGAAGAGCAACGGGATAATAATCAGATGAGTGAGAACGCTGAAATGAAAACGCACTTATGTGAACGCTATTTATTTTAGACGAAGCTTAAAATAATCTTGTTAAAGGTTATTCGGAGGGGTCAGTTAACTTGGCCCCCCCCAGTAACGTTTTTCAAAGTTTTTTTTGCACCAAATGATTGCACCCTTAATGCACCCTTATGCACCACCGAAATAAATTTTTGCACCCCTTCAGGAGAGAAACTGCAGGCAAATTTCACTGGGAGGGCCAGTTTGCCCCCCAGTGAAAATTTTCAAAGTTTTTCTGGTGCACCGTGTTGCACCCCTAATGCACCCTTATGCACCACCTTTTTTAACTTTTGCACCGCTCAAATAGCTGAGAAAAAAAATAAAATGCAAAATTAGCTAGCCCCCCCCAGTGAGAATTTTCGAAGTTTCTTTGGTGCACCGTGTTGCACCCTTATGCACCACCTTTTTTAGCTTTTGCACCGCTCAAATAGCTGAGAAAAAAAATAAAATGCAAAAGTAGCTAGCCCCCCCCAGTGAAAATTTTCGAAGTTTCTTTGGTGCACCTTAGTGCAGCCCTTGTGCACCCTTATGCACCACCTTTTTATTGCACCGCTCAAATAGCTGAGAAAAAAAAATAAAATAGAAAATTAGCTTGCCCCCAGTGAGAATTTTGTTTGCACTTATTGCACCTAATGCACCCTTCTGCACCACCTTTTTTAACTTTTGCACCGATCAAATAGCTGAAAAAAAAATAGCTGAAATAACTTTCATTTAATTTTTTTCTCAGCTATTTGAGCGGTGCAACAGTTAAAAAGGTGGTGCATAAGTGCATTAGGGTGCAATAAGGTGCACCAAAAACTTCAAAAATTCTCACTGGGGCTAGCTAATTTTCTATTTTATTTTTTTCTCAGCTATTTGAGCGGTGCAAAAGCTAAAAAGGTGGCATAAGGCATTAGGGTGCAATAAGGTGCACCAAAAAACTTCAAAAATTCTCACTGGGGACTAGCTAATTTTCTATTTTATTTTTTTCTCAGCTATTTGAGCGGTGCAAAAGCTAAAAAGGTGGTGCATAAGTGCATTAGGGATGCAATAAGGTGCACCAAAAACTTCGAAAATTCTCACTGGGGCTAGCTGACTTTCTATTTTATTTTTTTCTCAGCTATTTGAGCGGTGCAAAAGTTAAAAAGGTGGTGCATAAGTGCATTAGGTGCAACATGGTGCACCAGAAAACTTTGAAAATTTTCACTGGGGGCTACGGTAAACTTGGCCCCTCCCAGTGAAATTTGCCTGCAGTTTCTCTCCTGAAGGGGTGCAAAAATTTATTTCGGTGGTGCATAAGGGTGCATTAAGGGTGCAATCATTTGGTGCAAAAAAACTTTGAAAAACGTTACTGGGGGGGGGCAAGTTAACTGACCCTATTCGGAGTACCCCAGCATACCGAGGAGGTGCGGCTTTTTATTTAGATTTTATCGAAGAAACTTTAGGTTTGGATTCTGGACCAAAACACCAAATGGTGTAGAATGCGAACCTGCACAATTTTTGTTAATAAAGTTTTTTTGATGAAATGGCAAGTTGGGACTTCCTCGGAAGGCTGGGGCACTCTGTGCAAGTAAATTTAAAAGCAGACAGTTCATGCAAGCAGAAAATTTTAAGGCTGTAGCAAAGAGTAGTTAACTTATACAAGAGAAGGCACCTGAACGGGGAAGTGCAAATTAGAAAAGAGACAACTTTTACGCCAATTTAAATGTCCTTTCGTAAGTTATCGAGTATTTCCGGACAAAAATTATGTCTGCGACAATCTGATTGGTGAAAACTGTACGCCACACCTTGCGTCACGCCAATGCCATTCTGGGTGAGTTCGACTTGGTTACTCTTTTGACTCTATTTGCTCTTTCCACTCTAAATCCGTTCGAGTAGAACCAATGGAGTGAACATTATAAACTCTACGTCGTTCACCTCGTACAAGAGCAGAGTAAATAGAGTTAACTCTACGAACTCCTCCTGGCGAGGTGGTGCTCGCAGAGTTGTCATGCGCAAACGACATTCGCGGCAAAACTTACATAAACCTAACCTGTCTACAAGTCGTGGTCAAGGATCACGTGATCTCAGAAATGGACTAAAATTAAATTAATTCTTTGTTCAAAAATAAAAATGCATGATTAAAACAAGAATATAAATTATGTTGATCGAAGTATGCATGTATGACAGTTTATACATATTTTGCAGGTTAAATATGTCACCATCGCTACCCGTCGACTCTTTTCCGTTCGGGTAACAACCGTAACGTCACACTACTCCTTAATCACATGACTTCACTCCACGCTCTACTCTGTATCCTCTCCTGCTAGCCAAGCCGAACTTACCTTCTGTTGTTCACAGAGAGAAGCACAGTGACGTCAAGGTCAACGTAAGGTAAGCGCAGAGCGCGTTATCAGTCCGCCATAACCATAGGCGTCACTTCCAGCATCAGAAACAGAAATGGACGATTTACATAAATAATAATAAATTAAATATGTCATTAAAAAAAAAATTCAATTGAGTGTTAAGATATTTCTGCAAAACGGCAACTGTACTCTAAAAATAAAATTAAATACAAAACCCGAAAATACCACGCACAACGACGAAAACGAAATGATAAATGCAGTTTCAACGACGCCGCTGGCACCCCTTAGCCGCCTTAATGCAATGACTGTCACGTGCCGGACTCAGGTTGTTCGTTTACCTATTACGGGTGAAAATTCCGTTAAAATCCTTCTCAGTTTTTCGAGTCGTCCTGTATTGCGAAGTAACACGAAAAGTCCGTTATTCTGCCATGCGCGTTTCATTTATGCGCAAATAAACGAGAGTCTTTACTACGCAACACGGTATTGTTTGTGTCTCCCTCATTTCCTATGCGAGTCTACTGTCTTCTTCTATCAACCCACCTCTTTATATCTTGCATACGTCGAAAACGCTGCACGTCTGGCAGTCCCTCGTGGCTCGTTGCAGGGAGTGGACGTTGTGGTGCGAGTGGTTTTTGTGTTAGAAAACTCAACCGGCGGAAAACGCCTTGATTGAAGATTAACGTAAATTGGTTACCGGATTTTTAAAATCGTCACCCCTGCGTTTATAAGCATTGTTTAATGTTTGTCGAAGCCTAATCCCGGCATATTGAGATTAGGTAAATATGGCGTGTATTTGGGCGTGGTTCGGAGTGTAACGCATGTTTTCTTTTCTTTTAGGTTTTCCTTTCTGTTCTATACTTGTGGTTGTATTTTTCCTCTTCTATTTATTACGAGTATTACGATCATCTCACTTTGGCCACCCAAACCTTCGTGGTGATATTTGGGGCCAGCGTCAACCATCTTGAAGTTACCGCAAGGTCGGTTCGACAACGACGGTTACATTTACCGCCATTACTTCCCCGTTGGTCTGGACTTGGATTCACCCAACTGACGAGAGAGGTCGCTAGGAATAACGACACGCCTTCTTAGTTTCAGCGATCTCCTCCGTCGGATTCGATACTCGCTGGACATCGATGACGATAGCTACCGTGTGAGGCGCGGAATATTTTTATATGACATTGCGGTAATGCACGCTTTTAATTCATTTATAAATTAAGCAACCTTCTGTTGCCGAGGTTAGTAAATTTACGTTGACTTTGTAACGGAAAGTCTTTACCGAATTTTCGAGCTTTGATATTTGACAACCTCGTTGCGTTTTCTTTATTTTGATCTTTATTTTATAGCGGCAATTATTGTGCTGTATTGATAAATTTTATTTTATTAGTCCTGCACTTTTTCGAATTACGTACGACCCCCTCTACCTCCAAAAGAGTTAGCCGGCCGAGTTGGAGATCTTAAATTGCCCTCTAACGATTTGATGTCTTTTAGGTAGGTAGCATACCTCGTATTTCATCTACGCCAATTTAAAGGGACAACTGCTTCAAGGACATAGAAACTGCTCGGCAAAAATCAAACGTGCCGACACGGACTGCCACCTCTTGAATAACTTATCTACTCTTTGATTGTAGCCACAAATCAAAATCATTTTTATGATTTAGTTACATGTAAGTGTTAGTAGTCATTTAACGTATACCGAGTGATTTTTTAAATTTCACGTCTACTCGGCTGTGATTTTCCCAGCGCGCGTTCAATCTACGCCGTACTTCCATTACATTGATAAAAATTTTAAAACACTCTAAGGCCCGATTTTACAATCGTCGGATAAGCATTATTATTGGTATAACGTGACGTAGGTGTGACGTAGATATGGAGGATTAAAGGATATTTGGCAAACAGCTATTCCGTTCTTATTCCACGATTGTCAAACTGGGCCTAAATGTGAAATTAAAAAAAAAAATTGCTCGGTATTCTATGTAAAGCCTCAATCAAAACTAATGAAACGTTCAAAACCGAAACGCTGTAGTCAGAGAGAGAAGATACCGAGTGAGATGAAGCCTTATGGCAAACGAATGTTTCCGAAGTCCTTCGGAACCCCACAACACGTTGCGCTCTCTCTGACTCGGCACCGTTGCACTCTGACTACAGCGTTTCGGTTTTGAACGTTTCATTACTTTTGATTGAGGCTGTACATCAGAGAAAAGAAGAACGGACGGTCAATGTAAGGAAGGGCTAAACAGAGCTTCGAACGTCGTTTGTTCTTTTGCCTTCTTTTACGAAGGAACCGGTCGAAATTATCGTTTTTGCACATATATTTTTCGTTCTCGATGAAGAATTGAAAGTTGAAAGTTTTCTTGTAAACGGTTGATCGTCTTTTAATTTTTGTCCTTTCGGATGAAATGATGAAATGCTTGTCAGTTACACAATCGATCATCTTTTGTTGTGAATTTGGAAATTCAGCAGAGATTCAAACACAAAGCTGTATTTAGCCATTCCTGACAAATTCTATTTTAATCAAGCGCCGGCGCGCCATCTTACGACGACCCTATACAAATAACCTGGCGTTAGTCTGCACGGCAGGTTCCTCTACTAGTAATAAATACACTTCCTTTTTTTAACTACTTTATGTAAAATAATTAACAGCGTTTTCGATTGACTGCTCTAGACTAGAGCACTCACAGAGTTTTCTTATTTCATTTTAATCTTATGTAATAATAAGATGGAAATATTCTGACAGTGCTCTGGAGTAGTCAACTGAAAACGCTCTAGAGCAATCTTTCTCAAAGTGGGCGATAACGCCCCCTTGTGGGCGCTAGAGGCCTACAGGGGGGCGATGAAGGGCACAGAGAAAATTGGGGGCAACAAGATAAGACTCATATATGGCAGGCTATAATTTAACTAAAGTTATTAAAGTAATGATTGCGATTGTGATTTTTAAGATGTGGTAAAGTTAAAAATTTTAGAGGGCGCTAGAAAATAATTTATTCTCAAAGTGGGCGGTAGACGAAATTAGTTTGAGAACCTATGCTCTAGAGTTATAAGTGTGGAAAGTAAATAAAAGACATGGAATGTCCGTCAGATGGTGCCACTACAGGTCGAATTTTTACTTTCCACTTAACTGTCCAGGCCCCGATCTAAACTAAGCAAGCACTATAAACAGGTAGCTAATAAATGCAACAAATTAATATGAGCAAAAGCAACATAAAATAACTGAAAGAAAATACCCAGTTTCCTTTAAGATCAAAATAAAAAAATTAATAACAAGTAGGTACTTACAACAGGCATACTGCAGCCCCAAGTATTAATTTGGACACAAACTGCGACAGTACATTATCGTTCTTTAAAAATGTCGAAACACATCTGACCAATTCGATGCCGAAATGAGAGAAACTTATCACCGTCAATAAAGAGAGAGACAACTCGACTTTCCTGCAAAACAAAACAAATACGAGGATCTTCCCCCTCTGTAAACCATTGCAACGGAACAAACCTTGTAAAGTAGGTTGTTAGAATGAATAAAGTCAACCACATGTAACTAAGGGATGAAATTGAAAATCCTTTGTGCAAGCTCTCCCAGATGATCGAGTGACCGTAAAACGTGCACAAAATAACGAAGCCCACCACCAAATAGCTAGGCACGGTGCTCGTGTTAGCGGCTAACAGCTTTCTTTGATTGAATAAATCGATGTTATTTTTTAATAAAGTGGCGGTGCAGTAAACAAAGCTGCTCCCGTAGAAACCCAAATGCCAAACGCTCTGCTTCAGTCTTACCCGTATATATTCTTTAACGCGCATTTTCTTTAGCAGCAACTAGAAACAAGCTCTGAAAGCAAAGGTGCTTGTTCGGTTGAAGTGAACGTACTTACGTTGATTAATTCTTCAAAGACGAAATGCAGGATGTGCCAGAGGAAAAAAATCCATGTAGCACCATTGCTGACAGTGTTTGTGTAGTATTTACCTATATATCTATCTAAAATTTGAGGTATGCAAGTAATTTCTGTTGCTAGAAACATTTTTACAAATTGTGACATAACACCTGAAATTTTGAGGTTAGATATGTTTTGCAGGTAGGAAGTTTTAACGTTGAATGTATTACGTACCTTTTGTGTTGTAAAATTAACACGTAATTGCACTTTTTCCAAATAAAACGTGAGTAACATGGAGCGTCTTCGCACGGTGTAACGTAAGAATGTCACGTACTTAGATAAGATTAAGAGTTCATGTTAGAAATAAGAGCAGTTCTATTGTAACCTTCATGTAGCACGCAACGCTTTGTAATTTCGGCAATAAATGATTTTTAAAAATAATCTCTAGCCTCCGATCAATAAATTTGGCGCAGTCAGTAGGATTTGTTCTACGAATTTCGAAAGTGATTTTTGTGAATTCGGTGTATTTCAATACTTCAAGAACGACGAATCCGGAGATCGAGAAGCAGAAGCAAGAGGACCGAGTATTGGAGAAAATATAGGCAGGCTACGGCACTTTATTGAGCAAAGTGGGTCACTATATTCGCTATATCCAATATTCCAACGATCCGAAAAGCGAAGACAACTTGCCAACCGAGAAGGCAAAGTAAGTGCTATCTTGATATTACAATACGACTCACCCTGACTATTGAAGTCAAATAATTCATTAATTGAATTCATATCTACATCGATATCCCCCTTTCCTTGAACAGTAACAATCCTGTTATTACCTTTTAATTGGTAAAACCAAGAAACAAACTGGAGAGTCTAATTCAAGCAGTTAGAAATTTGGAAATAAACACAAACACAACAAACGCAAACATGGTAGAAATAAATTATAGTTTACTTAGAATGGAGTTAGAGTCGATTCCTACATTCGACGGAGAAATTAGCGGTATAAATTTATTTATAACAGCGGGCGATAGAATTTGTACGAAATACAGTGCGAATAGCGACGTAAAAGATTTAATATTTCAAACAATTTTAAGTAAGCTTAGAGATAGGGCTAAAGTATTAATATGTTCTCGTAATGAATTAAATACTTGGGCTTTAGTAAAAGAGGCAATTTATAGTTACTTTGGCGATAAAAGAGATTTCGCTCAGTTAGCGCAAGAATTTGGCAATACCAAAATGTTACAAAGAGAGGACCCATTGTCATTTGGCAACAGATTACAAGATTTATTATCACAATTAATGACAAAACTTTCACAGTCCGACTTAGATCACAAAATTCAACGAGCAAAAATTTATTCACAGACAGCATTAGAAGTTTATTTATTGAATCTTCCAGATGTTATTAAAGTTCATGTCAAACCTTTACAACCAGAAACCTTAGAAGAAGCTATGGGTTATGTCCAAGATGCGGTGAATTTTAAGATCAGATCAAATGCCATAAAAGGAATTAAAACGTTTAATCCTCCCCAAGATCAAAAGAAACATTTTCAAACTGTCAAATACATTCCCCAAAATTATCAACCAAATTATTTTCCCTTGCAAAACTATCAATATCCTATCCAAAGTCAATCATTCATGCCAAAATGAATACTCCAACACCATATCAAAATAATACTTTCCCTAGAGGACCCATATCAAATTTCCCTAAGCCAATTCAAAGCCAACAAAGAAGTTTTACAAATAAGCAAGTATTTGGTTCACAAAGAAATGTGTGGCAACCAGGACAAAATAAAGCGATGCCAAAACCGACTCCGATGTCTGGAATATCTACAGCAGTCGCGAAACCCAGTAATTTTAGACAAGACAATTTCTTCAAGAGAACAGCTCATCCGAATGTGATCGTGGAAGAACTACATAACAATGAAATTCAGGAAAATCTACAACCAATTTATAACGAAGAAAATGGTTTGTGGTACGCTCCGATGCATGTGCCAAATATGCCGGAACAAATGTATGAAAACGAGAAGAATGTCGAGGAGTTTCAAACCGACGAGGAGGAAGAAAATTTTACTATACCTGCCTCACCGGAGAACTCAATCGATTAGCGCTGAATGAATTACCATACATTAAAATTAAGAATCCACCCCTACAGTTACTTATTGATACCGGAAGTACTATATCTATGATAGATCCCGAAATTGTACAAACGTATTATCCTAATAGCATTCATAATGATAATTTGGAAATTAGAACGGCTAAAGGTAACATTCCAATTGATAAATTTGCGTTAATTCCTTGTTTTGCTGAATTACAGTCTATTGGATATTTAAAAATGATTATGTTCAAGTTTCATAATTTCTATAATGGAATAATAGGGTTAGAAGATTTAAAATCCATGCAATTTAATATAGATTTGGCTAAAGGTGTATTATTCAGAGAAAATTATGAAATACCAATAAATTATAAAAGGTAAATAATATCAAAATGCCAGGTAAATCGAAAATGTTAAAAGAGTATTTGTAAATTATGTGGAAGGCGATGTAGTTATTAATTCCGTGTCTCATAATAAAATTTTTATTCCTAATATTATTACAACAGTAACAAAAGGCGAAGCATTAATAGAAATACAAAATTGGTCAGATAAAGAAAAATCATTTAATATCGAAACTCTGTCAGCCATCCCTTTAGAAAATTATCATATATATCAATACCGAGTAAACGATACAGACGCAATAGATAAATTGAATGGAATGCTTAGAATCAATCACTTAAATACAGAAGAGAAATCAAAAATTTTGAAATTGTGTAAACATTACGTAGACTTATTCAAAAAACCAGAAGATAAATTAACATTTAATAGCGATGTAAAACACCAAATTAAAACAAAGGATAATGAACCTATTTTTCAAAGAGCTAGGCGTTTTCCTCATTCCGTTAAACAACAAATAAAAGAGCATATTGATAAATTATTAGAGGATGAAATAATTAGACCAAGTCAAAGTCCTTGGGGCTCTCCTGTAAATTTAGTTGAAAAGAAATTAGATGCTAGTGGTAAAAGGAAAACTCGATTAGTCATTGATTATAGGGCAATAAATGAAAAGACAATTGACGACCGATATCCAATCCCAAATATAGAAGATATACTAGATAAACTAGGTAGATGTCAATATTTTACTACCCTCGATTTAGCCTCCGGCTATCACCAAATTCAAATGCACCCCGAGTCAATTCCTAAAACAGCTTTTAATACGGAATTTGGGCATCACGAATTTCTTCGAATGCCATTCGGTTTAAAAATAGTCCTGCTACGTTTCAACGTGTAATGGACGACATATTAAGAGATATATTGCATAAATTCTGTCTGGTATATTTAGACGACATAATTATATTTTCACCATCATTAGACGAACACATAAAACATCTAAAAGCAGTTTTCGATAGATTAAGAAATGCGAATTTAAAATTACAGTTAGATAAATGTGAATTTCTGCGTAAAGAAACAGAATATTTAGGTCACGTTATTACACCCACCGGTATAAAACCAAATCCAAAAAGATTCAAGCAATTATAAATTTTCCTATTCCAACTACACAAAGAGAAATTAAATCGTTTTTAGGCTTGTTAGGCTATTATAGAAAATTTATCAATAATTTTGCCAAAATTACTAAACCTCTTACAAAATGTTTACGGAAAGGTGAAACCGTGAAACATACACCAGAATTTATAGATGCTTTTGAAAATTGTAAAATTTTGTTATGCAATGATCCTGTATTAAAATATCCAGATTTTTCTAAACAATTCGAATTAACTACCGATGCATCGAATTTCGCTATAGGCGCAATATTATCCCAAGAAAGCCATCCTATAGCATATGCTTCTAGAACTTTAAACCCGGCCGAAACAAATTATTCGACCATAGAAAAAGAAATGCTTGCAATAGTTTGGGCATGCAAACATTTTCGTCCTTATTTATATGGTACAAAATTTATTATTAAAACCGATCATAAACCATTACAATGGTTATTTTCGATCAAGGATCCAAATTCTCGTTTAACTAGATGGCGGTTAAAATTAAGTGAATACGATTACGAAATTCAGTACAAAAAAGGAAAAACTAACGAAGCTGATCCTTTATCAAGAATAAAAATGACTGAAAATTATGTTAATACAATTAATGCAAACGACGCGGAATCACTAATAGTTAATAATGATGATCAATCTGTTGAATCCGACGTGGAGGAATTAGATGAAATTATAAATTCGTTGACCCAAGCAGAAAATTCAAATCAAATAAATCAAGAAACTAGTACAAGTAATACTATTCATTCAGTTAACGGAGATACAGAAATTTCAATACCTTATTCGGAGAAAATTCTAAATTTAGCTGATCATCAAATCATTCTAGATGCAACGCGAAATTTGACAACACCGATTGTAACGCGATCAAAAATATTTGGCAAAACGCGAATATGTGTAACATTACCACTAACAGCAGAGTGGGAAAATATTGTTAAAACTTTAAAGGAATGTCTAACAACTGAGAAGAAAAACGTAATTTACTTTAAACACAAGAATATCGAGCGAGAGATTATTCAAATGTTACAGGAATCGTTTGTTAATCTAAAAATAGAAATAGTAAATAAAATCGTACAAGATGTAGAAAACGATGAAGATCAGTTAGAAAAAATTAAATATTATCATGAAGGTAAAACATCACACAGAGGCATAAATGAAGTTTACCAATCATTAAAACGAAATTATTATTGGCCAAACTTAGAAAGAGCTGTTACTACCTACATAAATAATTGTGAAATCTGTCAGTTAGCAAAATATGACAGAATGCCCCAAAAGCAACCAATCTCACATACTTATACCCCAAAAGACCTTTTGAGCAATTACATATTGATTTATTGTTCATGAATAACCGAATAATTCTAACTATAGTGGATCATTTTTCTAAATATGGTCAAGCATATTTAATAACTGATAAAAATGCAACCACTATTATAAACGGAATAATTAAGTTTAGTAGTCATCATGGCTTATGTCAAACATTTATCGCAGATTCAGGAAAAGAATTTGATAACGTCTTATTAAAAGAATTTTGCAAACTGCACAAAATTAAACTACATTTAACGTCTGTCGGAAATTCTAAATCCAATGGAATAGTAGAGCGTTTTCACAATACTTTAACAGAATCAATAAGATGTAGATTACTAGATAATCAAAATACGCTAGAAAACCAATTAGTGAACGCTGTGTTAGCATATAATAACAGTCTTCACTCTAGTACTAAATTCACCCTATTGAAGTTATTAATGGTCACAGTGAATCTAATTTACCTTTCGATATGAACGAAGAAAAGTTAACGCAACAATTTATTAAAGACAGAGCCGAAGAAATAAAAATTATAAATAATCAAATTTTTAATAAATTAGAAAATACGAAAGAACGAACCTGTAATAAAATAAATGCTGATAGAAAAGAAATAGAAAATGTGGAAGTAGGTCAACAAATTTACGTCAAAAAGAAATTTCGAAACAAATTAAAACCTAAATTTAGTAAAGAACAAGTGAAAGAAATTGCTGATAAAACAATTCGGACACAAAAGAATACTAAACTGTCTAAAGATGTAATTAAAAGAAACGCAAATTCACAAAAGATTCTTTGTTACAGGATGAAATTAATTCGGATCATTCTGATGGCAATAGCGATCAAGCTAATGACCGGCCAACTACAAGTAAAACAAATTGAAAATTATATATTACCTTACAATTTAGGACAAAGTAGAATAGTACAAGGTTATCACTATTTCGTTTACAAGATTGAAGCGCATAAATTATTTCACCATGTAGATCAGTTGAAACAGCAAATTAAATTAATAAATGCAACTTATATGAAGAGAATAAATCCGCATGATAAAACGGAATATGAACACATAGATAGAATTAAAGTACCGATAAATATTCCAAACCAAAAAGAGGATCAATCGATTTCCAGTTTAATTGAGCAAACAACAAGTAACATTTATCAAACCGAATTAAAACTCCAAAATCTATTCCCGGAATATATAAGAAGCAAACGATCACCATTTGACATTGTCGGCTACGTAGGGAAACAATTATTTGGATTAATGGACAACGAAGAGAAACAACGAATTGACAAAGCTTTGGAAATCATCTGTAAAAATCAAGATAATCTGCACAAACAGCAAGAGTGGAGCCTATCAATACTAAAATCGATATCCGCTAAAATGTCCAGCACCTTTACAGAATTGAAAGATAATCAATTGAAATTAAATGTTAGAATCGATAATTTATCAAGGAAAATAGAAAAGCTTGAATTTTATCAAATGATACAAAATTATAACGAACAAATTATTCAGCATAATAACATGATATTTAATATATTAACGAAAATAGAAGATGCAATTGTATTCTCGAGCATAGGGAAACTGCACCCGACAGCTATATCAATAAGCGATGTGAAGGAGATGATTTACCAATTAAAATCCTTATACAATCCTTATCAACTGTTGACGTTTAAAAATACCTTCAACTATTATCATTATTTTACTATCCAGAATTATATAGACGACAAGGAAGTAATGTTTAAAATATCAGTGCCCATATTATTTACACCTACATATGAGTTTTACCAAATTCATTCTATCCCATACAAAAATTATATAATTCCACTTGCAAAGTCGTATTTGTTAGTGTCAGATAGTACGTATGCCTTAAGAACGAGCACTTGTCCAAAATTGGAAAATATTTATATTTGTGAAAGCGAACCAGTACCGAAAGATGAAAATTGTGTACTAAATTTAATGAAGAATGTCGACAGCAATTGCGAGAAAATCCACGTCCACCTGGAAGATACGCTAGTGCAACAAATTGGACCAGGAGACCTATTAGTTTATACGCCGAGTGTTATTAGTGCGCCATATAAGTGTAGTGAAACCGGAATTTTAGAAATTAGGGACAATGCGTTAATTAGATTAAAAGTTAATTGCGATATTCAAATTAACAGAGAAAAATTTAATTATGAAGAAATGTTGCTCAAAGGAGAAGTATTTCATTTGCCTAAATTATACTTAAATGTAACTAATGCGGAAGAACCGAAACCTATTAAATTAAAGAAAATTAATTTAAGAGATTATGATAGCATCCAAAAAGAAGTAGAAAATGCTAAAGTTCCACAATTGCATAAGATTCACGAAAATCATCCTTATGGAAATTCAATTGCAATTATTGTTATCATAATCGCTTTGCTCTTTGTTATTATAATTAAAAAAAAATGTAATTGTAATTTTAAAAAGGTTAACGAAAGAGTAAATTTGGAAAATGCAACGAATGCTCTTTCCGATGACCGTCAAGATCCATTCTAGGCGTGGAGGAGTAACATGGAGCGTCTTCGCACGGTGTAACGTAAGAATGTCACGTACTTAGATAAGATTAAGAGTTCATGTTAGAAATAAGAGCAGTTCTATTGTAACCTTCATGTAGCACGCAACGCTTTGTAATTTCGGCAATAAATGATTTTTAAAAATAATCTCTAGCCTCCGATCAATAAATTTCGTGCACGAGATACAAGAACTAAACTAAATAGTTTTGTAAAGTATGAAACGTCATTTTAAATTATTTTTGATTCGACAGTGCTGCCATCTTAATCGCATTCGTTTCGTTTCAAAAAAAATTAAATGTTTACAACAAATTATTAATTAATAAATAGATGTTAATGTAAACGAAACAACAAATTTGTTTTATTTGTTTTAAATGAACGTTTTTATTAACGATAAATTAGGCAACTTCACTAGCACTTCCGACGTAAAGTTTACGGTGTACCGTTTACATT
The DNA here is from genome assembly GCA_033060865.1 of Dorcus hopei. NCBI lineage: Eukaryota > Metazoa > Arthropoda > Insecta > Coleoptera > Lucanidae > Dorcus > Dorcus hopei. Next base: position 42,170,108 of record CM065423.1, on the reverse strand, counting down.
CAAATTTAAAATCATTTTTTAATATCAAGTCATTCTTGTAAGAAAAGTTACTTGTTAATAATAAATAGTTTTTGACACATACATACATCTTCTTAAATTATTAAAATTATAAAAATTACTTCTACACAAGTGCTACAACGGCGAAGTTCGTGGTGACATCTATTGCGTTTGTGTGAAAAATTAACTTCCGCCAGTAACACTGCTTGCGGTATACGAGGGATATACCAAAAATGTAAACGAATAAAATAAGGCAAAAGAAATTCATCGAATTGAAACGTTTTTAAGATGTAATAAATCCCTAGTAATACCAAAAATGGCGTTGAAATAAAAGAAGATGATGAAAGAGAAATCTGTTTTTGTCAGCCTATTCATAACAAGAGGTTTGTTCCACTCATCAGTTAGAACTGTTCTAGAAAGGTTCGAACTGCTATATGCGTTCCACTGAGACAAAATAGTTCTAGGACTGTAAAGTAACGCGTTTCACCGTAGCAGTAGAACTAGTTCTGAACTGGTTCGAACGATTCCAACACTTTTGTCGGAACCAGGGGTGCGTTTAGAATAAACGCCCGACAAAGTGTGTTTACCCTGGCAGGACGATTGCCCGGACAACAGGCTATTATGAACGCTTTGAAACGAGCTGTCAAAACGCTCAAATAGTGAAGATTGAAATACTGAAAGCGTCCTGAAACCAGAACAATGGATTACATTGTTAGTATTATATGTATAGTATTAGTATTAGTGTTAGTATTATAGGTAAAAAGTTGTTTACCGGACGAAATGGTGCGTTTATTATGAACGGAACAACTTATTACCTTGAGGTTATTATGAACGCGAGGGGTAAAAAGTTGCACGCCCGACGTTTATTCTGAACGCATCCCAGTAGTTCGAACTTCGAACTGTCAAATTTTATAATAGGTTAAGTTGAAACCACAGGTTGAAACCACAGAATATCTAACAATCAGAATACAAACTCTTGTGGTGGGGGTAGGTCACGCAAATCGTAAAATCGCCATTAATTGCCTTAACTGAATGTTATTCTGCGATGTAAAACATAACTTACCGATGAAAAGTGATTCCTATTTTGCGGGCGTTATGCAACGTAAACAACAAGTAGGTTATAACTGACCAACACAAGGTGGTTTATAAAATTCCGCTTCCGTCGCGTATTTCACCTATCTCCCACTGCATTACATTCCCTCCTCTCTCTTTTACCTCGTTGGCTAGTTGAAAAAGAGCGGAGCGGCACAAAAGAATTACATGTAAAAAAATGCCAAAGTTAACTATAGATGAAAATCATTCTGAAACAAATAGTATTTGTGGTAGGGGGTTGTATTGCTGTGGTAATGCATTCCAAACAAAATCCAAGACTTTCTTGTCTCTTGTAGTGTAACACGGACATTTTAAGAGGCGGCTTTGAATACTTCTTACAAAACAAAGAAAGAAACAAATTCACGTAAGTAAGTTTGGGGTTATTCTTCTTCATCTTTATCTGTCAGAAACGCAGAATGTTTTGTCCTCTTCTATTTGAAAATGCAGTGAACATGATTCAGTTTGGCGTTAACAGATGGCGCTAATGCGGTACTGTGAAGGTATAAAATTTGATTTTTCATTATTTTTGTAACTCTTCGTTTCTTAAATTTTTCTCTAATAAAAATATTTCAATTTTGCATCTTTATAATTTTGTTATTTGTTACAATTTAGTCATCTAATTTATCTACAGCGTCTATCCAAAAGTATTTAGATATGGTGGATTAAATCGTCTTATTTTGAGCCCAGGAATTTGTGATCAAGACACCTCCACGTATTTTAGAGACGGAGATGACAAATACGAAAACTATTCGAAAAGTCTTAATTATTTTTGTATTACATGCTTCTGTTTGTGAACATTGTTTTTGTTTTTATTATTTTCATAAATTAAAAAAAAATTAATTAGGTACTCTCAATTTGTTTTTAATTATTAACCTCGTTTAAGCTTGAACTTTAAACTTGAAAGAGGTAACAAATGAAAGCAGATAATTAGTAATTACAGTTAACAATTAAAAACATGAAAAAAGATTTATTTATTTACTTTTTCTTTGTAGCATTAAAGTGCATGGTTTTGTAATTATAAAAGTGTTTGCGTTACACTAAGGCCACGTTCCGATTCCACTTAATGTTCACAACGATCAAATTGATCACGTTCCTGTTCCACATAACGCTCGTAATGATGCGAGCGTAGGTTGGACGCACCCTGTGTGAGACTAGATTAGAGATGGGTGGAATCATGGAATGCACCCGGTGCATGCCAATTTGCTTGTATTCATATAGGAAATAAAAAATGCTTCAAAATAATACCAAATGTAACGTATTTTGCGCGGATTATTGCTATAGACACCATGCACATGCGAGGACAGCGCCACCAATACCGCAAGGGCAATATCATGGCATGGCCATATTGTGCATTAAGTGTATGTTAAGGCAGGTCCAGACGCAACGACTTGTCGCATCAGACAAAACGTATCAAGCAAAATGGACCGTGTGGACCACAAAACGTAAAGGCCGCTTTACAGTTCGCAATTATTTATTGCCGGCAATGAAAATTCAGCGATTTGTATTGCACGCATGCGCAGTATAGTATTTTGATATAAAATGCAAATACCGCGCATGTGTGCAATATAAATCACTGCAATTTTCATTGCCGGCAATAAATAATTGTGAACTGTAAAGCGGCCTTTAGACAAGACGTACGTTTTGCGGTCCACACGTTCCATTTTGCCTGATACGTTTTGTCTGATGCGACAAGTCGTTGCGTCTGGACCGGCCTTTAGTGTCGTGAAAACACGGTCAAATATTAGGCCTGTTCCTACAGCAGTCCCTGATTGATTCGAAACCGTCAGAAGCATGCGCCGATCAAAGTTTCACATTTAAGGCAGTTCTTGAAAGCAGTGATTAATTCGATGGACGAATATATTTGACAGTTTCAAACTAGTCCAGAACGTTGCAGCAACAGACCTATTTTGTACCTACTACAATCGCAAATTGTCATAAGAGTGATTTATTCCCATGCAATGAGTTTGGTTAATCTCAAGAAATGTTTTCATAATTCACAAATCACCGCCAGACGGCGCTAAACGCAGAGATGTACATGGCGCATGGCGCTTACATATTTGTGTGGTCCTATCGTAAGGTTGAGTTCGAAAGCTCGAAAGCAAGGTTAGGAAAATTAGAGGTGGGTCGTTCACGAACGACTCCTCGTACGGAATCGATTCACCTATTTTGTTCCAATTCGTTTCTAAAGGAATCGTATCGCAGTTACCTTGTTGGGGTTCTCAAGAATGGTAGGATTGGGTAGGACTAGGAACTAGAATCGAGAATACTTCATTCTCAACATGTTATTAAGACACGTTGTTGCACAATCTCCAGGACTAAGCGATTAATAATTTATTCCAGCATGTTAGAAAAATCACAAAAATACAAATTGTTAACGACAACACACTTTTGTCGCTCTTGTTTGTAAACGAAATGACAGCCAGCACACGTTGCCCTTTCTGACGCTACATCTGTCAAACTGTCAATTAAAGAGAATAGGTCGTTCAGCCGCTCACAGCTGCTGTAGCTTAGCAAAAAGCAATTGCTGCCTCAGCGCTGTTCAGGCTGAACGCGCCCATATCACTTGCGGTCAGTAAACGACGAAATTAATATTCATTTGTTTCCTTTGTTTTGTCACCTTTCCTCCCAAACGAATCGATTCTTTTATTTTTAGAATTTTTTAATAATTCCATTGTACAGTGTCTTTCAAAAAGTGCGCTACAAGACAGCACAGAGTTTCGGAACGCACTGAAATAATCACTCAGAACCAAATGAAATAATCGAGAAATGAGAACCAATTTAATGTTTTCCTGTTCATATTATTTTGGCGGACACTTTAATCCAACCAGTATTTCGTAATGTAGTGTGTATAAAGAGTGGTTCACAATAAATTGTGATATTTTTATTTTTGAGATAGATAGCTATAACTTTTAATTGTGAACAACTTATTCTTATGACATTTTGCTGGATCTTGTAAAATAAGGGTACTTTACTCTTAGGCCGTTTTCATTTCTCGGTATCCACGCTGAATACCGTTCAAGATAAATTTCATCTGACTTTTCCGATTTGACTTTAAGGGATGCAGAAGCGTTCTGCGTCAATAAATTTTTATAAAAACCGATAACCCATTTGTAGCACACTTTTTGAAAGACAGTGTACACATGTCGCTTTCTTTGCTTTCTCAATGTTCTTTTTCATTTTTTTTTTTTTAAATAATTTTTGCGGATGAAAATGTCTCTAAAGAGTTGTCTTATTTCAGGGTATCGTTCCTGGTAGAGATTGCAAAGCTGCGTTTATATTTTCATCTACTTCTATGAAGCATTTTAATATTTCGTACTTCTCATAATTTTCGTACACTTTGCACTGATTTTCAGGAAAATAATTTAAGAAATCACAATCGCTTTAAAAAATGCTTTGAACTTTGACAGTAATCTACTGTGACAATGCAAGAGAAAGTCAATTGTTTCAACAATAATAATAATAAGTCATAGCCTACTGAAGTATTGCAAAAATCTTGAAAAGCTTACATCTCGCAAATGTTTTGATTAATATGTCAAGTATATTATATTTTTGTAAAGGCAATTTTATGCTCTTTTCAAAAATGCAAAAATATATAGGGTGTTCCATATAAAAATTCGGAAGTTGCACTTATATCTCGAAAACTATGAGCTTCAGATAATTGTAATTAAGAGCAATGAATTCTACGCCGAAAAGTGCCTTAATAAAGTTTTTACAGAAATCAGAAATTTTCATAAACAAAAGAGCTACGATGGTTTATAGAAATTGCAGAATCTTGAAAAACACCTTGTAGCTCCGAAACGGTGCGAGATATCAAAATGCGGTCTTCACCATTGAGTTTCTAATAAAAATCGAGCTCCAGGCACCGAGGTCAGTTTTTATCTAAATCCTCTAGAAATAGGTGTTTCCCATTAAAAGTGTCAAATTCTGTCATTTCGTTTTCTTTGCTTTCTCATCGTAGCTACTTTTAATTTATTGAAAATATTTACCTATTAAATTGCGTGGTAAACTCGATTGTCCTTCGGTTTGTATCTTGAATATTTATTATTTTGCTTTCCTTGTTTTCTAATTGTTTTTTTTTTTTAATTTGTTATTAATGAACTGAACTGCGTTGTAAAATCGACCTTTTTTTTGTTTGTTTTCCTTAACTTTATGTATTTTTAATGAATTTTTAACGTGTTTTCTTTTTATTAATTGATTCCTGAATGTAGTAAAACATTGAGGGACTTGCTTGACAACTCTTGAGGGATTTCTGCTTTTCGCGCGCGTTGGTGACATTGACACTTAGCGATGGGCATAATCGGATTCTACCGATTCGATTATTCAAATAATCGGATTATTATTCGAATTATTTTTAATTCGATACGATGACAGTCAAGCTGCGTAAGTGACACGCGCCTCCCGTCTCGACTCGACTCCGTTCGGGCGAACGAATACGTCAAAGACAGGGCAGGACTCGTCCAGTCGCCAGTCGCTTTGATTTTTTCATTCAGGCTGAGTGAAACTGTTACGTTCATATCAGATACTGTGGGTATATTATTTCTCGAATTACCGTTTACTTTTAATTCGAAGTACGAAACTTGATAATCGAATTATACAGGTTATATTTGAATAATCGGATGACAGGTTATTTTTAATTCGAATTATCCGTCACTACTGACAGTAGTTTGGTAGCAGTTTTACACAACTTAAAAAGTCTTGTCCTAGTTTTTTATGACAGCAATGGTATGTACAGTCGACCATGACAAGTGTAAAGTTCTTAAAGCGCCATCTAACAGAAGAGTAGCCAAACTATTAGCATTAGTTTTACGTTATAGTTACTATCGGCAACGATTGTAACCTTCAAGCCTAAATGCCTAAAGCCTTAAAACCTGAAAATGTAATATGTCGGTTTGCATTGTACTCTTTTGGATCTGGTAACCGTAGGCGTGGGTCAATGAAGACGAATTGTGCATCTGTCATATTTATAACCTAAAATTGTCATTCTTGTATTCGTTTTGGCGCTTTTAACTGATTCATGCGTCCAGTTTGGTCAGGTACTTAAAACGAATTCGGCTTTTCTAAACGTTGAACTAAACAACTGATTACAATATTTGACATTTTGCTTCCTTAAAAATGTACAAGTGGCACAGTATAAGTAATTACCCAGTAGCGACACTTAAACGTCAGTGTCAAAAAAAGACGCCATACTGTTTGATACCCTTATGCAAATATAATGTAATTTGCAAATCAGTAAGTCTTGTCTGTCTTGTCTTGCTTTGCTTTGCGCAGTACCCGCCAACTTCTGGCCGAGCTACTTAGGCTCATTTTGCCAGTCACGTAGTGTGGTAAAGCTGGGTCTCAGTCCTTGCACAGCACAAACATCCATGGCTAATGGTAGGATTCGAACCTACGCCGCCGGCTAGGCTACCGCTAAGCTATCCGGCGACCCAAAAATCAGTAAGTATCAAACAAAATAGCAATTGTGACAGTTATACGCGAGAGACATTACTGTGTAGATTCTTATAGGCCCCTAGCAAGCTAGCTGGTGGCGCCGCCTGGTGGTGGTTGCGACAAAGATTGTAGAACGCGACTTGAAACCGTCATATCCATTTATATCATTTCGAGGAAGATTTGAATGTGTTTGCCAGTATTTTCTCGATTTGTTTTAAAGTATGGAAGGTAAAGATCGTCCTCGTAACTCCAGTGACAGTACTGACGGTCAACTGACAGCAGTGTTGCCAATCCTGACACGACCGTTTTCCCTTTCCAGGAGTGCGTTCAGAATCTTTACTTCCGAGAGCGTCTTGGGCGTGTAATCGCGTCTTTCTCACTCACGATGTTTAACATATTTTGCGTCTCGCTCATTCGTTTTAAAACGACTAGTGTTTACATTGTTTCCATGACATCCCTACTTACAAGTGGGATGTGAAAAGTGCGTCCGTCGTCATGGAAATAATGTAAACAAAAGACTTTTTAAAATGGATGAGCGAGACGCAAAATACGTTAAAAATCGCGATTAAACGCCCAAGATGCTCTCGGAGCTATAGATTCTGAACGCACTCCAGGTGGTTCAAAACGATCCTATATAGTCTTGCCACATTGGCCGCTAGTGGCGCTCGTGACGCCGTTTGCTACCCGCCTATACTGTGCAAGTGGCGTCAGTGTTGCCAACTCGTGGGAGAAAAAAATCGAAAATTTGCATAAAGGACTAATTAAAATTTCTTAACACGTTTTTATCGACTAATTAAAATTTCTTAACACGTTTTTACATAATAATATGTATGTACAGTACAGGATGGATCAATTTCGACGTCTCTTATGGACATCTCTGTAACTATAACATTTTTTTCGAAAAGGATGAAAAAGTTTTGAAGAAAAACAGGATGCGAGGTAGGACTAGGAGGACTAAGACTAAGGACTAAGAAGATCTTCAGATGAGAGCAAAAGGAAAAACAAGATCGATCTTGTAGTTTCTGTGTGCATCATAGTTTTCTTTAAGGCATTTTCTTTTCTATCAAACCCAGTCGTTTGGGAACGAGTCAGAAAAGATAAAAAGAATATATGTAGTTGAAGTAACGTGAACTCAACGAGAAAGATGTCTTCTTTGTGACGTGTTTTTCACACGACTTTTTCATCACATCAATTTTCTATCAAACACAGTCTTTGACAGAAAATTGATGTGATAGAAAACACAGTCTTTGTGAACAAGTCACAGAAGAGTGAAACAGATCAATGAAATAAGTGAAGAAGGAATTGACCGTAGATGCAATAAGAAGACTTTTCTTCTAAACCCAGCCACTGTCGACGAGAATCAGAGTAGATGGAAGAAGAAAATAAAAGTTTAAGGCAGAAGAACATAATGTGAAAGAATCGGTTCTAGTTCTTCTTGTCGTTTGTTTTTCACACGATTTTTCTACTACATCATTTTCTACTAAACCCAATCATCGTGGACAAGAACCGCAGAAGATGGAAGAAGAAAATAAGAACTGAAGAAAGAAGAAAAGATTAATCACGAACACAATGAGAAACAATCGGTTCTAATTCTTCAGTGTGACGACTTTTCTATCAAACAAGTCTTTGTGGTCAAGTCACAGAACAGTAAAAAAAGATCAATGAAATAAAAGATGAAGGAAGGTGAAAATAAAAACAGAAGGAGGAAGAAACTATTTTTCTCTACACAATTTTCTATTAACTCCAGTCATTGTGGACAAGAATCACAGTAAATGGAAGAAGAAAAGAGCGTGATCTGTCTTTCACACCATACCAATTTTCTATCAAGCCCAATCTTTGTGGGCAAGCCATAGAAGATTTGAAAAAGATCAATGAAATAAGAGAAGAAGGAATGTGGAAATAAAAGCGGAAGGAAGAAGGAAAGAAAGAATCCGTTCTAGTTCTTCTTCATCGTCGTTTTCGACTACACAATTTTCTACTAAAGCCAGTCATTGTGGACAAGAATCTCAGTAGATGAAGAAGGAAAAAGAGCTGAAGGAAGAAGAAAAGATTGACTATGAACACAATGAGAAACAATCGGTTCTAGTTCTTCTTCACGGTGACCTTTTTTCACACGACATTTCTATCACGTCGACTTTCTATCAAACCCAGTCTTTGCGGGCAAGTCACAGAAAAGTAAAGGATGGAATAAGGGATGGTCTACCTTGTACATTGTACATATTTTTTTACTGGCCAATAATTTATTTTGGGTTGAACTACGAAGCCGTAACTTGATCCCTGTGCGATGAAAAAAATCTGCAGTGTGCGCGGGCCATTACCACCAGCTTTCTTTCCATTGGCCGATTGTTCAATTGTATATGCGCGCTTAGCCTTTTTTTAAACACGGGTATATAAGTATTATTTGTGTTACAACATCGCAAAAGCGGCGCAGAAAAGTGCACGACAGTCATTATTTGCCATTGTCACCAATCACAGTCACCAGTTGCGTTTGAGGTGTGCAGAAATTAACGTGGCACTTGTTTATTTAAGTTTTTTTTTTTATAAACTTTGGTGAGTAAAAAATTATATAATTTTCAAATAAAACCACAAGCTTGTTACTTGCATTTAATTGTAAAATAAATGCACGAATTGTCATTGCAAGTTCTCTTTGCCACTGTCCGTGTATAGATTATTTGTTATTAAAAATAAGGTTAATTTAGTGGAATTAGAAAATATTAATTCAAAAATTAATGTGCTAATTCAACAAGAAATAACGAGAAAAAGTTCTTTTACTTTTGCCTTTTTCTCTGTTGCCTATTTTTGCTTGAAGTTATCAATTGTAAATTATGAAACCTTCCTTTGAAATTGCAGTATTTTTTTTATGTTTTTTATGTTGCACGTTTGCGTAAGTTAAGTGACAACTGAAAAGAAGACAAAATAAAAGAAAACATTTCCTTAATCTCCGATATTTTATCTTTCATTTTTGGTCAAAAATAACTATGTCCTCGTTTGAAAGAAGGTAACAAGTAGCTGACTTATGTAGGAGTACTTTTTTTTAAAAATATTTGAAACAATAAGTTTCATTTTCTTCCTAACATGTCACACAGTGACTGGCAGCGAGTTGGACACGTATGGGAAATATTTTTATTATGTATTGATTTCTCGGAAAAATTTATTCTTTATGAAAGTCCCTGCATCTTCCCAAACTCAAAATGCGCACACATCAAAATTTGAATACCTCTTGTCATACACCGAGGGAATCAAAATATTTGAAAGAATAAATTTTTCTGAGAAATCAATAATAAAATATTTCCTGTATGTGTCCAACTTTCTGCCAGTCACTCTCTTTTTCAGGAGAGAAAAAAAAAATTTTGCTTTTCTTTTTAGAAACTGAATATGTCAGTTCCGATTTCAAACAACTGCATGGATGATCTGCAATTAGATGAAGAACGTAAACAATCAACAAGTGAAAAACATCTTTATAATTATGGCATTTTTGGAACATATCAACAGCAGTTGATTTACACTAATGTTTTTTTTATTGGATTGTTTCACATCATAGCTCTGTATACTCTATTAACGGTTTCAATCATAGAAAATTGGGACATTGTATTATTTAGTAAGTTTCGTTCAGTTAAAGTTTTTTTTTTAAATAAAATCTAATTTGTTTTATAAATATTTTATAATTTTTTTTCTACAGATTACATAGTCGCGACTTTGGCAGGAATTGGCGTCACGGCGGCCGCACATAGGTATTACTCACATCGAACATTTAAAGCCAAACTTCCTCTGGTCATCATATTTTTGATCTTATACGCAACTGCAGGTCATGTGAGTAAGAAAACAACATCCTATTTTTTCACTAAACTTAGAAGCAAAAAATATACATACAATAGAAAGTTTCTATTTAAACATTTGAATTTGAAATTGAATGGCAACTCAATGCATATGCATGGACAACTATTATTAGTAATGGGCGATTTTTTGATGTCATAGTGATCGGAGATTCGTTATATAGTTGGTATTAAAGTAGCGTCAATACATTTCATCACTATTAAAATAATCACCAATCAAAATAATAATAGTCTATTACAATAAAAACTGATTGAATATGATATGGTTAAAATCCTTTTAAAAATTAAAGTTACTTCTTAGCTCCAATGAAAATATAAATATTCTCTAAAAATATTTGGGAGTATCGACTTCTAATTTGAACTCGCGATGTACCATCGTGATTGTATGGTCCTTGCAGCAATTGTGCATAAGGGCGCGATTTGCATGCAGGAGTATCGTTTTCCAAGCCCTTGGAAATGATACACTTTGAGGCAATAAATTATTATTTTCAGAACTCACTTTACGATTGGGTGAGAGACCACCGAGTCCATCACAAATTCAGCGAAACCGACGCCGATCCCCACAATTCAAGAAGGGGCTTCTTCTTCGCCCACGTCGGCTGGCTCATGATGAAAAAGCACCCGGAAGTTACCAGGAAGGGAAAAACGGTGGACATGAGCGACATTGCCAATGATCCCTTGGTAACATGGTATGACAGGTGGGTGAACGTACAAAAAAAAATCGTTACATAAAGTATACAAGAGACAATTTACAATTTGCATTTCGTCAACGTTACTTACAGGGTGATTCCTGAATAGACCTAACCATGGGGATCATAAAAAAATAACAAAAAGTTGAATGTCGTTTGTTCACAATTTTCGACGGCATGACAAAGACAATGGCATATTTAAATTCCTCATGAAAACGTGCCTTAATAATGTCTGACCTAAAAACGTCTAGCTTCATTGGTTTTTATAGAAAAAAATAAAATAAAATCGTGATTTCGTATCTCTTAAGATAACCGAGATTCCCATGGTTAGGCTCGAAAAACGGACACAATAATTACATATCTCTAAAACGGCATCACCCTGTACACCATTTTGATTTGATGACAACGTCGCAGTTGTTAGCAATCGAAAGAGAACTCTGCTTTTGCAGAAGAAAAAAATTATTTACGAACGCTTGCTTTAAATCTTTTCCTCGTAGCAATTTCTAGGTATTGCTATCAATGAATTTCTTTTTTAATTACAATAATCGGTGTAGCCTTGTACATGTAAATTTTATGGAAAAACAAAGCATTACATAAAAAGGCTGTGCGCGACTAAACAACGTCTACGCGTCTTTACAGAATTTAAATTAAAAAAAAAAAAATTTTGTACTTTATGAACGACAAATCTTACGAATACGAATTTGCTTTTTCTATATTTTCTGAATTTCAGACATTTCATCCCCATGAAAACGCTATTCTGTTTTATACTACCAATCATAATACCTCCATTGGTTTGGGGCGCATCGTGGTATTACTCTGTTATGGCCACGATAGTACGTTATATTGGTGTGTTGAATTTTACTTGGCTTGTTAACAGTGCTGCCCACTTATACGGATACAGACCCTACGATAAGTAAGCAAATAAAAAAATCTAATTACATGTATTACCCAATCTGATGACTAAAGCACGGATTTAGGTGCATTTTTTCTTTTTGTTGGACGTGGCTTATTTTGCCATCGGTAAAATTTTTAGAATCTAAAGTTTTTAATTTTATTTTAGGGGCATAAACCCTGCCGAAAATTTATTCGTAAGTGTCGTAAGTGGCGGAGAAGGTTGGCACAATTACCACCACACGTTCCCCTGGGACTACAGGGCGTCGGAAATTGGCAAGCTTAATCTTACCACGCATTTCTTGGATTTGTTCTCGAAGATCGGCTGGTGTTACGACATGAAATACCCCTCGGAAGATTTGATTCGCAGGGTGGTGGAAAAGAACGGTGACGGCACGCATCCTGCTTACACACACTTAGTCGTAGATGAGAATTCTTGTGAGGAAAATTTGAAAAAATCTACTTAATAATAACAACGAGATGTACTTTTCATTGTGATTTTAATTTAAGAAATACATAATATATAATTGGTTGATGTTACATATTTCGCATGTTCTTTGTAATATACACAATTATTTTTGTTCCTTGTTCATTGCTGAATTCTAAAAATATTTGTCAGTCAAACTGACACCTTTGGAACAAATACCAATGGTTACTAATCATAAATACTGAATTTATAAGTAACTTTTATGTATTGATTCTACTCTGTGAGCAACTAAAAATCAGATTAGAGTCGGCGGTGCAAAGAAAAAGTATGTCTGTTACTAACGCGGGTTAGGCTGATCTGACAGTTCATGAATGTATTAGGTTAATTAATTCAGTTAATCACAGACATACATTTTCTTTGCACCGCCTACTCTAATCTGATTTTTATTTGCTCACTTTTTATAAAAAACGAATAAATACTGAATTTATAAGTAACTTTTATGTATTGATTCTATAAAAAAACGAAGGAATGAAACTCATACTCCATAAAATGAACGGAAGAAAGTTAGGAATAAACGAGCACGAAGTGATTAGTAATGATTGGTATGAACGACAGCAGCCAATAATTGAGGATACAGGATACTTTAATAACTGCTTTCTGTTATGTCTAAAGTCTCCAAAAGAAAGTTCCGTTTGTCCGTCCAGTTGTACATTATTCGCTGCTCACCCCGATGCACAATATGTACAAAGGAAAAACCATAATTAATTAAACTTGTTACAGTTAAATTTCCCGCTAAAATGCAGCGGCGATATACCGCCTAGTAATTTCGTTTTAACATCGTTGACTATCCTGATGCCCCTTCTTTACACCACCATGGGGGAACACCTGCGTACTGTGATCGTTGAGTTCTCATAGGTCATGAAGGCGCCATGTGACTCTCAGGCCACCTGTCATTGATTGTCGTCGGTAATTCCTACGCGTCGAAGCGACCTGCTTTCACTAAAAACATAACTTGCCCGATTTTCTTAACAATGTTGCCCTTAACCCAATGCTCTCGAGGCCGAAACAGTTTAAAGTAAACTGGATCTTTAGGGCTGAAAACAGGAGGCTCTGTTTGGTTAGACTTTCTGTTTTCCATAGGTTTGAACAGAGACAACAAGGTACGGGGATGTCTGCCGTGTAATAATTCTGCAGGAGATTTGTCGAAGTTCGGGTGAGGAGTTGTTCGACTGCTTTATTTTCGTTTCCTCCTTTCCACAGAGTTTTCACCATCGCATTCTTGAAAGTCCTTACAAAGCGTTGCGCTTGACCATTCGATGCCGGATGGAAAGGGGCCGTAGTCAGGTGGGTGATTCCATTTTCTTCAGAAAATTGTTTGAACATGTTCGATGTAAATTGCTTTCCATTATCGGACACAATTGTAATCAATCGGCAAACCTTCGATGAGGAAAATTTTTTCGAGCATTTCAATAGTAGACTCCGTGGTGGTATCCTTAACACGTACAAAGTAGGGATACTTCGAAAAAGCATCGATGACAATCATCCACATGCTATTCAAGAAAGGACCGGCGAAGTCGATGTGAATCCTGTTCCACGGGTGTTCTGCTTTCGGCCAAGCTTCAAATTTTCTTGTTGGATTAGGTTGATGGTGTTGGCAGGCTTCGCATTTCTTTGTTAGTTGGTCTATTTCTTCATCAATTTTAGGCCACCAACAATGACAACGATTCGTACAATTCCCCAATGGCCTTCGTGAAGCATCGCCAACACACCTTGCCGTAAGCTTGTCGGAATAACAACACGTGAGTGTTCATCGGTGTGATAGAGGATGACCTCTTTTTCAACAGTTGTAGACCTGGTTCGGCCATTCATCCTTGATATTGCCTAAGACTTGGAATAAAATCGGATCCTTCTTTGTTGCTTCTGCTATTTTCTGTGAATTGATTTGAAAACTTTCGACTAGTTCTTTGAGCTCTTGATTCAGGCATAAACAACTTTCTTCGCTCTATTCGAACTCTAAATCAGGTCCAGACGAAAGCACTTTTTGAATTTGATGTCAAAGTTTTTAGTGTATTCCACGTTTTAAATGTGGCTATCATAAACAAATACTAATTATTTGGTTTGGTTTTTCAGAGACGCATGTTTGGTGTTTTACTTTTGTTTTTATTTTATTATTCTTACATTAGAAGAAAAATGACAAATATGAGTGCCAGAACCGTCATTAAAAATCACTCTGTATTTAACGACTTAAGTAAATCAATCTATTGTAACTAACTATTAATAAATCGTTATGTTCATCTTTAAATTTCGAATGCTAAGATCAAAAATAAAACGGAAACTATTGTTTAAATGCGATGTAAATTATTCGTTCGTTGAAAATGAAACGTCTGTATAATACATTATGTAGTCAGACGCAAATCGCTGAAATATATAAATAATAAAGCGATTAAAACGAAATTGTTTTCCCCTGAACAGTTATTTGAAGATCTTCCAAAAAGAAATCTAATTCCGTGATAACGGTTAACGCAAATTTGGTAACCTTCAGACAATTTTAAGGCGGGCGAGGTCACCTTTTTGACCTGAGCAATTGGCATTCAAAAAAGCGACCTGACGCAAAAGCGACGACCGAATGGCCTTGAATCCAATTATCATCGTTTTATCATTGATGAAATTGATATAATTCAACATAATTTCGGAAATAAGTAAACAAAATTAATTAACGTATACAGCCTGTTCAATCTTAAGCGGCACTATTACTAACTTCACCAATCACGCAGTAACGGATATGATATTACGGAAAAATATGTTTTTCAGTCCTATGTTTGTCGTGGTTTTTCATGAACATAATCCGCCTGTATGTGCGGAACATGAAGATGAAAAATATAAATTACCAACCAATTTCGTTTGCGTACGTTAACCTATTGTTTGTATTAACGATGAACACAATTACTATTAGTAGGCACATATTGAAAAAAAACCGATAGTGACTGATGAATGCAACAAGAAAACACAAATTTTCGGAACGCATGGAAATAATTAGTCAGAACCAAATGAAACAATTGAGAAATAACAATGTTTCATGTTAACTTGGCGAATATTTTAATCCTATCCGTATTTACTCTAGTAATGTGTATAAATAAAGACTGATTCGTAATGAAGGGTGATTCTTTATTTTTGAGACAGGAGGCTATAACTTTTAATTCTAAACAACATTTTCATGTATCTTTTAAACTAAGGGCACTTTACACTTAAGCCGTCTTCACTTTTCGGTGTTATAACATATATAATAGAGAAGTAAATAATTTTTTCTTAAATATTACATCACAGCCATAAAGCCTATGGTTTTCTTAATCTACGTACCGAATTTCATTAACGTAAGTCACTAAATAAAAAAGTTACAGATTTTTGAGACGCGAAAGTGCTGTTCCCATAGTGCGGTGTAGCGATCAGGCGTGCAAGGAAGGTTGCATATACACCAGGGCGCATTAGCCTAGAGGCAATTGAATTAATTCTCCGATTTTGCAATCGTCGGATAAGCATTATTCTTAGAATAACGTGACGTAGGTGTGACGTAGATATGGAGGAACATTAAAGGATATTCGGCGAACGGTTATTCCGTCCTTATTCCACCATTGTAAAACTGGGCCTAAAGAGTTTATTATTGTCTTTCGATACTTTGATGTATGTCGATGTTGTGTATACGTCGATGCTGTAACATCAAGTCGCAAATCTGCTCTTCCTCCCAACTCAATTAATAAATTAATAGCACAGATATAAATACATACTTTAAAGCTTTATAAAAATATCCAAAGTTAGCTAACTAGTAATTTAGTACGCATTTTTTTTTATTAAAGTTCATCACAGGAAGCAGTTTGTAGCTATCAGGAATACTATTATAAATTTTATCTATATTGTAAGTGAAAGTCCTTTCAAAGTAACTAGTTTTATGAATAACAAAAGTTAATAAACATTTACTCCTGACATTTACTTGATGAACGTCTTTCCTAAAAGAAATTTTATTAGACAATAATATTTGGGAATTTTATTACGTATAATTTTATGAAATAGGCACGACAAATCGTCGCCTTAGAACCAGACTGTTCTATGTCCATTTTTACAAATTTTACAGGAGAGGGTTTTTAAATTTTCAAAGTATATGGACTCAATGCTTTAACAACTGTGTGTATAATAATATTTTTATTAACTTTTAGGAAGACTTGTTTATTAGAAAGTAAGAGAAATAAAGACTCCTCGAGAAGAATTTATTAGTGCTGGCAATGATTAACCAGTTTTGGATATTTGCGGTTTTGAAGAAAACCCAACAGTTGAGATTCTCTAGCCAGACGTTATATGTAGAAAATGCAGAAAATATCTAGGTACTGCAAGTATTGTAATTACAAAATTCACTGAGATTAAATACGCAAATAGATTCACATTCAAGTTATGCAACTCTATTTGCATAAGTGATACGCATTTGCATGAGTGACACCGCGAATATCCAAAACCGCCAGCTCTAGAATTTATTAACAAACAAAAATTATAAAAAAAGTTTGGTATGGACATAGAATAAAATATAACAAATTGAAATTTTCTTTCCGTGTAAAGTGCATTCTGCGTCCTTCCTTCCTACGTCGATCCAAAAAGGGTTACAATAATGGAGTAGGTACTGGGAAATAATCTTAATTAAAAAATATTAATTTAAACGTCGCGTTTCTAATAATAATTCGTATGTTCTTCAAAATCATTTATGAAGTACAGTAGACCTCGGTTATAGCGAACCTCAAGGGACTATCAAAATCGGTTCGTTATATCCGAAGTCCGTAATAAGCGATAATGATACAAAAATGCAACATTGTATAATCCCTTTCTTGTCTAATTTGTGAATATGTATAACAACATGTTACCTCAAAAACTAAAGAAAATAATCTCAAAAAACTAATCTTATTTGAAAAAATTTGTTATTCTCGACTGAACCATCGAATTTTTTATGTGTAAATGATCTTCATATGTTTCAACGTGATTCAAATGATCAAAAACTGCGGCCGGTGCACCATGTGACTGTAAAAAATAACGAAGATTATTTATATATTTCACGGCTTCCTGTGAAGATAAAGGCTGCATTTCTGATTCTTGCTCGTCTTCACTAATTTCTTCAGAATTATTTTCAGCTTGATTTTCATCTATCACGGATGCAATAATGTCAACATCGTCCAAGGGTTCTGTCGTAACAAGTAAATTATCCACATTGATGTAATCATCCATATTTAAGTTTTCAAACAACAAATTTGAACTTTTCAATTGTTGTAATTCATTGTCTTTATGTATTTTTTTGTAACCATTCAAAGGCAAGTCGTCATCAGACTCAAAATCCGATCAAAATGAAATCCACCTTTTTCGAAACAGTTAGATATTATTTTTTGGGTGACTCTTCGCCATGATTTCTCAGCTAAAGTGATGACTTGAAGTAGGTCAATCGAAAAACGTTTTCCTCATCAATTTTATGCACAATTTGTATCAAAAGTAGTTGACGATAGTTGGCTTTGAAAGAATGAATTACACCCTGATCCATTGGCTGTAGCTTGGAAGTAGAATTTGATGATAAAAAGACAAGTTTTATAGATTTCAGATCCCTGACATTAGGATGTGCAGGACAATTGTCGACCAAAAACAAAATTTTTTGTTTTTTTTTTCTGCATAATTCTCGGTCCCATTCAAGGAGTTCGGCAGTAAAAATCATCCATGCTTTGCGGTTGGCTTTGTATTTTACCGGCAAACTTTTAACATTTTTCAAACAACGAGGAGCTTGTGATTATGACGAGCAGTTTCGTTTTTTCTGAACCGGTTAAATTTGCACAAATGAGTAGGTACAGTTATTGTATCTTTGGACAACTTTCCACTTTTGCAGTGTTCTCCTTGGAATCTTAACGTCTTGTCCGTGGTTAATTTGTAAAACAAACCAGTTTCGTCCGCATTAAAAATGTCATCAGGATTAAACTGTCTGCGAAGTTCCGACCATACTGTATTTAACCTATTGTCCACTACACGATCATCTACTGCTGCAGCTTCACCAGAAATTTTACCACTGCAAATATTATGACGTTTTCTAATAGGACATACAATGCACTTGCGATATCTATTCCTTTTCTACCGCCTAAAAGCTCGTGCCAGGATTTCACACCCAGTGAAATAATTGTAAACAACATATTTTTTTGCAGTAAGCTTTTGAAACTTGCGTTTGGGGGCATGTCAAGACACTTTGCATATCAAAACAGCTTTCCTTACATACTGTTACGTCTCCTTCTTTTTCCTCTCTAGCTTCCTGCTTGGCTTCTATGTGCTTCCTGTATTTTTCTTGTAGGTTTTCAGTTATGTTTTCTTCTTGCATTTTTGTGTCATACTCCGTACAAATATCACACAAATCCTTCTTTGGTTTGTGAAAACCAATATTAACATTAGTTAAAAATATTATAATACAACCACTTCTTCTTTGCGACTAAATTTCAATGTGCTAAACGTGTTACATCAAAATAGTATTCATCAGTATCTAGAGAAATCAAAAGTGTCAAATAAAGAAGATAGAGAGGAAAAACAAGAAAACGACAATTTTTCATACACATAGAAATTATTTGTCTGCGGATTATTACTGCTTATAAAATTTAGCAACTTTGCCAGATTTAACAAATTTAATTGTTAAAAGTCAACAGCTTTATTTGTTTGCCGTTTTACACGGCCACCTTAGACAATAGCTCGTTCTAAAAGAAATAGTTCCAATAAATCTATAAATCTCAAAGAATATCACAGATAGGTATAAAACGTACTTAACACTTTTTTGTCTGCGACTGTTGTACATACCTACATTTATTTTTTGCAAAATTTATAGTTTTGTAAATGTTAATAATGCAAGATGACTTTTCTACATGCTAGCCGACGTGCGCATGTATATTAACAATCCATTAACAATCTTGTGCAACCGGCAAAAATACATATGTATGTATGTAGGTGAATACGTGCTGAACGACTGTTGATAACCGTGCAAGGTCAAGGGTTAAAGACTGGCGAAATTTATTGATAACTTTTAATTATTTTGACACGACCTCAACGAGTGTCCCGATGTTATTCGGAGATGCGATGCTAAAGGTTGAAGCTTTTTTTTTCTAAATACACATTTGGAAAATTACTGAGACGTGGGTACATTAGACGTACGAATTGAATTTTTCATAATATGTTATGAGAACGTAAAAAAAGTCTAGTCATTTGTCTGACCATCCGGGTTTTAATCATGTTAATTTTTTTTAAAGAATCGTTTTAATGAATCATTGTATAGATTTTTTTTTCATTTTTAAATAACATAGTAACTAGTTCTTTGAGGCTGGTTTGAAACAACTGACCATCTCACATATTCGTGTGGCCAAACTGAAAACAATAGCACATAGTTGCTGTCAAATGTCAGTCACAAAAAACTATTTTGTATTTCTTTAGCTTTTTCGTTTTCATCTTTAGTGTTTGCTTCAGTTTTATGTCAAACACGGTTCTTCTTAGAGCTTGCTCTATATACTCCGAGGGTGTGTTGCCAACTTAGCAACAATAAAGACCGTTTTACACTAGCCTGTATCTTGTACGTACAAGACCTGGTTCAATATCTTGAACAATTTAAATTAGGTAGTAAATTGTAACAAGAATCAAATTGAATCAAAAACTATCTGAAAAATCAAAAATTTCTTGTTTCAAATATTTAGGTATTGCAGAAATTGAACCAAATCTTGTAATACAAGAAATAAGTCTTAACGATAAAAATTAAAACTGTCCTCATCAGCTATGTTTTTACAGACGCGTCTAATCATCGAAACTCAATTACAATAACAAAAATATTTTTTCCTTTCGCTGCAAAAAGAGTTGCCACAAAAAAATTGGTATTTAATTATAATTATGTTGTGATGACCAAAGTTCAGTATGCTAAAGATAAATGCACGTTAGGAGACGGTTACTGGTCTTTCATAAGCGCGTGATAATTTGCAAACGTGATGGACCTAACGTGTCTTTAATAAATAATAAGATTAACACTGGCGATTCTTTTGAGCTTTAAGCTTTGAACCGGCTATTATGCCATCGGAATTTTATTTATAATGCATAATGTAACGCTGTTTAAAACTTAATGGGCATTACTCATTCGAATTGAAATCTCCAAAGAATATTTTATGTAACATGAAAACAAACAACGAAGACGTAATGGTCGCTTACTCATAGTTCAAAACTCAAGTAATTACAAATTCAAAAAAAAAAAAAAAACTAACAATTAAAAGAAAGTGTGGATTTGGTGTATTCAAAGTATACAGTATTTCTTAAAGTAAAATAAATACATGTGTGCGTATGTAAATCGCTGACGCAATTAATTTACATAAAGACTTGTTTTTTATTGGTAATAGCTAAAGCAACGGAGATCTACACGTTGTAAATGATGAAAACTTTTGTAGGATAGTTTCTTTTCCCTTTGTGTTAAACATGACAAGCATAAATATAACATAACATAAACTGATAACAATTTCGAACGAACTGCTTTCTTTCTCGAACACTGCAGAGCTGAGGGTAAACGTCTTAACATCTGGGCTTCGCTTTCCGATTCGATAAGGATGTCATGCGAAATTACAAATAACCCTTTACGAGTATCTACTCATTAATTCAGAACTTTTTACTCACCGGGGCCCTCTCCCGGCCCCGCCCACTCCAGCGGCGAATCTAGATGTGGAAGCTCTCTGCTGGGATGCGAACTCATGGAGGAGGTGTCCTCGAATGTCCATCTTCGTACTTCGCATGCATAAGGACGAACCCCAGGTGGATATTAGCATACCTTGCCTTCCGAGCTTACGTTCTCAGAATCATTGGTGCTACTGCCTCCTACACTACGGCCCAAGCACAGTCAACACCAAGTCATGACCGTTTTGAAAGCACAAGGCAATTCAGGTGGCCAGGTATACAACTAGTTGTGTCTCCGGCATTTACTACTCACGCCTCTGCAGTTGGCGGATAAGGTCAAATGCCGTGTGCAGGTGGAGTGATCCCCTACTCTCTCCGACTATCGGCGAATACAGAGCGATCACCCTTATGATAGAATGCCCAATCTCTTACTGATTGGCACCTTACTCTACCTCAGAATATCATCTATCATTAGCAAGCCTTAATTCTTGCGCAACTCCTTCATCACATGTCATTGCAATTAATTATAACACTTGCGAGCCCGTCTGCGTAATTAGCGCAATTTTACCAAGACGTTCACCCCTCAAGGACCGCCCGGAGACTAAATGCTTGGATCTTTTTTTCCTTCCATCCCTCTGCCTGAGACGTACCCGTATCACATTCAGGGTTGCCAATGTGCGGATAATTAGCCGAATTACGGGTAATTGAAGCGACCTTGCGGTTAAAAAAATACGTGGGTAAAAATGGGTATTTTCAAGGAAAGAGAGCAGATTAATTTTTAAATTTTTGATTGACGACTTGTTTCAGCTTTACTATTGGCAACAAAGAAATCACTAAAGCCGGAAGCCGACAAAAACTAAAGTAACTAACTAACAGCCAAATCCACATTGTCGATCAGTGCTGCCAACTCTACCGATAATTCGGTAGATCTACCGATTTTGAACTCAACTTTTTTTTTTATTTTTATTTTTTTTGTAATTTTATCAATTTTCTTTATTTCTAGAGCGTCTTTTGTTTTATTTTACGTGAAAAAATTGCACAAATGTCAAATCTTAATTTTAGAAAGTTGAACTAGTTTTGTTTATTTAATGAAAATTGTTTTTATTTTTGTTTTTTTTTTTTTTTAAATTTTATGAGTTTGTCGATCGTCTTTTGTTTTATTTTACGTCAAAAATTACACAAATTTCAAATCCTAATTTTAGAAAGTTTTGTTTATTTATTTATTTATTTTTTCGTTCTTTTTCGTAATTTTATAAATTTTTCTCGATAGTCTCTTGTTTTGCTTTTCATCAAAACACGCACAATTGTCAAACCTTAATTTTAGAAAGTTTTGTTTTTAAATGAGAATTTTTAATTTTTTTTTTTTTTTTGTAATTTTATTTAATGAGATTTTTTATTTTTATTTTTTTTATTTTATAAATTTGTCGATCTTCTTTTGTTTTATTTTTCGTCAAAAATTGCACAAATATCAAATCTTAATTTTAGAAAATTTTGTTTATTTATTTATTTATTTTTTTGTTGTTTTTCGTAATTTTATAAATTTTTCTCGATCGTCTCTTGTTTTGCTTTTCATCAAAACACGCACAATTGTCAAACCTTAATTTTAGAAAGTTTTGTTTTTTAATAAGAATTTTTTAATTTTTTTTTTTGTAATTTTATTTAATGAGATTTTTTTATTTTTGTTATTTTTTTTATTTTATAAATTTGTAGATCTTCTTTTGTTTTATTTTTCGTCAAAAATTGCACAAATATCAAATCTTAATTTTAGAAAGTTTTGTTTATTTAAAAAAAAAATATAATTTTATTTAATAAGTTTTTTATTTTTGTAATTTTTTTTCTAATTTTATTCAATGAGATTCTTTTAATTTTATAAATTTGTCGATCGTCTTTTGTTTTATTTTACGCCAAAAATTGCCTAAAGTTCATTAAAGTAATTTTAGAAAGTTTTGTTTATTTAATGAGAATTTTTAAGTTTTTATAATTTTTTGTAATTTTTATAATTTTTTGTAATTTTATAGACAGTAGAAAATATTGTTCATTTAATGAGAATTTTTTAATTTTTTTTTTTTTGTAATTTTATTAATTGAAATTTCTCTTATTTTTATTTTTTTTATTTTATGATACATAATAATAATAATTTTATAAATTTTCTCTATTTCTCGATCGTTTTTTGTTTTAATTAACGTCAAAAATTGCACAATAACTGTCAAATGTCTTAATTTTAGAAATTTAGACCCACTTTTGTTTATTTCATGAGAATTTTTTTAATTTTTTTTTTAAATGATTTTCAAAAATAATAATCACCCGAATAAAATCATGATTTTAATCAAGTGCTCAACCGAAATTCAGAGACATCTATCGGAATTTTTCACAGCTATCTTCCGAAATGCTTCGCTTGGTCGGTTGGCAGCACTGTTGCCGATTGCCGCCCACGGTCCCACTAGGGGCATGTTCGAAAATACAGGGAGTAAGTATAAGAGTTATACCAACAGAGTGAGTAAAGTGAAAAGCAAAATATACAAAATGATTTATATGAGAGAGAAAGAATATTACCAAAGAGTAACGCTCTGAGTTTTCGAACGCGCCCCAGGGCACATGTCAATGTGCGTTTGTGTAAATTTATTATAAATACGTTGTGTAAATCTGCTGATAAATGTGTTAAGAATATTTATTAATGTAAGTTTAAAAAGTTGGTACGCCTGAGTAACGGACGCGTACAGAGAGAGAATGGGCGCGAAAAGAGTAAAGAGGTTATGTCATTAGAATTAGGCGGGCGTGTTGTACGCAGAAAGTTGTAAAACTGTAATATTATTTAAACGAAAGCAATAAACGTTTGGAGTAAGTGTGCGATTTGATTTAACAAATGTAAATATAAATTTTATTCCGTTTTTATTACATTTATGACGCTCAATCTCCGCCCCCTGCGGGCGGGAAATTTAAAAAAATTAACATCGGTAACATCACCATTACCTGTCTAACATTAACACTATTGTGAAAGGGCAGTAAGAGCGGATTTTTTAAAATTTGAAAAGGGTAATCGGCTTAGAGTGGATTGGCAACACTGATCATATTACCAAGCCATAAGATAAAATAAACAAACGTGCTCGTGTTTTACGGATACATCGAGAATTCGTACACTTTCTTAAATTCTAAACTTGATAAATTATACAACGACAACACTTAAATTTCTTAAATTCTAAACTTGATAAATTATACAACGACAACACTTAAATTTCTTAAATTCTAAACTTGATAAATTATACAACGACAACACTTCTGTAAGCAATGTTCAATGTTGCTCCGAAAAGAGCAACAATGTAACTGAACTTGAATTATAGAGGTCATAAGGATATTGAAAAGAAAAAAGACAGGACAAAAAATGCCGACAAACATGAAGTTAAAGGACGTACTTCGAGGAATATGAAAGGAAAGAAAAAATCCCATTTGACTTGGAGATAGGTAGAGGAAAAGCTTTAAGTCGTAAATGAAAGAGAACAAGAGAACGAAATGAACGTAAAGA
Organism: Dorcus hopei; assembly: GCA_033060865.1. Taxonomy (NCBI): domain Eukaryota; kingdom Metazoa; phylum Arthropoda; class Insecta; order Coleoptera; family Lucanidae; genus Dorcus; species Dorcus hopei. The sequence continues at coordinate 42,145,541 of CM065423.1, read as the reverse complement.
AAAAGCCAACAGAAACGATGTTGACAAGGGAGAGGAAAGGCCAATCTTCTTTAAGGCCGTTTTACATTGACAATTTATTCATGAATTAATTCATGAAGTCGCTTCATGAAGAAGTTGGACAAGTGTAATGCACCAAATTTGACGTCAGATAAATTCATGAATTTCTTCGTCAACTTACTTGCGTGAATTTCAGGGGTACCAACAATAGAAAACGAAGGTTATGGTATTTATTTGCGCGTTTGTAAATTCTTTCCCTATGTTGGTAATACCTACAAACGGCCATTAGAATCAAAGAAATTCATGAATTTCTTCACCAATGCAATACGAAATGCGTTCATGAATCAATTCACGAAGAGATTCATGAAGAAGTTCATGGATTAATTCATGAATAAATTGTCAATGTAAAACAGTTACGTAAAAAAATTGCATCAAATTTTTTCGTCATTAGATTCCAGCACAGCCCAAGCGCATGATCCCTATTTATTAGTCATTTATGAATTTGCTTGCGCAATCTTTCGTGCTGTTTACTTTTGTAACGATGGGTCATCTTGATTAGTAATTTCTCTGATACTTTAGTTTTTCTCGTTTGTTATTGCACACGACCTACACGACACCAGCGCAAAGTTGACCTGGAAATTGAACCGTGTATCCTTCCATTCGCTATCGCAATTTTGATAATTCCTCGACGATCGCTCCGGAATTGTTTACATAATTTGCAGCTTTTTATTGAACTAATCGAATCGTTCATCCAGCGATATCTACATTATGTAAAATTTCCGCACTTTTTTATATTCTCTGCGGATGCCGTTCTGAATTGAGCTAATCGATCAATTGAGATGTCAAATTTGAGTCACGTTTTTATTTATTTTTTTGAACAGTCATTGTTTACTTGTAATTCTAAGCTGATAGTTTTAAACAATAGCCCGCGCCTTTTAAACAACAAATTAAATTGTCCTGATTCGCATCGGCGAGATTAAATCTGAAAATGACAAATTTTATCTCGTTGCAATTGTATTGCAGTTAGCTTTGTCTTGAAAGTAAGTACATATAAAAGTACCAAGATCTTTAAGTGTAATCAATTCACGGTTTCGTCCAGTTTAAACTGGGCTACACAATATCATCCACTTTGAATTGGGATTTAAAATATCACCTTGATGTCCCTATCAATCCCAAACTGTTAATTTTTTTGTGAAAATTTTAGTATCGCCCAAAATCCCCCAAAAATATTAACAATCATTCTGTGCGTGCGGTTATTAATTTACAAAGAAATTATATACAGTGCGTAAGCGAATAAGTTTCACCTAGATACTGTAACCACTGTTAATAACACGAGAAAAGAAGCGAAGTTATGACATACGCCTGGAGCAAGGAAGAAACCTTTGAGAAGCACTGGATTATATTATTCGCTTATGGAAAAAAAGAATTATAGAAAAAGGTTGCCTTACTTTTTGAATTTCTACTCACCCTGAAAATATCGGGAGACACCCTGTATATCAAAGTTAATCCATCATTTACATTGGGTGAGTTCGACTTGGTTACTCTTTTGACTCTATTTGCTCTTTCCACTCTAAATCCGTTCGAGTAGGACCAATGGAGTGAACATTATAAACTCTAAGTCGTTCAACTCGTACAAGAGCAGAGTAAATAGAGTTAACTCTACGAACTCCTCCTGGCGAGGTGGTGCTCGCAGAGCTGTCATGCGCAAACGACATTCGCGGCAAAACTCACATAAACCTAACCTGTCTACAAGTCGTGGTCAAGGATATACGTGATCTCAGAAATTGACTAAAATTAAATTATTCTTTGTTCAAAAAAATTTCCATGATTTACTAAAACAAGAATAAAAATTATGTTGATCGAAGTATGCATGTATGACAGTTTCCATATTTTGCAGGTTAAATATGTCACCATCGCTACCCGTCGACTCTTTTCCATTCGGGTAACATCCGTTACGTCACATTACTCTTTAATCACGTGACTTCACTCCACGCTCTACTCTCTATCCTCTCCTGCTAGCCAAGCCGAACTTACCTATTAGATGTTTAGAGCCACAATTCCGAGAACTTATCTGACCGCGAACTTCAATTGCTTCTTCATTCTTTTTTAATGTCTTTACGTTTCGTTGTATGTTTGATAGCTTCTTCAGAATAAATATTAAAAAAACATATTACGTAATGTCTTTACTTTTCGTTGTATGTATGTTTGCTAGCTTCTTCAGAATAAATATTTAAAAAAATATTACGTATTCTGAAAAAGCTGTGTTTGTATTAATTAATTAGTTAATTGGCTCTTTCATAGAGAGAGTAAAGACATGAAGTGACAGTTTGGAAGATTAATGACAGAATAAACAGCTGGCCACTCAACGAAACTAATTTCATTCATAAAGAGAGCAATTCGCTTTTGATTGGTCAACTGTACATTCCGCCATTAATCTCCCAAACCGCCGCTTCATGTCTTTACTCTCTCTATAAAGGACTCTGTTTCGACGGACAAGAGGGTGCTTTAATTTAATAGAATAACTATGTAAAGGGAATTGCCAACTTTCGTCTCCCGTTTCGTCTTAAAAAAAAAAAACTTTCGACGGACGTAAGACAACGAAGACAAATAAATAACAAATTTTCGAAGCAGCAAACTAACTCGAGGAAACAGGAAGCAACAAACGATGTAGCTGAGCTTGAATTACAGAGACTATAGGGATACTGAAAAGAGAAGACAGGACGAAAAGTGCTGAGTTATGGGACATATTCCGAGAAATATGAAAGGAATGAAGAATTCCATTTGACTGGGAGAGGAGAAGTTTTAAGTCATATAAATGAAAGAGATCAAAAGGACGAAATGAACGTAAAGAAGAAGTCAACAGGAAAGAACGAACGATGTATGGCAGTTATGGAAAAAGAGATCAAATTACGTTGCAAGTTAAAGTGTTTCGCTTTAGTCTGTTTTGTTTCAACAAGCATTAAAATGAACTCCTATTAAAATTTCAGCCTGGTCACTTGTAACGTTAAGTAGTTGCAGATGGTGAGAGACCACCGCGATGCGGTAGGACACGCTAATTGGGGGTGAATAGACGTGATTTGGAGCTAGAAGCAGCGATTATCATTGGCCGGTGGTTTCAAGAAAATTATCTTGCGAAGACCGAGGGGGTGGGTTAATTTTTACTTGGAAAGGATGGAGCGCGGAAAACAAACAGAAACGTTCTGATCTCTCGAACGAACGATTGAATATTTTAATTTTGACTTAGCGGGTTTCTTTTAGTGCTTGCAGTCATTTTCGCATTTTCTCATTTTCTAGTTGAATCGTTTATTTCGGTACGGTTAAAATACAGTGTGTTAATAGAAAGGGCAATTAAACAAAACCATGGATACGGTCGGGTTCGCGCCGCGAGTGCATAAACAAGAGTGAAGTGTATTGTGTGCGGGTCGCGGATACGTGGATAGGTAATTTACATTTATTTGTATTCTTCGTCACATATTTGGTGGTATAAATTGATTAAGAATAATTTAATTTGCACTAATCAGTGTCTAAAGAATCTGAAGCGAGAAAAGATCCTATCCATTCGACCTCAATTAATTAGTTTAGATAGGGTTTCCCATCACCTCCGAAAGGAGTCCCTGAAAAACTGGTGATTGCTATTGATTGTCCTGCAAATTGATCGCCGAGGGCGGCATTTTGTATCACATACGTCTCCAGAGCGTCTGATTAATTAATTAATTACTTCCATTAATTAAGTACACTGTAGACCCATTGTGTCACACTGTGCGTTGGTTGACTGAGCAGAATACTTAGACTTAGACTACGATCTGAAGTGGCAAACAGTAGTACCAAGACCAATCTAAGTTGAACTGAAATTAATTGTTAATTTAATTGAGGAGCAGAGTTCTCCAACAGCTATTTACGTGTGCACGAAACCACCAGCTGTATGATTTGAAGTCAGTTAGGTCGCTCCGATATTCGAAAGTGAAATCTGTTAAGCGAATTCTACTGTACTTCCTGATAACCGTAATTTTGTGTCTTTGTATTGTTTAGCGCAAGGGTTTTTTCGCTCATTATATCAGATCCCTCAGTGGCCGGTACGAGGAGTTTTTACCTTTTTTTTGCAATAAATAAATCTAACTTCCGTATTTTATTTAAACGTAATTAGTTCCTTTGATCTTTCGCACTAAAAGAACTGAATTACAACAACGTAAGTCCAGATTTGCAGTTCATCGCGGATTCCGTATGGTCGTTCAACCGTAGACAGAGTAAATAGGGCAGTGGGTAGTACTTAGCGCCGGCCATAAATCTTAGATTAGTCAGGTAGCCTGTAGCCATAGACAATGCACGTCCAATTGCAGTAACAAACCGTCTGGGTGACCCTTGGAATTCGTCGCAGGTAAACTGTCTTCTCAGTTCGGTCCAGTTATTTAATTCGGCAATAAATTTAAGAAACTTATTCGATTACACCCTGTATATACGTACATTTTGGGAAAATACTTGCAAGTGCCTGTCTTTTACCATCGTTTTTCATTTAAATTGTTATTTTTGTTTTCAATCGTAATCGTCGTGTAATGAGGAAGGTAATGGCAATGAAGCAATTATTGTTTTTGAACTCCGATTTGTAATTGCGTAGATCGATGTTTACACGTTGCTGATTTCGACATGAGACGAATTAGATTGCGATGGATGATATACGTACGTCAAAGACAATTAATCTTCATTTGGTACTGATAAGAAAAACAGAGGTGTAATTAAAATAATGCTGTTGTGCTTTTAACCGAATTTTGCCGACATCATTCTCTCAGAATGAATCGCTTGCACCTGAGCGTAGATAAAAAAAAATGGGGATACAAAACGAATTTGTTGATAACAAACGAAACTTTAAACGAAGTTTAAAATTCCATTTACCAATCATTAACAGTGGGTACCTAATGCAGGCTGAACATACTCGGTAGATAATTTTATTTTGTTTGAACATTGAGAATGAAGAGTGATTATTCTTTCCAATACATATATACAGGGTGTTTGTAAAATAAGTGCAGACGCTTTAAGCACATTACCGTGAGAGCACAGAGAACACGGAAAAATTAAACAACAGGGGGGAAAATTATTTTATCCGCCCCTTATACGACGACGGTCATGAAACAACAAAAACCTTACGGAGCCTGCTTCGCTGATCGTAGGCAATAAACATCGCAGGCGTGACTAATATCTAATATGCAAAGGCGCACTCACTCACCGAATAATATCTGTGTGGAAGAACACATTCAAACGTTCCCTGGAGTAATTTAGGAATGTTTATAACGACTGTTCAAAGTGACATCCACCATTAGCGACACAAACACGAAACGTTCCATAATCGCGTAAATACTGGGACATTAGCCGTAAATGTTCTTGCATGGATTTGAAAATGTGTTTCCATAAATCCGCCGTGCTTCTTCAGTATTTCCTCGAGCTTCGCCGTAGATGAGGAACATATCTGTTCTCCGTTCGCCGTTCGTGAATTGCGGCATTTTAATAAGTAATACCAAGCACAAAAAATAGTAATCGGATTTAGCTTTAACTCGTTCAACCACTTTTCACAAACTAAACTGTTGATCCCAAAGGATACGGAGCAATAAATTGTGTGTCATGATTATAAAAAAAATGAAGCAAATTCCTTGGCTACGATACGACTTACTGCGACGTCAAAAAAGATGCTTTTATTGGCCGCCCGACTTCGGCAAAGGTCACTGTGTGACTGCTAGATTGCAGTTCTGTTTTTTGTTCTGCGGTCGCAATAAAATTTCCCTTTCTTGACCTACCTCAAAGACATAGACGTGCGATTAATTCTTGCCCGATTTTCAACTGCGATTTCCTCGAAATGTGTAAAACTTTTGTTAAGGACATATGAGTTCAATCGTTGCCATTTATGGTGATGTATTACGGGTTTAAATATTTGCACGCAGTAAAGGAACAGACTGTATATGTAGTTCTGATCAACAGGTCACCGACACAAAAGTATTGGCGTATAACATAGGAATAAATAAATCTCATCGACCTGGATGTTGCATGAAAAATTCTAGAAGAATCTATGGCAGGTATTGAATTTTTATTCTTCCTGGTCATTTTCCATTGTAATTCATTTCTCCTTTAGATTCGAATTCATATAAAAACAAAGCGACAGCAGCACTATGCCGCCACTAAAAATGAAACGCTGTACCAAAGCCATAGCCGTAAGTAGATAGTAAATAAATTTTATTTTCGAACGAGTTTATAGGTTTTCGTTCCTTTTTAGTGCCGGCGATGGTACATACAATATCGTGTATTATTTCGGTGTTTATTACATTTGGTATACTAACACCTACTCCCTTGAATATGCAAGCGTTCATTTATTGCTGGCACTTTAAATTTTGATTGTTTTGTTGTTTGACCTCGAGTATCTTTATTAATTTTCTGAAACCGTCGGTCGTTACCATAATTTACATTTGCAAAATATTTCGAAAATAATTACATTGCACTTTTAATAAAATAAGAGTAGATGGAGATTTTTAATACAATTTGCAATTGCATTTTTCCCGAAAACTACTTTCACATTTTAGGTCAATCGTTACCATCTACGGTCGTTGTACTCATTACGGATTTCAAGCTTGTCACAACTAGTTGTATACAACTTAAGTCAAAGCTTAAAACCCTAACAACAATTAGTCGTTGAAATACAGGATGTTTCCTTCATACCAAACCTGAAGCTACAGTTGATTGATAAACACAGGGTGTCCCGGGAGGAAAGGTCAATACTTCGTATTGGGCGTCTAGATTGGGTTATTATAAGTCAAAAATTTTATATAAACAGCTAGTCTTTTATTAATGGATTCTGAGATAAACGTTGATTAAGTATTTGACAATTTTACCACTGGGCCGTTCCGGAATAATTTAAATTTTGTGCTTCTTGTTGATTCAATTCTTCACCATAATGTAGCGCTGTTTGTGACAAATTTAATGTTAATACTTTAAAATAAAAGTTATTTAGCAACTTCATATAGCTCTATCTCAGAAACTATGTATTAATAAAAGACTACCTGTTTATATAAACTTTTTGACTTATAATAACCCACTCCAGACCCCCACGAAGGGGGACACCCGGTATAACGTGTTATAACATGAATATAATTTCGTGTCTTGGCTAATACATATTTCTAATTTGTCTCGAATAGTAAATTACTAATTAATCATTAATATATACAAGAAAAAATAAAATAAAAACAAACTGTCGGAAAAAGACTTTGGAAAGCGAAATTGTAAAAGAGTATCGTCATCGTAGTCAGTGATTATGATGATGAGTATGCACTGCATAATAAAACTTGTACTTTAAAACAACTTCCATTTACATTATTCGAAAAGTTTAAATTAATAGGTGTACCTGTGTACTTAGCATTTTATAAAATCCAAAGTTTAAGGTTCAATTTCCACAAGTCAATACTTTTTCAAATACGTCACTTTAATGCCTATATGCATATTTATCAACATTGATGGAAAATGAAAGTTCCGAAGAAGTGCTTTGAAATTAAAAAAAAAGGAAACACAAAAATTGCAAGAGCTGAATCTTTTAACAGTTAGTCAAGAAATATTTTTTTTAATGTATGCATTTGTGTTATTATAATATTTTTTAATTAATATTTTTTCTCTCTTTTTATATACAGTGCCCTTCAAAAAAAAAGGAAGCTTTTTGTTATTGGAAAAGATTTTACTGGAGTCAGTCCTTGCATGAATCAATACAAAAACACATCACTACTAATTACTTATAAAATTTGACTTAAAACTTGAAAAATTGAAATGTTTTGTTGATCGATTTTTTTTCTTATTTGAGAAGTTTCACTTGTACAGAGTGTAAATTAAATGTGGAACAAAAAGTACATCACAACCACAGTGACCACTGGCCCACTAAAAATGCCAAAATCAATAAAAAAATGTGTACAATCAACTTTATCTTTGAAACATCAAATCGTTGAAGTTGTAACGCGCCCGTTTAAACCCTTGTATGTTTACTTTTACTTACGAGTAAACAAGTAATAAAAATGTACAGACAAACACAACTTAAAATTTATGGCCAATTTAAATAACTGGACCGACAGTACGGACCCGTCCAGCTACCTAGATTCTCCGGAAAGGTCACTCGATGTTATGACTACAATGGAACATGCCGCCCTCCGTCTACGCTAAGTCTGCTATGTAATATTTATTGGCGGCCGGCGCTAAAAGGGATGCGGTTAATTTTTTTACTGGCCTATATTCTGGTTACAGTCGAACGACCCTTCGGAGAATCCGCTATAAAGAACAATACTCTTAATTACGGTTCGTGATCGTGCTAGCCTGAATCCTCGTCGTGATAACGCGGCTCTTCTTGGTGCACACGGTAAATAAATCGCAAGAACAAAGGGGTTAATGACGTTAAATTAAAACACGAAATTAGATTTAATTACTTATTGCAAAAAAAAGGTAAAAACTCCTTGAGCCAGCCACTGCGGGTCCTGGTATAATGAGCGTAAAAATAGATAGATAGGCAGATATAATTGCCTCACGCCAGTGATTTAGATCGGCGACTTCCCTGTACAAATCGAAAACAACCGTTAGCGTGTTTCCAACTTGCCGGAGAAAGTTCCCAAGGATAGAATTATTTCTAAGAGTACACTGTATTGACTTCCCCGGTAGATGTGGGGAATAGTTAATTGCTGCTGGTTGGTTAAATTACAGAAATGGACTAATAATTAAAGAAACACGGATCCACAAATTTTTCTAAGATGAATGTCACTACTGAAGTTTAATACTCGCTAACATGTAAATAAAAATAGTTTGATTAAAGTTATCTAAATGCAACGGTAATATGAACTTTACTGACTCTTCAGTCACTAATTAATGCAAATCAAATTATCCCTACGCAATTGTTACCGCCAAAGGTGCGATGAAGAAATACTAATAAATGTCAATTACCTAAAACCGGGTAATCCGTGTAACACACGCGCACCTCTCACTCTAATTAAACACTCGCGTCGCGACGCTCACGTGCTTGGTTTTTTTAATTGCCCTTTCTTAACACACTGTATTTTAACCGCACCGAAATAAATGATTTATCTAGAAAAATGAGTAAATGACGCTACAAAAAAACCTAAGTCAGATTTTAAAAATAGCCGAATGCTCGTTCAAGAGATTCGAACTTTTCTGCCCGTTTTCCGCGTCCCGTCCTTTCAAGAAAAAAAAAATTAAACACACCCCTCGGATTTTGCAGTTAAAATTTGAAATCACTTCGACCAGTGACCATCGCTACTTCGAATCTCAAACTACGCCTATTCCAGATGCCCGCATGTATCAAGACTTCAAGAGACACCCCCTTAGCTCATCAGGAACACTCGCTGTCGTCTGTCGCAAATGAAGCAACTATAACTTAAATTTTACAAGTGCCCAAGCTGACATTTTTTAAAGTATCTGCTGTCTGCTTGAAGGAAACCAGACTAAAGCGAATGCTCCAGTCGCAATGTAATTTGATATCTTTACCCACATGGAACATGTATCTGCAATTTTAACGCGACAAAATGTATACAAAAATCTAAGCAAAACAAATCCAAAAGGCTATTCGGACAGATTTATGAACTCTGTGGAGCTGGGATGTAACTGAATGGCGCCAGACGTTATAGAATTTTAAAGCCGGCGTGTAATAACTTCTTTATTGTAATCGATACGTTTTCGTTATTTGTGCTTTCTTAAGGCACTTTTTTATGCAGAGTTTCAATTTACGTTTTCACTTTCCGTTTTCGAGTTCTCGCCCCCAACTTCAATTTTTCTTATGGACCGCAAATAGGCTTTGAAATACGTAATTGAATGCGCTCTTTTTCTCCCTTTACAATGATATAACACATGTATGTAATATTCATTTTGGCTGATAAGGAAGAAATTAAAAAATATATATTTTCTCCGCAGACGTAAGCTTTGTTTACTGCAAAAATAAACAAATTTCCTAACAAATGAATGAAAGAATTATTATTGAGAAGGTCCTACAAAGGAAACAAAAAAATTAATTAGTAACAAACAACAAATATGTACGTAGTTAAATAAAATACTAGTTACGGAAGATGTTCGACTAATTGACCCTTAACCATTACGTTCTAAACATAATTGTGACCTGCGAATCGGTGCTCTGATTACATTACGAAAATTACGACGTGTAATATTGCGAAATGCTGCAAGCACAGATTCACGAAGATCTTCGACATTTTCAAATATTTGAACACATTTTTGACGTAACCGCAAAACAGAAAAATTCGAAGGGGTTAAGTCTGAATAGATTCACGATTACCAATCCACGAATTAGGGAACCGGTTATTAAGATATACCCCGATTACGTTTGATTTAACTTGAGCGTAATTCGATATTCTTTTTCCGCTAAAGTACATTTATCTGCGATTTCAGCGCGCACAGCTTTTGTACAGAAATTCGAAATACAAAGATAAAGGTTACTCGGCTGACAGATTTACAGCTAGCTGTGTGGTCCATCATTACTCGAAAAGGGACGGCACGTCGCTCTGGATTGCTGGCCTATCGCTTGCAAAAAATACCACGAACATGTGTTTGTTATTTTAAAACTAAACATGAATACTTAATTTTGTTTTGAAACAAATTTAGCGAACGTTTCAGTACATAGTACTTTTCACGCCGATTACAATGACGCAGTCAAAAAAACAATTGAGCGTCGCGTTTATGAGGTAGACAAAAAGATACTTTTCTAAATGGAACAACCTGTAGCTTTTATAATAACCAAGTTAGTAGTAGTGCCGACTTAAGTTTGAACAGGCTGTATAGTACGTTCCATTTAAAAAAGCATAACTTTGATTTCGCACAGCCACTCGAATCACCCTGTACAATTGTAACTAATTGTAAATGATGCACCTGTACCATACGTAAGTAATAGTGAAAACAGAGTTTAAAAATTTGCAATAATAAAGACGAATACGCACTATTGGCTCACCCTTTACACAACACATTCTATTTTGCTTTTGTTTTGTTTTTTATCGAATTAAGAATTAAACCTGAATTAAGTGGCGCCATCAGTCTAAACCTTGACGGAATATAATTTTCGGCGCGAAATTTGAAATTAATTTTTCCCTTTTTTAATGCATTTATATTTCAAGAAGAAGAAGAAGAAGAAGAAGAAAAAGGAAAATGGTGCTTCCTCTTATGTTTTCATTGATTTCATTTCGAACATTGCTTTAGTTTTCGTTTCTCTTTTCTATGTAATTAATGTTTTGTTTCGTTTCATTTAGATTCAATCGTTTTACGTCGATTGTCTTTTATTCATTCTAATTCGCTATTGCTTGAAGTTCTCTTTTGTTTTTTCTTATCGAATTAATGGTTATTAAGAAAATGATAATTAAGTGGCGCCATCTTGTAAATCTTGACGGAATATAATTTATTTGGCGCGAAATTTGAAATTATTTTCATTTCATTTTCATTTATGAAGAAGAAAAATTGGACTTCCTCTTTTATTTTAATCCATTTCATTTTCGCATTTCGAATATAGTTTTCGTTTCTCTTTTTATCAATTTTTCCTTTCATTTCTTTTATGATTCAATCGTTTCATATGGCCGATCGTCTTTTATTCATCTAATTCCCTATTACTTAAAGTTTCCTTTCTCTCTCTTCTTGTCGAATCATTTCTATTATTGAAATAATAAGTTATAAAAATATAATAAAAATAAAAATATGTTAACCTTGAAGGAATATAATTTCTTTGCCACGAAATTTGAAAATAATTTTCAGTATTAATTGTTACATTTCAAAAAGAAAACGAAGGATCGTCCTTCCTCTTTTGTTTTTCGTTCATTTTATTCTTTGCATTTCGATCATTGTTTTAGTTTTCGCTTACTTTTTCTATCTAATTAATTTTTCGTTTCATTTCATTTATGATTCAATCGTTTTACGTCGAACGAGAATAGTCGACTTTTTTAAATCATTTAATTCCCTATTGCATCAAGTTCTCTTTTGTTTCTTTTTATCAAATCAATTCTGTTATTAAGAAAATGAGTGGCGCCATCTATGTTAATCTTAACGGAATATCATTTCTTTACCGCGAAATTTGAAATTAATTTTTAGTATTAATTGTTACATTTCAAAAAGAAAACGAAGAATCGTCTTTCCTCTTTTGTTTGTTCATTTTATTCTTCGCGTTAATTTGTGTGAAGAGGAGAGAGCTTTTCGTTCGTTTGGTGACGTGATAACAACGAGCTGGTTGTATATACGAGGGTGGATTAACTCGAGTGAAGGATAATCGGGGGCCTGGTATATACCTTCGAATCTTCCGAGTGCGACGGCGACGTGCCGTTAGGGATAAATCGAAACAAGTAAATACAAGTACTTACTCGATGCTTTGTTTTCGGTAACAAGTAGCATGGATACTTTCAGATTCAATAATTACTACTTGGTATCGGAAGAAAATACTCGCATCGAATAAGTATCAGGTCTGTTCCTGACTGGTTCGAAACCGTCAGAAGCATGCGCCGATCAAAGTTTCATATTTAAGGAAGTTCTTGAAAGCGGTGATTAATTCGACGGGCGAATATATTTGACAGTTTCAAACTTGTCCAGAACGTTGCAGGAACAGACCTATCGAATTCCGGAAGATTGCCAAATGACAATTTTCGTACCATTACAAAAAACGGAAAATTCGTGGGACGGTGTTGTTGACACTAAAGGCTTGTTCGGGTTCCCAATGAGGACAGGTCCAGAACCGTCAGGAGCGTGCGCGTAACAAAAGAAAATGCACGTTTTTTCGTTGTGCGCATGCTCCTAGACGTTCTAGGACAGTTCTAGGACTGTCCTGGCGAACCCGAACAAGCCTTCAGTGTAACCAAGAGTAATTGATTGGAATTCGCCATTAGAAACATCGTTCAGTGGTTTGCTTAAAATGATACCTATCAAAACTTTTTTATCAATTTGAACAGTGCAATGTTTTATATAAACAAAATTCACAACTGCGGATAGGAAACATCTAAAAATGCAGTCGTCGTTTCCAGTCCGTAATTCAATAATTATGCTTCTCAACGAATAAGATACGAATTTCATACTTAAATAATGACGCGATTCAAATCGGAAGTCCAACGGAAGACGGACAAGGGCCGCGAAAACCTTCAACAACATATTCTACTTCTGATCCGATACGAGTAAATATCGATACTTTCGGTTCGATACTGAGTAAATATCGACATTATCTTTCGATATAAGTGAGTAAAAGTATCGATACTTTGACGGTATGTGCCGTTAGCGTTCACCTTGTTTTCGGTGGGGACGCTTTGCGGATCACGCCACTACGCCGCAAGCGCAAAAAAATCGTGTGATACATATACGTTCTGGAAGGCACCGGTTTCCCCGTTGACCTTTGAACCGCGTGTTCTTTAAAGGCCGTTTTACACTTGCACTTTACATTTGATAAAAAAATTTTGTTAGAAAGTGAGAGAGATAAGCTACCACAACGAATTCTGATTGGTTGAATTGGCACTTCTCACTCACTTTGTACCAAATTTTACATAAAAAATGTCATGGTGTAAAACGGCCATAAGTAGCTGGCACATCTAACCGTGCAATAAGGTCCTTATCATTAACAAGGTTGATATAAAAGGAACTCCCACCAAAACCTGGATTAGTTTCGTTTGCCGTTCTATAATAAACGCTTACGGTAAAGTGCAAGTTTGGGATTACTCCTTACACATATTACTTTAAGGGCGAACAACTGAAAACCGAAAGAAGGTACATACTTATTATTTATTTAATATTTTATTAATTTTTTTTTTTGTTAATCAATTTAATTTAACTTTCCGTTAGAGCCACGTATGTATAGCGCGCGCGCGCCGAGAAAGTTGACGACGCGTTTGTTTTCGATTATGTATACCTATCATTAAGCCAATTTCAAATTTTATTTTAGGATTATGTAATATTTTCTGGATTTTCTGGATCCTTTTGTTCATTGTCATATCCTCTCGAGAAAGAAAGGGCAAGGAGAGGACTCATAAAAGGATTTAAAAGGTCCGTGTTGCAAGAACTGGAAAGAAAGAGCGTCTTTTTTTTATGTGAACCTTCTAGATCCTTTTGTATATCATACCTCTTGAGGCCTTTTCGGAAACTCGCTCGGAGCACAACCCGGGGTAGAAATATGAGAAACAACGACTCTGTTTCCCGTGCATGTAAGAGTGAGAAAATAAATTAACAGGAGTAACCCGAGCGAGTTTCCGAGAAGGTCTTTGGTATCCTGTGCCTTTTCAAACATCTCTGACTTTCTAGTTTTTCTAAGTTTCTGTTTATCTTCTAAACCCTTTTGAACAAGTTAAATTTTCATCTGATCTTTTCTTTCTCGTCTTACAGGTGGTATGATCAGCCACTTCTCTTTCTAGTGCTTCTCAAGAAGTCGGTTGCTCCTCACTCTGTTTTTCCAATTATTGGTAAATACATCTTCTACATCATTTTGTAGGTATACTGTCATATCATCTGTTCTTTTTTATGCTTTTTAATCTTCTTCGTCTTATTAGATTCCATTCTTTTACTAGTCTTTCCTAGCTTGCTTTTCACAATCCTTTTATATGTTAGTCTTTCCTTTCTTATCCTCATTGTCTCGTCAAGTGACGTTCTGTGCTTAGTTTCTACCTTAAATATTGATGGGGCTCTTTTTTTTAAGCTTGCATAAGTATGGCTTTTAGCATTTTCCTCTTGCATTTTTCCAAATTATTCTTGTCTGCTTTTGCATTGTTTTCTCCTGGATGTTTGCTTTCTTGCCACAGTGAATAAACATTCCATTTTTCCTAATGATTTTTGTCTATTACCTTCTTTTCTTTACATTTTCTAATGTTTCTAGTATGTCTTCATTCTTGAGTTTCATACAATCTTGTTTTGGTCAGTTATCTATTCGTTCTTTTATTCAACCACCGGAATTTGTGTGGGACATTCTGTGTAAATATTATTGACACGATGACCATTATTAATTATTGCATATCTATTTTTTTATAGTTGTGATGATAAGTTTTGTCATCGTTTTCCAAATCCAGCAAGTGAAAATGTAGTTGGACATAATTAATGACCCACATCTAAATTTACTAAACATTCAAACTACCTATATATGCCAATAGAGTCACTTAAGAGTTTGTCGAAGACACTTTGAAAAACGATACTTTTCTAATGGGACAAATAGGTTGCCCAAACATTCATCAACAATAAATAAAATCATTCGTTAATAGCTAATCCAGTTATTTTTTGTCTGTTAACGAATAGTTACTTTTGATGTACTTCTGTGCAACGAAACATTAATGTAGCTGTACGCAGTCGAATTTAAATTTCCCGCTCCATGCATTAGGATAGCCATTCCAAACACCATGAGACGCTGGAGTGCGTTTAGATTCTCAGTGTAAACATTCCGAATGGTGTGTGACGTAAAAATATAGGCCACACCTTCTCTTCCTATCCTTTTATCCATTTTTATGAACGCTTGTGATGTACGCACATGCGCATTTATTTTATAATATGGACTCAGTGCTGCCAGATGATAAAATTTATGGGCGGTAGATGGCAATACAAAAAAACGGTGTAAAGATTGAAAATTCGTGGAAAAATCCATTCATCGAAACGACATGAAAGTTGTGATTATTTGTAATTAAGAAGTTAACACGATCAGGAAAATAAATCTTGTAATTCAAGCAAGCTTTACTTGTACAGTTGCGCACAGAAAATTTCGGACGTCACTGTCATTCCACTGACGCAAAAGTTGAAATTCCTTTATATACACGTCAGATGAATGACAGTGACATCCGAAATTTTCTGACTGTAACTGTACTAGGAATTGCTTCATCCAGAATCGGAACTTTAGAGATATTACTCATAAAACAAACAGCGATTATGTTACTTCATTTTAAGCACAAACCGAAACTTTCTCCGAAGCGTTCTCGACTGAACCGCTCCAACTCTCTATCAGATTGCTCAAAAATAATGCCCTGACGTCATTGATCGGACCAAAATTGCTCTGGAGGCGACACGCAATGAACAAGCGAACACGTTTGGTTACGAATCGCTGCGGTATCGGTATTTTGTAGGTTATGTTTTCAACAACCAACATCTGTTGGGAGTAACCGAGGCACGGCTTCCTAGATTAATAAAGAACAAAGTTCGCTCGATGTTGATCTGTCTCGTGAGTCAGATCAAAGCAGAGCGCTCTCGATATGCTACTTCAGAAAGCGCTTGGCGCAGCCGAACATGCAAACCGCACTTCGAGCAACAAAGATAATCACTCGAACCCTTTCGGAGCGCTCTAGAGCAGTCAGTCGAAAACGCTATTAAAAACGAACAACAACCAACGACAATTATACTAATCATTAGAATGAACACACAGGGTGCATTCGACATGACGCTCGGAGTGTTCCTTCGTCTCATTCTTGCATGCACTGAAACGCAACGAAAAGATTAAACAGAAAACCATCTTTGTTAGGTTACAATGGATTTATGTTGTATTGAAAGCTTGAAGCGTGCCACTTTTTCAAGTAGTGACATCTAGTAGCAATAAAATGAAGGTCCGCCAATAACAGCCATAATATTGGGTGTAAAAACGGTAGTATGAACATCAAAGGCGCCGACACGAGCTGTCCCTACTGATTGATGAATATACTGTGACGTAAGCAATGCCGCTAAACATCCAATGGTTAAAACTATAATACCTTTTTCCTTTGATCAATTGCTTCTGGATTTCGCCTACCTTTGCCAAAGTTTTTTCTTTATCATTTTTCATTGAAGTTTCAGAATTTAAGATGCATCTAAAATTGTATCTTCATCAGCGATTCTATGTAAAATAAAACATCTGGCCTGGCATGTGATAGTAACAGCAAAGGAAAATCGATGAGAAAATTAGAATCCTCTCTCTAAATTATTTAAAGTAGAGGCACTTCGTGTTACGTAGATTTAAATTTTCACTCGGCAAGAGCACAATGTTTTTTTGGGGGAGAAACAAAAAAAAATGTCAGTTTTGAACTAATCCATTAATTAACGACTTGCAACAAACATTTTTTTTAAATTACTTGCATCGTCGCCGTAGATAATTAAGTTTTTTTTTTTTTTACTGGTGACTCTAAATATGGAGAAGTGGGTTCAAGGGGCAGGTTGCAAAAACGCTCAAAAAATCAGTGTTTATCCGTGCGCCGAAAATTTTGTAATTAAAAGTTTTGATAACGTGGTTTCTTTTTGACTTGAGCAGAGGTTATCGAATCAAACCTGAACCTATAAAGCTAATTGGAACTAATCAGTTGACTTTTAGGAAAAGTTTTATGAATTGCATAGACATAATCATTTAATTTTTTAAATTTTAATTATTTTAATTATGTATTAGATTATTTGTACCGTGTACAACCTCAATCAAAAGTAATGAAACGCTCAAAACCGAAACGCTGTAGTCAGAGAGAGAAGATACTGAGTGAGAAGAAGTCTTATGGCGAACGAATGTTTCCGAAGTCCTTCGGAACGCCACAACACGTTGCGCTCTCTCTAACTCGGCACCGTTGCACTCTAACTACAGCGTTTCGGTTTTAAAAGTTTCATTACTTTTGATTGAGGCTGTACATACACTGAGAAAAATAACTCACAGGAGTACGTTTATATTAACAAGAATTCTGAACATTTTATTCGGATTCGCATTAAAAAGCGACTCAGCGTACTACTGCAAAATTAACACTATGTGGTTTGTTGTTTAGAGTATCATTTCCTGTCATGATAAAATTACCGGAGTAATTAACAAAAACTCAGACATGACATTTTATTACTAATTTATTCAGCATAATATTTATAATATTTCATTCTGGTTTATTATATTTTAACACTACGTATTATGTAGAATGATAATTTTACATTCTTAAACTTAAACAGTTTCATTGTGCTAAGAATTATGATTAATTTAGAGTAAGATGCATCTTATAACATGACAGCATTATACTTTTACATTATACTTTATTTTATCGATACGAATGATGTTTTATCAAAATCGCAAAATTCCATTTTTCTCAGTGTAGTACTTAATCCATCAGCAATAATATTAACGAAAAAAATTTTCGTTCCAGCTTAAGTGAAAATGGCCCCGAGGATTTCGGTAACCGGCGTTCTTCACGAAACAGACAATGAGATCTCAGCCAATGACGTGCCTTTGGACGTTTACAAACCCGATGAGCGGAAACTCAAGCCCGTTTGGCGCAACATCATCCTGATGGGATACCTGCATCTTGCTGCGCTTTACGGCGCTTACTTATTCTTCACATCCGCACATATAATGACCTCCTTATGGGGTAAGTTTGAATTTGATAAAACAGTTTTTATCTACAATACTTAATAACGTTTGCATTACTTCTGCAGCGGTCGTTAAAAAATCTTGTATTGCAAATATATTATAACTGACAAATTTTATTTAAGACGTCTCAAGAAGTGTGCTTGTGAACGTACCCTAACCGTAATTTTGAAATCTGCGGACCAACGTACACATGCGCAGTAAAAAAAACTTCGGACAAAACCACGCCTTAGTTAATCGTCTGGTCGTTTATTATTAGCGTTTTTGATCTCCGCTAGATGCCGCTGCATAACACCACTTCTCCGCCATTTTTGTGTTAAAAAGATACATAGTTTTTTGCGATTTTTACATTTTGACAAATGTCAAACATACGTGTATTTTCGTCACCAGTTTTCAGTTTCCGCATAATTCCGCCGCGCGGCAACTCTTTCGTTCAAAGATTCTTTGCTAACGCCGACTTTTTAAAGACAAACCTGTAATATCGCCTCAAAAGCACATAAAATAATAAACACATAATAAAATTGACAACCAGTTTCTTAAAAGAAAAAAACAGCTGGGCTGTGTTCGAGAACTACATCCTCGAGTGCAAGTTTTGCGTGTATCGCATCTCTTTTACGCACGATTTCTAATTCATTTAGCATCTCGCTCATCCATTTCAAGACGTCTTGTGTTTACACTATTACCATGCCAACGGTCACACTTTTCACAACCCACTTTTAAGTAGAGCGTGAAAAGTGCGATCGTTGCCTTGGAAATAATGTAAACACAAGACTTCTTGAAACAGATAAGCGAGATGCAAAATGAATTAGAAATCGTGCGTAAAAGAGATGCGATACACGCCCAACTTGCACTCGAGGATGTAGTTCTCGAACACAGCCCTGACGACTAAAGAACAGAAAGTTACTAAATTTTGAAAGTGGCGCGAAAATTTAAATTTAAACAATGTAAATACAAATATGAAAATTTGCTGAAAATTAAACTTAACACAAGAATTGACACTACAATGAGATTATTGAATGACCGAAATTTAACAGATTAAATTAACAATACGTTTTTTTTTTCTTCAGCATTCTTCTTGTACCAAATCGGTGGATTAGGAATAACAGCAGGAGCACACAGACTCTGGGCTCACAAATCCTACAAAGCGAAATGGCAACTAACTCTTCTTTTGACCCTCTTCAACACCATCGCTTTCCAAGACGCCGCAATAGATTGGGCCAGAGACCATCGAGTCCATCACAAATACAGCGAAACCGACGCAGATCCACACAACGCCAAGAGGGGCTTCTTCTTCTCCCACGTCGGTTGGTTGTTGTGCAGGAAACACCCGGAGGTTAAAGAGAAAGGCAAAGGCATCGACATGTCAGATTTATACCGGGACCCCATCCTGAGATACCAAAAGAAATATTACCTCTACATCATGCCGCTGTGCGCTTTCGTTTTGCCCACCGTAGTCCCGATGTATTTCTGGGGCGAGACCTTTAAGAACGCCTTCTTCTTGAACCTCTTCAGATACGCTTGGACCTTAAACGCATCTTGGCTTGTAAATTCAGCTGCCCACATGTTTGGATCTAAACCCTACGATAAGTAAGTACTTCCCTGAAAGTGTGAGTAAAAATCTGGTGGTAACACTGTTTTTGCTTTCTCTAGACTCATTAACCCGACTGAAAACAAAGGAGTTGCCATCCTCGCATTGGGCGAAGGCTGGCATAATTACCACCACACCTTCCCTTGGGATTACAAGACCTCCGAATTGGGTAAATACAGCGTGAACTTTACTTGCCTCTTCATTGATATAATGGCGAAAATTGGTTGGGCTTACGAACTCAAAACCGTCTCCGAAGAAATGATTAGGAAGCGAGTGGAAAGGACCGGCGATGGAAGCCACGAACTATGGGGTTGGGGTGACGTGGATCAACCCTGCGAGGAAATCGACGAGGCAGTGATCACTTACAAGCGAGATTATTAATACCAGGGTAATTCATTGTACAGTGGTCGTGTTCATTCAGAGACTGATTTTATAGTTGCTTGTTACCAATTATGCGGGAACTATTTTTTTTTATTTTTCTGTTTCGTATCATAATTTAACAACTTGAATTTCGTGTTGTGAATATTATTTATGTTATTCAATACTTAGTTTGCAGTGGCAAGCAGTGTTTAAGTTGCAACTCAGTAATATATATATATTTTTTTTGTTTAGTGATAGGTGTACCTATTTGTTTATATTGCATAATTATGCACTCGGTGGCTTGTTGTTTCTTGTCCAAGAAATCTGTAATTAACGTTAAGATTTTATAAAATAAACTATTTTAAAGATATTCGCAAGATCTATAGTTTTTCAAAGTTAAATCTTTGCAGTGTCTGTTAATTGAAAATGACGCTCCGGAACTCCGGATATAATTCGCTTCCGATTTTTTTAGGTAAGTGGCCCCAGCGGAGAAACACTTGAACTAATAAATTGCGCAGGCCGGATAAAAACACCCTGTCTCGTAAAATCTAGTAGGTCGTCGTTTCATTCATCCAGTGAGTAGATTGACGTTAGTATTCAATTCACCGTGGACCGTGACGTTCTTTACAAAATTACATTCTATGATGAAGAGATCGATTCGCAACATTTCTACATTATTTTTAATGGTAAATCAATTGTTATTGTTATTATTATTTTTGATATTGTTGTGTCTGCGAATAACCGAGTAAAATAAACACATGCGTTTTGAATCAACTTGTATAAAATAAGAAAAGTATTTTCAAAACGAATACTATTATCTGATCCAGACTGGTTATGTAATATTATTGTGAAGTTTAAAAACCTAATTGTTATAAACATCTGATCTAGTATAACGAGGGCTCAAGGGACCACAATTACTGCTCGTTATAAACGAAGAACTATACGTATGAACAGGAGACACGAAACTTTTGAAGTTTCTCGCTATATCCGAGATCTGGTTGTAACCAGCGAGTTTCACTGTATTAGGTAAATACCAAAAACTGCAATTTTTTTTTACATTTAAATGTCAATATCTCAAAAACTACTAGTTCTAGGTAGGTACACAGTATCCTTCTAATAAATTGATCTACTCTTAGGCCCGTGTGACACGATCTAAGATTTGATTACAAAGTGAGCGAGATGAGCTACCACAGTGAATTCTGATTGGTTGAATTGGCATTTCTCGCTCACTTCGTAACAAAAATGTGCATGGTGTCACACGGGCCTTAAAGGCAGATCGATATGCACCTTAATATATTGTATGTTCCACTTCAAAAAGCATAACTTTGATTTGGCACAGCTACACGAATCACTCTGTATAATTGTTAGTAATTTTAAATGATGCACCTATACCATAAAAAATTTGCAATAAGCAATAATAAAAACGGCTTCTTCCGAATACGCACTGATGGCTCTCACCTTAGCATATACATAATTAATTTGTGTGAAGAAAAGAGAGCTTTTCGTTTGTTTGGTGACGTGATAACTAACAACGAGCTGATTGTGTATACGGGGGTGGATTAACTCGAGTGAAGGATAATTTTTGTTGAGGGGCCTGGTACCTTCGAATCTTCCGAGTGCGACGGCGACGACGTGCCGTTAGCGTTCACCTTGTTTTTGGTGGGGACGCTTTGCGGATCACGCCACTACGCCGCCAAATCATCTGCGCCGCAAGCGCAAGGAAAATCGCGTGATACACATGCGTTCTGAAAGGCACTGGTTTCCCCGTTGACCTTTGGACCGCGTGTTCTCTAAGTAGCCGGCAGATCTAACCGTGCAATAAGGTCCTTATCGTTAATATCGTTGATATAAAAGGAACTCCCACCAAAACCTGGATTAGTTTCGTTTGGCGTTCTATAATAAACGCTTACGGGAAAGTGCAAGCAGCAAGTTTGGGATTACTACACGTTGTTACTTTAAGGGCGCAACTGAAAACCGAAAGAAGGTATTTATTATTTGTTTAATATTTTATTTAGTTTTTTTGTTAATCAATTTAATTTAACTTTCTGTTAGAGCCACGTATGTATAGCGCGCTCGCCGCGAAAGTTGACGACGCGTTTGTTTTCGATTTGTTTGTATATCATTAAGCCAATTTCAAATTTTATTTTAGGATTACGTAATATTTTCGGCTATTTAGTAGTGCTGACGTGTTATTAATTAAAAAAAAAATCGCATTCATCGGTAGAATAAAGAAAAAAATAGAAAAATTAATAAGGACCAGATAATTTAGTTTTTTCTTTGTTAATTGCTTTTTAATTTATTTTTATTTTTTAATACTATGAGGTACCTTATGTGTGACGTACCTACGAATGAAATGAATTTACAGAACAGAGTAGTGTCTGGACGCAATAAAAAAAATTCAAAATTTCATGTTTTATTGACAGAAGTCAAAGTCGGCCATTTTGTGTCCAATTAATAATAAAATGGCGGGATTGCGCCTACTTCTTGCGAAGAAGTAATTTTATTCTGCACTTTCGAGTCAAAATTTGCTTTTAATTATTTAAAAGAAAAAAACAAATTGACGTTCTTAAAGTTCAAAAACATTTAGCGTTGCGATTCACTGCTCTAGATATCTAGAACACTCTCCATCCCCTATTATTATCAGATGATAATATTTTGAATGTTCTAGAGCAGTTAATCAAAAACCGCGATATGTATTTTGTATGAAGTTTTTATTATACAGGGTGTATCCAAAAACGTGTGCAGGTTAAAACAAGAATGAGTAGAGCAGAGAATAAAAAAGAATTATTAATACCCCGCGACATAATATGTGTCTCCAGAAATTTTGTTTGTCATGAGCAAAATTAATTTTTTTTTTCAATGACTTTAAAGCGAGGCATTTTTGTATCGGGTCTTCAATAGGAAGCCTTGGAAACGAAAGGACGTATGATACTGTTAAAATCGGAAACTGTCAGAAGATTAAATTTAGGTTATGCGAAGGAGCCGAAGTCAGACAATTTATTTTACCTAATATATTCTTTTAAGAACAAAGATATTATTTACTTTCAAAATATCTTTTTGCGTTGACCACTTCCACCAACGAATAATGTGTATTGTCCAACAACTGAAATTAACGATCTCGTCCACATACGAACGTTTTGAGATTTATCCATTTTTGGCGTGTTATGCAAGCTACGACACACGAGGTACTTTTTTTTTGTTGAAGACCCGATAGATAAATTGGGTTAAATCGTCTTAAGCCCGAGGATCTGTGGTCAAGTCACGTCCTTCAACATTTTAGGGTTACCCTATACATATACAGGCTGTAACTTTAATGAGGGGACAAACTCCAAGGGCCAGTTCCTCACATCAAAACATGAAAGAAAGTTCATATAACCATATGTCTGCAAACGCACAATTTTTGAGATAGTAGGCGTTGTTTGATCAAAAAAAGTTATTAAGATAAGTTGTTTAATAATTACGAGATAACCCCGATTCCCAAATTTTTAAATATTTTAAATTAGCCGAAATAATGTATTTACAATGTAAATTTCACCCAAACTTGCAAATAGGGGATATCTCGTAATTCTTAATAACTTTTGTTGATCAAACAAAGCCTACTATGTTTTTTTTTAAATTTTTGGATTTTGAAACGAAACACACTGTATCTCAAAGACTATGCATTTGCGGATATATGTTCATATGAACTTTTCTTCATGTTTCGACGTGAGAAACTAGCCCTTGAAGTTTGTCCCCTCATTAAAGTTACACCCTGTATAGAAATTATATTTAAAAAAAAATGCAGCGGTACCGAATAAGTAGTAGCGTCAAACACAAATCGAAAAATAGTCGAAATTTCAAAATTTTCTGATCATTGCAGAACCCCCTCCTCTCTCTACGCACTTTTCTTTGTAATTAAATCGAAGTTGGCGATGGCTATAACAACCAGAGGACTTATTATTTTAAATTCAGTATTTTCAGTTAAATTCTGAAAATTAAAATCTTTCTGAAACTAGAACGTGCAGTTGATTGCAATGCAAAAATTCGAGTACATCGAAAAAATGAAGAGTGTGAAATTTTTGACAATTTGAATGTCTTTCTCGTGGCATTTAAAAAAATTAAAATTCTCTTTTCTTCGAACACTTGCTTTTAGGCAAATTATAGTATAATGTCACTTTGTCACTTTTAGTCAACCGTGACGTTTTGTCTGTCATTTTGACAGGAAAAATGACGACACTGACACGAACGAATTAAACCAGAGAAAATCAACTGTACTCGTTTTTTTTTTTTAAATCATCTGTACGTAATACAGCTGAAATGCATTTTCGATAAGAACTAGAGCTGGCAATGGTTAACCGATTTTGGATATTTTGAATATTCGCGGTGTACAGCATGTCACTCATGCAAGTAGAGTTGCATGAAAAAAGATTTTTCACTTAAATTCACATTCAAGTTATGCAACTTTATTTGCACGAGTGACATGCTGTACACCGCGAATATCCAAAATATCCAAAATCGGTTAACCGTTGCCAGCTCTAATAAGAACAGTATCCAAAATGAAAATTGAAAATTTCAACGCGAAGAGAGAATAAGGGAAATCCCCTAATAATCCACTCCATTCCGTTTTTTTCCCCTATAACGCCTGTCAAATGCCTTTACCTGAATATTAGGAAATTTCTGTCCTACATTTAGTAATAAAAGCAGGGGTTCCAACAAAAACCCTAGAAATTCAACACTGACAAGTATTATAGAAAAAAAAGCAGAATACAGGGGCGGGGATTAGAATCAGTGTTGCCAATCGGCACATATCAACAGGTATTAACATACTAAAGGCTGTTTTACACTGACAATTTATTCATGAATTAATTCATGAACTTCTTCATGATTTCTTCGTGAACGCATTTCGTATTGCATTGGTGAAGAAATTCATGAATTTCTTTGATTCTAAGGGCCGTTTATAGGTATTACCAACATAGCGAAAGAATGTACAAACGATTTAACACTGCCACCTTCGTTTTCTATTGTTGGTACCCCTGAAATTCACGCAAATATTGACGAAAAATAGACCTTGCTGGGCTGTGTTCATAAAAGACACTCTAGAGTTACTCTTGGCTAATATTGCAGTCTCTCTCGTATAAATGAATTTATGTATTTTGTTTCTCATCTATCAATCATAAACAAACTAAATCAGACGTGGTTGTCATTGCAACAGACACATTTTCTACACCCTACTTAAAAGTGCGGCGTAAAAAGTACGCCCGTTGTCATGGTAATAGTATAAACACAAGACTTCTTGAAACAGATACAAATTGCCTTTCGCACAATGTCATAAATGCTTAATTATATTATGTCATGTGACCAAAATATGCAAATGAAAGGTTCGCTGTGTAAATTGCGACGAGGACCACAACAAAGAAGTCTGCACCAATTCAGAAATCAAATGCGCTAACTGCAAAGGATCTCAAAATGTGGATGTGGATAGTAAATCCAGTCGTAGTATTGCAATGCACCAATCTGTAAAATAAATATACCGTGAATTTATTTTAACATAAAACACTGTTGTTACATAAGAAACGTACAAATCTGTGAATCACTTACATGAACATTTAAATTTGCCGCCTGGAACGCCCAAACATGGCGGACGGTTGCGTTACTTAGTATTTCTAGTGACTTTATTAAGTACTTGACGCCAACGCCATCTCTTATTAGTGTAACGAAACCAATCATGCATTTTCCATGGCCAGCTCCATTAACATTCACTGACGTGTATGTATGGCCGTTTCAATTCGCCTAAAATTCTGTTCCGAGAAAGCATGCCGTGGAGTACTCCCCTCAACGCTCTCTATTAAAGATACTACAAAACTACTGATGGTAACGTAATGACAACTGCAATTACTTAAAAACTTACAAGAGGCGCTGAATGGAGTACCCGTCAAATTTTTAAAAGTCAAATTGAAACGGCCATACATACACGTCAGTGAATGTTAATGGAGTTGGCCATGGTATTTCCAAATTAGTAGATGTAGGCATCCGGTCTTTCCATCTGCTCAGTAGAGTTATTCGACGAATAACTTGATTTTTTCTGAATGGTTGCTTCCATGGTAATAATTGTTCGCCGAATACCGCCGAATACAGTCAGTTTATTAAGAGATGGAAAGACTGGGCCTAAAAAAATATGCAGTATGAGCGAAAATGATTGAGGACAATTTAAAGTTCCCGCCTTTCATTTTTTTTTGTAAAGTTGGCGAAATGCTTAGGCGCACACTGAGATTAACGTAATAATGATTTGATTAAGTATCAATAATTATGTGAATAATGAGATGTAATTAATGTAATGGTGTTTCAAACGGGTAATAATGCTTCATTATGTTAATTAAAAGCATGTTGATTATGATTTATTTTTTTCGTAAAGCCACAAGACAAAATGAATCGCGACTATAAACATTTTATTTACAAAAGTATAAAGTTCAAAATAATAAAATATAAATGTATAAATAAATAATGTAACTAATTTTAAAATCGGTAAATTTTCGGTCAATAAATTATGACGTTCTGTGATCCTTTAATAATAATAATAATAAAATAATTAATACCCCCCCCCCTCCAGATAAATTTATAATCTAATACGCTATAATCTAATGCCACAACACTGATTAAGATCCTGGTAATCTATCTCTTGTCTCTCTCTCTGTCTTTCTGTTTGCACATTTAAACATAAACATTATGAATAAATATTTAATAATGATGACGTAAGAACAGTTGAATTTTGAGCTAAAAAAGTGGAGTGATTGTGCGTCACTTTTTGCATTGTTTTTTAACACTCGATTGTTTCATTTTTATTGCCTTTTTTAAAGTTGCTACAGATGCTTCTTGCCTTGTTTATGTTTATATGCGAGAATTTTTTTTGTAATGAAAATCCTTTCTCTAAGAAATTATTTAGTATACAGCTGGAGCTCCAAAAAAAAAAACAATAAAGTGAAATTGTATTGTGAATATTTTATTCTTATTAATAGGTACAGCCTCAATCAAAAGTAATGAAACGTTCAAAACCGAAACGCTGTAGTCAGAGTGCAACGGTGCCGAGTCAGAGAGGGCGCAACGTGCTGTGGGGTTCCGAAGGACTTCGGAAACATTCGTTCGCCGTAAGGCTTCATCTCACTCGGTATCTTCTCTCTCTGACTACAGCGTTTCGGTTTTGAACGTTTCATTAGTTTTGATTGAGGTTGTACATTTGGTGCAAGCTATACAGGGCGTCAATTTAATATTAATAAAAAAAATGGGTTCACTTACCTTAATGTAAATAAAATCATTCCCCAATTTTACATTTTTTGTGTATACATATACTTATAAAATTTTAATTTGTCTTTGTTTAAACTCGTTAGCATTATTTGATTCCTTCTGATGCTAGTCTCCTTGGATGCTATAGTCCTTTCTTTCAGATTTCAATCTTTTTTATATCCTTCCCCCATCAAATCTTCTTTATTTTTATTGTCCTTTCTATCCAGTTTTGAATCTTTTAAATCCTTTCTCTATCAAATCTTTCTTACTTCTTGTCGTACCAAGTGGCGTTCCGTTAAACCCTTTTCATATTTTTTTCTAATCTCTCTTAACACTTATCGTTCATTCTTTTTATATTTTCATTTTCTGGATCCTTTTGTTCATTGTCATATCCTCTCGAGAAAGAAAGGACAAGGAGAGGATAAGACAATTCATAAAAGGGTTTAAAGGGCCCGTGTTTCAAGAACTGGAAAGAACATTTCTTCTAATCTCTCTTAGCACTTGGACACTTATCGTTCTTTCTTTTTATATTTTGATTTTCTGTATCCTTTCGTTCATTGTCATATCCTCTCAAGAAAGAAAGGACAAGGAGAGGATAATTCACAAAAGGATTTCAAAGGCCCGTGTTTCAGGAACTGGGAAGAACATTTTTTCTAATCTCTCTTAGCACCTGGACGCTTATCGTCCTTTCATTTTATATTTTGATTTTCTGGATCCTTTCGTCCATTGTCATATCCTCTCGAGAAAGAAAGGACAAGGAGCGGATTTATGAAAGGATTTAAAAGGTTTTGGACGGACCTACTAGATCGCTTTGTATATCATCCTTCTTGGTGTCTGAGGCATATAGACAGACACTTATAAAATAATTTACGTAGTTACAAAACAGTGTTAGTTAGTTGTTGATTATAAAATGTCAAATTGAGATTTACATTAAAAACTATCCCAAGGTTTATATTTTGGTTCATTAATAACCGAAATACGCTACATTTTGGCGATCCTGCCAGGATTAAATTAATTTGGGGATAAAGAAAATGGCAGAAGATGAGACAGCACGTATTGAAGTGGCTATGCAGCGATTTCAGTTTGAGAAGTTTGACAAACTAACTGAATCTTGGGACAATTATATGTGTCGATTTGAATTGCAATGCCAAGCTAAAGGTTTGGGTGGAAATAAGGCAAGTTATGTGGAAGCAAGACGGATATTATTACTGGCTTCATTGGGTCCAGAACCATTGCAGATAATCAGGAATCATTTCTTTCCGAATCCTGTCGGACAAATAAATTACAACGATTTAAAGACTGTCTTACAACAATATTATCAACCACGGCCAACTATATTTTCGGCTAGAATCGATTTTACAAAGAGAAATCGATTGGAGGGCGAAACGTTTAGTCAATATGCAAACGAATTACGAAAATTAGCGGAAGCAGCAAATTTCGATAAGGGTGCTTTAGATACACATCTCCGAGATCGATTTGCTGGAGGTGTGCGTTATGAAAAATTTGAGTTGGAAGTTCGTCAACGTTGGCCCACAGGGGAACTAAATGGAGCGTCAGTGACGTTTGCACAAGTATTGGAATTAGCTGAAACATTGGAAAGAGCGAAATAGAATGCAAGGCGAACAAAATGAAATCACAATCAAAAAAGCATACCAGATTTCGAAAGGAAAACCTTCAAAACGAAACAAGAAAGATGAAAGATTGCAGGATCTAAATGATTCCAGTATATGTCAAAGATGTGGATTACATCACAATGATCCGAGCCATTGTCCAGCGAAGAATAAAGAATGCAATAAGTGTCATCGAAAGGGTCATTTTGCACGAATGTGCCGAATGAATTTTGCGAAGAACAAAAAGAAAATTAATCGATTAGAGGAAGAGACGTTGTCAGACAATACTTCTGAAGATTCCGATAATTCAGAAATAACGACATGTATCAAGTCGCTAAAAAATATCGGAATATGCGCGAAGAAGGCCGTAATTCGGGTAGATGTGAACGGAAAACCATTGACAATGGATTTTGATACCGGCGCAAGTCAAACAGTAGTTGGGGTGGACGATTGGAAGAAAATAGGAGCACCAGCTTTGCAGCCGACGAAAACATTAAGATTATACGGTGGCTCACCAATCGAGACACTAGGAGAGGCGACTGTATATGTCAAAGCGTTTGGACAAAAGAAAAAATTGCGGTTGGTGGTAGTCAACGTCCAAGAAACCCCACTATTTGGATTTGATTGGACACGTGCATTCAAGATGGAAATCAACGGGGTAAAGGTGAAACACGTCAAACAGGATGTGTCAGCGAAAAACGACAAAGAATCCGACAGCATGACGAAGAAAAAGTTAAGTACACTTCTGGAAGAATTTGACAGTTTATTTGCAGGACAAGGCGGAGAAATTCAAGGTTATAAAGCGGTGGTTCATTTGCGCGAGGATACGAAGCCAATTCGTTTCAAAGCGAGACCAATACCATTTTCAATGCGTCAACGTGTGGAGAAAGAATTAGATAGACTCATTCGTAACCAAACAATCGAGGAAGTGGATCCGTCGAAAACGCCAGTGGAATGGAAGCTTCACCGACAGTGAACGTAGAAAAGAAAACGGGGCAATAAGGTTGCGGCGATTTTAAGGTGACGATCAATCCTTATATGATAGTTGATAAACACCCGATGCCGACGTTCGAGGAGATTACTGCAAAACTGAACGGAGGAAAAATGTTCTCTGTTATAGATTTAAAGGATGCATATTTGCAATTACCAGTTCAAGAGGAATCAAAAAAATATTTGATTATAGCAACGCACAAAGGTTACTATCAGTACAGACGTTGTCCGTTTGGAATAGCTTCAGCGCCAGGGATTTTCCAAGGGGTCATGGATAAAATACTACAAGGTCTGGAGGGCGTAGGCGTATTTTTGGATGACATTATTATTACGGGCCGAACTGAGGAAGAACATTTACAAAATTTGCGATTAGTTTTAGAGCGATTACGTCAAGCTGGTATGGTAACCAGCAAGGAGAAATGTAGATTTTTGGAACCGTCAGTGATGTTTTTGGGTCACCGAATTGATGCAGCTGGTATTCATCCAACAGAAGAAAAATTAATCGCTCTACGAAAACAACCGGCACCAAAGAATGTAAGCCAATTGCGATCTTTTTTGGGTATGGCAAATTACTATGCACGGTTTATTCCAAAACTACAACAACTGTGTGCTCCTTTACATCGCTTACTTCAGAAGGCAACGAAATGGATATGGACTACAAGTGACCAGAAGATTTTCGAACAAATCAAGACTTCGATTTCTGCGGACGCAACGTTAGCACATTACAATGAAAAATTACCGTTACTGTTGGCTTGCGATGCATGTGAATATGGTTTAGGAGCGGCATTAATACAGAAGTATCCGAATGGAGAAGAAAAGCCGATTGCTTATGCTTCGCGTACGTTGTCAAAATCGGAATGTAATTATGCATCAATTGATCGGGAAGCGCTGGCATTAATCTTTGGCATTACTAAGTTTCATCAGTACTTGTACGGTAGAAAGTTCACCTTGATAACGGATCATAAGCCGTTAGAATATATTTTCGGTGGAAAAAGGGAACTTCCGAAAACAACATCGAATAGATTAGCTCGATGGGCAATTTTATTAAGCGGATACATGTATGAAATTCAATTTCGGGGGAGTCATGAAAATGCTACGGCTGATGCTCTTTCAAGATTACCTTTACCAGCGTGTGAACGATCGAAAGAAGAAGAGGAAATCTCATCGGAGATTCGACAAATTCAAAAACTGCATTTGGATGACCTACCGATTACGGTAGCGAATTTACAAAAGAAAACAGTAACTGATCCAGTATTGTCCAAGGTGTTGGAAAACTTGAATATCGGTTGGCCAGATAAAGAAAAAGTGTTTTCTGATTTGGTAGCGTATTATGAAAAGCGGAGTGAGTTAAGTGTAAAACACGGAATTATTTGGTGGAAGGGCCGAATTTTGATTCCAAGTTGCTATCGACAACGCATTTTAAGAATGCTTCACGATGGACATATTGGAATAGTTGCAGCTAAAGCGTTCGCACGGCATTATGTTTGGTGGCCAAAACTAGACAGCGATATAGAAAAATTCATTGCGCAGTGTGAAGAGTGTCAGCAAAACCGAAATTGGCCAACTGAAGTTCCTTTATATTCATGGAACATACCTGACGGTCCGTGGGAACGACTACACATAGATTTCGCAGGACCAATGGAAGGTCGTATGTGGTTTATCCTCATCGATGCATTTTCGAAATGGGTGGAAGTCAAACCAATGAAAAAACATCAGCAGCAAAAGTGGTATCAACTTTACAAGAATGGTTTTCACGTTTCGGTTTACCAAAACAAATCGTATCAGACAATGGTACACAATTTACGGCAGGTGAATTCGAAGAGTTTTGTATAAAATGGTATTAAACATATCAAGACAACACCTTATCATCCGAAAACCAATGGATTAGCTGAACGCTTTGTACAAACCTTCAAACGACGTTTCAGTGCTTGCAAGGAAGGTGACTATCACAATCGATTAAATGAAGTGCTAAGAGCTTATCGTTTAACAACACAAAAAACAACTGGTCTATCACCAGCTGAAATATTTTTAGGTCGCCGACCATTTACAATCTGGGACCAAATGAAACCTAATATCCGAACCAGAATGTCGAATCAAGTGGCAGATCAAAAGATGCAACACGATATTCGAACAAAAGAACGTTCATTTACCAATGAGGATCAAGTGTGGATTCAAAATGAACGTGGCAAGGGTTGTGACAAAGGTACCGTAGTCGATCAAACAGGCGTACATTCATATCACGTCTTGGTGAATGGTGACATCAAACGAAAACATGCAGATCAGTTACGTGAGCGAATGTCGGAAAATTCAAGTAATATTGAAGAAGTTATGGAAGAAACGAAAAGTTCACCTGCACGGGAAAACGAACCACTAGAAAATCAGAACGTAGTGGTGTCAGTTCCGGTAAGACGTTCCGAACGAGTACGCAGAGCTCCAGACAGATTTGGTTATGAAAAGTATTGAAAAGTTCAATACTGAGGGAAATAATGAGGCATATAGACAGACACTTATAAAATAATTTACGTAGTTACAAAACAGTGTTAGTTAGTTGTTGATTATAAAATGTCAAATTGAGATTTACATTAAAAACTATCCCAAGGTTTATATTTTGGTTCATTAATAACCGAAATACGCTACAGTGTCCTGTGCCTTTTCAAGCATCTTTGTCTTTCCAGTCTTCCTAAGTTTCTGTTTATCTTCTGGACCCTTTCGAATAAGTTAATTCTTCTTCTGGTCTTTTCTTCTTTGTCTTACAAGTGGTATAAGCAACCACTTCTCTTTCTAGTGTTTCTCAAGTAGATTGCTTCTCACTCTGTCTTTCCAATATTATTGGCAAACAGATCTTCTACATCATTTTATATACTGTCATACCATACTCTCCTTTTTTATGCTTCTTAATCTTCTTTGTTTTGCTTTTCACGAGCCTTTTATATTTTAGTCTTTCCTTTCTTATCCTTATTGGCGTTCTGTAACTTGGGACACTTAAATTATCGTGCTTAGTTTTGGGGACCGATCGAAATATCGATGGGGAATGTCTCAGTCATTTAATGTAATTTTTAAGCTTGGATAAGTGCCACCTAAATTTCTTGTCTTTTAGCATTTTTCCAAATTATTCTCGTCTGCTTTTTTCATTGCTTTCTCCTGGATCTTAGCTTTCTTGCCATACTAAATAAACAATCCATTTTTCCAAATATTTTTGTCTGTTGCCTTCTCCTGGATCTTTGCCTTTCTAAGCGAACATTTTAGATTCCTTTGCCTTTCTAATGTTTCTAGTACGTCTTCGTTCTTGAGTCCCAAACAGTGTTATTTTCGATAGTTTCCTGTTCCAAAATCTCCTTGTTCTACACACGTTTAACCTTCGTCATTGTTTTGAGTACCGAGATCTTATCAAATGTCGTCTCATTTCCTTTAGGAATGTATCTAGTTCTCTTCTTTTTCAATTCCTAGGCTAATTCTTCCAAAAATTAACATTCATTCTTTGAGTTCGATGGTAAAACTATAATATGTTCTTCCTTTGCCCAAATTTGGATTTCGCCTATCTTTGTTAAAGTTTCTTCTTTGTCATTTCTTTTTTTGACGTTTCGGAATTTAAGATGCATCTAAAATTGTATCTTCATCAGCGATTCTATGTAAAATAAAACATCTGGCCTGGCATGTGATAGTAACAGCAGGGGAAAATCGATGAGAAAATTAGAATCCTCTCTCTAAATTATTTAAAGTAGAGGCACTTCGTGTCGCGTAGATTTAAATTTTCACTTGGCAAGTGCACAACGTTTTTTTTTGGGGGGGGGACGTAAAAAATCTCAGTTTTTAATGAATCCGTTAATTAACGACTTGCAACGAACTTTTTTTTCTAAATTACTTGCATCATCGCCGTAGATAATTAAGGGTTTTTGTTTTTACTGGTGACTCTAAATATGGAGACGTGGGTTCAAGGGGCAGGTTGCAAAAGCGCTCGCAAAAAATCAGTGTTTATCCGTGCGCCGAAAGTTTTGTAATTAAGAGTTTTGATAACGTGGTTTTTTTTTGACTGGGGCAGAGGTTATCGAATCGAACCTGATTTTTGCCGAAACTATAAAGCTAATTGGAGTTCCTAGCTAATCAGTTGACTTAGGAAAAATTTTATGGATTGCATAAGCAAGATTATTTAATTTTTTTTTTATTTTAATTACCAAATTTCGTTTGACTTTCAAGAAGATAAATAAGTTTTAATTATTTAAGGTAGCACTTCACTGTGGACTTCCCCCAAAAGAAATATGTACATAGTTCATAATGCAGCTTCTCTGCTACTTAAGTATGAAAGAGGAATTTTGAAAGTTAAACCCAATGGATCTATTGTGTGTTAACGATGATTTCTTTCGCTGAAGTTGAAAGACCAATCTGTTTTCTTTTTGGAAACTCAGCCTTATTTATACACGTCAGCGCAATACTTGTTTGTACCGTGTACCTAGTACTTAATCCATCAGCAATAATATTAATGAAAAATTTTTTGTTCCAGCTTAAGTGAAAATGGCCCCGAAGATTTCGGTAACTGGCGTCCTTCACGAAACAGACAATGAGATCTCAGCCAATGAGGTGCCTTTGGACGTCCACAAACCCGATGACCGGAAAATCAAGCCCGTTTGGCGCAACATCATCCTGATGGGATACTTGCACCTTGCTGCGCTTTACGGCGCTTACTTATTCTTCACATCCGCACACATAATGACCGCTTTATGGGGTAAGTTTGAATTTGATAATTAATCCAATCCTCAATTGATTCAAGTTCTTCCCCCAAATAGGGAAAAACAAGTCAAATTGAGGATGGTATTATAAGATACTAATTTGGGCCTTAATCACTTTCGAAACAGTCTGGGATAACCCGAATTAAAATAATTTACAATTAATTCATCGGAGTGTTTACTAGTTTTTCGCTCGAAAAACGCCTCCTTAAAATCCTTGTAAACCCAAACATACTTTGCAATTTAATTACATTGTTCTAAAGTCGGTGACTCAATTGAGGGTTAAAAAATAAAAATTAAGAATGAAATCGGCGCAGTACTTACGCAATAAAGTGCTTTGCATACAAGACAGTAGATTTCAATACATATTTATAAATGGAAAGGTTATTGAAAAGATGCTTGTTAATAGCGTATGTAAATGCACTTGATAAATTACATAAATAATCTAATTCAAAGTCAACAACTTCTTTTTATTACGTACTGTTACGTAATACAAAACACCCTTGTCCATGAGCACGTGTGCAAATTCAGTAGAGAGGGATGTTTCATACTACCTATTTTTTCTTTGGTTTTTAAAAGTGTAGGTTACTTGATTTTCTTCATAAATACACAAATAGAACTACTAATGGACTTACACCACTAAAGAACGCAAAGTATTCTTGAAATTTAAAGAATTCGACGGTGCTTTAGTCTATACAAAGACGTAGTTGATTCGTGCTTGTTTCGTAAAGTGGTATTTGAATTAAATGTTTGTTTATCTATTTATTTTTTTAAATAACAAGTAACAAGCTAAAAGAAGAATCTGCGCAAATCTTTTCATATTTCGTTTATTTTTAATTTGCTCCTTAAATTTAAAAAAAAGATCTTTCCAGGTGAACATTACAAAGCCGTACACACATTCATAATTAATTTTAAAAGGAC
The DNA here is from genome assembly GCA_033060865.1 of Dorcus hopei. Classification (NCBI taxonomy): domain Eukaryota; kingdom Metazoa; phylum Arthropoda; class Insecta; order Coleoptera; family Lucanidae; genus Dorcus; species Dorcus hopei. The sequence continues at coordinate 42,109,793 of CM065423.1, read as the reverse complement.
CGCGATGCGTTAAAGAGAATTCAAAAACGACGCGTAATTTTCAAATTTCGCGCCAATTTAATATACTAGTTGCCATGGTTACCAACACGAGGACCAATGAAAGGTGCCATGGCATCGTTCCGAAATGTCCGAAGTCTGAGCCACAGTCTGAGCTCTGAGTATAATGTAAAAAGGATTATCCATAATATTAGTGACTAATCAAAATAAAATAAAATTGGAATACGTATAAATGCCAATATAAACGCTTTCGAAGATGTAATTTGTAAAATCTTTTTATTTTTCGCTCATCTCAAGGTCGATACAAAAGACGACATGTTTCGGTAAGTCACCATACTCAAATCTACACAAACTTTGAAAGTAAAGCCTAAATAAGCTAATCGTTAACTAAATGTAAAGAAAGCAAACCTGTAACATCGCCTCAGAACCTCAAAAGCACATGAAGGAACACATTAATGAAAAGTTCCTAACAACTCACAACTTAAGAAATTGAAGTTACTAAATTGTGAAAGTGGCGCGAAAATTTAAATTTAAACAATGTACGAACATGAAAATAAAATTTAACACAAGAATTGACACTCCAAGGAGATTACTGAATGAGAAAAGTTTAAAAAGATTAAATTAACAACCAATTGGTAAAATGTATACATTTTTTTTCAGCATTCTTCTTGTACCAAATCGGTGGATTGGGAATAACAGCAGGAGCACACAGACTCTGGGCTCACAAATCCTACAAAACGAAATGGCAGCTTACTCTTCTTTTGACCTTCTTCAACACCCTCGCTTTCCAAGACGCCGCAATAGATTGGGCCAGAGACCATCGAGTCCATCACAAATACAGCGAAACCGATGCAGATCCCCACAACGCCAAGAGGGGCTTCTTCTTCTCCCACGTCGGTTGGTTGTTGTGCAGGAAACACCCGGAGGTTAAAGCAAAAGGCAAGGGCATCGACATGTCAGATTTATACCGGGACCCCATCCTGAGATACCAAAAGAAATATTACCTCTACATCATGCCGCTGTGCGCTTTCGTTTTCCCCACCGCAGTCCCGATGTATTTCTGGGGCGAGACCTTTAAGAACGCCTTCTTCTTGAACCTGTTCAGATACGCTTGGACCTTAAACGCAACTTGGCTTGTAAATTCAGCTGCCCACATGTTTGGATCTAAACCCTACGATAAGTAAGTACTTCCCTGAAAGTGTGAGTAAATATTTGGTGGTGACACTATTTTTGCTTTCTCTAGACTTATTAATCCGGCTGAAAACAAATCAGTTGCCATCCTCGCGATGGGTGAGGGCTGGCATAATTACCACCACACCTTCCCTTGGGATTACAAGACCTCCGAATTGGGTAAATACAGCGTGAACTTGACTTGTCTCTTCATTGATCTAATGGCGAAAATTGGTTGGGCTTACGAACTCAAAACCGTCTCCGAAGAAATGATTAGGAAGCGAGTGGAAAGGACCGGCGATGGAACCCACGAACTATGGGGTTGGGGTGACGTGGATCAACCCTGCGAGGAAATCGACGAGGCAGTGATCACTTACAAGTGAGATTATTAATACCAGGGTAATTCATTGTACAGAGGTCATGTTCATTCAGAGACTGATTTTATAGTTGTTTATTACCAATTATGTTGGAACTAACTTTTTTATTTTTCTATTTCGAATCATAATTTAACAACTTGACGTCTCACATCTCATTCCATGAATTTCGTGTTGTGAATATTATTTATGTTATTCAATACTTTGTTTGTAGTGATAAGTAGTGTTTAAGCTGCAACTCGGTGATAATTTTTTTTTTGTTTAGTACCTATTTATTTATATTGTATAATTATGCACCTGGTGGCTTGTTGTTTCTTGTCCAAGAAATCTGTAATTAACGTTAAGATTTTATAAAATAAACTATTTTAAAGATATTCGCAAGATCTGTAGTTTTTAAAAGTTAAATCTTTGCAATGTCTAACAACCTGGGGGGAATTCATGGGGAAATTTGAGAATTTTAAAATGGCTTAAAAAATACTGTTTGATGAAATGTAGCATGAAATTTTCAACATTGCTACTTAAACTTCTGCCACACTGTAAAACTGCATCTGAAAGAATTTTTTGTTTTAATAACTGATGAAAATAAAAAATGCAACAGAATTGGTAGAAAGTATTAAATACAATTTATCTACACCTGTTTCATTATAGCTATATTATGTAACTCATTTGGGTTGTACATATAATGAGACTTATTATTACACTAGTTATATGTATAATGAAACATATTATGTAGTTACTATGGATTTGCGCTATAACCAAGCTATTACGATTTTCGCTTACTGATGGCTTCCGAAAATATTTTTAAAATTAATAAAAATAAAAACCATGTTGCAGACGTAGGTAAAACGTTGTGTATTACAAGTGGGATAGGGCATTATTATAATATTCGTGCTCGGGCTGACGCACTCGTCAGGATAACTCATTGCACTCATATTATAATGTTTTCACAGATTTTGGAAAAAATTATAAATAAAGATGTTATGTCCGATTTTCGAAAACCGCAATTTTTCGTTTTCCTCCGATTGTGAAGAAACCGTCCGAGATATTTCAAATTTCTTAACAGATTATTAATCAGCATGAAATTTGGCAACTTTGCCTCCATTTAACCGATTCTCTATCTCTTATAATAAGCGAGATCCCCATGCTGGCCCTCGAATTTCAATCACCCTGTATAATTGCTTCTCCTATTTTAACAGGAGTGTAGTTTTTCAAATTAATGTCCATTTCGCGATAAACATTCACTGCAAAATTCACGTAACCTATAAAAATCACATGTTACAAACTAGCGGGAATCACCGATCAACCCAACGGCCAACTGTCACCAAAGTTTAAATTTAAATTTACTTGCCTCTACTTACCACGGTTCAAGATGACAAGCTTCTGCCGATTCTACGATCAGCTGTGCCCCAGCTAGCGACAGTGGAAAAGGGGCAGGTTAATTAAAGGTGGTAAACTTATAAAGGGCGCCAGAAGACGTTTGATCAACTAAACGTAATTCGATCGGCCGACGTCTCCAATCGACCAGATCGTGCAGAAAATGAAACACGTATAGTCAGAGGCAAATTCACTTGCACCGGTCGCACTCAGTGACCTCAGTGTATTTGCATCTTCTTTTAACCTCATGTAATAACACGAGATGAAGATATTCTGAGTGCGCACTAGTGCAGTCAATCGAAAACGCTATTAATGACAGGCGTAACACACTAATAAGGAAAGCGGTAAATTTGAAATAAAGGCTTTTGTGTAAGAAAATTTCAAGATTTTCCGCGATGTTCAATAAATAGGTATAATAAGCATTTTCATTCGTTTAATTTGTCTGAATGTCAGGGTATTTAAAAGTATTTATAAACAAAGGATGAGGTTACGATTCAAGTGAAAATCATGGGCGTAACGTAGAAATTAGCTGTATTCGATATCATTTCTAATTGCTTGCAAACGGTTGGCAAACTGTTGGCAATTTTTCTGATGAACGGGTGTTTATATTGCAAACATGTTTGGTGTGTGATTGCAATCAGACGCCATTTTTTTAAGCGTAAAATTTTAACGCTGAAGTAGCGCTGCTAGCAGCAAACGAAGTAATCATTCACCAGAAAGGCAACTGCAGTCACAAACGTATCAGAAACGCAACACAAGGTGATTTGTTCTGGTGAAAGCGACCAATATATCACTTAGAAGTGATTTGGAGCAAGTTCGTTTATGGTGAATCCAGCCGAATCGGACGCGTAAATTCTTTATAGTCTTACTGATTAAGTAAATTTATATTCTTATTAATATCCTTTTAAAACAGTGCGCCACTGCCTCCCGGAAACAGCTCTCCACCATTTGCAACCTCCATTCCGGACTCATATTCATGTAATATACACTCATTCCTGTAGTTTTATATTCAAAGACTGTAACAAAAGTTGAGGGATGGGTCAAAATTAAAGTGAGAGCGAAACTGTTTTGGCCAAGTGCAAGAAAGTAAATTCGGCCAAAGTAGTAAGCATGTGGTAAGTGGTTAAAACTAGAGCTGGCAACGGTTAACCGATTTTGGATATTCGCGGTGTACAGCATGTCACTCGTGCAAATAAAGTTGCATAACTTGAATGTGAATTTAAGTGAAAAATCTTTTTTCATGCAACTCTATTTGCATGAGTGACATGCTGTACACCGCGAATATCCAAAATATCCAAAATCGGTTAACCGTTGCCAGCTCTAGTTAAAACATATTAATGTGTTATTAATTCTATTTAATAATATGATAAAATATTCATTTCTTTGTCGAAATTATAATTAAAGTACTAAAGAACATCCTTACCTTTGTTTAGAAAAATGAATAAAAAGGTGCATGTGTCAGAAAAAGATAGTGATATTGCTATTCTAGGATTTATAATGTTTTTGTATTTTTATTCATTTGTTTAGAATCTGAAATGGAACAATCAAGGAGGAGGTCAAGTCGACGGAAGAAGAAAGAGGGTAGTCACCAGAATCAGGTGAGCAGCAACATATCTGAGGTGATTCCCCTTACTCAAAGCAGCAGCAGCAGCAAATATAACAATTGTTAGAAATACATCATAATAACAAAATGATTTATTTGTCCAGTTGTAATCCTTCACAATTTTATCAAAACTATTCTTAATGCGATGCCCCTCTGAACTGCCTACTTTCGACTTGTAGTATTGACTGCCTGGTATTCTGCTAACTCTGCTGTCTCAGCTATCTGCTCCTTTCCACACACCGGTACTTCCCTGGCTACCCAGCCTTGTTATCTCGGTCACGTGGTGCGTGATACAGTTGTACAGTGCTGGCCTCACAGGATTTCTCACACAATGGTAGCTGTCACACTAACAGTGAGAATCACACTAACAGTGAGAATCACACCCAAGACCATCGTACACCTAAAACGGCTAAAACAGTGGTAAATAACTATGTTTGTGTTTATCTGTCCATTCATCTGTCCCTTTGCTTAACTATTTGTCTACATGACTGTCTGCCTGCCTACCTATTACTTGCATTATTAATCTGTTAAAATTATTACAGTTACAGGAGCTACAGCAGTTAGGACGTGAGAAAGAGCGGTTGGAGAGGCACAAGGTGCAAATACTAGTGACAGTCATTTCAAATCTAGAAAATTCAATTCGTGATAATAAATCTAAAATTGATAGTTTAAGTAACAATTTAAATACTAAATTAGAAGAAATAAAGAGCGAAATATTAGAAGCAGTAACACTATCAATCCAAGAAACTTTCCGAAAAGAATCGTTGAAGAAAGAATTCAAAACAATTCGAAAATAAATTGAATAAGATAGGTTAAAAAAAAAAAAACTGTGTTGAGGTTGCCATTGGCTAAGTACAATAAAATATTTTGCTTGAAATTGAGCATTTTTCTTGGTGTGTCAGTTTTTATCCTGGATGATTTATATACACAATTAATTGAAGTAAATTAATACGAAACGCTTTAAAATTAGATTCAGAATATACGGTATATTGCAACCGAAATTATCACAACATCATTTTACATCGAGACTAAACATTTGGTTTACTAATACTGATGCAGTTTATAAGAACCATCTCCGGTCCTTTCTATTCGTTTCTTGATCAAGTCTTCGGAGGCAGTCTTAAGGTCGTAAGCCCAGCCGATCTTCGCCATCGCATCCAGGAACGCAGTCGATATATTTGCACTGTACTTCCCCAGTTCTGCGGTGCGATAATCCCAGGGAAAAGTGTGGTGGTAATTGTGCCAGCCTTCCCCGAGAGCCAGCAGGGCTACGCTCACATTTTCAGACGGATTAATAAACCTAAAAGAACAAAGACGAAATAAATCAATTCCGGATCCGAACGGAATTTGTTGTGCTTACTTATCGTAGGGTTTTAACCCCCACATGTGAGCTGCAGAATTGACCAGCCAAGTGATATTAAGACCGGCGCAATACCTCAACAAGTTTAAAGTCCACGCATTCATGAAGGACTCGTTCCAGAAATACATCGGAACCGCAGTTGGCAAAACGAAAGCTGCAAGTGGCATAAGGAACAGGTAATACTTCTTTTGAAAACGTAAAATCGGATCGTTCATTAAATCCAATACATCTACGCATTTGCCCTTTTCTTTAACGTCGGGGTGTCTCCTGGTTAGGAGCCAACCGACGTGGGAATAGAAGAAACCCCTCGAGGCATTGTGGGGGTCGGCATCTGTCTCGCTGTATTTGTGGTGGACGCGATGGTCACGTGCCCAATCGATTGCTGAATTCTACAATCGTATTTATAAGATCAATTAAAAAAGACCGTGTAAATTCACAATCACCTGAAACGCCATCGTCTGTAACGCAATCAGAAGAATTTTCAGGGGCACTTTGGCTTTGTAAGCTCGATGTGACCATAATCTATGTGCCCCGCAAGTAATACCCAGATTTCCCAGCTGGAGCAGAACTAAAGCTAACACAAGATTCTTAACTTTTTAAGACCGTAATCAAACCCTTCACCTACCATACAGCGTAGTAGCAAGTTTCGCTGACGCAAATAATAAATATACACCATACAGCGAAGCAACATGCAAGTAGACGTACAGTATAATATTTCTCCAAACATATTTGTATTCCCGTGGCTTCAGATCACATTTTTTGCTCGGGCTTGAACAGACTTCTCCTTCCGTCTCTTCCAAGACACCAGTCGGAGCGTACATGTTTGGCTTGTTTAAATTTTTGGCTGTGGAGAAAACACAACTTGCTTTAAGTTGTTGTTAAAAAATGCATCATTAAAATATGTGGAGACGTTTTTTGGCGCAGAGTGAGTAGTCTTGTTATAATACTGACGTTCACATTTGAACTCTAATTCAATCAGTCGTTAATTAGAACGTAACATAACAGTATAACGAGCGCTTCCTGTCGATTTTGTTTTTTGTTATAACAGAAGAGGTACCAACGTCAAAATTTGACAATCAATGATGTGCAGGGTTGCCAATGTGCGGGCAATTACCCAAACTATGGTAATTTAAGCAACCTTGCGAGTAAAAGAAATGCGTGGGTAAAAATGGGTATTTTCAAGTCAAAAAAAAAAAAACTTTAATTTTAAATTTTTGACTGACGATGACGTCTTGTTAGTGATGTTGCAACTTTACTATTGGCAACAAAGAAATCACTAAAGACAGGAAGCCGGCAAAAACTAAAGTAACTTATAGCGTTTTCGATTCAGATGCACTGGTTGCACTCAGTGTATTTGTATCTTCTTTTAACCTCGTGCAATAACATGAGATGAACATACTCTGAGTGCGCACTAGTGCGATCAATCGAAAACGCTATTACTAACCGCCAAATCCACGTTGACGATCAGTGCTGCCAACTCTACACAATTGTCAAATTTTAATTTTAGAAAGTTTTGTTTATTTAATGAAATGTTTTTGATTTTTAAAAATTGCGCAATTGTTAATTCTGAATTTTAGAAAGTCGAACAAGTTTTGTTTATTTAATGAGAATTTTTTTTATTTTTGTTATCTTTTTTAGTTTTATAAATTTGTCGATCGTCTTTTGTTTTATTTCACGTCAAGAATTGCGCAACTGTCAATTCTCAATTTTAGAAAGCTTTGTTTATTTAACGAGATTTTTAAAATTTTTGCTATTTTTTAATTTTTGTGTCATTTTTGTTAAATTTATAAATTTTCTTTATTTATTTGTCGATCGTGTTTTGTTTTACTTTGCGTCAAAAATTGCACAATGCATGTGAAACGTTTAATGAGATTTTTAAAATTTTTGTTATTTGATTTTATTTTTATGTTATTTTTGTTTCACAAAATCTTTTAAGCGGACACTAAATCGCGCACTATACACTTAACGTTTCGCAGTCGTTCGACGAAGCTGTCGATTTTGTGATACAAATTTCATCGAACAAGAACCAACTGTAAATATAGTTATTTTTGTTAATTAATTTATAAATTTTCTTTATTTATTTATCGATCGTCTTTTGTTTTATTTTGCGTCAAGAATTGCACAATAACTGTCAAACGTTTTAAAATAATTTGGACCCAGTTTTGTTTATTTCATGAGAATTTTTTTAATTTTCGTTTTTTTCAATTTTTTTTAAATTTGTCGATCGTCTTTTGTTTTATTTTAATGGTTAATTCTGAATTTTAGAAAATCGAACCAGTTTTGTTTATTTAACGAGAATTTTTTTATTTTTATTTTTAAAATTTTATAAATTTGTCGATCGTCTTTTGTTTTATTTTACAAGAATTGCGCAACTGTCAATTCTTAATTTTAGAAAGTTTTGTTTATTTAGCGAGATTTTTTAAATTTTTGCTATTTTTTTATTTTTGTGTCATTTTTGTTAAATTTATAAATTTTCTTTATTTACTTGTCGATCGTCTTTTGTTTTACTTTGCGTCAAAAATTGCACAATACCTGTCAAACGTCTGAAAATAATTTGAACCCAGATTCGTTTATTTCATGAGAATTTTTTCTATTTTTATTTTTTTTTAATTTATAAATTTGCCGATCGTCTTTGTTTTATTTTACGTCAAGAGTTGCACAACCGCCAATTCTTAATTTTAGAAAGTTTCGTTTATTTAATGAGATTTTTTAATTTTTTGCTATTTTTTAAAATTTTTGTGTCATTTTTGTTAAACTTAGAAATTTTCTTTATTTATCTATCGATCGTCTTTTGTTTTATTTTGCGTCAAAAATTGCACAATAACTGTCAAACGTCTTAAAATAATTTAGACTCAGTTTTGTTTATTTCATGAGAATTTAAAAAAAAATTTTTTTAGTCATGATTTTCAAAAATAAAAATCGCTTGAATAAAATCAGTGGTTTTAAACATAATTTTAATCGAGTGATTTAAATTAGCTCAACCCCGATTTTAAACCATTTCACAACCATTTTAATAAATGTACCAAAATTCAGACACATCTACCGGAATTGTTTACAACTACCGAAATGTACGCTTGCGGCTTGGACGGTTGGCAGCACTATTGCCGATTGCCGTCCACAGTCCCAACTCCCACATATGATTTTAACCTAAAAAATCTGACGTGCAACGTCCAAATGTTGAAGGTAAGGGGCGTGTTCGAAAATACAGAGAGTAAGTACCACGGGATCATTTAAATTTATAATTAAAATAGGCGGGATTTTTTTATATGATTGTGCACCTTGTCATTCGACTCGCTGTGTAGATTAGAGGTTATGTAAATATTTTGACGTTTATAGGATTCTCATCGGGTTCAATCGTTTTAATTTAAAGGAAGTGCACCAACTATAGCAAATGTTCAAAGTGTTCGTCCCTGGCAATTAATTAAACCTTTTGAAGCGTCGCTTTGACAATTTAAACTCAAATTAAGCTGTCAACAGTTAGTGTTGCCAATCTAATTCAAAATTCATAGCCTACTCCAATTATAAATTTAAATGATCGCGTGGTATAAGAGTTACACCAACAGAGTGAATAAAGTGAAAAGCAAAATATACAAAATACATAATTTATATGAGAGAAAAAGAATGTTACCCAAGAGTAACGCTCTGAGTTTTCGAACACGCCCAAGTTATTAGGTATTTAAATAAAATAAATTTTGTACCATTTTGTAGATCAAATAAAAGACATGCGTCCTTACGACTATAATTGCATGTTTATTGTCTTCGTGTCGTTACAACAACTGCTTCTAATAAACTAATGAATTCTCTGAGTTTTAAAAATTGATTAGTTAGTTATCTTTGTCATCATATTTTATTTCCTTCGCTCCGCGGACAGTGCCTGGCATCGAGACGCTGAATAAGCACCGGATGCGCTTCAAGTTTACAGAAATATAATAATTCCATTACAAAAAAATGTTACCGTAGCAGAATTTTGCTTCGGTTGGCAACACTGTAGTAAACACAAGCGAATTCTGCGCCTTCAATTATTAAACATTCGCTAGGATTATTGGGTCGTTATTGAACTGCTCGCAATGTAACAATAAACAAAGATTTCTGTTAATGAATTAATCTTACTGACAGGTATGAATAATGGAAATGAGAATGACATTTGAAAAACTGAATTAATCAAAGACATACGATTTTCTTTGCGTAGGTCACTTGATTAGAAAAGATATTGATCACGCGTTATACGCACAATCTAGACTGAAGAAACGAATCTAATCTAACGCCAATCGAACCTCGTTTAAAGAACGACACCTAAAGGTGTCCGGAAAATATTCTCATTTGATAAAGATTAATTATTTTCAGTGAGGTATTCGAATTAATTATGTTTATGAAAATAAAATATGCACTCTTAATTCGACATACTGTTGCAATTTTTCATATGATGGTGATACCCACTGTAGAAATTAGTTTTTAAAATAAACTTTGTATACCTACTATGATGCATCATTATGCTCTGTTAGACATTTATTTCTTATTTTAATTTAATAATCTATCTTCCGTAACAAAAATAAATAAATAATTAGGAAGTAAATAAAAATTGTTGGCAACAGAAAAGAACTTACCTATTCATAAATATGTGTGATATATATACTCTGTAATTCGTCCAGTTCACAATAAAACAAGTCGAAATGGAACCTTATCGAAATACTTCTTTCAAGCAGAATACAATATTGATTACAAAAAGAAATTCAGTGAAATGTAAAACGGTTTTATGGATTCAAAACTGTTAAGATCTCATTAAAACTCCTTAAAATATTATATTTAACAATCACGTCAAGAGTGTAGGCTAACTACGCAAAAGTAATCTTGTAAAAATAAAAATAAAAAATGAACTTACAATAATATTTTTCCTGACATCAAACAAGTCAAGATGCATACGAGCAAGTACCTATGCAGGTATGCCTATCGATGATGAGACTGATAGTGTTCGGAGTTTAAAAATACAGCAACGCGACCGCCCTGTTATTTTTTCCTTCAAGTTCGCATCAGCCTGACCTTTTCTAGTTTAGTTTTAAAATTAGTTGCAGCTGGTATGCATTATGCATATTGCATTCGATTAAAAAATTCCGTGGAATTAGATACATTTCCGTAATATGAAAACAAAATGGAATTTAAATTCACTAACCAGCGTAAAACTTTCTTTATTTTTAAACTGCCCACATCTACTATTTATAAAAAGACGAGCGTTTTCAAAATAATAGTTACTTATATATCAGGGGCATAATTAAGAGATTATAACCCGAGAGTATGTTTAAAGCACGACGCAAAGCGGAGTGCTTATAAATGCTCGAGGGCTATTATGTACAATTATGCACGTGGTACGTACAACGTTTTATTTTATTTTGATCAAAATTTATGGATTCAATATTTTTATATCGTATGCGAATGATGTGCACATCGTCGCTTTCATAAAATAATTATGTAATCATAAAATAATTATGTAAATTGTTTGCGTTACTGTGGATTTGTTCACGTTACTACGGGTTTGTTTACTTTAAAGCCCCTGAGTAATAAATGCCAAATTATGCACGCAATAAGGTGCCAATGAACAAGAATATGGTTCCAAAATAAAATAAACAATATAAATGATTGAGGAATGAGTACCGCGTTCAGAAACATCTCTGTGCAGCAAGTACGCAATTGAAATGTACAAAGTGATTGACATAAACTGTTTCATTTGCCAGCAAAACCCCTTTTTTTTAATTATTTTTTTTAGAATGTCATTTTGATCATGAATTGTTTAAAAATTTCAGTCAATCTGTTACGTCAATATAAGAAAATTAATATGGTTGAAGAGCTTAAAAATCTTATGTATTTAATGATATTTCACAAAACTTACATTGTTATTTAAAAACAACTTTCAAGAAACCCGTTCTATTTCTGTGATTTTAGTAAATTATAAAAACACGAAATTATTTTTGATTCATTTTCTAAAACCTTCAGGGATCATGATATAAAATGGCCACCCCGTATAATACGAATGAATACGCTGCGCCAAGTGTCTCAAAGTGACCCTTGTGTCCTTGTTTTTAAAACAATTTGTTGCGTTATGGTAAGATGTAAGACATTCAACAGCGCCATCTGTTGAAACTTGTCGATAATCTTCATTTCTTCATTTGTTACTATGAGGGTGATTCCACAAGTTATTAACGGATTATATTGAATATTGAAAAACCACCATCCATCGGGCGAAGTTTCAACTGACATTTCAAGTCATTTCTGTACGGTCACAAAAAATGACTTGCGTTGTTGTAAGACATTCAACAGCGCCATCTCTTAAAAAAGTGCCGAAATTTCTTTTCCCTTTGTTTTTACGGAGTTGAATAAACAAATAAATATCAATGGAGTTGATCTGTCAAACTCAAATACGTTTAACAGGTTATGTTTTATGATTTAATTAAAATTGCCGCCAGGGAATATAAACACATTATAAACTTAAAAAAATGGTTGTGTTTAAAATATGGACCAACATAAATTAACGAAACTTATGCGAATTTTGCACTACTTATAATTTAATCGAGTTATGAAATGAGACGAACGACACTTGTGTTTATTCATTTACCGGAAATACGTCATTAAATCAACTCCAAATTTAACAAATAGTGGTCGAGAATCACTGTTTGAGTTGGCAGTGCTGAATTTTATTTTTAAATGGTACGACTGGTGTAACTTCCGGTTGTTGACGGTTTGACAGCACAAGCGTCATTTAACATATCAAACGGGTCGCCGGGTGGCTTAGCGGTAGCCTAGCCGACTTTGTAAAGTCGTGTCGCTCGGCGGGGTAGGTTCGAATCCTACCATTAGCCATGGATGTTTGTGCTGTGCAAGGACTGTGACCCAGCTTTAGCACACTATGTGACTGGCAAAATGAGTCTAAGTAGCTCGGTCAGAAGTTGGCGGGTACTGCGCAAAGCAAAGCAAGACAAGACAGACGACAACATTTCAAATTCAAAATTCAAATTAAAACACGTTTTAGTCACATAACCTACAATCTTGTCGCAACTCAGGTTACGTCAAATAAACCCAATGATTTAGTATAGTTAGATACGCCATACTGTAGTGATATATTAAACCAAAGATAACCTCTAAAACGGCAATGTTTTTGTTTACATATCCCACAGCGCCAAGGGCGGTCCATTCTTAAAGGGGGCAAAGTCGTTGTGACCGTAAGGTTATTATTTAGATTTTGGACCAATCTCACATTCGAATTTTCAGTTTCATAATGATAATGATAAACTGCACATCTACCGCAATTTTTTATAAATTCCATAGTTTTTTACAAACCCTTAAGTGTAACATGTGACGCCCATGGTTTGTTTACAAACGGAATTATAACCAATTACAACTCCTTCCACGATGCACGTAGAAAAGGACCAATCAGAGACTGTGTCCGCAGTAAACAAACGCAGAGGTTATGTTACAGCCAAACATTGCCATCTCAAGGCACTTCTAATTACATATACAGTATGAGCATAAATGATTGAGGACAAGTTGAATTTCCCGCGTCTCTATCTAGTAATTTTTACTCTTTATGTGTGGCCGTCCTGAGAAATTAATTTTTGTTCAGTGTCGCCTGTGTAAATTTTGCAGCCGGCTTCAAGAATTCATAAGACAAAATGGGGCGCGTTTGCCTAATGTACCTGTCAGTAGTTATTGCCGTTTCTTGTATTTAAAATAAACAAATTACTTGCCTATTTTTTTGTAACCTATGCATTTGACCAACTTAAGAAAAATATTGAAAGGCGGGAAATTCAACTTGTCCTCAAACATTTATGCTCATACTGTATATTTCTTTGAATAAACCAACAAAACATACATTCGGTTGCAGTGTTGCAAATAGCCGAATAAAAAATGCTCTTAATTGTATTGCCAACTCAATATTCTTGACAGCTTTGTATTAATGAAATGCAGTAATTTTAAACAAATGAATATTGTTAATTGCATCACAAAGGGCCAGTTGCACCAAACTCTTAAGCTCCGCCTAACTTTAAGCGTCACTTAGAATATGACTTTCACTATGTTGTGTAACCTCAAATGTCACATTATAAACGCTGGTTAAATTTAAGTTCAGTTTAAGTGTTTGGTGCAACTGGCCAAAACTCTTTTAAACGGACACTAAATGGCGCACAAACACTTAACGTTTCGCAGTCGTTCGACAGCTTCGTCAAAAGTGAAAAATATAAACATGTTGTCAAAATAAACAAGGTTGTCAACGGAAACTGAAAAAGTAACTTGATTTTTTTTTAATCTAAAATTAATTTGAACGTTATAAATGTTAAGTGTTTGTGCGCCATTTAGTGTCCGTTTAAAAGGGTTTGTGATACAATTTTCATCGGACAAGAACCAGCTTTAATTATTATTAATTGCAGCGAGCAAATTAAAAAAAAAGATGTTTGTGCACAATGTTTCCTTACTTTTTATAAACATGTTTTAGGTTGTTGTATTTCATCAATATTTGATTATTTAAAAGCACTTTTATTTCTTCAGTTTTATACTTGAGACAGTTTAGATTGCACCGCGAGGTGCGGGCAAATTAAAACCACAGCATTCTATTTATGTACAAATTTATTTAACAAATTAGACGTCAGACGTTTAACAAAAAGGACAGTTTATCAGATTATCGTACAATATATTTATTAATCAGGTTTTCTGTCTTATATGTATATACAACATATATGAATGCATTTTACCTATATGCGTTTGGTTTGACTTTTATTATGCTTAAGTATGTACTTAAAGCGGGCCATTCACGATCCTGCATGGCAGTCCGCCTTGCTGTCCGCCGAATGACATCGGATAGTGAATGCTGCAACAGACTGCATTGCATCCGGCAACACAACGCAGGATGTTCGATGCATCCTGCTCAGACCGGGAAGCTCCGCCTACCGGCTGCAGGCTGCTGCGCAGCAGTGTAAGTGACGCGGCGTCCTGCCGTTGCGTGTGCAATTAGTGATTTTAGTGGTGTTAGGTTGTCACCCGCCATATTGTTAAAGATGGATAACGCGGGCACAATCAAATTTATAGATATGTATAAAGAAAAAAGGTGTTTGTGAGATGTTAAATCTCCAAATTACAGCAAATTACGTAACTTTAATAATTTTTTCTCTCATATTGTTTTTTGATTTTTCTGCAATAACAGTAAGGAACATAGCAAAATTGATATTTTCTTCTTTTTAGGAAGAGCAAGTAGGTTTGTCATTTTTCCGATGTGAAAAAGGTACTGGCGCTGGACAGCTTGCAGGATAGTTTGTGAGCTACTTTTGTCCTGCGGTGCGGACTGCCATGCAGGATCGTGAATGGCCGGCTTAACGCAAACCACTAAAAATAGCTCGATTATGTACGCCTCATACATACAGTGTGCTATTGAAAGTTATACAGATATTTTAACTGACGATGGTACTCTTTAAATAGATGCTAAATACCTAAACTTCTTCTATACAAAAGTTATTGGTTTCAGAGATACACAATTTATTGTCGCCCAACCCTTTTCTGGGAGTCCGGTGCTGTAGCGGCGCTCCGGATGGTCAGATCTTCAAACGCGCGGCGGCATCGCGTTCCTCGTCATTTTCTGCCATACGATGACGTGCAGCTCAATTCGATCCGAACCCCCCAGATACCGTAAAAAATTCCGAAAAAATGCTTATAAATTTAATTATTTTCAAAAAATCATATCTGGAAAAAATGGGGTTAAGGCCCTATAGGTTGGTACTTGGGGGGCTTAACTTGCGTGTGAGAAAGTTTGGTTCCATTCGGTCAGTAAATAAGAGCAGTGAAATTTTTTTGCTTACGATTTATTGTGGCTCTCAAACAAAAACAATAAATAGTGTAACTCTGAAACCAGTAACTTTTGTATAAAGGAAGTTTAGGTATTTAGCATCTATTTAAAGAGTACCACCGTCAGTTAAAATATCTGTACAACTTTCAGTAACACCCAGTATAACGGAAGTCGTGTATACGTACATGTGTGAATCACTACGTGTATGAAGTGTGTGAGAGGGTGGTGTAATTCGATTTTTCGCGCAGCTCCAAACAGCTCAGCAATTGAGACATTTTCCAACGTTATTCGTTTGTTTAATCACGCGTTTAATCTCTGCGAAACATCAGCCAATACTAACTATACTTCCGGAGAAGTCGAGTAGAGGAAGACGCAAATATGATTCCAATCGGAATTCAGTACGATTGTGTGTGTACAGGGTGAGTACAAAAGAGATGGGCGTTACTTTAAAAGGGTAGATTAATCATGCAACTTGACAACTTGATTTTATAAATAAATTTATTTGAAAACAATTTTTTTTAAATTATTTCGTTATTTTGTAAGCAAATTTAAGAATTTTCTGAATTTCAAATTGAGTACAAAAATTACCGCATTGTTATTAAGAAAAGAAGGCTGCACGAAGTAGAAATATTTTGGCAGCTAGCAGTAGTGCAATTGTTGTTGTTTATTATTATAAATTCAAAATAAGCATGAAAATAATAATTTAATCGAATTTCTGTCTTTAAAAATAAAAAAAGTTAGCAATGGTGAATTTTTATTTTTCCAAATTTTGCAGAAAAATTTGTTAGCGAGTTCGCGACGCATTTGTAGCGAGCTTGCAACGTCGCTTGTATGTATACCTTGTCTGGTCATCTGACAACACTCTAACTTTCGCCGGAAACGGTCGCTTTAAAATTCATAAACATTAGTGAAAGCCTAGCATATTAATAAATTAACTTTTAGTTTGGAATATACTCAGATATGTTCTTTTGGTTATTATTTACAGTTTTCTGTTCATTTCTATTAATAAAATCATATTTTCAATATAAACGCTTAGATTAATTGTAAACTTACACTTTATGTCAAGAAAATGAAAATTTAAAGTTAATTTGCGCCTTGGTTTACATAAAATCTTCCAGTTTGTCATTCTGACAACTAATTTATTCGAGGTCAATTAGCCAGTGTCAGTGTCAAAACATGATGGCAGTACCTGTGTCCCTAGTTTGGTCCCTAGACAGAAATCGAATGTCTTACCTCGCAGTAGAATCCTGTACATTATTATATATTATTGCCTAACTCTTGTCTTAATAGTAATATACAGGAACTCTACCTCGCAGAGTAGACCTCGTAGTGAACAAGTACGCCACCTGTACGAGACGACACGAACCAGGCAACATACGAACTTCAAGTGACAGAGAGTGACATATACCATCACATACCATGATATACCCCATTTATTTATTTATTTATCGTTCTCAGACTTTCAATGAAGTGGCCTTTACGGTGTCAATACTTTAAATAAAATTAATATTTCAATTGACCGCTTAATCGAATTCGCCGCTAAGGTATTTTATGCAATCAGATCTGATTAACCGCGTTCCATGTAAATCATTTACGTTACTCGTGATTGATTTCATTTAAAATTTGAGTTGAGATTACAGCGTTTGTTACTTCTGACGTGTGCAAATACAGCGTGATCCATAATAGGTGTCCGACCCGTTAGGAGTGTATCTACTACGGTTACGCAATTACGAAATTACAAGAAATAAATTTATCAGAGGCATTTCAAAAATTTAACGCTTTTGAATCCCAAATTGAAACCGTTAGAGTATCACTGACAACTATTTTTAGAATGTGATAGGTACGATGTTTATAGATACCAATATGAATAGCTTGTTGCCGCCGCCACACATTTTTAAAACGACAATAAATTTCATTCTCTTTGTCTGCATTCCCAAACACGTGTCTGCAATAATTGAATTGCCCGTCATAAATCTCTCGGAAAGTTGTAAACACAGGCGTTTTAGAATTTTATTCAAGGGTAAATGATTTTGTGAGTTAGGTCAGTTATTCCAGTGCCAACGAACCTATTTACACGTGCATCTTCAATTAATTTTATCTTAAAAACTTTGCACCTAAGACCCCCTATTCTTATAAACTTTTTGCTTTGTTTGTTCATGTACTACGGGGTTAACGGGTCGGACACTTATTATGAATCACGCTGTATAACAAGTGTACAAAAAGTTTTCCCGTCTAGTGTGTTGCTCTCATTTTTTCGCATGTTCACGTATGTTCCTTACTTGATCCGTACCCTAAACAGACAAATAAACAAACTTATCTTTAAAAAAATTGTTTTATTGATTTGATTTTATAATGGTTTTCACATTGGAAGAAAAATCTTTCATGCGAAAAAATGAGAGCAACACATTAGATGGGAAAACTTCTTGTACACTTGCTATTTGTTATACACTGCGTGTGTGTTTTGGTTATGTCAAACCCTACGCTGAGCGCATCAAGTGAGACAAATCTCCTGAAGATTAGTTTTTACCCAAAGCGAGCACGACGAGACCTTGGGAACGGTTTCGAAGTGGATCCTTCAACTGGGGGTAATTCCCTGGCACCCTGTTTATTTAGTATTTTTTAGTTAGTTACTTTAGTAGTTTTTTTTTTATTTAGTACTTCTTCACTGAGTTAGTTTTGGGAAAGTTGTGGGAAAGCAACGTTTACTTGTCACCAGGTATTGTCAAATTATTCAGGAATATCAGTGTTTAGCCTCAGGAATCAATTACCGTTTAAGTGAACCTTTTGTAAATATTTTTCGCTTGGAAAATAATTAAAATTTCTAACAAATTCTTCTTCACGTAAATTTATTTCTTTTTCTTTTCTTTTATCAGCCTTATATAAATGCAATAACTGTCTATAAAATTTATAAATTAACTCATATTCTTCAATCCTTTCGGATATTTTAAATTTCTTATCTAAGATTTCTATTACCCCAGCACCAAGAGATGAAAAAAACTAGTGGAGGCGAGGCTAAAGAAGATAATTCAGACGCAGTAAATAATAATTTACTGTTTTTCTCTTAATTTAATGGTTTTATTTGGTTTTTCTGTTAAATTGAATCTTACATTACAATCTATTCTTTTTTCTTTACAACTTTGGAGTTTCTTTACTTGATTAGTTATTAGATGTTAGTTTCAAGCGTATACTGTTCAAGTTCTTTCACATTGATTTTACTTTCTCTTATTTCATTGTAAGTATAACTTTTTGTTGATTGATCAATTACAGGCATTTCATCAATACGCCATAAATTGTCCTATAACATTTTAATGGATGATAAAAAATACCGCACGATTTTAATAAATAATAATTAATCTACCCTTAAAACTATTTGTCCTCATTTTTACGTCACTGTCCAGTACTAAATAATTAACGAACACTCTACTATTACATCTTTGTTGACACATCGATTTTTTTTTATAAAACGTGGCAGTATGTTACTTAGAAAATGAAACGAAGCTTTTTTTTTGAGTTTTCAGTTGGGTTTTTGAACCAAAGTGAGGACGAAACAAAGAAATGTCGCTCTTTTAAATTTTGCAAATCTTTTTTGTTGTTTTCTGTAGACATGTTTTTTTTTTTTTAATCTCAGTTTATTACAACTGTACGTGTAACTACACAAGTAATTAAAAACAAAATCCGGGAAGTCCTGAATATAACTTGTAACAACAAATTCATTATAGTGAGGTGGCTATGTGAGGCTTAGCTGTGGTCGACGCGATCTCTGATAAACGAACATCAATAGGAATGCGATCGTCATACAACGTGGGCGCTTGCAAAATGATTCCGGCCGTGCCGACGAGCACGGCTAGTGTGAAAATCCATAGAAACAACCTATCCAGGACCATGGCGACGTACTTCCAGTCTTCCTTCACCTAAAATGCAAACAAGCCCGTCGTTAATATTCAGCGGAATTGTGTGGCGCAAAATATGCGGCGAATGGAAATAATTAGATTGAATTATTCATGGACGTTCGTTTCTGAGCTTTTCTCGAATTAAATCGTAACAGATTGATATATAATTCAAAGATTACGTGTATAAACTATGAAGCTTTTTGTACGTATTGAAATCGATAAAGTACGTTTCACAGATATTTCGGATACATTTTTGCAAGCTTAACCATTGGAACTAGATGTAGATATCCAGCGATCAATATAAAAACGAATTAGAGTAGGCGTTGTTCATATTAACACTAATTGTCAATCAATTGTAACACAAATAACACTCCGGAAATGTTGTTTAACATTAGCCACGCAGTTATTCGTAGAGTTCAAAAGTGAGGTCATTTTACGCATCTGCTTTAATTCCTTTAAGATAAAACGTATTTTCCTGCTTTGGATGTTTTAATTTCACATTAAGGTTATGTTCGAATAGAAACGTCAAAAGTGACAGAAGGAACGTTCGATGAACTAAATACACACGTGCGTGTAATTTTCAAATTACTAGTTTTAACTAAATAGTGCTCTGTAAGTTGTGGATTTACCCTTGTGGAGTCTTCCTCTCGTCTGGTGTGATCCGCAATGAATCGAACTCCGTCGATGGCTTTGTGCACTTCCGGACAATGATGCCACGAATGCACGCCCTTGCAGAAGAAGTCCTCCAACGGTCCTTGACCCAAGTCGGTGCACAAATCCTCCCCGAGGTTGGCCCGCAATCCCGGAGGGGGCGTCCCGTGAATTCGGCAAGGGTTTAAAGCGCCAGGTTCCAGCTCCCTGTCGCGAAATTTGTTATACATTCAAAAACCCAGACGTTCCAGAACGAAAATTCAATTTTTACCCCGAAACATTTTCATGTGGTCAAATATACTTCGATAAATAATTTTATCTTCATTTTAAATTTGTATAAAGTAAGAAGTCATCAAAATAAAACGAGTAAGAGAACCGATGTCACAGATTCTAATTATGTAATAAATTAGAATGAAATAAAAATCTACCCTTTCTATGTAACGTATCAGCTCGTCCGGAAGAATAAAATCGATATTTTTTATACAACCAATAGGTATACGTCAAGATTCATATAAATAAAATAAAAGCGGTGGGATCGCCTCGATTTTTCCTACAATTTATGACATGGATTCTCTTAGTGGCTTTATTTTGACGGGGGTTATTAGCCACCTTGTAGATTCAATATTTGTTTTCGTAATGGATTTTATTTTATAAAACTGATATATAAAGTAAACTAGTACGTTTTAAGAATAATAAAAACACATATCAAATTGTTTTAGGTACTCAATATAATAATAAGGTAAAAACATTAAAATACAGGTCAGGTAATTTCACACGAGAAAAAACAAATCAATTTCAATTTGCTTTTATAGTTGATGCCTGGCCGACAACTTAATGCAGACAAATGGTCGATTTTTCTTACCTAGTAGGTATCAAATCTTACGTACAACTAAAACTTAGTTGCCTGATTGATTGCCGGAACGTATTTGTAAAAGAATCGATTCCCCCACACCTATGTACAATCAGTTCCGAATCAAATTTAGAAGTTCCCGAGAAAAATTGGACCCAAATCACATACTTTTTTTCTCGAAACTTGCCAAGTCTTATATATGAGGGATGTGCAACCCCGTTCGTCCCGGCCCATTCATAATAAACGTGCCGGTATCGATTAATGCAAATCATTTTATTTAAGATTAGCATAAACCCTTTGAACCAGTTTAACAGAGCAGAGATGTAATTTCAATGTGTAATTCTAATAATTCGAAAGCGCTTTGGTGGAGACGCAAGTCGACTTAAATTTTATGTTTCATTTTTATGCATAATTTACCCCGCTCAATTTTTCACTGTGTGTCGCAGATGACATAAATAACTTCATTTTGTTTTGATTTTTCAAAGTCAAATTCGCTGCACTTACCTCGGAGTTAACTCGTCCCTGGAACTAGCACTTGGAAATAATCCTGAGGGATCTTCTCCCAGATCACTTGCATCGGGGTATAAGCCGGGATCTCGGAGTTCGAGACCGTTGCACGTTCGAACCATAATGCGATGGCTACATTAAAGATAAAAAAATATATACAAAAATCGTCAATTTTTAATTGCATGTAAAATACACTCGTGGGTATTTTTTTAATATACTTAAATACGAGGGTCGGTTGATAAGTGATGGGCACAGATCATTTCTCAATACTATAACAAGGAAATTAGAACGTCACCAATACGCGATCTCGAATGTAACATCTGCTATCAAACAGGCCGACTATGCTTATCAAAAATCCAAAAAAAATAGAGTTAATAAAAAGAAATGACATAAGGCGGTGTTACGGTGAGAAACTTCATTGCAAATAATTTCTGACTTTCGAGTCACTCTGTATATTGACGAAAGTGTAATTACGCGGTAGTTTCACCTTTGGAACTTGGACTGTTCCAAAAAAGTCCGCTTTAGAACGCTAAACAAGCCTGGGCAACCCTATTCTTTGATAATGAGACCGTCCCATGTCGAAAGTGGGGTACATTAAAGGCCTGTCATTGGTCAATAGACCTCTCCCCCTGCCCGCGAACCGTTTACGTTGAACGTCGCCTCGATCATGGTACAGCTCCTCATACGCAGCTCCGAGACACGTCATTATGAACCAAAATGCGTCTTTAATAGGGCCCGTTTGAAATGCTATGTTTGTTTATGTTCTCACTCATACACTCATAGAAACTCTCCCTCACGCGTCACAGCATGCGCATAAGCATACCTCTATATATTTATACCGTGGGCGTAGCCCCGATGTAAATTTCTTCATCGTTGTGGCTACTCGGAGGCATTCAGAACACACTGAGAGTTACTCTCGTTTTATTTAAATTTTTTCATTAAACGGTGTTTGTTTTGAAGTGAAAAGTAAACGGGTATACCGCCCGGTTATGAAATTGGTTGCGGCGAGCCCAAGCCTTTCTTCGAGGCTTCTCCAAGCTTGTTCCGTTGTATCTACGGCAGGTACGTTTTTAGCGTTACATCATGCGACGGTCGGTTCGTAATTCATGTTCTGTTTGACCTATTTTTTTTATATATTCTTATTTGATCCCCTTCATTCGGAACGTTTCACCCCGGAGTTCCCTTAACTAAGACCGTGTGATTGAAATTACTAAGTCTGCAGCAGTGATGCAGTTCCGCAGACGTGGCCTATTTAGCAGGGATCGAAATCGGTAGTTTCCTCTGTGTGGTCATGAAAGGTGGAACCTCCTCGCAATCATTGTGAGCTATCATGGATAATGATTCGAGTAATGTTTCCATTGATGAATCTATGTTACTATATTACTATTGTCATTACAGTAGCCTCCAACAGATTACTAACGCGTTATTGACTGGTTATCATGACAAGTAGCGCCTTACAAAAGGTACTGACTAATCGCGGACTAGTTAGTGATTCACGTCAGTGATCAGTTTCTTTTGTGTAGTTAACGCATGCATACGGCCTAAGAGCTGCCTGGCGATCGTCTTCGTGGTGTGCCCTTGATGGCGTCCACAACGCCACCTGTTGGTTGTCTCCAACGCCGGTGAGCTGATTCGAACCGGACTTGCAGGGTCCGTAAAGGTGGCTGAACCAAGTTCCTCGGAGGTCGTTAGCGTCCAAAATAGCGTCAGACAATTTGCTTGTTTTTACCTGGTCTTGTAGTTCCCCAAGCTTGGTATGGGATTTAAAATATCCCAAAACTCGTTCGGTGGTGTACTAGGAAATTCCGGCAATGCCGTAGATAACTCTCCTTAATTTTATAAATACTCGGTAATTTCATTTGTAAAACATTCTGTGTACATCTTGTCAGAGGGGAGTGTCCTCTCCTTGTGTAAATCTAAGTCTATTATTTTTAATAAATGTATTATTTAATTGGAGTAATGTTTTCCACGATAAAAAATTGAATCACAGTTCTTAGCTTGAAATACAATCGTACTTGACATTATGGTAACAATTACTAATAACAAACAAAGGAAGTAACGCTGTTAGCTCGACATAGTTACAAATTGATAATTTTTGTAGCGAATGTATATTATTTATCACATCAATCGACCCTCGTATATAAATTAGATAAGTGTTGCTTGCTTTCAATGAAACTGTTAACTAATTTCCTGGTTAACGACTATGGTAAAATATGCAAAAAGTCGTTGGTCCTCCTCCCCAGCGTTACGATCTTAAATTAGGGGAGGAATTAACGAGTTTTACTTGATACCGGGTTATTTGTTATCACTTTTTACTTCGACCTTCCGGGGATAAATCGTAGATCATCTCGAAAGAGGCGCGCCATTCAGATGCAGGAAGCCCGGCGGATTTATTCCACACACACAAAACCGTTATAATGGATCTGGTATACATGACATAAATTTCAGGTCACAAAATGCCCCCCTCCCCCCATCATAAATCGATAAACGTGATGTTAAGTGACGTTAATTAAATTAAATTGGTAAATACCTTCTTCGATCCAGTTGATAGTGTGGCCTCCTCATTACCAGAAGCCTTGGAAGAATGTGGATGAAGACGCGCCGTACCCACGGGGCCATCGTGTGCGTTTGGGGGGATCGGAAGTGAACGTTTAGCACCACAACAGTTACGCATATACTGCAAATCACAGGGTGTTCTGTCTGTGGGGGGCAAGTTTCGGCACGCATTGTCTCACCTGAAGGTATCTAGGATCATAGTGAACAGTACGAACTTGCCGAGAAGAGGGACCACGAGCGATGTGGGAGGAATGATCTCGGCGAGCAACAGGAAGAACACGGTGAGCGACAGCAGAATGGAGATTGATAAACTTACCTAAAATACACTTTTATATAAAATGATATTAAGTTGTTTGTTTTTCGCATAAGTAAAAATAAGTACGGTCGAACTGAGGCAAAAAATAAAGACTATAATAACAGTAGTTGCCAAACGTCCTACTTTCGTATTATCCTTGGCAGGGAAACCACCCTTAAATTCTTAATCAAGTGAGAATGTAAATGTTCTACTTAAGAACAACGTGTGATATTCCTCGTTTGTAAATTGGGAGTGCACGTGTTACCTTCTCAAATACAACTCGGGAGATAATATTTTTAGTTTTTTTTTAAGTGAAAAACAATAATTTTTTATGTCCCCAAATCTGAAATTTGAAACTTTTTTTATTTTCCCTTTCCTCAGATCGTTCAACGATTCTTATAAATAAACAAAGTATGTTTTTTTTTGCGGTATACGACATCGCTACGCATATCATTCCAATTCATTAATAAGAAAGCGTCAAAAGTACAGCGAAATGTTGAAGTTTTTTTCAATTTTACGAAGTGTCCGATCATTTGTAGTAATTATATATTTATATACAGGCTGTTTGTTAAAGATGTTCCGTGAATTGGGATACAAATTCAGCGATGAAAAGCAAGCATAAAAGTTTATATAATAATGTGAGCTCAGATACTCAACATTTTATTTCTTGCGAGTATTACTTTATGTTGTAAACATAGTTTGACATTTAAGGAAAAAAATAAAGTAACAACAAACAATTCTTGCTGCAATGATTGCTCAAAGTGACCTCCGCCCACTTGAAGACACATATACGCTCTTAGTTCTAAGAAACGGAAAACTGTTACGGTTGAAAAATTCATTTAAGTTATTCCATAATAATTGGCAGCCATCCTGTATGTATACGTGGCTTTTATCATATTTCTCAATATTTTATAACCAGACCATACGCTGTTATTTAATCCGACTCTATATCTCCATTTCACTCTGTCGTCCGTCGTAGCGATAGTGGAAGAGTACGCCGCAGTCATACTTGCATCAGCGCTCGAGCCGTGCGTTCCATTTGTTTGTGTTGGTGCTTAAAACCTTTGCGTTTCTTTCATGGGGTTTTGTGATTGAAACCTGAAACGGAATCCTCTCCGAGATTTGTTAAAGCACGCCGAATGAATTTCAAGCTCGTTAAACAGCTTTTCGAAATAGTGAAAAGGAACAGGTGGGAATCGGTGTTTGGAACTAGTTGAACCCCCGGAAACAAGGCCCACCCCCCGCCGTGAAAGTGGATCTGACCCGTTGACTCGACGTCACTTGATGACGTAACATCGGCGTCGAAGTACGTGACTGATTGCACTTACCTTCGTTGGAGGACGCTCCCTCATTGTTGACAGCTGACTGCCATTACGCCGGAACCTGGTTACAAGGTCGGAATTACTCTAATTATTTTTAATTACTCTAGTGGGTTGATTCGCCTTTCCGCAGCGTTGTAATTTTTATTCTCATTTAGTTGTTAATCAAGTGAATTTCTTTAATCGCCCTAAGCAATAATTGTAAACGAAGAACAGATCTGTTGATCGCATAATATCTAACTTGTTGTTTACTTAATTACATTTCGTGATTCTTTCCATTGGGTCGAACTCGATACTTGTAAATTATTTTTCTTATTCGTCAACTATATTTTTGAGCGTTTTTAAATAAAAACAAGTGTGCTCAGCAGGTGATTTTTATTTTATTCGCCCACCTTTTGTTTCGTCGAATCCTCCTATCTCCAAGGGTTTGGCCGAGCGGTGCTGGAGAAACGTCAGTCACTCGTACAATTTGCTGGCGCTCAGGTAGGTAGCAAAACTCTCCGGAACTTCAAGTGTCCTAAAAGTTTCACTAACATTCTGTATCATTTGAAGACGTTCCTTCCTAGTAATATGAAAATCACGGAACATTACGCAGAGCCGAAGTTAGAACCGACAATTATTTCAATACTATTTCTTTGTTAACGGCGAATGAGAAAAAAGGACGGAGTTATGATTCATAAGTCCGATGATGCAACACCAGACAATGACGCAGGGCTCTTCTCTTATAAAAACTACAATAGTTACAGTACAACAACTTTTTTGTTCCAATAAAACGATGCTGGTTGTTTGTTACGGTTGAAAAATTCATTTAAATTGTTTACAATATTTGCCAGTCGCCCTGTTTTTGTGCCGGAATCAGCGGGTAACGTTGGCCTACGTGTCGTTTGTAACGTTGCACCATATTGCATCAGAAAAGCATTACGTTATCAGTCCATTTCACTCTTTCGCCCAGGTAAAAATGAGTTCATCTCGTAACTACCCTCGTTCCAGCGTAGTTGGATAGAACGCGTTTCCTCCATTTCGCTCTCATTGTTGCAACAGATTTCTCGGCGTGCATATCTATTCTTTGTGTGCGATTACGATCTTTTTTACTCCGAGATTTGCTTATGTGCACGCCGAGTAAAATTTAAGCTCTTTATAAGCTTCTCTAAGTCTGTTCCTGGGACAAAGAACAGGTAGATTTTATCGGCAACTTTGTGCATGTTTTCTGTTTGTAACGCGTATCTTTCCCCTAGGCTTCCAGTGGTAGTCATACTTTGTTCTGATAATTAACAACGAATTGTAGTGTGGAAGAAAAAGCCGTAGAGTCGTGGCTGACAAAAGTCCTGGCATCACGGTCACCCCTTCGTACGGTAGAAGTTGGATATGACCTATTGTGACCGCTGACATGACGCCACAATCGAAGAGTTCGTGACGTAATACTTAACGCTGTTTTACGTCATTGGAAGCACTATCCTCCGCTGGAGGGCGCTCGCTTGGATCCCACTTTTGACAACTGTTTGTCTATACGTTGGATTTTGATTATAAGATCGGAAATATTTCATTTATTTATTTGTTTGCGTCATCTAAACGCGGTGTCACGTTATTTCTATTCTGAACAAGTGACTTTCAATATTTATTTTAAGCTTTTGCTGTAAACGAAAAGCAGATCTGTTTCTCGGACAAAGTTTAACTCATTCATTAGATTGATAACAAGTTTAGTTACTTCTTGTTCAACCCATTGAGACCCCTTCTGGGTCGTACTCGTTACTTGTTACTTAATTATTTATTTTCTTTTTACTAGCTTTTGAGTTTTTCAAATAAAAACAAGTGTGCTCAGCTGGTGACTTTTATTTTATTTAACTTGTGCCCCGTTTGCTCTTGGATTTTCGTTGAACCCTCCCTTCTCCAGGAGTTTAGTCGGCGGTGCTGGATATCATTGAAGTTACTCGCACAATTTGCTGTCCTTCGGGTAGGTAGCATGTTGTCAACCTGTACTATAAGTTCTTAACTCTCTTAAAGTGAAATGAACGCAATTGCTACTCAAGCACCCACACTCGCATCTGCGAAATTTATAGCACCAGTGCCTGCAGAAATTCGCAGTATGCTTATTTCTGGATTTTCCTCTTCAACATCTGATTTCGGCGAACATTACGACCCCAGTCAGAAGGTTGAGGTTTGAAAGAACTATTTTCGCGCATTCTCCCATCTACACTCAAAGGTCGGCTTGGATAACGTCCAATGTACAACCTGAACTGAACGATCAACCTTTCCAAGAATTAAGTTAGCACAGCAACTGCCAAATAAATATAAATTGTTTGGTTTTACAAAAATAATAAATTACTTTCAAATATTGAATATCTCTGAAACGAAGTGTCGCGTCGCGTCGGAGCGCATATGTTTATATAAACTTTTGTGCTTGGTTTTCATCGTTATCAAATAACCTGTATATTTGTAATGGACAAAGAAGTTCTTCGGTTTTAACTCACGAACTCCAACTATAGTGAGCAGCAGTTTAGGTCGCGACATCTCGTAACAAATTTTTGATCTGAAACGCCAAGGAAGTGAAAAGTACTCATTGCACTCCTTGGTAATGTTGGTAAAATATTTTAAAAATCATTCGGCATGAATAATATGCGTTTGCGAATTTATTTATTATTGGTACGTTGTAATCATGTCTCTGTAAGCTTTTAATCGACAACAGTGACTCGCCAATACATAATCGGGTTTTTGTGTGTCCGGTTTTTATATCTCTTTGAAATGCGTTGTATTACTGGTTTTGTAATGTTGCAGAGCGATTATTTTTACGGTCGATCGCCACATGTGTGGTGTTATTATGACAGAACAAGCTTTATTAAAACAAATTCAGCAAAATTACATAATTTTCAGTACGGTTGATTGACTACGTATTATGCAAATGAGTTTTACCCTAATTAAAACGTTATTACTATTTTCAAATTCCAATAAGTTTTTTTCTTTTTTGGAATTTCTCAACATTTTACTCCTTTTTAATGTACTTCATTAAATTAATGCGTATAGCGTTTTCCACTGGCTGCACTAGTGCACACTCCGTGTATCTTCATCTCGTATTATTTCATCAGGTTAAAATAAGATGAATATATAACGAGTGTGTACTAGTGCAGCCAGTGCAAAACGCTATTCATCCTTAGAGTCTTTTAATCAACATTATGCTGAACGTAAAAGTGATTTTCTAAGCGAGCACAATCATAATATGCAGTGACGGGGGAAGAACTACATTTCTTAAGGTATCACGTCACACTTGCAGAAATCCTTACAAAAAAAAGAAACCGCACGCTCGAGAAACGATTCTGAAAAAGATTTAAGTAACAGTATTGGGTTTTCATAATAAATTCTCGCCCGAACCTTTCTCCCCCAGCTCAAGATAAAAATAATATTATTTCGCTCACCTTTTCTCCACTGTCTGAGGGCAAGTAGAACACAAGTACGGTGAGAAATGAAATGCCCATGCAGGGAATGATTAAATTCACGGTATAAAATAGCGTCTTCCTCCGCATGGTGATATTGAACGTTATATCGAGGTACGGTTCGTCGCAGCACGTGTAAAATTTTTCATTTCTGGAAATCAAGTTTCTTTTTTACTTCAAAAGAAAAAATAAACAAGTTTAAATACAATGTGTATTTTATTATTCAATTATAATATCAAAGAGCTCCGGAGAATAAAACGCGCAGACGTTCTGTGAGCAGTTTCAGTTCAGAATATAGAAGGTCCTCTTGCGCCTAATTAAGGTAGCTTGCAGGATAGGATGTTAAGAACATTTCTCCTTCTGCTCTAATTCTATTCAATTAACTACGTATTCCTGTTAATTTAGAAAAGACGAGAATTGCAGTACTGCTACTTTCAAAAGACTTTAAAATATACATACCGCTACGCTATAATTTAATGTTATTATTTACAATAAAATTAAAAAATGTTCAGTTCCTTACGCTTTTATACATCAACTAATGATTATTCTCATTTCACCTTGCGTAGTTTAATCGATTCGCGTTCATTAAATCATATTGTCAATCGATACGTTCAAACCCGTGTGTTTTGCTTGACTCCACCCCCAATTGAACGCCGCGCCGGTCATATTTATAAACTGTAACGCGTCGTACGATGATTTTCAAATTTCAAAATCAAAATAACTTAGCAATATGTACAAATAATCATCGATTAATTAAATTCAAATCACATTGAACTCTCTCGCTTAGTTTTTTTTTTACATTCGTACTTGAGTAGAATTAATTTAAAAAAATCAATAATATGAACGTAAAACAATTAAAAGTGAACCAGATTAAAACACCGCAAACTGCGGACGAGCCAGTCGAGATTGGTATTGAGTTTTCATTGTTGTAGACTTCACCGAACTAATTGGAACCAGTTCGATTTTCGCTCGTTTATTTTCCACCACTCTTTCATACCTGTATCTACGTATTTTATTACAAAAAAATAATGATGGTTTATTTAAAAATTTAAAACAGTTGTATGCTGTACGCCTTAGGGAATTGAAAATTCGATAAGCAAAGGGCTTCTTACTCGTCGTATAAGGGGATGTTATGCATTGGTAGTGAGGTAACTCCCTTAATCTCGTATGTACTTACTTATACTAATATTGTATACATGCTTTACCTAACGGCTGGCACTTCTAAAATATCCCATTCCACCGAAGTATAGAATTCTGTTAAATCCACGCCGATATCAACGACATTGGAACCTTTCACCTCATCTACGTGTCTTAAATCTACCTGTAAGAAAAAAAAGGCACTTGGTATTCCATTCAATAATTTTTCTCCCACTTCTCCATACTTTGAAAAACAAAAAAAATAATAGTGTAATGATTCGTCGATAGCAGTCGGCGTCAGTCTGTCTCTTGCGTCACAGCCGACGCGCCTTAGACTAGAGGCTTCTGCAGACGGCCTGGAGAATGCCGGCGGCAGAGAGTCTGTCGCGCTCCAGAAAGTACGAAAACAACAGCTTCGGCTTATAAATGCACGCGGCCGGGAGTGGACCACAGTTCGGCAACGAATCCGGCGTTGGACAGTTCGGCATTAAAGTTCGCGTTAGACTTTCGCTCGGCTGTTAAAATAAATTAGGCATAAGCTTGTAAATAATTTAGTGTTGGTGTTGTATTTATTGTAAGTTTATAAATAAATCAGTTTGCTTTTAAATAAATTAGTTATTAACTATATCGTGTTTTATTCTTAAAATAAAAATTAATCGCACCCGTAAAATCGTCACAATAGTAATTCTCTTGAAAAGTTATTAAAGAATATTGAACCTACGACTGCAACTTGAGTGCTGTAAAGTCCAACCTTTAACGTTGACTCCGCCGAAAAGTTTGCTGAGATCTCACTTTATGACTGCAGAAATTGTTTCGTTAATGAATCCCGTTGCTTTAATGGGGTTGTAAACAGCAGTAAAAATATTTTATCTTAAGAGATCGTTTATTATGACTTAAAACGTTCCCTCCTCGCAGTTTACGAGACTACCCCAAATCGCTTCTCATTACAATCTATTTTCTCACGCTATTAAATTCTAGAAGTGTCGGGATTTTAATTTTATGATTGAAAGTGAAATAAAATTTTACGTGCAATTCAAAGATGCGTTAAAAATTTTAATTTAAGATTTCTATTTTTTTTTCATATAATAATCACCAACTGCCCCACGAGCTTTGATGATAGCACTTAGTTCGTATTACCTGCAGTTGACATAATGAAGGGCCCGATGCAAGCCGATGATTTGACAGCGTTTTAATTAAATTTCAATTCATCACCGCCTCATTAGACGATGGGGTGTCTAGCTACCGACAGTCTAGCAAAATTCAATTAAATTCGCTACTAAATACAAGAGCTCGGAAATCAATTGTA
The DNA here is from genome assembly GCA_033060865.1 of Dorcus hopei. Classification (NCBI taxonomy): domain Eukaryota; kingdom Metazoa; phylum Arthropoda; class Insecta; order Coleoptera; family Lucanidae; genus Dorcus; species Dorcus hopei. Next base: position 42,078,162 of record CM065423.1, on the reverse strand, counting down.
TCATTTGCTATTCAGTTAGTTTTCTCTCCCCCAAACTCTGCGGTAAGTAAATATCGACTGGAAGTTGCCGCTGAAAGCCCCCAACTTTCTGAAATGTTTGCTCAAATCGCTCGTAACTGTTGGCCGAGAAAACAGTGTTTCCGCGAAGGAAAAAAAATTAATCGGGGCTTGAAGTTGTTTCTTAAATTTTCGATTTGTGATTCGAAACAGTAAGCGTGTTCGCGCTTAAGTAAATGAAATATTGCTGTGCAATCTGGGTTGATCCAGATTTTAACGTTTGCCGGCCCCACGTTGGGCGCCAAATTAATTTTCTTTGGCTCCTACGTTGGCGTCGAATTAACGCTGTGATGTTCATGCTTTTGAAATTAATTTTTTATTTGAAATAAATTCCAAAATAAATACAGGTTCTTGTACTTGATTTGCCCGAGGGCTTGGGTCCTTCTTCGGTTCTCTTATATTTTGTAGTGTCTTGTGTGTCCTCGAACCCCAAATGTTGTTACGGTTGTAATACGCCCTGTATTAGCTTGAGAATCTAACGGCCAGGCTTGGCCCACGTGACTTGCGTCATGTTTCTTAATATTTCATAACTAAACCATACGCTATTACTTAATACGTTCGACTGTATATCTCCATTTCACTCCGTCGTCCGGTTAAAAACTGATTTCATTCGTAACGACTTCCGTCGTAGCGATAGCGGAAGAGTACGCCGCACTCGTCTTGTGGTCATATCTGCGCGCGCCGTGCGGATTGTTTATTTGTGTCTTCAATCCTTGCGTTTCTTTCATGGAGTTTTCTGATTGAAACCTGAAACGGAATCTTCTCCGAGATTTGTTAACGCACGCCGAGTGAATTTCGAGCTCGTTAAAAACAGCTTTTCGAAAGCCTGTCGCTGAAACAAGGAACAACTATGTCTTGTGGTCATTTCGATTTTGGGCTGATGCGTAACGCGTATCTCTCTCTTCTATTAGGCTTCCAGTGGTAGTTTTACCTTGGTTGTGAAACCCTTGGGGGTGAAAGAAAAGGCCTAAATCGGAGTTTAAAACCCCGGCTTCTCCCCACCGACCTGCAAACGCAACGCCACATGATGACGTAACACTTGCGCCGAAATGCGACGCATTTTAAATAAAAATAAGTGTGCTCAGCTGGTGCCCACTTTTTGCTTTGGGGTTTCGTCGAACCCTCCCATCTCCAAGAGCTTAGCTTTGCTGGCCTTCAGGTAGGTAGCAATGTCAAACAGTGAAATGTTCTTATTTCGTTCTTTAATTTCAGTAATAATCAGGGTGGATTCCTCGAATGAACTTAGTGGGTTTCCTTTTCAGTCAGATAAGGAAGTGACAGTGAGTGAGGTGAGGGTGTGTGTGTATGTATACAAACCCAGTACCACAGACGGCATCTCCAGGTATGCCAATATCTTCTTTCTTCCTGTCGTGGCTGGATTTACAGGCCAGTATCGCGCTGTAAGGGGGTGCTGTGGCCTCTGGAACCTCTTGTCCATCCAAACCTTAAAGTTGAGCCAGTTTGCGATGGATATGTGCACGACGTTGTTGCTATGCAACAAAATAGACTGGATCTTAATTGTTTGTGGTGGAAGAGTGTTGTGGTAAAGTGTGCTGTTGTTTTTAATGTGTTTGTTTGTAGGGCGAATGAAAATTGTGCTCGGTACGACGTTTGTGGCGTTCGTTGCACATCTTCAGGTGCCTGCGATGGATTCTGCTGCTCTGGTGTGTTCGACAGTTTCCCATGAAGCCATTGTATCAGTTGGTGGTGGTCTTTTCACTTGACACGTTGACCTTGGAATACTTGATGTCGAACTTGTTACGCTTTACAGTTTTTGTTGTCGGTTCTTTGTAGGAGACCAAGATAATTATAATTATATTTTTTATTAAACTTATTTAAAATTTTTTAACATCAAAGTACTAATTCCTTGAGTTCGCAGATCGTGAAATCACTTCCTCCCTTGTTTGACACTAACCAATATCTATTTTATGAGGAAGACAAGATCGTTCGCACGGTTGCTTCCTCGATGATTTAATTTTTATGTATTTGCAAAAAAAAACATTATTTTATTTAAATAACCAAGAACTGACGAGCTCGCGCTCAAGCCAGCCTCAATTAGGTGCAGGTTAAAGTTTTTGATTGATGTGAAATTTTAGGTTTAGAATTTTTAAAATTATTTTTAAAAAATTCTTCTTTTTTACAGCGATCGCGAGCGAGAATTGCCGGAGCGCAACGACTCGCATCAACGCCAGCGATTACGAGCGAGAAACGCCGGGGCGCGACGACTTGCATTGACGCTTAACTAAATTTCTGTTGGTTTTCGATACGGCTTTACAAATTTTGAGGTGGCAAACATGCGCATTACAAAAGGCCGGAATGTAAACAAGTGCTTCCAGATTTTCAGTGTTCGGAAGCTTCTTTTACTTTAAATTGAAATGCAAGTAACCATGGAAGCACTTTTTTATCCTAGTAATGATGTTCATTACGTTCATGTACTGGTAAGTACAAAGGTTTGTTTATATTAAACAAATCTCTTATTCCTGACCTAACATCTTTTATTTACCGCAGTTTCAAAACTTCTAATCTCTTAAAGTAAAAGGAATTCTCAATACGAAATTAAAAGTTATTATTTACTTATTATTTATTTATTAGTATACTATAACACCCCCCCAGTCAAATAAAATATTTGATATAAAAGGGTTATTATTAACAACAGCAACGAAAACACGAATCCTAGGAGGAGGCCACCTCCAAATATCAAAATGCCATCAGTAACGTATCGATCGAATTTTTGGCCAATCTTGTCTTCCAGTAAAGTCTGCTTTTAAAAAAGAAACACACTCACTCAACTTTGTTGTCTATTTTCTGGTTCTCCCGCAACAGTTTAGCGTAGTCGATACTAACGCCTGGAACTAGAGAAGAGAAGCCTTCAGGCGTGTTCTTCGGCCATCGTCAAGGTACACTAGCCTTCTCTTCCTTCCGGACTGGTTGTCTTGGACCGGCTAGAACCTTGCAGTCAGCGGAGCACTCGGCTTTTTACGGAACCGCTGCATCTCGGCACGGAACTCTACCCAGAAGAACTTCCTCCACCCAATAAGTTGTACTTCATTTTGCATGGTATTTAAGTATAGTAAAACTGTCTAAATAAACGAAATAAGATTTTTTTTTGCCTTTTATAACTCGATTTTATGTTTGCCAAAGGTAAATATCACAGCAACATGCAACACGCAAATCGTCCAATGTTATTATTTGTATAACCGTCATGTTCGACGATGCGTTGGGTTTTTGGTTCGTGAATTTCGTCAATTTTCAACAAGCGGCTTTCTGTTTCTGGCCAACTTTGATCAGTTTTTTATTCGATCGCATTAAATTATGCTAAAACATTGTATTTGATTAAATTCAACAAATCAGAAAATGTATTTAAGAAGTAGAGCTGCGAAGTAGAAGAAGCAAAAGAAAAGCCATCATTTAATTTACTTAGTAAGAAAGGCCACTCGGTTGTTAATAAACGGACCAAATAAAAATGTAATTTACCCAATTCCGACAACATAAAACGCCCTTCCCAATTGCCATCCCCAAAGGCCTCTAGGTAACTTCCTCTAATTGCGAACGTCCGTAATGCGCTCATAATCTTTTAATTTGCTCTGGGACGCCCGAAGGAAATTTTTATTCCCGATATTAATTTCCTCCTTTAGCCGTTACGCCGCCCCCAACCTTAAACGGTGAAAGTTACCTCATAGAGGATGACGATCACAGGATACAATCTGTCTTTTTTATAACTTATTACCACGAGAATTTTGATATATTTTATTATTATTGATTGAACACTTAATGGTGTTTATACGTCATACAAATCATCAAATTCGATGTTGCAACAAACACATTACAAAGGGGAGCAAATTAAGTTTTACCTGGAAGCCATCATAAGTCCACGATCCAAACTTCATTACGCAAGTTTGCTCGTCAAAGGGGAAATACTCGACGTCGATTTCACACGAAGACTTGTATATGGCAGGCGGTTTCCACTCAACCCGACCTGTATAGTTGAGGGTCGCCTTAGTGGCCAAGGTCACCTCGAAGTTTCCATCCGCACTGAGAAAACCAAGGCACACAAATTAACCCAAATTTTAAATCAATTCGACCTGCTGCTTAGTAGACCGTTCGAACAATAGGGGAGGAAACCTGTTTGATTGTATTATTGATTTAAGGGTCACCGGGCATGTACTGGATTGTAGACAAGGCAATAAAATCAGATTACTCTCCCTATGTGTTTATACCGCCGTGTAAATGCCCGGAAATTTATTGTCGCTTTCAATAAATGAATGCTTCGAATTTCCTTATCACACACGATCATTTTTTTTTAAATTTAATGTAAAGAGAAAACTACTAAAGTTTGAAATCAAAAAGAAGAGAAGGATTTCTTTTCCTCGTGGAATTTCACTTCCTCCCCTATCAGTGAAGATGAATACTAAAATAATTCAAATAGAATTATGAATGATATGAATCGTATAGGTTTAGCGTCGCTTTAAAATTCCACTCACTTGTTATAAAGGACGATATCAGGACGCCAGATGTGATCGGATGGGACGTGAAGCATTTCCACTCCTCCGTATTCCTTCGGGTCCCATTTGAGTTTGTAGTCGTACCAAGACTGCGAATTTTATACGTGTAAACTCTTAGAAACACATTATACAATGTAAAGGTTAAATAAGTATAAACGATGGCGTTTGGGGAGGGGGGAAATTATTCAATATGGCCCATTTTAGATCGTAACGCCTTAAAATTTAAAAAAAGTAGGCAACCCATTCCACTTCTGAGACGTAAATACACACGAAGTTGTTTCTGATTTGATTGATGGGTTGTCTATACGAAATCCTTCAGAGGTTGTTACGTTTCAAAAATCTCGCACGAAATAAGTTGGCAATACTCCAACTTAGGTTTTATTGTGGCAACCCTAACACCGAGAGAGACCCTGCGTGAAATTATTAATCGCCGAATCGCCGTAATCGATCCATTGTCGGGCATTCAGACAACTACGGCCTCTGATTGGTTGCGACATCTTGCCTCTCTTTTCGTCGAAACCCTTCACCCTTCGTTTTAGCGCTTCATTACTCGTTTAGCTTTGGTGGTGCGTGTATCGCTGTGAAATACAAATATCGGGTTTTTTGCTAAGAAAATTCATATTCGACATGGTCGAAATCTTCTGGAATATCTGTTACGGTTGGAAAATTTCGTTATAATTATTTCTAGTTTTTCGGGTCATCCAGTATTTCTTACCAAAGAAACCAATACCCAAAACCAAAACTAAGTAATACAAAACAACGAAGCGAAAATAAGACTAAACGCAGACTAGTCTAGCGAATAATAAAAAAAGAAGTGTCGAAGCGAATACAAACGAACGGACCTGGAACGCCCGATGTTTGGGGCTGATGCTGCGACCGAAATCCCGAGTCAGTGGAGAAGGCCGTGGGCAAACCGTTTCGCACAAGTAACTGTAGATCTAAAGGGGCGCCACCTGTTGACGATCGCAACAACTTGCAACCAAAGGAATTTCCCCAACAGAAGAGAAATTCCCACCTACTAGTTGGTTCAGTGCCGAAGTAATCCGTTCCGAAAGGAGAAGGGGGAGGGGGGATAATCCCCAGATAAATACGGAACGCAAAAGTGAAATCCAAGAATAGATAATAGTAAAAAAATACAACCGCCACAGTAAATAAACTTTAATAGCGATAAAGAAAAACTAGTGGACATAAAGAAAACGTCCCGTCAAGCCACAATAGTGAATAGTAGTCTGAACATAGTGGCGAAATATCACAAAAGGGCAAAAAGCCGCGTTACACTTTTCTTTCTTAAAAAAAAGAATTTATAGCATAAAACATTCACATCCGCGCATTACGCGCAAAAGAAAAATTCCGTCTGCTACGGATCCCACACGTTTGTTTACAAACAGGACCGAGAAGCAGTCTCGTACAAATCAAAGTAAATCTACAATAGCAAAATGTAAAACGAAAATATAAACGTCGGAATAAGCCCGAGATTATTGTAGCAAAACCTAATGCGAATGTAAGCGCGGCGTCCGCACAAATAAAACGGATAACACCACGCGTAAATCAATGCACAAAAGGTGCGAGATCAAACAGAAACCTCCGACAATAAAAACGGAGTAATACCTACTGCTGCAAGTGTGACCAAAGCGTAAAGATTAACATTCCGCAGACGATCAAAAAATTCAAGAGGTACAATACCGTGAACCATTCGAGCACGTGGGTTCTACTCCGACCTCAGCGTACTGGGGGATGGCAACAGCACTCTCGTGACGCTGTAGGGGCTTTTTCTTTCCGCCGGGGAAACGACGAGATGCGTACGAAGTCAAGCGATGAAGGTTGTAAAACAAAATCGCGTTCGGAGCTCCAAAAAGATTTCTTCACGATAGCGTAACCTCTCAAAACAGGGGGGATAACTAACCACTACATTAACAAAAACGGGATGAACGAAAATTAAATAATTAGCTTACCTCGGCATAAACACGCCGAGCGCCTCGGAGTGGTAAAGAAGCAAGACAAGCAAACAGATCCACCAAAAAAAATAAGGTCGAAGAACCTCTCAAATTCCGTGGCGTCTTGAGTAAATCGGTGGGCGCGGTACCACCAAAATTTCCAAACCAAAGATCGCGGAAATGCTCGAGGTGTCAACGGTAAGTCACACCCGCGAAACAAAATGTCGCTCGTCTCACTGCCACGCTACCAAATGTGCAAAAATCCTAATGCGCCGGTCCAAGATCAGAAACCACACGCTTCCGGCATTCGACTAAACATGGAAGCATCTGCATGGCGCGGAATTCAAATCCACCGAACTGGTCACCAGGTAGCACACAACGACACGGGCCCTTTCAAAAGACCAAAAGCGCGCTGAGGACGACGAAATAACTGCGAGACAGTGGCCAAGTAAGCAAACGGTGAATAAATGAAATCAACCATAACAAAGACTACAAAATATGACACAAGTAGACAAATGCAATAACTTCGGCCATACGGAGATGATCTATTTCACACGCTCTCCTGCGCAATTCAGCCGTCATCTCTTAACAACCCCCCTAGCAGTGTTCATTCCGTCAACCCCCGCTCGTGAACGACCGCGCCAGTTCCGCTCAGTATTGTTGCTCCTCGCTTAGCGTACGCCTCATGTTTTTGGGCTCTTCGGCCATTTTGATAAATTCACCAAACTGTTTTGTTTAAAGTGAAGTTCAAACGGAAGAATTATTCCGAGTTTTGATAAGTGCGTTCTAAACAATAGACGGCTTTCTTCTTGTCCCGATTCCTGCATATCAAGTAGGATTTATACAAACAACTAAGTGCGCAGTTCAGGCTGTAACGCTGTCTTTCATTCTTTTCATTTAGGCTTTTTGTTTTACCGGAGCTTTGATATGGGGCCACTCAGCTGTTTCATTTTTGGAACGTGGTAGAAGAACAATCGTTGCGATTCATCTCTGGACATACGAACTAGAGATCTTCAACAGGCGGCGCTCCTTTTCGAACTACAGTTACCTGTGCGAAACTGTTTGCCCACGGCCTTCTCCACTGACTCGGGATTTTGGTCGCAGCAGCAACCCAACCATCGGGCGATCCAGGTAGGTTCGTTTGTATCCGTTTCGGATTTGTTTCTCGACTCGTTGCAGCGCTATTTAATTCTAAAATCGGTAATCGAGTATTTGACTCGAGTACACTGCAATAGTTACTCGAGTAGAACGAATACGTTTGGCACTCGAGTCTGATAGCGAGTCTACTCCACTCGTTGCACCACTAATTAATTCTAAGTCGATACTCGAGTACTTGAATCGAACTCGAGTATCGCTGACTCGGGTTCACCGAATTAGATATTCGAGTACAATGAGTATCTTTGGGAATCGAGTCTGACAACGAGTCTTCTCGACTCGTCGCATCACTACTTTGTTGTGGGGCTTACGTCGACCTCGACCCATCTCCTCGAGTTAGCCGGTCGATGGGATGACCCTAATTTGCACTCTCAACATTTGCAGACCAAGTACATAGCACATCACTGAACGAGTTAAGGATATTTCTTACTCTCCTGACAAGCTTGGCTTCTATTGAAATCCAGTTAATTCTAGGCCAACGGCTTGACGCCTTCTTGATTACCTATTAAGTATTTCTCTTAATTCAGGCTTTTCGTGTACACTTGAAATACGTTTTCGTGTACGTTCTGGTACTTTCACTCTTGGATACCTTTGCTTTTGGATATTCCTCTGGTGGAATACTCTCTTGACCCTCGGTTAATTAATCGACCCTTTTGGAAGCAGTTGCGGTGTCGTCACGCTGCATTTTTCTAAAAGAGCGAATTTTCGACCGATCTTGCGTTTTAATTAACCGATGTACAGTACGCCCGTCGAGAGTTTGCCTCGTTTAGCGTAGATACGACCGTACGTTCGGCAACCGTCGCGTCGTAGTTCAGAAGCGACGTTACCGGTATGAACGGGTTGCCCCGTTTGAGAAATTTGAATCCAAACGAATACGCATCCGACCTTGAGGCAAACTCCGAGCGTGAGTACTGTAATATTGTTTGTAATAAATGTGAAATGTCGAATAGAATGTTTAGTTAAATTGTATGCACGGGTACAACTTTTGAATCGTTTTAGTCGTAGTGTATTCGGCGACCTTCTGTCGCATGTGATTCACCATGCAAGTGAGTAAAGTAAAATCTCCTGGATTTATTGCGACGGCTATCGCGAATGCGAACAATATATCGCATTAACTTCTTCAGCTGAGTAATTGTTCACCCTGGCACCTTTAAAAACCACGCCCATCTCCATTGAACTTCCTGGGGCATCAGCTGATGAAAAGCAGCGCAAATTTACCACCTACGTAGTTGAGAGTATGTAAAATAGGACTAATTCATTTTAGAGTTTTGGTGGTAACAGGGTCACGATTTAAAATGGGCGTCGCGTATATCATTGACACGCCATGTTCATTACTTTATTGTGTTGTATTTCACTAAAAAAAGATCTTAGCCTTCTGTTTTTTAACAGATCACTTTGGTTTCTAAAGTGGAAGTTTCTTTCTAAAAATTATGTAGTAGAAGCCTATGGCTCTTTGGTACCGGGTTGCTTTTCGATCCCTGCAGCCCCTATAGCTACGTCACTGATTTCAAAAAGAAACTTACCTGTTCGACCCAAAGGTTCGTTGTCATGATTTGATTCTTAAGATTCTGAAACAGAAACGATTCATTTCAGAGTTTCAAATGAATAAAATCCTGAGGTTTTATTTTAAAATCGAAACTATAGTAGACGTTTTAGGTAAACAAAAAAAATAGACCGTCTTGTTTGAGTGTTGTTCTAGTACAGTATAACATCCTAACACGTCGATTAATGCTGGTGGTGTGTGGAACCCATGTGCTTACAAGAGCAAGATCTCTGGTTAGTCAACAGCGCACGATAAATGAGTTTACACGGCATTGCCCCAGGTGCTCAGGTTCTCCGAGCAGAAACTCCCACACGATTCACACACGTTTATGAAATTTAACACTACATGTAACAATTATCGATCGGTTTAACAGAGTTTACCACCAGGTTGCCAAGACAAATTAAGTCATTCAGATTTACGGCAAATTAATAATTTATAGAGTTAAGGAGTTTTCAAGCTTTTTTGTAGCAAATTAAACAACGTTATTAAAACACTCTTACCATTTCGTAAATCATTAAGCTCAGTGCGCCCTCCTAAAAACTAAGTAAACAAACTACTTGTTTTTTCAAAAGCTTTGCCGTCATGAGTCAGGACTGACCTCTAAAATAAAACTGAATTTTTAGTTGCATATTGCATTATCAAACAGTCGTCGAGTTGACTCATCAAAAAACCGCATTATGTAAACGTAACTAAAAGCGAACAATCCAGGAAAATCACGCTGACTCATAGGGCAAGTGTAAGAGTGTTTATAATCGGAATTTCCGGTCTAAAACCATTTAAAAGTGACTGGGTTTCACAGTCAGATATCACATAGCCAGTAGTCGTATACATCTCCAACTGGGACACTCCCAGAGTCCGAAGGCGAAATTAACATTCACTGAAAGTCTTAGTGTGTGAACAAACTCCGAAAATCCGTCCGTCTCTCTGTATCCAGTACCATGGTTTGGGTGAGAAGACATTAATTTAATTGCCAATGTGTTATGTTAATAGAAACTAACAACTGCTTTGATCATGACGACATTATTACATGATTAATTCAAGGGAGTTTAATATTTCTGAAAAAAAGGCAACTCACAATCAGTATAGGGGATGTACCGTTTTACAACTTAATTATTATTTGTAACAAAATTAGAGTCACACTTTATTGATAGAAATTCAATTCAAATAAGCTCTAATTAACACGTCTCTCCAACAAATCTCCAAGTCCTCCAGGAGTCTGATTAAGAGAAGAATTAACTCTCCCCGGGATCTTATTTTTCGAGTAATTTGAGTGCACGTTCTGCAGGATATTGTTCACCGCTGAGGATTCCACTTAATCCGCGTTTGTTGACGCGGTAAGTGAACCGCTTTATGCACGAGCATGTAATCACAGGCCACTTCTGCGTCTGTAAATCGGACGTGGATTTGGGCCTTTGATTTAATTACGCTGATTATTTCCCCGACGAAAAACACCCTGTGCTCGAGCCAATCCGATTTTCCAGGTCAATAAAAGCAAGAGCGAGAATCAAACACCACCCCCTTGTAAAAAAAAGCAACGTCGGAAACATTAGGTCCGAACGTTAATAGGTTTCTGTCTGCTTCACGGTTCTATAGGTAAATTGTTTTTGTTTCGATCATCAATAACGCTGCCCTGTTCTGATTTATAAATGGAATAAGAAGTTTTAATTCGAAATTTCGAAATTACGCCAAAATTTACGCTGCGTTTGGTAATAAATTAGCGCAACGGAAGTCACAAGCAAGTTGAAAATACGCATGAATTAATCGAATTAAAATCGAGAGAAGAAAAATAGAAGAGGTTTGCTGCTCCTCTGCCTTATTTTTGAGATGGCTTCGAATATTGTCGCTCGAAAGAACTTATTCCGGCTGGTTTATTTCGCGGTGAGAGCGGCTCGGAAAATTTTACAATTCTCGTAGATTCCTGAGGCGCTCTTGCAGTTTCGATTTTCGTTATTAATTTCCAACTTTGTAAAACGTTCTTTAATAAGATGGAGGAATTTATTCCTTCTTTTAATTTCTCTGGAAATACGCAGGTTTTTTTACACAATGCATTTTCTGTTTTTCCCTTAAAATGAGACTATTGTTAATAAATGTACAAAACTCACCCGGAAATTCTGCAACGAAAATTCATTTTGTTTTTAATCAAATTAAAAGTCGTAGAAATTAAGTTCGCGCGAAATTGGAACAAAGAAGGTTGCACCTTAGAAAATGTTAAATTCAAAACGAAACGGAAATCTCAGGTTGCAGAGATGAAAATTCCGACGTGATTGAGAAATGTGTCGAGTATAGAGTTACGCGGGAAAAAGCTTCGCTCTTATCTCCACTGACGCCGGCAGAAACCGATGAACCAACAATTCAGTACTTTTCTTGCAGAGTCATCAAATGAAGAAGTGAGCAGCTTAGCGTGCTTGCGTTGCACGGAAAAAAAAAATTTCGATTAGAAACAGAAATTTAGAATTTCATTGGCCCACGTAACGCTAACCAACTCTTTCAAAATTGATACGAAAGACTTTAAAAGCGTCCACAGCTAACCTTCAAATTGAGCAGGATTTGAAGGTTATCTCATAGGCAGAGTGTTTAAATAATTTGAATTTATTTTCATAAACAAAACTAAAGATACAAAATGAATGTCACAGAGCAGTTTCTCAACAACATAAATTTGTAATAACGAAACGACCATTGATTATAATTAACGTGTCAGAGGCACGGCACCCGGAATACCACCGTAATAACAGAATGCGCCCCCCCGGATTTTTTTTCGCACCACGTACAGAATATATGTGGCACATAAAATCCGTATGAGGCACGGAAACAAGATATGAAGTATAATAACCAAAACCGCTGCTTAAAAGAGAATGTGCCAAGATCGAGATTCGATCTTGGCCGCCGCCAGCCCCAACCCGTGACCCATTTAAGGATGAGGGGCGAAATTCATTTTCGCATTAATATTAAATCGCGATCAGCGAAATTTCCGGTGTGTTTTCTCACATGTCAAGCGGCCTCACTCTTAATGGCAGTTTCATGTTTCCGTGATTTCTGCGTCGACCTCGAGCAACAATAACAACGGCGCGTGTATTAAAGTATTTACAAGTATTGTCTTCCTATATTGCATTGTGCTTAAATCTGAGGGGGTCTAAATCCTTGCGATTTCGTATTCATTGAATCTCCGTCGGAATTGATCTCGTTCGGAGAGAAATTGCGCAATATTATTCAGTTTCTTCAACTTCGTTAGGTACGTGTTTCATTTTAACGTCTGGAAGCTTATTGTAGTCTGAACACATCATGTATTGCATAGAAAAAATTGTAAGTAAGTTACCTTGAGATCAACTGAATTTATAGTAGCATACCATGGCACTGTTTCACAATTTCCACTTTACAAAAGAAAGCAACAATCAATAAAGAGCTTTGAGCTTTAACGCTCGAAGTAAGATTTATGTTATGCAAGTGCTTTGGAATAACTTTATTTCAAATTCAGTTGCCCGGTTGTTAATTGTTTGCGGCAAGTCCTAGGCCTCTCCAAGCTTGTCCGTCGAATTTACGGCAGGTATGTTTTTCGAATTACGTCGGGCGTCGGTTGGTTCGTAATCGGTGTTTTTCTTTTATCTAGGGTTTATTATTGTCATTTGGTTCTTCTCCCCCCTCCCTCATTTGTTTCACCGGAGTTCCGATAACTGGAAGCTGCCTGGCGATCTTCGTGGTGTCCTTGCTGAAACATTTGATGGCGTCGTTATTGGCCGTCCATCTTGCTGTTTGGTAATATGATGGTTCATCATGCCGTACATCGCAAGAGGGCGCGCGCTCTTTGGAACGAAAGTGGTCGCTGAAGTTGACGCAAGTGGTCATTTAAAGTGGTATCACGAAAGTGGTTACACCGGACACGCATCCTGCTATTCGTGTCTCGAAGGTACTGACGACCTCCGAATCAACTCACGTACATTCACAGTCAGGGTGGTCAATGTGCGGGCAATTACCCGAATTACGGGTAATTTAAGCAACCTTGCGGGTAAAAATGGGTATATTCAAGGAAAAAAAGAAAAACAGATTAATTTTTAAATTTTTGATTGACGACTTGCTAGTGGTTTCAACTTTACTATTGGCAACAAAGAAATCACTAAAGCCGGAGGCCGACAAAAACTGAAGTAACTAACTAACAACCAAATCCACATTGTCGATCAGTGCTGCCAACTCTACCGATAATTCCAACTCTACCGATAATCGGTAGATCTACCGATTTTGAACTCAACTTTATTTTTAATTTTTATTTTTTTGTAATTTTATCAATTTTCTTTATTTCTAGATCGTCTTTTGTTTTATTTTACGTCAAAAATTGCACAAATGTCAAATCTTAATTTTAGAAAATTTTGTTTTAGTGAGAATTTTTTTAATCTTCGTTATTTTTCGTAATTTTATAAATTTTCTTTATTTCTCGATCGTCTCTTGTTTTGTTTTTCAGCAAAAAATGCACAATTGTCAAATCTCAATTTTAGAAAGTTTTGAGAATGAGAATTTTTAATTTATTTTTTTTTGTAATTTTATTTAATGAGATATTTTTTATATTTATTTTTTAAAAATTTTATAAATTTGTTTTTTCTCGTCAAAAATTGCACAAATAGCAAATCTTAACTTTAGAAAGTTTTGTTTATTTAATGAGAATTTTTTATTTTTATAATTTTTTGTAACTTTATATAACGAGTTTTTCATTTTTGTAATTTTTTTCTAATTTTATTCAATGAGATTTTTTTCATTTTATAAATTTGTCGATCGTCTTTCGTTTTATCTTACGCCAAAAATTCAAAAGTTCAAATCTTAATTTTAGAAAGTTTTGTTTATTTAATGAGATTTTTTTAATTTTTTATAATTTTTATAGTTTTTTTAATTTTTATAATTTTTTGTAATTTTTATAATTTTTTATAATTTTATAGAAAGTAGAAAGTATTTTACAGTTGGTTCTTGTCCGATGAAATTTGTATCACAAAATCTTCTAAGCGGACACTAAATCGCGCAACAATACACTTTACGTTTCGCAGTCGTTAGAAGATTTTGTGATACAAATTTCATCGGACAAGAACCAACTGTAAATATGGATATCAGAAACATAGGATTTTACAATTTTGTGGAGGGTCGCTACGGGCACCAAAGTAAGGTACTGTGCAAAATTTATTCTAAAACTTTAACTAAAATTACCAAAATAAAAAATCGTAAGCTCTTTTTGCTTAAATGTAGAAAAGAAGGAGTATATCCTAATCATGTAATAGGCCCTTTGAAAAGAGCGTATGATATGTCATGTCAGAAAATTGACAGATATGTATCGGATTTCGCTAATAAAATTCTTTCATATGAAATTGAAGTAACTCTAAAAATTCTTACCAAATTAATGTGGAAATTAGATTATACTTTAGGACAGTTAAGTAATTTTCTAGATAATATTACATTAAACAATTTTCTACATTTCGAAAACCAAAAAATGAAAGGTTGTTTAATAGAATTCGATCGACACAGATTAAAAAGTTGGATAATCTTATTTCTATTAGAGATAAAAACTTTTATATCAAATTTGACCTAAATACAATCGATAAATGGTTAATTAATTATACCAAAACTGAAATTGTCAAATTTAAAATACATTTTTGCTTTAAAAATTTTCATTATATTTTAATAAAAACAAGTAGATTTTCTAAACGTTTTAAGTAGCTTAGAGTTTTATAAAATCTTTAGATTCAACTTTATACAAGTAAGAAATAAATTTTGTTCTAATTTTCTAAATTACATTAGGAATATTGATAGACTTTTGAAAATCAAAATATAAAATTCTTTTTCTAATTTTATTCAATGAGATTTCTTTAATTTTATAAATTTGTCGACCGTCTTTTGTTTTATCTTACGCCAAAAATTGCCTAAAGTTCAAATCTTAATTTTAGAAAGTTTTGTTTATTTAATGCGATTTTTTAAATTTTTTATAATTTTTATAATTTTTTTAATTTTTATAATTTTTTGTAATTTTTATAATTTTTTATAATTTTATAGAAAGTAGAAAGTATTGTTTACTTAATGAGAATTTTTTAATTTTTATTTTTTGTAATTTTATTTAATGAGATTTTATTTATTTTTATTTTTTTCTAATTTTATTCAATGAGATTCTTTTTATATTTATTTTTTTTAATAAATTTGTCGATCGTCTTTTGTTTTATTTTACGTCAAAAATTGCACAAATATCAAATCTTAATTTTAAGTTTTGTTTATTTAATAAAAAAAATTTAATCTTTATAATTTTTTGTATTTATAATTTTTTTTTAATTTTTATAATTTTTTGTAATTTTATAGAAAGTAAAAAGTATTGTTTACTTAATGAGAATTTTTAAATTTTTATTTGTTTGTAATTTTATGTAATGAGATTTCTTTTATTTTTATTATTTTTTTCTAATTTTATCCCATGAGATTTTTTTATTTTTAAATTTTATAATAATAATAATTTTATAAATTTTCTTTATTTCTCGATCGTTTTTTGTTTTAATTAACGTCAAAAATTGCACAATAACTGTCAAATGTCTTAATTTTAGAAATTTGGACCCAGTTTTGTTTATTTCATGAGAATTTTTTTAATTTCTTTTTTAAATGATTTTCAAAAATAAAAATCGCCCGAATAAAATCATGATTTTAATCAAGTGATTTAAATTAGCTCAACCGAAATTCAGAGACATCTATCGGAATTTTTCACAACTATCTTCCGAAATGCTTCGCTTGGTCGGTTGGCAGCACTGTTGCCGATTGCCGCCCACGGTTCCACTAGGGGCGTGTTCGAAAATAAATACAGGGAGTAAGTATAAGAGTTACACCAACAGAGTGAGTAAAGTGAAAAGCAAAATATATAAAATGATTTATATGAGAGAGAAAGAATATTACCCAAGAGTAACCAGGAGTTTTCGAACAGGCCCTAGATGATTTTTAACCTGAAAAATCTGTCGTGCAACGTCCATGTGTGTAAGGTAAGTCCAATAATATTAGGTAGGTATTTAAATAAAATAAAATAAATTTTGTACCATTTCATTCATTCATTTCAATTTCATTACTAAATGCGGGGAGATGTGGGTAAGAGCGGATTTTTTTAAATTTGAAAAGAGTAATCAATCGGCTTAAGAGTGCATTGGCAACACTGTTCACAGCTGGATGTGGCTGGATGTTGAATGTCGGATCTTACCTCTTTTATATTTCTTTGCTTTTGAATGCATTCTAGTCCCGACTAGGTTGACATGTTAAGTTAATGTTGTTTATTTTCTTTTGCCAGTTAAATTAATAATGTTGTAACGAACAAGCGGATCCGATTGTGTCGCGTTTTGACGTTTTATGTCACTTGACTCTGCAGTGTCAGATTAACTGACTGCGCTTTGTTCGCTGGTTTCATATGTATATTTTTCACTCCTTTTATGACATAAATAAAAACAAGTGTGCATTACTGGTGATTTTTATTTCTTTCCGAATTCAAACCTTTGTATGGGGATTACGTCTGATCCAGCCCATCTCCACGAGTTAGCCGGTCGTGAGATGAACTTAATTTGCACATTTCAACATTTGTAACCAGGTAGGTCACATCGCGTATCTCGTTTTCGGTTTTCAAAAAGTTTTACTTTGTGCGTTCGGTTTTATTCATGAAATGCTTAGCCCAGTTTCACATAAGCTCAAAAAAATATAACCCAGCTCGATATTGGGACGGGCATTTGCAATTCCTACATGCGACAGGAGGCAAGCGAAACCGAAAGCTTCGTCTAATATTCATGAGCTTACATTTTTCCCGCCTAATTGTACGGCTTTCCATCCATCCATCCGATGCGACGCATCGCAGCATAAAAGGACGCGCTGTTTAAATAATTAGAGCTTGAAAGCGCCGGAATTAATGCGATCACATTTTTTAATCGAAGAAAAAAGGCGCCAGTTAAAAGCAAAAGCGACAGCGAAATACCTACTTATTACTTTCAGTTGTTCGCGAGTAATAACCAACAGTGATAAACTTTGATTTAATTTTCCTCGAGGGTGTTGTTTTTGTTGGGGTTCTTGTGTGCGCAAGAAAACTTTGCCTTGCTGTTAATTAGATTTTAAGTCGATCGAGCCCGCTGTATCCTCCAAAATATATCTACCTCAGATAATAATCTGTTTTCCCAAGAGCTCACTAAATACTCTCGATGATCAAACTGTTATTTATCTGCACTTATTACAGGGGGCCAAGTTACCCTTATGATTAAATTTTTCCCCTTCGAATTTCCAATTAACAACGTGACGGCATTCCATCTATTGTGCGTCACGGTCAAGATTTACAGCTCTGTCATATCATAATCTGTGGCATCCATTCGCTTACGCCTTGTTTGTTTTTGTTTTGTAGAAAACAAACAATTTACACCGAGTGTTTTCCACCCTGTGATTGTAACATCGTAAAAGTCGTTCACAAACATACGTTTACGGTTATTAGCAAGCAACACATAGAACAATTGTTTAAAATTGATTAAATGTTATTGAAGCGTCTATGAGGTGTTAAGTGTTGTGCATTTCGGCATTTCGGTATTTCTACTTAATTCCTTCATAAATCAAGCAAGATGAAGTAAATTGCGAACGTTTCGCGTCCATTCATTCTGAAATCGAAGTTATAGGAATACAATGACCGCATTCAATTATTTAATTTACGCCGGTAAAAGCGAAATTAATAATTCGTCACTTAATTTACTATTATACCTCCTGCGCTGTGTGCACTGCATTGGAGTATGATGAATTATACCGCCTGTGTTGTGTGCATTGCGCTCAACTATACAAACTAATTTCAAAGCGAAGTCATTTCCTGAAACAAATAAATTTAATATGCGCTGTGCGCGCGCAAACTAATATTGACTCTATTACGTTCAAAATCGATTAAATATTTTCTCAAAGAAAAAAACTTCGAAACGTCACGTCGTCGCTCGAGTAAAATGTGAAAAACAACACAATTCTCAGTAGGTTTACGAGGGGTGATAAAGTCAGAGTTAATCTGATCGGAGTTTTAACATTACGCTCGTTGCGATTCCATAAAAGTAACAGTCATGTAAGAGAGAGGGTTGCCGTAAAATTTTTATTTCAAATATTGGCTCGAGGATGCGCCCCCTAGCGTGAGAAATGTGCTCAAATTGAACCCTCACGTGCACTAAAACTCGAACCCCTTAAGTTTTCAACAAACCGTACTATCAGATATAAAGTTATGGTTAATTACCTTTCAGAATACTTGGACGCAACTAACAAAATACAGGGTGATTCTTGAACAGGCCGACAAAGAAAAAGGTGCTGAAAGAATAGACGTCACAGAATACTGCAATTTGACAAGTAAATTACATAAAGATCGCCCCTCGTACTATTAATTTACAAAGTGATAAAGGATCACTGTTTGAGTTGGCAGTGCTGAATTTTATTTTTAAATGGTACAACTGAAGTAACTGCCGGTTGTCAGTGTCAAGTCGTCATTTTACAACCGTCATTTGACATTTCAAATTCAGGGCGCTCGGAGCGTTCCTTTATCTCACTCTTACATGAACTGAAACGCATTCGCACTCCCTCACACTTCTGCTCAGAGCGTGCCCCGGCCGTAATGTCGAACGCACCCTGTTTAGGTTACGTCAAATAAACCAACAAAACATATATCCGGTTGCAGTGTTGCAAACAGCCGAATAAAAAAAATACTCTTAATTGTACTCCCAAGTCAAGCAGTTATTCTTGACTACTTTGTATATTAATATTATGCTTCTTTACTTCTTAGTGTGTGTACACTGTGTACACATGATTTAGAAAGTAAAAAATCTTTCTTATTAAGTTTACATAAAATTCTAAATTTACGTTTGCAAGGGGAAATGTGGTTAGAGAAAGCGTTCCAAGAAAATAACTAAACAAGAAATTACGGCCAACGTAATCGACTATATAAAATCGTTAGTTGCTGACTTATAAGCTCTGATACCCTTAGTATCTTATGCGGGGGAAAAAGTATCCCGGAAGCAATTTAAATTTAATGATGGTGTATAGCTCGCGAGAAAAATGGGGAACAATTCAGCCGTATACGTAAAGTGTACTATATCACATAACTCAGTTATCTAAAGTTATTTTCCATCAAAATATACTTGTATTTAAAACAAATTTATCATTCTTTTCAAAAATATTGGAAATTTTGACTGGTCTTTACATATTCTGAGGTGCTGATTCCATGTATGTTTCTAAACAATGATAATAAAGGTAAGGATTTTTTTATTAAGGTTCATCTTAGCCGTAGTATCGTATCTTCCATTTAATCTTGTATGAGACGTGATGTTTACGTCACTTTCTAACAGTTGCTTCCGACAATAAGATGCACGGTAGAGTGCGTGTATTGCTCCTGACAACTAATTGCACGGAAGGCTTGTTACGGTTCGTTTTCGCTTTAACGATTTTATTTTAGGGAATGTTAAAATTTTCAGTTTCACGTTGTACGGGGCAGTTTCACGTTGTACGGGACAATGTCACGTTGTACGGGGCAGTTTTACGTTTTACGGGGCAGTTTCACGTTGTACGGGGCAGTTTCACGTTGTACGGGGCAGTTTCACGTTGTACGGGGCAATTTCACGTCATACGGAGCAGTTTCACGTTATGCGAGGCAAATGGTAGCAGGAGATAGACAGAATAACACGAAAATGGTATCTGGCAGAATATTTTGGAGTCCTTCTCAGCATGTTCAAATTTCTAAGGAACACACATAACTTCGTCAGTATTACCAAAACATTTTTGAACGGCATTATTAAATGTATCTTTCATTTCTTTTTTAAAAACAACTTCAAAATTGTAATGGCAAGAGAGACGGCAGCAAAACGGAAAGTTTGAAGCACGAAAATTCAAAAAGGTTCAAAAATTACTGAAGAGAGAAGAGTATTTTAGAACCGCACTAAATATGTTTTTTTTTTTACAATAAGTTCACACAGGGTAATTTTCTTTTTCACAAAAGTAACTAACGTATACTTACAACATCGATGAGCTGTGATAATTTGAGCTTAATTTTAACGGTAAGGGCATCTGTGACGTTAATAACCGGCCGCACCAATTTATTGTAGTTGGAGAGCAGATCATCATAAAGGCGTTTTGCGTCTGGGTTACACGAACATCCTGGAAATAAAAAAAGGGTGAAAATTACCTCACACACCGATTAACACCCGAAAACGTAGGGGTTATTAATACGCAGAACATATTCGTCGTTCATATGAAATCAACATATTTGTTTTATTATTATTTGGTTTAGAATCGAATTAATAATCGAGCACATTTGACAACATTATGGTTAAAATTTATTCATCAATTAGCGTTAGCCCCCACGTTGGGCGCCAAAATGTACGCTACCAATTGGTCATAAATTAACGCGGCGGAAGTCGTTTCGAAATTAAATTTGCATGCATTGTTTATTGTTCGGGTTGAGAGTAATTGCGATTTTCATAATTTATTAATTAATGGAAACGTTAACGGCTTTTGTGTTTACGTGACGTTTGCTTAGGGTTAAAAGGTTACCTCTACAAACTTGGTTTAAAAGATATTTAGAAGAAGACTATTTTTGTTAAGAAAAGTAGATAATGAACTTGTGAGAAGCACTATTTACCTTTTACGTTATGGAAGCCATTATTACAATATACATAGAGTATTACAAAGCAGTTACGTTTGACGGTTTTAAGTTGTACTAGATTTATGTGAGCGTAATTGTACTTACTTATAATTTGCAATTCTGCAAGTGGAAATGAGAAAATACTAAAAATAAAACACCCTCTGTGAAACACAAGCGAGCAACAAGGTAACTTATTTATAATTCACGTTATGCAGCGCACATACATATTTCTCTACGCCTTTGTTGGCTCATGTTTACTTGCTTTGTTTGTGCAATTCAACTTCCCACAAATTTTTTTAATCATTGATATTTCATAAGTGAACTGACATGATTTGTAAGGTTAAGAAATTTGTGTAATATAATTGTATTTTTCACGTACATGTATGTGTAAGTGATCAAATGAAAAATGAATTAGAGTTGGCGCCTTGGCGATGCAACCAAAGACGCATGTGTTCCTTCAGTCACTTTTGACGTTTCTATTCGAACTTAGCCTTAATTTGAAATTAAAACATCCAAAGCAAGAAAAACGTTTTATTAAAAAAAAAAGAATTAAAGCAGATGCATCAAGATACTTTTGAACTTTACGAACAACTGCGTGACTAACGTTAAACCACATTTCCGGCGTGTTATTTATGTCACAATTGATTGGCAATTAGTATTAACATGACATGCGTTTAAATTCCAACGCCTACTCTAATTCGTTTTTATATTGAGCACTGGTTATGTATGCACTGTGAAATTGAATTATCGGCTTAGGATTCCCACCTCAATGAAGTTTACTTGGTAATTCGCTAACATGACGAACATCTACGTTTGCCTCACCGCACTATGTTAAATACTTGATTATACAGGGTGTTAATAAAAAAACTGTACACCGCTTGGCAGGTGATAGTAGAGGTCAAAACAAGAAAAAAGTTCTAATAAACCCATATCCAATTCTCAATACAGGGTGTCCGCGCCATGTGTTCACTCTTCTAGAATTTTTATTTTTTACATAAAATTCGGGAGCGATAAATTAAATAAAAAGCTGAATTTTCCGACATACCACTGGCCACCATAGGACTTCCGGTTTCGCCGGAAGTGATATCAACTTTCTTATTTTAAATGGAACGGTCTGTATATTTTTACATATTTTGAATCTACAGATCATTGTGAGTCCGAATATGTATCACTTGGTAATTTTGGTTTCCATGACAACGAAAAAATTTTTTTTTTGTTTTTCGGTATGCAAAGCTATGTATGGTGTATTTTCGTTCTAATGCGACCAAGTAATTCGAGAAAGCAACTTCTTTGGTTGCACTTTGGTTTATTAACATTTTTACAGCATGTGAAATTTTCATTAGGTCGTAAATAATTTTTTTTAACGGAACTTATTTAAAAGACACTGTTTATGCCAGAGAAATTAATACAGAAGGTGAACTTTGGCAGGGAGCTGTAAACGCTTGTCAGCAACTGAAAAATCAAGTTGCTTTCAATCAAGTGCGCGAGTCTCTTCGACGGCGACTGCAACTTTGTTTACAACAGCAAGGACGACAGTTCGAACATCTTCTGTGATAATTTTAGTGTGTTAAATTCGTTATTGATTGTTCGATTCTTTTTTAATTAAACCATACTTCAAATGCCATTGAATATTGAACCTGGGTTTATTACAATTTTTTTGTTTTGTTCTCTGCTATCACGTGCTAAAATGTGTAAAGTTTTTATATTAACACTTGTATACCGGCAATGGCTTATTTTTTCAGTTAAGCTGCCACATGCCATCCCAAATTTCATTGCAAGAGTTGATAAAGAGTTAAAAAAAATAACCCTCTATTTGGTATCAGCGTATTAAAAAAATGTTTTATTAAACTGCGCTAAAAAACGCAAGAAGTTCCGTTAAAAAAAATAATTTAGTTAATACACCAAAGTGCAACCAAAGAAGTTGCTTTCTCGAATTACTTGGCCGCATTAGAACGAAAATACACCATATACAGCTTTGCATACTGAAAAACCAAAAAAAAATTTTTTTCGTTGTCATGGAAACCAAAATTACCAAGTGATACATATTCGGACTCACAATGATCCGTAGATTCCAAATATGTAAAAATATACAAGGCGTTCTATTTAAAATAAGAAAGTTAATATCACTTCCGGCGAAACCGGAAGTCCTGCGGTGGCCAGTGGTATGTCGGAAAATTCAGCTTTTTATTTAATTTATCGCTCCCGAATTTTATGAAAAAATAAAAATTCTAAAAGAGTGAACACGTGGCATGGACACCCTGTATTAAGAATTGGATATGGGTTTATTAGAACTTTTTTCTTGTTTTGACCTCTACTATCACCTGCCAAACGGTGTACAGTTTTTTTATTAACACCCTGTATACGGCAAGCTATCCTCGGAGCAGCTGGATATCTATTAAATTTTGCACCTGTTACTTGAAACTTTAATGTAAGCCATCTTTAGTATCTTAGACAACACGTTGGAACGCGAGACAGGTCCAATGGAACTTTCTTGTTTGCAACAGAAACTTCTTTTATAAAAGGATAATTCGTAAATTCAGAAACGTACAGCAAATGAAATGGTGGTGTCAATTTCAAATGACGAGTGACTTAGAAAAAGTGTAAAGAGCGATTGAAGTTTCTCCCATTCGTCTTATTTTAGAATAAGATGCGAACGAATGAGATACCACGTAAGCTTTCAATCGTGTTATAAAGAGTGAGTGACAATGATTGAGTATCACATCAGACATCACGTCCGTATGTTATTCTAAATGAGAAAAAAAAACGAAATAAAAGTGATCACGTGACCTACCCTTCATCATTGTCGCTCGCTCTGTACATACATCCTTTTATACACACATAATAAGTTTACACATCATTAATTAATAACTAGTTATTATTATTCTATAATTATTCGTTAAATCTAGTGCTCTTAATAACATCCGTTGTATTTACCAGAACTTACATTTTTTGTATAGCTTCAAGGAATTAACTTGAGAATTGGTGCACCTCACTGCCAGGGGGATGCGGCGAAGATGTATGTAAATAATAAAGAGGTAGGGTATATTTTATATCCCCCCCCCCCGTTGATAAAATAAATAACATGTGTTTTTTTAAAAATGCCATAAAGGTTGGCCATGAAAATTAAAACTCATGTCGTAGCTTGGCATCTAACACATGCCAAATCTGAAAATTTAAAATAAATGAATGGAGCTAAGACATGAATTTTCTTTTCCACAGCCACCCCTTATGCATTTTTAAAAAAAACACATAGTACAATTTGAATTCGGGGAGAAACCTTCTTAGACGGTCCAATTAATATTAAAAACTTGGTCTTTACTTTGTATGTTTTGAAGGATGCTCGTAAAATATTAACGAAACTCTAACGTCGAAAACGGCAACTTGCCGTTTAATTTTACGAAAGAAAAAATTAGGAATTAATGGAGTGTTTTAATTAAAACGTGGAGTAATAACTTTAAGGGAAGAACAGCCTTTTATAATTTTTCTCTTTGGAACT
This sequence comes from Dorcus hopei, assembly GCA_033060865.1. Classification (NCBI taxonomy): domain Eukaryota; kingdom Metazoa; phylum Arthropoda; class Insecta; order Coleoptera; family Lucanidae; genus Dorcus; species Dorcus hopei. Next base: position 42,053,858 of record CM065423.1, on the reverse strand, counting down.
CGAGAAGTTACTTTTTTCATTTTAAATTCGACCACTTTATTAAATTGGGGGTGGGATGCACATGCTTTAATAAAAATACTTAGGCCCGATCTTTTCATCTCCAGTTTATTCCCATAGTAACAATTGTTATCACAATCGTTACTATGGGAATTAATCGCCAGATAAAGTTAATTGGAGATGAAAAAATCGGGCCTAAATGAATTAATAAATATATCAGAAACGTTTTAACAAACAAACAATTTTAATTTCATTTTTATGACATAAAACATTTAAATTAAAAACATTATTGTAGGTAAGGATAACAAAATTTTTAATGGAAAATAAATGGCGCCGACTTTTTTCCTAAAGCACAACTATTTTGCCTTGCATCCCTATAGGTTACGTAAATGCCTTCCTTACTTAGCGGTAATAAGTTCCAACAGGAAATATTCTAACGAAGGAAGTACAGATAAGGACGGCTAATGACGAGGCAGCAAGAAGTTCCGGTGTAGAAGCGTAACGGTAAGCCAGAGTGGAGATTAAATTTCCTCTAGATCCGAACTTGGGGGAGCTCAGATCCTGAGGTTTCGATCAACGAGCGTAAAAATATTTTATCCCCGATTATACCCCCCAATAGTTGCAATATAAATTTTTGCTTTAAAATAAGTTTACCCTTCCGGTTTAATGAAATGTTAAAGTATTTTATGGTACTATTTATGACGTCACGCCCCAATCACTGAATCGAATTAAACCATAGTATTAGGTTGTTCGGAAAAAATGTCGTTTTCTTTTTAATTGAGAATGTTTATATACATATAAAGTGTATAAATTTTCATTAAACTAATCACCATTGGCATCAGCGACTTTTTGCCATTTTTTTTGCTGGCAGTTGTATTCCACGATGATATCACCCAACTTTTCTAGAATCAAAAAATTCTAGACATAATACGACATTTTTTCCGAACAACCTAATATTATAACGCGCCCGTTTAAAACACCTTGTTTATTTACTTTTACGTACAAGTAAATAAACAATAAAAATGTACAAACAAACACAACTTAAAATTTATGCCGATTTAAATCACTTGCCGGTCGTTTACCTAGATTCCCGAGAAAAGGCCATCCAGATGTTTCTTACTACAGCTGTTCATGCGTCCCTAACTACGCTACCTGATTACTTGTGATTTACTTGCCGGCCGGCGCCAAGCTGTTAATACCTACGGGTTGTGTTACGGTTGAATGGCCCTTGCGGGTATCCGCTATAAATAATAATACTTTTAATTACGGCTCGTGATCGTTGCTAACAGGAATATATATTGTGATAACCCGTTCTTCTTGGTGCATACAGTAAAACTCTTGAAAGAACAAGGTGTTAATTACGTTAAATAAAATACGATATTAGATTTAATTAATTATTTATTGCAAAAAGAAAAAAGGTAAAAACTCCTTATACCAGACTCCGCCACTGCGGAGTCTGGTATAATGAAAGAAAAAACCTTGCGTTGAAATTAAATACAAAGGAACAAAAATTACGATTTTCAGAAAGTACAGTATAACCCGCTTAACAGATTTCACTTTCGAATATCGGCGCAATCTACTTTCTTTCGATTCACACCGTTGGTGGTTTAACATTTACACAGATATTTGTTGGAGAGCTCTGCTCCTTAATTAGATTAACAATTAATTGAATTTCAACTTAGCTCGAGTCTTGGTACTAGTGTTCGTCACTTCAGATCGTACTCTAAGACTTGTTCTGTTTAATAAACCAACGCACAGTGTGTCACAGTGGGACTACAGTGTAAATGGCGTTAATTAATGAATTAACCAGATGTTCTGGGGAAGTATGTGATACAAAATGCCGCCCTCGGCGATCAATTTGCAGGACAATCAATAGCAATCACCAGTTTTTCAGGGACTCCTTTTTGGAGGTGGTGGGAAAACCCTAACACTGGCTAAACTAATTAATTAAGGTCGATGGATAGGGGACTTTCCAGCTACTTCCAATCGCCTTGAGAGAGTGGCTCCTGGCCCCTTTTTTCAGATCTCTCTCTTCGTCGTTTTTTCGTCGGCTAAGCTATCTAACTAAATTATTGCGCAAGAACCCAGATTTGACTGTTTTTCGACACTACACTATGGGTGTTTATGGCCATTTCAGTCTCTTGGCGAATCGCTTCTAATTAACCTGCAAATCTTTCGGCAAAGACCACAATTCGGTTCACACACATACAGGGTGAAAGAGAAACTTTGTTAAGAAAATGGCTATGAATATGCAGTTCAAATTGTTCGGCCTCGTAGTTTCGCGAAATTCGTAATGACAATTAATTGGCCTTGATTTCTTTGTCTATATTACGCTGGCGCACTTGGTTTCAGCGGTAGATATAATTACCTCACACCAGTGATCTAGATCGGCGACTTCCCTGTACAAATCGAAAACAACCGTTAGCGTGTTTCCAACTTGCCGGAGAAAATCCCTAAGGGTAGAATTATTGGTTGGTTAAATTACAGAAATGGACTAATAATTAAAGAAACACGGACCAACAAATTCTCTAAGATGAATGTCACTAGTGAAGTTTAATACTCGTTAACATGTAAATAAAAATAGTTTGATTAAAGTTATCTAAATGCAATGGTAATATGAACTTTACTGACTCTTTAGTCACTAATTAATGCAAATCAAATTATCCCTACGCAGTTGTTACCACCAAAGGTGCGAAGAAGGAATACAAATAAATGTCAATTACCTAAAGCCGGGTAATCCGTGTAACACACGCGCACTTCTCACTCTGATTAACCACTCGCGTCGTGACGCGCACGTATTTGGTTTAATTGCCCTTCTTAACACACTGTATTTTAACCGTACCGAAATAAATGATTTATCTAGAAAAATGAGTAAATGACTGCAAGCGCTACAAAACAAAACCGCTAAGTCAGACTTTAAAATACTCGACTCCTCGTTCGCGAGATTCGACCGTTTCTGTCCATTTTTCGCGACTGGTCCTTTCAAGTAAACAAATTAAAAACACACCCCTAGGACTTTGCAGCTAAATTTTTGAAATAACTTCGACCAATCATAATCGCTGCGGTTAGTTCCCACTCACGCCTATTTCAGATGCCCAGAATGCATCAAGAGACACCCCATTAGCTTATTAGGAATACTCGCAGTTGTCTGTCGCAAATGAAGGACACATAACTTTAACTATACACGTGCACAAGCTGACATTTTTAAAGTATCTGCTGCTTGCCTGAAAGAAACCAGACTACAGCGAATGTTTCAACTTGCAATGTAATTTGATATCTTTAACCCCATGGAACAAGTATCTGAAATTTTAACGCGACAAAATATATACCAAATTCTAAGCAAACAATCTAAAACGTCAAGTAGATATGTTTTATGATGTCTGTACAGCCATAGTGCATCTGAAAGGCGCCTGCGATCACCGAATTTCTGAAAAGCTCTTTGTGTGGCAACCAAGCCCCTTAAGAAAGGACAGGCCGTCGGGCTTAATTACCCCGGGTCGTATTTTTACAGCGTGCAGTTTCCGAACACGTGTTCGTTATTTGAAATAAAACATGCAACAATCGATTTTGTTTTGAAAACAAATTCCGTGTACACTTCAGTATAGGTAGTAGCCATACACTTTAGCAAAACCTTGGTTCACGATTTCGACGTCGCAAAGGAAATCGACCGTCAATAAAGAAGTTGTGACACCTTTGTGGACGCATTTCCGCTAACAAAAACAGATTATGCTTTGCGGCCCCTTCCGTCAATCCCAATAAAAGAAAAGAATAAGCTACTTACGGTTCTAAAAATAATTGAAAAAGATAGATGGACGATGAATACTGTTGGATGATTGGATGATGTTTCAGTCTCCTTTTCTATTACATGCGAAAGGGTATAATTAGTCAACATGGATTCAATAACGCGTAAAAAGAGTTTACATTCCATTTATGATCTCTTTGTAAACATACCGCTCTACGTTCTAATACCGCAATGTGCATGTTCCTATATCGGGAAAAAAAAATTATTTGCTCATGCTGTAATTTAAAATAACCACAGCCTCGTTACTTTACCGTACAGATTAGATTTTTACGTGAAAGTCTGGAGTAATAGATAAAATTTTTTAATGTTATTCGAGAAAATGTTACGTAAGCTACGTTTTTATACAGTTAATTTAAAGCGCGGGTGAACTTTATGATTGCTCGCTTACGTGTTTTATGAACACCGTAAAAACGTCGTAGTAACGTAACGTTTTGTTATCCTCCTGTGAAATTATTGTAAGTTCAACAAAATCCTGACGTAAAGATATGAAAATACATGCAATAAACTTTCATGTTGTTATATTTAAATTAAAAGGGGGGTTTCTCGGTGACGGAACGACAAAAAACACCCTACGACAATTTATAATTAATTAAACATTTACGCCTGCATAAGACGAGAACCAAAAGATGCAATTAACAGAGAATCAAAGTCGTTCAGTCGTAAAACTTAACCAATAACACACTAATAACACACAGTTGCGCAGCTGATGATAAATGCGTCGTACAAGTGTATGTCACTATGACTAATTACCTTCTCAAAGATGTACAAAAGTGAAACACTTATGTCGAAGCAAACAATAATTTACGACGGGTAATTTCGTCGCTTTAAAAAATAACACACCGAACGCACGTTTTAAATTTATCCTTTGATCAAAGCCTGATCTGCTTAGGTGCACGTTAAGCAATACAAGCTTCTTATTAGCTTTTCTAAGCCTGTTGCTGCGAGAAATGAACAGGTAGGGTTTTATTGGCAACTTTGTGCGTATTTCGGTTTGTAACACGCGTCTTTCTTTTACTATTTAGGCTTGTAGTCGTACCCCTTTCTGACTACTTCTTTCTTGGTAACGCCCTTTGAGACCGACCCTTGAGTGGAAAAACCGTAAGCGGAGCCCTAGCTGCTAAAGGTCAAAGCATCGCCGTCCACCCCTTTCTCCCGTTGTAGTTGGACTCGACCTTAGGCGATACAAGTCAACAGGAGAGACCGTGACGTAACATCTTGACGTCATCCTGCGTAGTGACGCAATTGGCAACACCGTCCTCCTCCGCCGGATTGCATCTCGATTAGTATTTCCAATCTCACTTTGTGACAGTGAGCTGAGTGTCAAAGTGGATTTAATTACAAGGTCGCATTTGTTTTAGCTTTTTTAATGTGTTAATGTCGCGTTAAACGCTGTTTTGCGTTAATTTTATTTTACGTGAATAATTTTAAATAGTCACATTTTGCACTTTTGTAAACGAAAAGCAGATCCGTTTCTCGGTTAAAGATTTAAATTAATCGACACACCATTTACAATTTGATTTTAACTCACTGAGACCCCTTCTGGGTTGTACGATTTACTTTTGTTTATGTGTTAATTTTGAGTAACACCAAACAAAAACAAGTGTGCTCAGCTGGTGATTTTATTTTATTTATATTCTATTGTCCCTTTAATTTTTGAGGTTACCTACGACCCGTACCCATCTCCACGAGTTAGCCGGCTGTGTTGGAGATCTTAAATTGCCCTCCGACAATTTGCTGCCCTGCAGATAGGTAGCAAAACATCAGCGATAAACCGAACAAATGACATAAGGAAAACCGTTTGATTAAAATGTAAGTGTTACATCACGTCACGTCACTGTCCCTAACCTCACTCTCCTGTTCCCTACTTTGAGTGGACATAATAGCGTAACGCTCGCTCCTGAGGGTAGGGGCGATGCCTTTAAAAATTGGGTGATAAAAAGATGCCGACATGTTTATGACAGACACGTTGCTTGTGGGAATAAACTTTATTTTAAATTAAAATTAAAGGAAAATACTTCTTAACACGTAGATATGAATTGTTCGCGTGTTGTAGTGATTTATTTGTTTACCCGTCAAAGCAGGTGTTCAAAGTGTGAATGGACCGACTTTATTTACAATTTAAATTTATATTAAAAAAAATTGCTAGGAGTTCTTAACACTGAGATTTAAATTGTATTCGTGATTTATTTGTTTACTTGCAAGGCAGGTGTTCAAAGCGGGATCTATTCAAAAATCACCCTGTATATTAAGTAGCCGACATCTAATTATGAAAGATTTACTAACTGTCTATAAATGATGTATATTTTAATTGTGTAAATATTGGAGTATTATTTGTGAGAAATTACTGATTGATTGATTTTATCACAAGCGGTGCAATAAAAGTGGGTATCCGGTTTCGTTCCTACAATTTTCTCTATTATCTAACCACGGTCTAGCTCCACAGTAAAACTACATGTATTTTACAGTCAATAGCAAGTGGGCGTTAAGTAGTTTTCCATGTGTGAATCAATAACGTCGCAGTGAAACAGAGTATTCCGAATTTAAAGCCATCGACGTTCCCTTTAATAATGCAGATCGATCAGGACATAGCATTTTAAAATAGCAAAAATATTTTAAATCAGAAAAACGATTTAAATTTAATTAATTCAATAATAAAATGACTAGGTAAATCTTCGAAGGTGCTTCACTTCTCTCCAAAAGAATGTTTCACAGTCGCTACTGTTCTTGTTGCTGATGTTGCTTCATCCTGCTTCATCGAAACTGAATGTAATGCGTTCGATGTAGCTCTATTTATAGGAGAACGAAGGAACTAGCGCCGTGATTGGATAGTGGGGCGTGACGTGTAGCCAATGACATGTTTCCAGCTGTCGTGAAGACATGTTTTCATTATGCGAAAATTTACACATCAACAGTTATAGATATTAAAAAAAAATGCTAAAGTTTCTCCATGTTCTTGGCATGTTCACCCAGAACAAGTCACCCCCCTAATATTAGGAGGTGATTCGATTCCGTGTCATCTACTGTGAAATTACGGGGGCAAAATCAGTGGCAAACTTATCTCTTATTATTCGCGCCAAGCCAGTCTAATGCGACATCAAGAAGCCATAACCCGTATCAAGTTTAAGGGGGAAGCGATCGGGGCATTTACACCCTCGTAAATATTAAATGATTCTCGGAGGTGCGTTATTTAGATAATGGGGTCTTAATTGGCCGGAAAACGGCGACGCACTTCTTAATTAACGTCGAAAATTGAAGAAATTTAAATTGGCGATTTTCTGCAACAAGAATTTAATAGACATTTAATAGAGTGCGGTGGAAGTCGCATTGATGAACCGGGGGGGTATATAAACCCTCTGAGGAATCCTGAACTTTATTGGTGCCCTCGGAGAGTATGTGGAATGTCTGGCTTCGTGGTATGTGCTGCTCATTTACTAGCTTAAAGAGAACCTCGTTTTCAAGGACAAAAAAACTAAACTATTAAAGTACATTAAGGCCCAGTTTTACAGTTCGCCGAATATCCTTTAATGTTCCTCCATATCTACGTCACACCTACATCACGTTATTCTAAGAATAATGCTTATCCGACGATTGTAAAATCGGGCCCAAATGTTCGGTTTTTAAGGTAGAAATGCGTTCCTGAAGCTTAAAAAAAGCGTTCAACGCTCAAAATTTCAAGAAAAGGAATTATCTATGTACAGGTGTCCCATATTGTATTTAACGAGTCAGTTTTTCTTAATTAAGTAAAATATCTGAATTTTTTATTTTTGAAAAAAAGGAATCTGGTTCACTCTGCACATTTAAAAGAGAAAAAAACTAATAACGACTACCAAAAGAAAATTATTTAGAGATAATTAGAACTATTTTAACGAGATTACCGCTTAACATAACGCCGTATTACACTATGACATTTTTTATGTAAAATTTATTACAAAGTGAGTGAGAAGTACCAAGTCAACCAATCACAATTCACTGTCGTAGCTTATCTCTCTCACTTTGTAACAAAAGTTGTTATCAAATTTAGCAAGTGTAAAACGGCCTTAAAATACAGAATTTTGTTTGTGAAAGTTTCGAGTAAAATATTCTCCGAACCTGATATGAGCACTAGGACGATCCACATGATCCCCACCAGGCTCTTCATGCTGTCATTTTCACGTCATCTCCACATGGCAGGTATCTGTTAGCTGGAACAAAGAAACTAATTTCAGAATTAACCTCCCTACGTGTTACAGTAATTAACGAAAGATAAAACGATTTCGCTTGGAAATATGTAAAGGGCGGCTTTTTGTGACACGTTAGGATTTCGGGAAATTAAAATAGAAAAATTTATTTGAGGTGAACGTCAATGTTTAACGGGTTTTACACACATGTATCATGGCAGGCATTAAAATTTTATCGTAACAGCCTCCCTGAAATATGGATAGATGAGAGGGAGCAAGGGTTCATTACGGTGGTACATAAAACGATGGTTAGCGAGAGATCCACTTTAATGTCGGAGGTAAACTGAAAATAATGGGCGGAAATATAACGTAATTAAATTGTTCGTATACGAGGAAGTATCAAAAAGTTATAAGGGCAGTCAGTAAATGGAAACTGTTCACTTTTAATAACACGTGTTCATTTAACAATCCGATAGCATTACTTGTGGAAATATTCTGTTTTGGAAAACGTATGTCGCAGTGTAAAAATGGAACATATTGTACTTGTGTTTTCCATGGCCAACCCTTATATCACTAATTTTTAAACACAGGGTATAAGCAACAAAACAGAAGAAAACGGAATACAAGAGACCACCTTATAACTTCGTAATAAAAAAGGGACGTTACGAAATCAACAACAAAAACTGACAGACGGACACAAACGCGAAATGAATAGAACGAGAAACTTGAAGGAGCCCCGACGTACTCCTGGAGCTTCTCTTGGAACGCAACTTACGTTATTATGAAGTTTGAAGCACCTTGACCGTCGCGATGGACTTTTGTAATAACATGTTTGAAACAATTTGGAAACTGTAAGGGCCACCTCGAGAGTTATAATATCGTGTACGAGTATAAGTCATATTTAGGGACAAATTGGTTTCCATCGCAGGGGACCGTAGTAGGTAAGTAATTGATGATTTTCTTTATTTCGTGATATCCACTTGGAAATTTTTATGAGGAAACTTTAGTACCGATAGAAAGAAATCAATGATAAATAATTATAGAAAATAAATTAAAAACGAACGCACTAATTTATTGAATTTCGTTAGACTTTGTACAAATTTGTGTTACTTAATAATTAATAATAGGATTTAAACAGTAATATCAAACAAAGCCAGTTGTATATGTATAGGTTACTAACGAAGTACTTACGCAAACAGAGACGGCTTAAGACTTCTCTATTTGCAATTAAAATCCCCGTATAAAATTCAGTTAAATCAGGGACGACTCGTCGTCGTCGTGTTTCTGACAAAATACATATTTTCCCTCTATTGTTAAGACTTAATATCCGTCAGAACGTCCATTAGTTTCGCAGCTAACGAGCTGGGGTAAAATATTAGAAATCGACTTTGCTAGTTTCAGACGTATTCATTAATTCGCCCCGAATTCAAGTGCCTACGTCATAAATCTAAATTCGCGGCAGTCGTTTATAATTCAGGAGTTAATTAAAAATTAAGGCAGAACTCTGAGTTTTAGAGAAATTAAATTAACTAATTGAAATATGTACGTATTTGTGTTTCATATTGAAGATTATTTTGAATTTATCGCCGTACAAGTTGCCAACACGCATTACATTGATTTTTTTTATTACTGGCATAAGCTCCACTAGTCATGTGTTCATTTAACATTCAGGTAGCATTGGCTATGGAAATATTTTGTTTCGCTTAAGCTCGCCGCGAACAGAATTATCACTAACGTCGTTCGTCCTGTCAACTGTCGAGTAAGTGTTTTCGTGTTTGTTTGCGTTGTTTGTTGGTTTTATACAAAAATAAGTTATTTTCAGGACACGTTTGCTTTACATTCATTGTATTACGAAACGGTGTTTACATTAGAGCAGAAAACATTTGTGATTGAAAGTTATTTTCGTAATAGTTCAAAAATGGAAGGGGCATGTGTACACTGAATACGATGACACGACTTAGATATACTTCCATTTTGCTATACCTGTGAGGAGGACAGCATACCTTGTTTTGAATTTTCAAAATGTTACACGTGTGCCGGAATTTCCCAGCATCCCTTGCGTGAACCGACGCGAGATCCATCATTGATTGTCTGGTCGTTCTTTGGAGTGCACATGTGATTTGTGTGTCCGACGTCCCTTCACGGTGGCCATTTTTGATGCTTTCTGTATCTTATGATACCTTATTTTGCTGTGCGACAAGAGGCCATCCCTCGGGGTTTAGAAGTTGGGGGGACGTTGTTTACTTCTTCGAAGCAAGACTCGGCTTGAGCCGGATTTTGTGGCTTTTCAGGCTTTACCTCGCACTTGATCGACTCCATCGCATACCGTCAAGAAAATCAGCTTTCATCGGGGTTTCTTCTTTTGGTTTGGTTAGACCCCTCTCCGTTTCTACGCTGATTACACACCTGCGCCTCGTATTTGTGACGCGGCCCCTTCGAAGTCGCCGTTGATCGCAGCGAGGGTAGGACTTGATAAGTTTCACCGGCCTAAGCAGACCTCGATTCTTACCGGGCTAAAGCAGTTTCACCGGCCTAAGAAGACCTCGATTCTTCCCGGGCTAAAGCAACTTCACCGACCTAAGAGGACCTCGCGGCTGGCAGGCATAAGAACCACGGAATTCTATGGTCGTAACAAAGCAAATTATTTGTTTTTCATTTTATTAAGAACACATTTTCTTTGTGTTGAATGTATTAATATTTAAATTATTATTGTTCTTTTTCGTTGCGTTATTGTTCACGTATCTTTCCTTTAATGAACTGTTAGTCGCGAATTTGCGGAATTTGTTACTGAATTAATATTCATGTATTTAATGTTACTGTCAACGAGACAAAATTTACTGATTTTGACTATAAACGCTAGCGAAAGGCCTAATCGCGAACGGCAAATTTTCGACAGCAATCGTCGTCGATGTCCTGCGAGTATCGAATCCGACGGATGGCCACTATTCCCAGCGACCTCTCTTGTCGAAAGTCACCAACAGCGTTTGGGTGAATCCAAGTCCGGACAGACGGGGAAGTAATGGCGGCAAATGTAACCGTCGTTGTCAAACTGACTTTGCGGTAATCTTCAAGATGGTTGGCCCCAGAAATGGCAATCAAAGTTTTGGGTAGCCAAACAGCGATGATCGTAGTAATCGTAATAAATAGTAGGGAAAAGAAGAGGCAGCAAACAACAAACCGCAAAAGTCTAAATAAGAAAAGAAAACATGCGTTACACTCTGAACCACGCCCAAGTATACGCCATATTTACTTAATCTCAAGCTGCCGGGACTAGGCTTGGAGAAACATTAAACAGTGCTTATTAATGCGGAGGTGACGATTTTTAAAATCCGGTAACCAATTTACCGTTAAACTTAAATCAAGGCGTTTTCAGCCTGTCGAATTGCAAACACAACAATCGCATCACACGTCTACTACCTGCAATGAGTCACGACGGATGTAAGATATCAAGAGGAGGGTTGATAGAAGAAAAACGTGCGACACGCTTATGAAACGAGGGAGACGGAGACAATTCGGTATTGCGGAGTAAAGACTCTCGTTTATTTGCGCACAATAAAAAACGCGCATGGCAGAATAACGGAATGTTCGTATTTCTTCGCAATACAGGATGACTGACAATACTAAAAAGGGTTTTAACGGGATTTTCACCTGTAACAACACTCTATGTTTTGGATTTCCTTTTAATCTCGCCTTATATTCGCTCAACTCTCGCCATGAGATCTGGACAGCATCTTAACTTAAGTACGTCATTGCACTCCTTTATGCTGTTTTGCCACCGTATAAGTAATTACCCGGCAGTGTCACTTAAACGTCAGTGTCAAAAAAGCAGCCATACTGTTTGATACCCTTATGTAAATGCAAATCGGTAGGTATCAAACAAAATGGCAAATGTGACAGTTATACTCAAGTGACGCTACTGTGTAGATTCTTATACTGTGGTTTTACTGTAAAGCTACGACATGCGGTCTAAATTCCATGGCAAGTAAGTGAGTATGTTTAAGATCGCATTTCAGTTCCGTTTAAAGGTCAAGTTAACGCCCAACGCCGCGACGTAACAATCATAAAATGATAAAACACTTCATGAGTGTATTTATTTCGTTCATCTGCTGGTCTTTCTTAACCAGGGAAGTCTCATCGTTTTTAGGATAATTTTTTATTAATTATATCTGGAAAACTAAAATACATAAAATTTTTCTTAAAACTTCTGATCGCGACTAAAATGTTCCTAACATTTTTCCCATGTTCTGTGATGACCATTTTTTTTTTCTTTTTCGGTCTATTCAGCGAATATTTATTATTATAAGCGATTATAGTAATTCACAGGTAAAAGATATACATAATTGAATCGGTAGAGAAACGTTTGCCATTTGCATGCTGGAGGCAATAAAGGGCGAACGAGGCAATTTTCCTCGATACTCTCACCGAAGTATTCGAGGAGTCATCCTTAAGGCTTATGAAGTATTTTCGTCTGTTTGCATAATTCACAAGCGTTCCCGCGTTTTTATCCACTTAAGGAGAACGCTGTTTTCTCCGAAAGTTACTTTGCGACGAGGAACACTAAGCTTTATTTGGCCTGGTGGACCTAAATTGCGCCATTAATTATGCAAGAAGTGACGTCCCGTTTCAATGTTTTACATCGGCGGGTGACTTTCAGGAAAAAGTCTCGCGAAAATAAATCTCCGCCCGGGCGAAGTTTTAAAAAGGAAAACTCGAAGGCGGATTGAGAAATCCTTGACGTCAGGGGCCACCAGAAAGATTAAAGAAATAACACGTATATATCGCCGTAATAAGTAAGACGAGGTTCCCCCATCTCCGGAACTAATGGATTTCGATTTACGTTTATATACAACCGAACAGCATTTGCAAAATTAGTTTCATTTAAGTCTAATAATGATTAGCAAGCAAGTGGCAAGCAAGCAAGAAACATTTTATTTTATTTTTATAAGCCCTCTCGAGATGATTGTTATGTTATGTCTTTTTAGTAGCATGCAGTTTAACAAGTCTCTGTTTCACAATTTCGACTTCTCAAAGGAAACCGACTGTCAGTAAAAAAGTTTATGACGCGTTGCAGCTAATAATAGCAGATTATGCTTTGCGGTGCGGTGCTTTCAGTCCGGTTGTCGAAAAAGGCGATTTAAAAATAAATAAAATTCTTTCATATTTATATTTTCTTGGCCTGTTTTTACCGTTGAAAAATTCCTTAATAACCATGTCCATAATACGCGTGCCACGTGGAATGCAAATTTCGGAAACCACCCGCCACAATATTTAATAAAAAAATATTACATTTCCCAAATTTCTTTCCTTTGAACTGTGTATAATTCCATCTCACATATGACGAAATACCTGCGCGTATTCATTTCATATTCCAGTGGCGGATATAATACAGTCGTCTGAAGTTTGAAAATAAAAAGGCGAAAGGAGCATATAGTAGACGAGCCAAGAATGTGACGTAGGAATTTCATTGGGAACGTTTCCCACTAAAAGAAGTTAAACAACATTAAAAAGAAATAATATATTATTATATCGACGGGGGATGAGATAAAGATTCCCGCGAGTCTATCTTTTACGAGCTTATTTATTACATGGGCGTAATTAATTTTCGCTTTTTTATTGTTCTCTTTTAACTTCTGTTCGCTTTGAATTATAAGACTCGCTTTGTTATTCATATTTTCCGCAAAATGGAAAATTTTTAGCCGATTTTTAAGTGGAAAGCGCCGAGACCTCAGACGTTGATTACAAGCGAATTATGTTGAAGAAAAGAGGACGGATGAAGAATGAGATGTGGAGTGCTCTCTTCGAGATTTAAAATTTTCATCAGGATTATCATAATACACCCCGCGAAGAGGAAGTTAAATTAAAAAAATAATAATAATACTGTTGTTTTCCTGAATTAACAGAAATTGAGTTTCAAGAGAATTTTCCGAAAACACTAAGACGGATGGAGTATACCTCCTCTAATTAATTCACGATGAAATGTAAACGTTGAAACTTATCAAGTAATTTGTAACGATTATTCCGTCGCGTCGGACAGCTTTTAAAAACGCTTAAAGTATCGACGCGACGCGACGTTTCGATGGTTAGTTAAAATTTATGTTATTTATTAAAGTGATCCATCCGGTTATTATTTATTGACGAAATTAATGCGGAAAGGTATGTGTGTGCGACGAGGTGTAAATATTGTTAGGTGCAGGAAAGCCAAAACCTCGTTAAAAGCTTTTACTGTGGCTGAAACGTTCTAAGTAAGCTTGTATCAGGCAGCGCCGTGCATAACAAAAATCAATATTTCATCTTTATAAGCTCAACTGTTCGCAGTTGCTTTGAATTTTTCATAAATGCCGTGCACAAATTAAGGGCGAAATGGGGGCAAAATTGCCGAAAATTAAAAAAACACCAGCCAGCTCCGTTTTTAGGACATTCTGCCCGGTCGATAAAACTGAATTAGGATTTAAAAACGAGAATTTAAAAGTGGAGGAAAATTTACTTTTTCTAATTTAATGTAATGTACAGGGTGTTGAGAAATAAGTGTGCTACACCACCTAAGAACTCGATTGTTTTCGTTTTATTGTAAATAATCCATCAATTCTAAATTAAAAAATTGGAAAAAATGTAAAAAATTCTGACAGTCCAACAAAGAAAGCCGGAAATAGTTAATTCTATTGTTACAGTTTAAAATCGCGAAGAAATATATTGGCAAAATTTGAGAATTTTCAGTCAACAAGGTTAGTTTTTGCTTTCATAATTGCAACCATGAATAATGCAGATGCCTTCTCTCCGAAACCAGCTTCTTTACTCTTAGCTCTTTTTGCTGCTGAAGATAAAATTATTCCGCTAATAAGGAGGAAGTAGAAAGAAGGGCGTTGGAAAGTGAAGAATGGAAAAATACTACATTCAAAAGTATAAGCATCTGAAATGACAACAACACAGCCTTAAATTAAGGAAAATAAAGGAGTATAAAAGGAAAAGCGACGATCGTTAGAATAGGGATAGGAAACAGAAGAAGAAAGGAAGATAGTCGGCTAGTAAAGAGAAATTCGGAAGTAAAAGCTATGATAAATAGAAGGTTAGGGGTCCTTATAGATTAGACGAGCGGCAAGCAGTGGAAAAGAATTAAGAAGAAAAGGAGAAAACAGATTGGAAGGCAAAATGAAAAATAAATAAAAAAATTCATGTGCTTAAAAGATTTCACGTGTAATAACAATTATGTCTAACGTTAACATTGTTGCGAAATTAGGATTACGTGCTCGGTGTGTGAAAGTACAGTATTCCCTCGGAAAATGACTTGGAAAAACGTAAAATATTCAGGGCAAGTTTTTCAAGAGAACGCATCCGGTTTCACTCCGTCGCGTCGCGGCGTAACTCCGTTAACATTTATGACGCTTCACTGAAAAGGAGAACGTACAAATGCCAAGCTTGAAATGGAAATCGCGTTTATTACACATTTATTCGACCTGCCGCCTGTATGGGAATTTTATGCAAAGGTAACACGCCCCAGAAAAATTTACGTCGGGAAATAAATTCACAGCAAATTATTTCGTACGTGAGTATTGTGATTCGGATGCCTGGAAGTGAAGTTTTAGGGGGATTTTTCGTGCAACAAATCACGCCAGTGCACCGTTAAGGGATAAACGATAGCAGATTATTACATGCTCGCATGCAACTTCGATTTAAAGAAATCGAGGGTTGATAAATGAAAAATCATTATTTTTTTTTTTAGAACTAATGATCTTACTAACATTACCACACAGAAAAATATGCTGAAATAAAACGACGTCGTAAACTAACCAAGAAGAGGAAGGAGGTACCAGTCCTATCAGAACAACGCCAGTGTTAGTCTTTACCATTGCCTTACCCGTTATGCAAACTAGCACTGGAATATTAAATGAACACATGATATATTGAAATACAAGGAATACAAAAAATAATCGAATAAACAATTTACAAGAAATTACTTACGTAAGAGTAAGAACCAAATACATTTTTGAAATTTGAAAACGCTGTAGAATTTGTTTTCGTTTTGGTAGCGCCTTTACATGTTCTATCTGCGTTTATCATAAATCAAAGCATTACCGAAGGTTTTGCTGAAAGTAGAGCACACGTTCAAAAGTCGTTGGTAGCAAAATGCCACCTGTCTCTATAATATACGTTAAAACAAAGTTATGAATACTTCATGTGTACGCCAAAGTTTCAGCGCAAATAATACGTTGCAATGTTTATTTTGCCTTGCGGACTAAATAAAATATAAACTGACTTGTAAATTAGCGTTGCATTTCCATACGGCCGGAACATATTGATTTGTGCAACTCAAAGCGAAACCGTGCGGTAATTCAAGAGATTATAGAGCAAGGTATAACGAATTAAATTGTAGAGACGATTTTTTTCTGTAGCTCTTTCTTTTTATATTTATATCTTTCGCTTTTGTCATTCTTTCTGAGTTGTACAGTTACGAATCAGATTCAAACTCAATTAAAATATTTCACAGTTCGACAAATGCTCAATCAATTCGCACATCATAGTTGTACGGGTGAAAAATTTATTTAAATCATTTTGAGTATTTCCAATCACCCTGTATTGCGTGGGAACTCGAAAGGTCCGTTTGTGCCCACGTGACTCCCAGCATGTTTCAACATGAGGTGATTTTGTACGGCCGCAATAATCTTCACCCCTAGGAGGTGTTCTATTTCGCTCCTTCGCCCGGTTAAAACAGAGGCTATCTCATAACAATCCCGCCCCGCTTTATTTAGTCTGCGCGTGTTCTCTCTTCAACGCGTCAATTTGTCGCTGGAGTCTTCACGTACACGTGTGAAGTGCCCACGATTTTATGCCTTGATCATTTGATCGAAGCCTGAAACGGAAGTTATTTACTCCGAGATCTGCTTAGGTGCACGTTAAGCAACACGAGCTTTCTTATAAGCTTTTCTAAGCTTGTTGCTGCGAGAAAAGAACGGGTAGGGCTTTATTGGCAACTTTGTGCGTCTTTCGGTTTGTAAAACGCGTCTTTCTTTTACTACTTAGGCTTGTAGTCGTATCCCTTTCTGACTATTTCTTTCTTCGTAACGCCCTTTGAGATCGACCCTTGTGTGGAAAAGCCGTAAGCGGAGCCCAGGCTACTAAAGGTCAAGGCTGTCCGCCCCTTTCTCCCGTTGGAGTTGGACTCGACCGTAGACGGTACGAGTCAACATGAGAGACCGTGAAGTGACATCTTGACGTCATCCTGCGTAGTGACGCAATTGGCAACACCATCCTCCTCCGCCGGATTGCATCTCGATTGGTATTTCCAACCTCACTTTGACAGTGAGCTGAGTGTCAGAGTGGATTTAATTACAAGGTCGGATTTGTTTTACTTTTTTTATTTGTTACTGTCGCATTAAACGCTGTGTTGCGTTAATTTTATTTTAAGTGAATATTTTTGCATATATTGCACATATTGCATTTTTGTAAACGAAAGGCAGATCTGTTTGTCGGTTAAAGATTTAAATTAATCGATATACCGTTTACATTTTTATTTTAACTCATTGAGACCCCTTCTGGGTTGTACGATTTACTTTTGTTTATGTGTTAATTTTTGAGTGACACCAAATAAAAACAAAGTGTGCTCAGCTTTATTTATATTTCATTGTCCCTTTAATTTTTGGGCTTGTTACGGTTGAAAAATCTATTTAAGTTATTCCATAATTCTTGACAATCACCCTGTATTTTTGCGGGAAGCCAAACTTCAGTATGCGGACGTGATTTTTATCATATTTCTCAATGTTTCATAATTAGACCATACGCTGTTACTTAGTCCTGCAGTATATATCCATTTCACTCTGTCGTCCGGTTAAAAACTGATTTCATTCGTAACGACTTCCGTCGTAGCGATAGTGGAAGAGTACACCGCACAGGGTTCTCAGTATGGGCGACTTGTCGCCAATCGGCGTTCGTTTATTCACTCCGTGTAGGGTTGGGGTAAAAGTAGAATGAGAGGGAAGCTCTTTTGATACAAGTTAAAGTGAGAGAAAAGTGCGAAAAGGGAGTTGAATAAACGAACGCAGTTAAAGTAGGCGATTTGAGCGACATCAGTTACTGTGGCTGGCGACTTGAAATGTGAACATACTGGCAACCCTGACGCCGCACTCGTCTCGCAGTCAGACTTGCATCAGCACTCGTGCCGTGCGTATCGTTTATTTGTGTCTTCAATCTTTGTGTTTCTCTCATGGAGTTTTGTGATTGAAACCTGAAATGGAATCCTCTCCTAGATTTGTTAAAGCACGCCGAATGAATATCAAGCTCGTTAAAAAGCTTTTCGAAAGCCTGCTTCTGAGATAAGGAACAGATATATCTTGTGGCCATTTTGTGCAATTGTTCTGTGAGTAACGCGTATCTCTCTCTTCTATTAGGTTTCCAGTGGTAGTTTCGCCTTGGTTGGGAATACCGTCATTCCTTGGGTGGAAAAAAAAAGGCTGGTTTTTCGGCTTTTGAAACGATTTAAGCCCCGCAAGACGGCCTTCCCGCCTGTGAAAATGGACTCGTCCTACAAGACGACGTTACTTAGCGGCATAATCGCTTCACCGACTTACGGCGCTAACCACCAGTTAAGCTGCCGAAATACGTATCTACGGATATAAAATTATTGTGGGCGGAGATAAATTTCAATTATTTCGTAAACCACAGTCTCCTTTACTATTTTTTAGTTTTAATGTTGCACAATTAGACCATACCATACGCTGTTACTTAGTCCTACAGTATATCTTCATTTCACTCTGTCGTCCGGTTAAAAACTGATTTCATTCGTAACGACTTCCGTCTTAGCGATAGTGGAAGAGTACGCCGCACTCGTCTCGCAGTCAGACTTGCATCAGCGCTCGTGCCGTGCATATCGTTTATTTGTGTCTTCAATCTTTGTGTTTCTCTCATGGAGTTTTGTGATTGAAACCTGAAACGGAATCCTCTCATAGATTTGTTAAAGCACGCCGAATGAATTTCAAGCTCGTTAAAAAGCTTTTCGAAAGTCCTTCTGCTCGGTAAAAACAGTAAACAAAAAATATATATTTAAAGTGAAACGTGTTACGTTAACCTTCTAAATCGGTTCTTTTTACGAGTAAAGAATTCTGCAAGAAAAAAGATAAAACGTACTTTACAATATTCGTCACGTTAAGTTCTTTTGTACTTTTCGACAGAACGTTAATCGTGGTAAGAAAATCTAATCAAGCATTGCCCTCTGCATCATCAAAAAGTGAACACATTAAAATTGAATTTGGTCCTTGAACTACAAACCAGAGGGTTACCCGGGTGTCCTACAGGGAATTTCCCGGTGATTTAATTATAACTTATCTGACAGAAATGAATTTTTTTGTTGTAGCCGTATTGCATTAATTAACTTTTTTGTTCTCTTTATGATTCAAATGCAAAGAATAATAAAATTAATGAAAAGCAACGCCTCAAAAGTAAAACATAAATACGTCATGGTGTTTCGAAAATAAGTAGGTAAGTAAATACTTTCAAGATTTTCTCGCAAACAAATCTACTCGGCAATTCACGACAAAACACACAAACACAGCTTTATTCACTTAAGTCCTCAATTATTTATTTAAGTCCGTCCCGTGCGAGTCCCGCGCATTTGACAAACGTGTGAATGTGCGTGTATCATACAGATGGCAAATGAATAATTATCATGCTTCCCTCACGACCGGTTTATTTGGGAAATGTTTGCGCTTGTTTAGTGTTTACACTTGACTCACCTCATCATCGTTATTATTCCCGCACGACTCGTGTACTTAACTGTTAAAGTGAGTCGGTTAAAAATTGATCGCGAAAAGGTGTACTTTCTTCGCCTGTCCTGTGGTCAGAGAAATTGGAATTGCTACGAGACTAACATTAAGTAGATACTAGTAGTAGTTCTAATCCAATTATCGAATTATATTGTTATTACATTATCAGTTCTGTTTCGGCTGGTTACGGTAATTATTGGATTATCTTTGGTTCGTTAACGAATAAACTAATTTCAAAACCCTTCGGTTAGGGTTATACTGATAGAAATACATATTACAATTCTTCCACGCACGCACGGTCTGCTTTATATGATGTATTGCGTTCATTTAATAATCCGGTAGCATTACCGCAGTGTTAAAACTGAACATAACCTGACTTTTAAATGTCAGCAAAACATGAATCATAAAATAACAATTACTACTCACAAGTTAAATAATTTATTATATAAGATTCACAGAAAGACATCTCTGTATGGGATCACCGGACAGAACTTCTTGCGCGGTAAGGATAGAGCTAAACAATAACAATTTGTGGCACGTTCCCACAGAAAGCTGAATCTGTTGTGACAATTGACAGATAAAGGCGTGAGAAGCATTTTTCATTGTCTTGCAGTTTCGTTTTCGAGTTTTCGAAGTTGACCCGTTGCTTTTCTTCGGAAAAGACCTAAAATTTTACGAAACAACTATACACACCAATGCAAGTTATATTCGAATGTTTTGTGGTCAATAATGACATCGGGAAATTCAACTCTAAACTCTTCCAAGCAATTTCGAACTCAGCATACAAATGTTCCATCGATTTTTAAACTCTTCTACCTTTCGGTGTTGAGGTTAATGAGTTGAGTCTTGACCCACGACTTTTTTCCACCCTCCCCTATCCTTCGCCAGCGTCGTCGCACCACTCCATTCCCTATTCCTATCTTTTAAAATCTCTGTAACCTGGTCATTCCATGCCTTTTTGGGTCGTACTCTTCCTTTCTTCCTCACCTCTGTCTCCCATACTGCCTTCGCTAATCTCTCCTCTCACATTCTGACCATGTCTCCCCACCAGCTTAACTGCCTCTTCTCTATCATTTTAATCAGCGAATCTACCTTCAATTCCGTTCTTATTATCTCACTTCTGACTCTATCCATCTTTGTGACTCCAAGAATTTTCCTCAAAAATCTCATTTCACACGCCGTCAACATACTCTTATCTCTCTCCGTTAAATTCCACGATTCCGCTCCATAAATTACTATTGGTATGAAGACTGTTCTATATACTTTGATTTTTGTTTTTCTACTAACTTCCTTTTTGTTAATAAATGCTTTTAACAAAGCGTAATACAACCCGTTAGCTGCTCTTATTCTGTTATTTATCTCGGCATCCATACACGCATTATGTGTTATCACAGAATCCAAGTATTTAATTTGTTTCACTTGCCTCAACTCTTCGTCCACCCCTCTCATACCTGTCTCTTGCTCATTCCTTCCTAATACCATTACTTCCGATTTCTCCGTATTTATGAACATACCATATGCTATTAATTCCTCTTTCCACCTCCTTAGATTTTCCATTAAGGTATTTCTGCTTGTCGCACATAAGATAAGATCGTCCCCATACTATTACTGGTTATAATTTTCTATATCCAACCACTACCCCATTCGTGCTCACTTTCATTGCTTTTGTTATTTCATCCATGACCTTTATGAAGGGTAGTGGACTTAATATACTTCCCTGTCTGACTCCTTTCCCAGACGTGAATTCGCTAGTAGTCATATTTGCCCCTACTCTTACCCTGTTTCTTGTCCGTATATAAATACTCTTCACCGCTTCTATCAGTTCTTGTGGTATATTCCGTCTCTCCAATATGTTCCATATTTCTTCCCTATCCACCGAATCGAAGGCTTTTTGTATGTCAATTGTGCAAGTATATATCCTCTCACCCTTTCTTATAATCTTCTCACTTATCTGCCTCAGTGTAAAAACCCACTCGTTTGTACTCCTTCCTTTCCCGAAACCTGCCTGTGAATCCTCTACCGTTGGTTCTATTAATTCTCTAAGCCTTCTCTCCAATATTCTTTCATAAACCTTACTCGCCGCACACAGCAATGATGTCCCTCTATAGTTCTCGCATGCCATTTTCTCCCCACGTTTGTGCAATGGAATTATAATAGCAGTTTCCCATCTACCTGGTATCCTTTTCTCCTCCCATATTTTATTTAAAATTCTCCTTAGTACCCTTTCACCTTCCTCTCCCATATTCTTTAGTATCTCCGGTTTGATGTCGTCTGCTCCTGCTAATTCACCATTTTTGAACATGCTCAACGCCTCTTTAAACTCCTCTGTGATTTTACCTCCTCTGTTATCGTATACCCTCAGTGGTCCTTCACTAATGTTGGTGTATTCGTCTATATCACTATTTCCATTTTCTCCTCCCAGTAGCGCGCTGAAAAAGTTCTTCCATCTACCATTTATCTCCTTCGTTTTCAACAGAGTCCCTATACGGTTTTTAAACCTATTGCACTTCCGCTCCTCTCTCCTGTCTTTCCCATTTCCTTCACCCCCTTTTTCATTTCCGAATTTTTTCCATGCCTCCGCTTTTAAACTCCTGACTGTTTCCTTTACTTTTTTCCTCTGCTTCTTATACTCTACATAGTCCCCATTTCTTCTTGTCATTAAATATGTTTGCCAACTTTTCTTTTTGATTCTCATTTCCTTCATTAATAATTCATTCCACCACGCTGTCTGTCTTCTCTTACTTGCCCTTTTTGTAACTCCACATACCTCTCGTGCAACTTTTAATATCACCTGTTCAAAATTGTTCCACATTATCTCTATGTCCTCTTACTCGACTTCGCTCTTTAAACTTCTCATTTTTTTTACTTCGTAGCTTGTAGGCTCTGATATTCATAAATTCTACCTGTTCTACCTGTCCTATTTCCTTCCTAACTTTTTCCCTTATCCTTATCTTGGCGTCCACTAAATAGCGATCGCTCCCAATTTCGTATAATTTTCTTCTTATCTCTCTTTTCCATTATCAACAAATCGAAAATTGATCTTTCATTCCTGCTCCCCATTATCCTAGTATACTTATGGATTTCTGGGTGCTCAAAAAACGTATTAGTCACGAACAGGTCGTTTACCATGCAAAAGTCAATGATTTTTTTGTCCATTTGAGTTCGACACCATCTCTCCGTATTTTCCTATACCGAAGCAACTTCACCATTACCTACTCTTCCGTTCAAATCCCCTCGTATCATCAGAGTTTCTTTCTTTTTTTTCTATTTGTTTTTGCAGCATTCCCCAGAACTCATCTTTTTCTTTCTTACTCCCTGATTCATTCGGGCCGTATGCTATCACTATTGACAATACGTCTTGCTGATTCACCCTATAATCTATACCCATCGTCCTTTCGTTTCCCAAATCCCAATTAATTACCCTCTCCATACTTTCTCTATGTACCAAACATGCTACCCCTGCCTGTCCCCATACCTGAGGTTCCACTCCGCTAAAAAATAAACCATGCCCATTTCCCTGCACTTTCACACCCTTCCCCTTTATTTTTGTTTCCGTAATTAACAGTAATTGCACCTTCATCTTTTCGAATTCCATAATTAATTCATCTTCTTTATTACTTAACACCCTCACATTCAATATTCCCCTTTTTTAACTGGTTTTTCTTTATTTTAGTACTTCCTTTTCCTTTTTTGATATCGAATGCTAAGTTGAAAAAAACAAAATCTTTCACTGGTGAAATAAAAAATCGTCTGCAACACGCGTCATAAATTATTGAAAATTAATTCCTAAATTGTTGGGGTCTGACATTTTATTTTAAATAATTTTAATAATTAATTTAATTTTCAATTCGTTTTCATTTTAACAAATTGCGCGCGGCATTTCAGGCGTGCTTTGAAATTATTAATTATTATACAATGTAAACTCATTTTGACAGTATTTACCAAAGGAGAGTCTGCAAGTTTGAAAGCGCGCTTTCCACAAGCTTACGCTGTCGAATGCAGATTCGTCTTACGTCGAGGAGCGCTTTAAATATTGATCTGACAAGCGTTAAAGAATGTATACTTTTCTGAATTCCAAATGTCAAGTGAATTAAGTATGTAACTTGACTGTGAGAAATGACTAGCACCTAGAAGAAGTATTAAATATTTTATAGCTTTGACGTTTTAAAGCAACCAGCTGAGTTAGTTCACTTTCGAATTTATTTTATTGATTTTATTGATGTAAAATATTTGCTATGAAAAATTAATAGAGTATTTCCATCTCTTATTATAAAGTGAGGATAACACAAGTTACTTTGAGAGTGTACTAGTTCTAAAGCTCTATATAAATACATAATCTTTTGCATACATGTAATTTCTTATATAAAACTAAACTAGTAGGAGTTTAATCTAAATACAAGTTAAAGTGTAGGTAAGTCCTTTTCAGAATTGAACGCGACTTTAGAATAAACAAAGAAAGTCCTCAAAAAAATATATAGATCGATAGCTTAGTACTAGAGCTTTATAGTCTTTATATTTCTACCCTCCCTAGAGCTTTCTACGTACATACAAACACCATAAAAATGAGAGAACGAGAAAAATTTGAAATGTGCCCACGATAATACCAACACATACATAAAAGTATCTTGTCTCCATTATTCGAAATGTCACGTTCCCGTGAGGTCTATATTTATTGCATTTACGTCAAGTGCGGAATGCGGCGGCAGAACGAATTACCAAAAAAAGAAGAAAAAAAAACGAATCGAATCCCTCCGTGGAAAAACAACCCGCGCAAAACATTTATTTGCTTTATCGCTCCCCAAAAAAGCGAAGCTATAAAGCTCATGGCTATATAAAATTAATTTGAAATTCGTTCGACAGTTACGTCATTATCTGATGTCGAATGCTTTTACGAAATGTATTCACTATTCACTAAGAAGTACAACGAGTTGAAAGCATCTTTTCTGAAAGCTTGTCGACGTTCTGTTTAAATATTGAAGTCAGGGTCATATTTGTTTGAATTTCGAGCGTTATCTGAATTTAAAATGACATGCAAAAACTGATACTTAATAAAATAATTCATGATGTATTCAATTTTTTAAAACTGACATCTTGTGTGTACAATTTAAATTAAAATTAAAGACAAATACTAGGAATTCTTAACAGAATTGTTTTCGTGTTGTAGTGATTTATTTGTTTACCCGTCAAAGCAGGTGTTCAAAGTGGTCGTCCTTATTTACACAATTTCTACGGAATACTTTACTTTAGGTGACTTGCATGGATTTATCAAGTAAATACTTTTTAAGTTCGTATTTCAGCTGATCACGTCAATTCCGTTTAAAGGTCAAGGTAACGCCTGACGTCGTGCCGTAACAATCATAAAACTATAAAACTCTTTTATTACTGCTCTTTCTTAACTAGGGACGCATCGTCGTTTTGAGACTAATTTTTCATTAATTATTTCTATTCCATCACCATTTGTCTGTCTATTCAGGAATCACCCTGTATAAAGTATTTTGTAATTGTAATCATAATTGTATTGCCCCGTTGAAATGAGCAATTTTATATTCGATTTGCAAATTTATATGGACGTGAAATGCAGAATTCAAACGACCTTTATTTCCGCTAAATTCTGAAGTAATTAGCGTTGATGAGCTTGATGAATGTTTCGCAAACCTTTCCCCACGGGGCCGAAGCTGAGCCATTAGTGTTTATAAAGATGCATTACCCCACATTTCATGATGCACTTTACAATTTGCATCGAGTGCTGAACATACTGTTCCACTAACTCGATTGTAAGATTTAATTACAAAGGTTCTCGAAGGACTAATTGAACTATGTATACTCTAAAAGTAAATGTTAATAAATTCAAAGAGAATATTTTTTTGGTAAATGAAAATCTACTATTTTGGTTTCAGTTTTTTTTTAGAATTTCACAAATAAAAAGAGAATAATAAATAGATACTGTAAATATAATGCATGTGCATAGTATAATACAAATAATAAATTTTTTCTTCGTTGAATCAATAATACTATAGCTTTTTAGCTCAACACTTTTTAGCTCAACACATACGGACATCAAAACATTTTATAATGATCAGCTCACCAGAAAGCATGCGCTAATTAGTAATGCTTATTTGTTTAATTGTTGTGCATACGGAGTGCAATTAAAAAGTTTAGTAACTTACACAGTGCAAAACAACCCCAATCTCGAATTTTGGCCGAATAAACTAATCTTCATCCAAATTCCCGGTATGATCAACATTGGTGGTGGCGAGAGTTGTGCAACAACCACTGTGCGAAATGTTTATGTACCGCGTCGCGACGCCTTCCACATTAAAGTACTACGTGAACTGCACACCGAGTTCGAGGTTCGCCTCGACGTTGGCTGATAACGACGCCGCCCCAAATCGCGCATGCCTGCTACAACCTGAAAATAACTAAAGCATATCCTTCTGGCAAAGACAATAGAGAATTGAGATGGATAGATCTACATACCTAAGCAGACGTATTTAAACTGTGTTCAACATATCTACCCCCCCTGTTACTGTTACGTATTGTTTCATATCATCCCTCTTCTACTTTAATTTGTTACAGGATGTAACAAAGCGTGTAGTTTTGTGGCGATTTAAATTTCTCCCTCTAAACATGATGCAAGTGTAAAAGACATACATACAATGTTTCGCTCTAGTAATTTACCCTGAACGTACTTTCAGTTATGGCCAGGGGAATTAAACACAAGAGGAAGTGAAGTGCAGAGCTATGATTGCTTGGATTTTAATCACCACAGCAAATGAAATTTTTTGTGGATGGCTTATTTTGCCCTTCTCCTTTGGTATTAAAAACAGTTCATACAATGTAACTTCTAGGGGAGTCCTTGTGGGTCAATAAAAACTACATGTTACAATATGTAAGAGTGTTTAAATGTAACGAATATTCATTTTTCAATTGAAAAATCAGGTAGCTGGTAGAGTGAAAAAAGAAATAGTGTCATTTTACGATCTTGAAACGTAAACAACTATGTATTATAATAATTATTTATAACATAAAGTGTACCTTTATATGTACAGCTAAACGAAAAGTCGTCCATATCGTTTGAGGAGCAGAAGTACTTACATACGTACAACAAAGAACTTATGGTGTGATAAAATTTACAGCAGTTTTCTGCAATGAAATAGCATTTTATAGCAGGATCAATTTAATATTTACAATTCCTCTGCTCGTAACATAAGTCTTTGCTCTGCTGTACTGGTCGGCTTTGAATGCACTGGCGTAAATATTGAAGTCATATTTGACTTTCTCTGTTTCACTTGTCGTTTGAACAAATCCTTACGACTGCTTTAGTATGAAAATGATGGCTTTTAACTTATTCCTGCACGCGAATTTCGATCGAAATCCAAATTTGCAAATCGTTTTGTAGTACGACAGGAAATCTATTGTATCTTCTGTAAATAAAATGATACACTAAAAAAAATAGAAGAACTTGAACCTATCATTGTGTTTGGTGGTTAATAGTTTGTACTTGATACTTCAGTTGCAGGATTTTTAACTGCTTTAGTTTTTATTTTCATTCGTATTCAATTAAGTTCCTAATTAAAGTAGGCTACGATTTCAATATTTTTCTCTTAAAGATTTGTAGCTCCTTATTTGTTTGTGCTAACATAGTCTCCCAACACTTAGCATACGGTAGGGTAGGTAAATGCGTTTGAAAACATTTGTGCATTCAAGCTGAAGGACAGCATTTTCGGCATAGGCTTTAAGCTTTAGTGTTATTTTGAAGCGAATTAATTAAGTGTTTCTCTGAATTTAGCGTTTACTTTACATTACGCGATGACTTAGGCCCGGTTTTTCAATATCAAGTTAAACTGTAACTTTCGGTTTATTTCCATGGCGACAATTGTGTTCTTATGGGAGTAAACTGAAGGTTAAAGTTAACATACGATTGAAAAACCGGGCCTTAATCAGATACACTCTTGTATCGCCTGTCGCCAACTTTCTAAAAAAAAAGTCATAGCGTCATAGGAATTCGTTTAAAGGCGCGCTATTATTGAGAAACAAAATCAAAATTGCATACCTAATATACAGGGTTACAACTAATTAAAAGACCCACTAAGAGGATCTCGTAAACTATAAGAGATACAAAGACTATTTTCAGAAAATTTTTAATCTAGTAGACGGATGCTTACAAATATTAATAACTAAAATTATTATTAAATTAACAGATCTTATTCAATTATAGTACGTATGTATTTATAATCCATTCCTTATCTATTTGTTATCGCACCGTGCCGTGAAAGTCTAGTGAGAATGTGGTACTCATCTACGCAACTAAATTTTGACAATGAAAGTCATGTCGACTTAGATTTTTAGATTACTCCGAATTGAGCAATGTTGCAATATTTTCTTTTCGTCACAAGGTGTACTGTGTACTCACGGCCAAATTTACATAAAGTAGGCGATTGACAACAACGCTTAATCAATCTGATTTTAGTTATCACAATTTGACATATGTTAAAATGACATCAAATTAAAATTCTCTAATTTAACATGAAAGTCAACTTACCTACTTACATTAAAAATTATATTTTCTGACCATACATAGAGATATTTCTTATAGCATTTTCAAACATGACTGAAATTAAAAGCGCTTTCGCTAGACTGCTCTAGAGCACTCTCGGAGTATTTTCATCTTATTTTAACCTAATGTATTAATAAGGGATGGAGATATTCTGAGAATGCTCTAGAGCAGTCAATCGAAAACGCTACTAGGAATTTAATACCTATTTTGTTTTAAAGCAAAAGCATAAGTGTGTCATATCCTCAACTCAAATCGTTGTAATCAGCTTTTATTTCCTGCGTTACGTCCATCAATACAACCTTGTATAGTTATACAGTCCCGCGCACCTTAAATGCACCTCCCGCACACAAACCTCACCCTTAAAACCTTGTGATACAAGGCTCACGGAACTGTCAAATTGTAGCACTTAAGCTGCGCGCAACTCTACCACTTGTACTTGTACAATGATGTATCAGGTAGCAGATTCCCTGTAGAGAAAGAGGAATTGATATTAACTTAAGAGTGAGATGGTATATACACCCATTTCAAAAGCATTGTTCGTTCTAAGTCACGTGATCTAGGCCTTGAGTAACATCCTTGTCGCATACATGAGCTAAAATTAGCTAAAATTACTCACAGATATTCGCTATTTCACTCACATGCTGATATCAATCGAGAATACAGGAAACATAAGGCACTGTGCATCTACGTCTTACCAGATCATTGTGTACAGCAGATTACAGTCATCTTTGGAAAGTTAATACGAGAAAGAAAAAAATTACCAATTTTTACCAACACAATTTGATTACCCGCAACTTTACCCCCTCAAATAAAAATAGCCGATTTTCGGACACCTGTTGTTGAATTAACTAACACTCGCTTAAATTTACTCGAGTTTAATATCTGATAAATCTGTATAAATCAAAGCCATTGATTTTTTTAGTAATTTTACATAGAAGAACGAAAAAAATCGTTTGATTTTTTGCAGTGTGTGTGCGATAAACGAGAATAAATTATTTTCAGCGGAAAAGCACTCTCTTGTATTTAACATCCGCTGTATATACGCGTAGAGGAAAAGAAAAATCAAATAAAAGAAAGATTACTTACTAATTTTTGAGTTTTGAAACACTAGAGCTTTCCTGTACTCTGCCCGTTTGCATCTTGTTTGCATTTCCATTTTCAGTTTGAAAAAGCGTTTCTTCGGCGTTCGGCGTCACCTGACTCTACCTGACTCAAGTTAACCAATAACAGACGTTTTCGCTTCTCAAGGTCAAATTATTTACTTATATTTTTGGTTTTTCGAACATTTTTCTACATCATTCTCTCAATTAAAACTTTTTTTGCCAGATTTGCCGAATGAATTTTCAAATTTATCATAAACAAAAATGCTAATGCAAAAAATAAGTCACATATGCGTTTTGGGTTCGAGGCTAATTCGGGCATGACGCATTTTGGGTTCGAGATTAACTACCATTGAATTCCAAATAATTTGTAGAAAAAAAGATATTTACGCATTTTCTTTCTGTTATTTAATTTTCATGCTAACGTGTTCTTTCTTTTTATTTAAAGTAATTTCTAAATTATAAATTAAATGTATATTTACGTGAAAATTCGATTGGAGGTCGAGATTAACACATTATGGATTCGAAACTCCTTCTTAGAATTTGAAATTTGACGATGCAGTTAATTTGATAAGGGCCAGTTTACAGAAAATTTAATTGCAATCAAATTTTAATGACGTTGTTAATTTGACAGTTCGCAATGTAATTCTTATGGCAACTTAATCGTAATTAGTTTAATTCGAAATTAAATATTTGATTTGTTCTCTGTAAACCCACCCTTAAGTGTTTTATTCACGTAAGTCAAAGATTTTTCCTACTTTTGGCGTTTTTGATCTCCGCTAGATGCCGCTGCATATCACCACTTCTCCGCCATTTTTGTGTTAAAAAGGTAGGGATACGTTTTTTGCGATTTTTACACTGCGGTACGGAACACGTTACAATTTATACGAAGCCATAAGCATAAATAAAACACTTTTTTCACTGATTTGACTCCCTTCTTAGCAGCTCGCACCAACAACTGTTAAACACACGCCTATTTTCATCACCAATTTACAAATTCCAGATATGTAATTCCGCCGCGCGGCCACTCTCGTTCACAAGACGCGAAAATTAAAAAAACCGTGAAACTCGCAGATTACTCATAGATACAACCGGCAATGCTGCCGCATGTACAGTCGCAGTCATAATTCATGACATAACCTCTATAGGACATCGTGGACATTTTGCTTGTGATTTTCAAGTCAAAAGTTATTTACAATATCCCAGAGTCACTTTTAAGCGGTAAGATTTGAAAGCAGTCGACGTTGATAGTTTTCAAGAGGATAGGTACGATGTCCTGTAAGAGTAAGAATTACGATTGCGACTATACCTGCTAGCAACAAATTGCACAAAAAACTGCACGACTTAAAATATTTCTACATTTTCGCGACATTTTAGTATTAGCGAAGATTAGTGTTAATATGACGTTTTAAATTTTGACGCCAAACTACTGACGCGCATAAATTACGTGACAACGTGACAACCAAATATATCTGGTGATTTTTTTTTGGCAACATATTTCAACAAATTGTGGTTTCTTAATTTTGAGATAGACAAGAGGTTTTGTTTGTTTGTTCTGCACTTTCTACACTTTTAACTCCTTTACTCTTTTCTCACTCGTACTACATACATTGTATTATATCATTGTATTATATACAGGCCATGCTCAATGGGTGGGGATTCGGAGTCTGGCATTCATGAATTAATGGGGAGACTCCGAGATTCGGAGTCTCCCCATGGCCTGTACTTCTAGTCGGCAATGATTATATACATCTCACTCTCTCAGGAGCAGTTGGTGCAAAAAGTGCAGAACAAGCGAATAGACCTAATAATTTAGCGCTTGCGCTTGAGTTTAGAAAACGAGCCGCGTGGTAGCGACTTTTCTAATGGACAAGTTACAAAATATCTTATGAAATGTATATTTTATCTATTTATTTCTATTTTTGTTTCTTAAATGTAAAAAAGCTGAGTTTATATTGCAATTTAAATATGGGAAAATTCTCTTTTGTTATGTGGCAGTTGGTGACAATGGTTGACGCTTAAAATAATTTCAAATGTCAATTTGGAGAGTATATTTATAATTTGAGACGCCAATATGTATAGGTAATTTTAAACATACATATTATGTCAACATGATGGTCATTTTTGTAATTTGAGGTAATCAACAAATTTGGCTAATATTCACTTCTAATATGTTGTCGCCAACTTAAAAAAAAATATTAATAATAAATTTTTCGGACGTCAATTTAGTGTCAGATTTATAGTTTGAGATGCCAACAAATGTAGATAATGTCAAATGTCACTTTGGAGATTATTTTTGTAATTTGAAGTGTCAGCATTAAATGTTGTCGCCAACCTAATAAAACAAAATTTCGGGTTGCTTTAATGAGCTACTTTATGAGACCCCAAAAGAGTTTCCTAATGTAGTCATTCGAGAACCAAAATTTTAAAAAATTATTCTACAATCTCTCCGACCGATTATAATAAAATACTTTATTATAATTATACATAATGTTCAGTGAAATTTCAAAGCACCCTGAACCCTGACAGGCGCACAAATAAAATTATATCATTCAGGCCGCCAGTCTTCCGTTCCTTTATCAAATTGACGTAGAATATAAATCGCGGGCAGAGCAAATGGAATTCCTACAACAGGAAATTATTTTTATTTGTGAGAATGAAAGTGGTCTCACCCTTATTTGGCTGCAACAAAGTGTTGCGTTATTAATATTCACTGAGAAAAATCGATCTTCGCGATGATAAAATAAAGTTGTAAAAAGCAAATTTTCTTGCCGCTTATTTATATAAACGGAATTTCCGGTTCATTCGAATGAAAATTATTGCCTGCTCACGGCCAAATACATTCCGCAAAATCAATATTGCTTCTAAATAAATATTATTCTTTGAGAAGTATTGCATTCGGGCGAGGCATTTGTAGATTAATAAAACCTTGCCAAAAATGTTTAAATATTTAAAAATTCTTCTAAAATATACAGGAAAATTTCAGGAAATACCAATGGGTAAAAGTAGACTCTTGTTTTCTTTATTTTTCTTTTAAACAAAATGGTACGTGCCATACGTGCTATGTACATACATATAAATGGATTTCATTAACGTTTCAAAACTGATTGTGAAATATAAAAATAAGACAATCCTGTAATTGCAAGAAACCATCACGATGAAATTGTCTTCACATAGCCGACGTATATACAAGTTTGAAGGAACGTCACGGAGCAGAAACTTCGGAGACAATTTTCCCGTCAGGAAAAGTGAAAAGCGCAGGATAACCTCTATTTATCGATCCTGTCCTTGCCCATTATCTTTAGCAGGTCTTTATCATCCATAATAGCTATTGTATTCCAAACAGCACTAAAAGCATACGTGCATACTAGAATATTGATTGCGAATACCCATTGTTCCAGGAAGTTACGTAAGTTGAAAACCCATCGCTTAATAATGAATGATGCAAAGGATTGCGCGGAATTATTTATGGGATGCTGTTTGTCTTAAACCGAACTTTCGACTTCCTCCAGATTGAAAGCAGGTCCTTCAAATGTATTATTGTAATGCACCGTCTAAATGGGCAATTCCATTTGGAAAAGTCCAACAAAACAAAATAATTGTAGATACAACGTCACTAGAAATAGAAGAAAATTTCTGCTGTCTTTGATTAAACGTAGAAAAAAAATTGTAATATAATATCCAATTTTTATAAAGCGGTTATTTCATTGAAGCTTGTATACAGGGTGTTTCATTGATGATGCACCAAACTCGAGGGACACGTTTCTGACATTATTTCAAATAAAATATCTTAATAAAATTTTTTAATCGGAGCAAGTTGAAATTTGCATAATTTGGAGCCGATGTTTGTAGAAATACATACATAGCGCCGCGGAATTGTGAAACTAAACCGGCGCGCGGCGGTCTAAATTGCATTATGAATGGAACACGGCTGCAGGGGGACAATAAAGTTCAAGCGCAGAAATTTGTGACTACATTTTGTTTTGACCTTGACCGATAAACGCACTCGCTCGGTCATTCAACGCAATAACAGCTGCGATGTGAAATCGCGTGGATATTTATAAACTTATTTAATTTAATAATAAATTACAAATGTGGGGCTCTGCAAGAACGTACATTTCGTATGCATTGCTGTTAAAATTGTTATTAAAATAAAATTTGTCGAATCTTAAAAATAAAAACATTTATTTTGATTACATTATTATTACGTTATTATTATTACAAGAAATATTCAAAAATGCCTCCTTCCTGCTGTACACACAAAAAATACCATAAAGTCCTTAATTGGGGTAGTGCGGCGAACGAAATGTTTTCGGTAAAACCCAGGCACTTGGGCGCTAAATTTCTACGAATGATTTCATGAAACAGTTTATCATTAAATGTGAATAAGCGCAAATTACTAAATGCTAAATGTTTGAACAATCCTTCCTAACAATTAGAAAATTCGTATTAAATGGAGAATCGAAAATAAACGACTAATTATTATTTTTATTGATTTCCAACAACCACGATGTTTTAAGTGTGTTTTGCCGAATCAGCTGGAGCGACATTCTAGCGAGAGTAATAAACCAAGAAAGCGATTCGTATGGAAATGCGTCACAATCCATTCATTCTTATTTAAAGTCCATCCTACAAATATGCGACTTTGCTTTCCCTTCGATTTTCTCGAAACTTATTCATTTAAGAAAAAAAAATTATAGAAAACTTTTATTTCTTTTCACGATATCTACCGACATACCGAGTTTGGTGCATCTTCACTGAAATAGCCTGTATGTATCGTGTTCATTTAATATTCCGGTAGCATTGGCTATGGAAATATTTTGTTTTCATGATGGGGCATGTGTTTACTGAGTACGAAATTGCTTGGAAGAGTTTAGAGTTGAATTTCCCGATGTCATTACTGACCACAAAACACTCGAAGACAACCTGCGTTGATGTGTACAGTTGTTTCGTGAAACTGGAAGTCTTTTGCGAAGAAATATGACAAGTCAACGTCGAAAACGTACTGCCGAGGTTATCGAAACTGCAAGACATAATGAGAAATGCTTCTCACACCTCTATACGCCAATTATCACGACAGATTGAGCTTTCTGTGGGAACGTGCCACAAATTGTTACGTAAAAATGTTTATTAATGATATTGGTGCAAGAATTGCTGCCCGGTGATCCCATTGTGTTTCTGTGAATCTCATACAATAAATTATTTAATTTGTGAATGAATAGTAATTGGTCGCATTCGTAAGAACCAACAGTTACAGAACAGTTACCGATATGTCTTACAAATTAAGTGCTACTTTACCGCTACTTCCGGAGCGGTCGGCCATGTTTTGGAGCAAATATTTTTACGCTACTTTTCTGGAACATGCACTGAGAAAAATAAACTGTTCAGTCAACCAAAAACACGTTCAGTTAAAAGTATTTTTCGTTTACCTACTAGCAATCACGCGTGGTCATTGAACCAACAGTCAAAAAATGTTAAATATTTTAGATTGAATCAACTCAATATTTTCTTTGAGGCAAGCATACAATGAAGACATCTGTCTAGTTGCTTTAATGCCCAAGAAGATTGATACAAGAACTTTAGATTGTTAAAATTGCTAAATATTTTATGTGTCTGAACGCTGTTGGGGAATTAAAATTATATTTTTGATATATTTAAAGTAATTTTTCAGTACGGCTAATAAAAGCGTAGAGTCAATTCAATCTCTACTATCGTTTAGGGAAACATCAATTAAATGTTCACCACCTCTTTGCGATACTGCCAAAGTAAGATAGATAACCCTTCAACCTTTGTTGAATTGACAAGAGGAGCTGAATAAACCTCAACGAACTTTATAATGTCGGATGCATTCGAAATATGAATGACTTAGGGCCAATTTCATATCGAATTTAAAGGAGTCTTTAAATTTAAAGTCACTTCAGATGTCAAAACAAATATGAAAACACATTTGTTTACACATCTGAATGTGACTTTATTTTAAAGGCTCCTTTAAATTTGATTATGAAACTGGCCCTTATCCGTTTAAGTAACGATGTCGAACAGCAAGGTTATGCTGGGACAGACAGTAAATATACGTGAAGTTTTAGCTAACGCCATCTGGAATTCGATAGCTTATTAATATGGGAATTAACCCTCGCTTTTACTTGACTTAACATTTATTACGTTAAATAAAAAATCAAAACAGACACATAAAAGCAACAGCACTTTACGATCATTTTGAAATTTCAACTTTTTGATTTAACATATTAAGCATTTTCGTTTTAAGGAAAACATTTACATCGTTCAGTCAAACGTAATAGTTTAACATTTCTTTAGTGTTACTTCAATAATTTCCAAGATGTTTAGTTAAGAATATTACTGTTGCAACAAGTAAATTTTATTTAAGTCAACACACAAAAAGTTGTTGACTTAACTATTTCATTTTTCTGTGTGAACCTCTTGCAAAAGTCAAACTACCCATACGTTAACCATACCCTAACCGTTCTTATCAGAGATTATAACCTCTGGTTCTTATGTTCTCGTTTTACCTAAAAACAGCCATTTTTAGCTACCATTTTATTAGAAAAAGTTTTTTGGTCTCATCAATATAGCCGCCGTCTTTTACTAATTAAAAAGAAATGGGGAATGGAAAGATGTAACCTTTTTTTAATTTACCGTTGACATTTTCATGAAAACAAGATTAATACCAATCAATCAATCAATAATAGTTCTTTAATGTTTATTTATTACATAACAATGTGTTTGAATTTGAAAGATCACAGTTCAAATTGATTAAAATGTGGCGCGTAAGTAACTGCCAACTTAACTTCACCAGAAAGCTCACTAGATGGGACGGGGGCAATAAAACAAAACGATGACGCATAGCCTGTGCGTTTGCGGTAATTCAGAAATGCGTAAATAGTTTATTAAATAATCGCGAGAGACCTCCAGAACGTAAGTGCAACATTTTTTTTACGCGCATTTCCAAAATATTGATCGAAATGGCCACGTTAAGTTTCCATTTCCGCCTCCGAACAGGAACAGGAAACTTCATTCAAGATGGTGATTTTCCTGTTGCTGGTTATTTAAAAACAAAGCCGCTCGACGCGGACCTAACCTCACTTCTCAGAGTTTGCCCTTCGCAAGACGAAAATGAACTATTGCGTGTGTTTTCCAGATGATAAAAATCGTCGGAGCGGACCCCAAGCAACTCAAGCAGGTTATACATTCCACGAAATGGATTTCGGATACCATCGGGCTGGATGCACCAGAGTTGATCCCAGTAAATCACTTCGTACTAAAATCTTGCGTACCTGCCTCTATTGCCTGATTTTTTCAGCTTGATTTGGGTGGGCTTATGCCACAGACGCAGACGATAAATGAACTAGGCAAGCAGTTACTGAGAGCCGCGGGCAAAGGTAACATAGAAGAGATTCGCACTTTAATGACGAAGGGGGCACCCTTCACAGCTGATTGGGTAAAATAGTGTAATAATCTTGCCTTGCTGTAGTAAACACGGTAAATTTACAGCTTGGAACTAGTCCTTTACATCTAGCAGCGCAGAATAATCATTTGGAGGTGTGCGAAGTTTTATTGAGAGCGGGAATTTCGAGGGATGCAAGGACGAAAGTCGATCGTACTCCGTTGCACATGGCTTCATATGAGGGCCACATCAAAATCGTCGAATGCCTACTAAAACACGGGGCTGATTATGACTGTCGTGATATGGTAAGTGTAACAATTTTTTTTTTCCCCGAAATAAAAATATAGTAAGTCATGTTTTAGTTGTGTATGACACCGTTGCATTGGGCAGCCCAAAATGGTCATGCAGATGTTGCCACTATGCTGATTAGGTATGGAGCAACGACGACTTTAGTAAATAAATTTGACCTGACTGCTTCGGACTTGGCTTCGCAGATTAGCAGGCATGACATAGTAGAGATTATAAATGTGGCGATTAGGGATCCCTTGATAGCCACGCAACATTTGCAGTTGGAAATGACGGGTGATAGTAATGATACGATTGAGCCGATGATCGACTTGACTGAAAACGATGTTGATAATCCAGTTCCTATAGGTAGGGTCTTAAATAACTGTTAATATTAATTAATTAAGGTAATTCTGCAGTATTAATAAACGATAATAAAGCCCAAAGATCAGTTTGTTGTAAGCATTAAATATACTTTTCCAAGAAACTTGTGCACTTGGAATGAATGGATTAAAAATGCTTATAATAAAGGTTGAATTTTAAAGTTGTCAGTGAAAAGTTATGTGGAAATTTTTATTATAAAAAGATTGCTTCAGAAGACATATAACAATGA
Source organism: Dorcus hopei (assembly GCA_033060865.1). Lineage (NCBI taxonomy): Eukaryota > Metazoa > Arthropoda > Insecta > Coleoptera > Lucanidae > Dorcus > Dorcus hopei. The sequence goes on along the minus strand of CM065423.1, from coordinate 42,016,195 downwards.
GATCTCCCAAATCTCACTTTCAGCTGGCATTGGTTGGCATATTAATAGATGCCTAAACTGAAGGTTTGCCTTAATGAATAGCACATTGACGGCTAAATGTTTCTAACACTGAAAAAAAAAAAAAATGCACTAAATTTTTTGGATGTTTGTCAGTGTCAGAAACATTACCGCCTTTGTTTTAAATTCTATTGGATTCACTCCTTCCCCTTCTTGGCAAATTGTGACAATTCAAATCAGATACGTTTTATTTTATTTTCAGTAGTTCATGTGAAAGTTCTCTAGGCTATAATAGGTACTCTCAGTAACATGAATCAACCATCAGTAAAAGAGTTATTGAGACTAATAACAAATATTTTGGTACCTGAAATTATATCAGTTTCCTGAAAATGTATAAGAAGAAAGTAAAATAATTCGATACTGATTACCATTAATTCACTGATAACAATGCAATGCAACAAAACCGTCTTGAAAGGTATCAGAAAGTTGATGAAAATAAAATTTTGCATGTGTGCACAACAATTACCTCGGGGAAGAACTGAAAGTTTCAGAGTAATAAAGGATTTAACTAATACCAAACGAAGAAATTCAAGTCATTTGGCTAGAAATGTTCGATCTTGCAATAGTTTAAAGAAACTTGATCTTCACAATTCGAGATCTTCCTACACCCACAACGAACAAGTTTAAAGACATTCTGGATCCAGATTCAGATTCATTTATTAATCACTTGCTAATGTACAAAAAAATTAGATGTGACGAATAATAACAGAATGTTTAGAAGTCTAATTTCATTCAACTAGACAAGGGACAGCGTAACATTGGCTTCACAAAAATACAAGAACAATTCTTGATAAGAAAATTAAGAATTTGGTCGTAAGTAACCTGTTGTCACCTTATTTTTTAATTTCTTAATGGCCGATAAAATGTCTGACACCAAAACGAACAAACGTCAGGAAGGGTACAGGGACTACTGTCTGTTTGAGTATACACAGAGGCAAAATACTTAGCAAAACTATTGACAATTAATTGAGGGTTATCTAGAGTATCATCATCCATTTTCAGTACACCGGGTTTTCTAAAAGTGTGATTCTTGGTATTAATGAAAGAGAAAATTCAATATTTGTTAGGTACTGTCTATAGGGTACTTTTATGTCACTTTTAATAGACACTCTGAGATGATGAAACTCATTATAATGAGACTGAGATTTATAGTTTTATACTTGGGGTGATGTTTACGCTTCTATTTGTAGCTTTTATAATAAGTTAGTGATAGTGTCGACTTAAGTTTGAACAGGCTGTATACATATTGACAAAAACATGTATACATTGTGGTTTTGTTTTAAATATATTTTTATTTGCGAGTACCTACAATACACGTCGATAGATAAAAATTGATGTGAAGGAAAAAATTCTTTTTTCAATAAATAAATGTTTTTATAGGTTTCTCTTGCTACAATAAATAATATACTGGTTCCAAATTTTAAGGAAATATTAATTCATGCACTGGAACTGTTTAAGGCCCAGTTGTACAATTCCAGCTTAAACTCTTAATAACAGTTGTTGAAATAATCGTTGTTATTGGTTTAATCTTCAGCTTAAATTTAAACTGGCATTATACAACTAGGCCTTAATGTGTTATGGTTAAAAGAGCTTGAAACTTTTCTTTAAGATTCAAGAACTTTCTACGCCAGTATAATTTTAAAAAAATAGAAAACTAGAAACAATACTAAAACCGATTAAAGCAGGGTTTAAAGAACTCGAAGACTTTCTTCAAGACTCGAGTAATTGTAAGGATCAATAATAAAACCACTCTTGTCAATTTTAAAAGCCAAAATGAAGCTTTGAAACACTTGAAGAATTATTTCTCATCTATGCATTTTGTATTGGTCTTTAGTTTATGCTATCAAATCAGTCGTATCATTCAAGAATTTTAAGCCGATTTCGTCTTTGTTTTAGAAACTATTTTAATGGAAGAAGTCGATAGTGAAAATTCTACAGATCCTGAAAAACTTCCAGAAGCACAAAGTAAGTTAAATTACTCTACAAGTTTAACAAACAATTGAGAGGTTCGATACAATAACTAATCGAGTCCATTTGTGGAAAGCAGACCTATACATATTTCATCAAAAATGTAAATTGCAGATTCGAATTCTGTGCCAGAACAAAGCGTGGAGGTTAATAACACAAGTTCGTATTTGGAATCAATAAAATATTTACAAGAACGTGGAATTACCATGCTGCCAGCTGATAATAATAACATTTTAAATTCAGTAATAGAAAACGGGCATACCGTTGTGCTAACAGGTAGGTACTTTAATATCACCGTAATTTATTAATATAGTAATTTTTTTAATTGTCATCAGAAGCTGGAAAACAAGTTTTGAACTCGATCAAGCCATCAGAGCCGCCCACAGCAGGAGTAACACCAAAAAATAACGTAAAACAACAGAGTCGAGAGAATAATCTGGCGACTGTGAACATGAAGAAGATCATCACGGTCACACCCGAGGAATTTTTGGCCATGACGACAAATTGTAACCTTACTGCGAATAACGTATTGAAACAAGCAAATAGTAAACCAAGTGTTAATGCGAAAGCTTGCGTGAAAAGAATCGTCATGAAGAAAAATAAAACCAGCCCCATATCGGCTACAATAAATGTAAGCAAACTTACGATCTCATTTCATTCTTTCCGTGGTGTTAATTTTAATTAATCCGTTAGATTTCCAAACTAAAAAAGCCGAGTCCACCTCCCGACATCGAAGACATGAAGAAGAAACTGGCGGAAGCTAACAAACTCATCGAGGAATATAAGATACGATTAAAAAAGAAAGAAGCCGAGGCCGAAAGGTATAAGCAACAATTAATCCTTATATTACAGACGCAATGACAATTATAAATAAACTAAGTGATATGAAGTAGATAGGTACATTTGTGTCGGAGACACTTTCATCATTGACGAATGTAAATTTACGTGAATGCAATTTTTTACATCAATAGAAAAATTATAGCGCAAAGTTCTTGGCTGTGATTTCATCATGTACGTCTTAATTTAAATTATGAATACTTCTAGTTTCGATCACAGCCAAAAAAGAATCCAAATTTTGATTGTTTCTTGAAGCTTTAAGACTAGATACGTAAATAATTTTTTTCTGTTAACGAATTGATGGAATAAAACATGATCTGCTGTGCCTAATTTAAAGCAACGTTATTACAGAAAATGTTAGTTTCGTTTCCACATTTAAATTAAATTGAATTTTCTGTACCCCTACCTCATTAAAACGAATATCGGATATTACATTATCTATCTATTTTGTATCTGATGTACCTCATTGCAGTATATAATATTTTGACTATGTTTTCATCAATGTATTAACGAAAATATTTCGTTTTCCTTATTTAATTGTACAGGTATTAGTTTTTTTCTGTTTAATTATATACTGCAGGTGTTATTTGTGTAATTAATTTTGATCATTGCCAAATTTATTAATAATGTACTTTCTACATATAAATAAATTATTGTTTGTATATTTTTATAGCATGTTGAGATGTAATAATAAACGAATTGTTTATCCATTTTTATAAAATACTACACAGTTTTTAATTTTACAAATCAATCATTAATTGTGTAGTAAGTAGTTGATCACTTTTACACATTAAAAAAAAAAAAACTTGGTAATAATGAAAGAACCATTTTATTAGTGTAACATACAGATGGCATAATGACAACACTAACATTATGTAAATGTTTTATTATTAACTTGCTAATCGACTTTTTTTTAAGTATTTACAAAACGAGACACACTGGTAATTTTCTAAAGTAGTAACTGTTGGGGGGGAGGGGGGCGACTTATTAAACTTTATAGTATTAGCATTCTGCCGATTCGTTTTGTAAGCATTAGTGACTTTGATATTGTCACCAAAACGTAATATGTAATTCTCACCAAGTTCTGAATGATAGTTTTTTCATTTTAAAATTCATAATGAAAGATTGAAACTAGAAACGACATAACACTGCACTCCAGTATTCTTTAGTTTTGTGCAACATTCCAAAATAAATATTCGACTATAAAAATGGGCCTTCAAAATACCATGTTTCAATATAATTTCTAATATAATCCTTGATGTATGAACAGATTTTTCGAGTTCCAGCCCCGAAATACTTTAGTGCATTTATTTTTCAAAGCCACTGCTCCTTACAACCGAATCAGTGCTATTAATTAACTAGGTTAATTTAGTCTGGCGATATAAAAATGAACACTTTTTAGTATCACGACTTTCCTAGTACATAACAAGTGTGAAAGCCTTAACAGTAGGTAGTAGTAACAGAATATTTCATTCTAATATCTCTGTAATCACAAACATCAATTAAATCTATATTTCCAAGCGAATAATTCTAATCGATGTTTATGAATACAAGTAAATTTTATCAATAACGTTACTAAAGAAATTTTTAAGATTTATTGGGTAAAAGGTAGCTTTAATATTAGAAGAATAAAAAAACTTAACATTCAACTATTCATGTTGGCATTGAGTATTCTGTACGGGTACAGTGAAAATCAACTTAGAATTTTTGAAACACGAATTTTATTTACAAAAAGTCCTTTTCTTTTTCAAAATATTTCAGGTACATGTTAATAACTGCCCGTCAATTTATTAAATGGATGCGTGTACTTTATCCAATGCCAACACATGCAATAAAATATTTATATAACCAACAAAACATAGAATTTCTTCATACCACAAAATTAAAGATGTAATTCAAATTTAGGGGTACCACAAAGCAACAAGTAATTTACTATACAAGGACATAAAATTATTTTGTACAATAATAATCACATAAATAAAATATCACTCGAAAGCAAACAAAAGTTAAGTGACTTTACTCTTCAATTTTTTCCGTTTCTTCAATTTATCAATCTTCCCGGCATTATCACTTGCACCTGCAAGCCTGTGCAGGTTGCGCTTGTTCCTCTTCACCTTCGAAAATGTGCTGTTCCTGGCAAAATTGTGAACTCGAAACGCGCTCTTCTTGTGAGTGTTGGAGCAAGTCTCGCTTATGGTCTTGCCGGGGGTGAAGCAGGGGAATCTTTTTTGAGAGAAAACCTGCGCGTTAGAGCTTCCGGCTTCCCAGGAGACCACGAGGTTGTCTTCGCACACATCTGATTTTTCGGCTTTGTTGTATTTCGCTATGACTTTTTTACCCTCGCTGTCCCTTACGAAACAAATCTCCCGCAACTGGCAACGCTCCGGGTTGCTCTCTTTGAGTTTTTGCTTCGACTGCTTCTCTTTCACGGTTTGAAGCTTCGAACACAGATCGACCTTGAGCTTCTGCTTGCCCAAGCTTACGGAGCCCTGCGACACACGTGAAGCAGACTTGGGAAGCTTTTCGTTATTAGCGGAGCGTCTCATGCAGATGTCTTTCTTGGAACGGTTCCTCACGGTTTTTAAGCTGGGCCTTATCCTTTGCATTGAAACGTTAACCGAGCTTGCAACGGAGCTCGTGTGCGAACAGCTGGGCTGAGATGCGAGGTCACTGCTCAGGATTATGTTCTCCTTGCGATCGATGGGTACGCTTGTTGATCTCGATACCTTTACGGATTTCTTGCTGGAGGGTTTTGCACTTGTCGAACGTGATTTGACGACAACAGCACGTAGACTTTTACCCTGGAGCAATAAAAGACTTACCAGAGCTAGATGTGGCTGATATTGCTAATTTAAAATTAGGTTCTTTTTCTTTACTTTTCCCTTTATGTTATGATTTTTATATTATCCAGTACAGTGGATAAAAAATGTGCATGAGACATATGAGTGAGCGAAAAATAATAATGTTAGTAAATGCAAACACTCGGTGTAAAAGGAAAAGCTTATGTTTAACATTCCTCTGTTAGTATTTTTTTTGTTGGCAATTTCAATTTTTCTTTCTAAAATTCTTTTCTTTTTCATCGATCAACTAGAGTGTTTTGCATAAAATGTTAAAAATAAAAATTTCATGCTGTACAAAAAATGACGAAGCAAAATATAAAGAACTAAGTTTATTTTAATTAAAAATGTATGCCAGAAATGACAACGATAAAAATCAGAATACTGTGTTTATTGAATGTAATGGATAATATAAAAAAAGAATCACACATTTCACATTTCGAATATAAAGGAATCTGGAAAATGTTTGAGTTCAAAAAAATAAATAAGTAACTCTTGAAACTATTTAATAAAACACTGCCATAAATACATCGTTCGAATATAAAAAAAAATTACAATATTTCAAAAAAAAAAGTATATAACAAAGTAGTCAATCTCGTTAACAAGGCTTCCAGTGATTACGTATAAAACATTTAAATATAAAACACCAAATGACTTGTTGTTAAACTGTGATCAAAACCCATCACATTTCTCTAGAAAAAATTTTCAATACTGGCAAGAACGAACGTCCTTCGTTTATATACATTTATTTAAAAAAAGTATATAATAATAATTAAAGCGTGATCAGTTCAGTGGAAGACGAAAATAAAAAATTGGACCCAAAATTGAAACACACGTGGTAGTATAAGACAGTCTTAAATCAAGAGATAGAACACTGACGGATGGTAACGTTTATATCATCCGAACTGTTCTGTTTGCCTACCTGAGAATATAGGCTAGACGAGGGTCGCATTTTCAATTTGCTCGATAGACTCCTCGTCTCACCGAAACCGTTAGCGCAGTGGATGCGAAGCCATTCGCGGAGTCCACTGAGAGAGTGGAACTCGGAGTATGGCAGACGGGTCATCGGATTTTGACCCGTCAGATCCAAGATAGAAGACCCAAGCGCTCTTCCCACCTGAAATTTTACCTCTCGTAAATTAAATTGTTACTTTACGTTGGTTTGACCGACCTCTTCGAAAATAGCGGGGGTGTATTTTGGAGGCACTAGTATTGTGTGGACGTTTTTAGAATTTGATTCTTTTATGGTCGCCGGTAGAACATTGACTAACCTCCCGGTGTTATAGTTACACTCCAATGTGTAGCTACGTATTAAACCGGTCATTTTTAGCACAGCTACCCTACCAGATCCTTCTCTGCTCATACCATCTCTTCGATCCCTAACAAAAAAAAATATTCAATAAAGGCCGTTTTAAAATACCCTATTTTTTTAACAGGATATAATTCAATTTCACAAACAATTTAATATGTGCAGTAACTGCATCAAAAATTTAATTGAAACAAAAATTGTCTGTTCCAAACTATAGGTCTGTTCGATAGCTCTGCACTTTCTACACTTTTAACACCTTTACTCTATTTTTCTCACCTCTACTCTCATTATATGTATACATCACTCTCTCAGGTGCGGTTGGTGTAAAAAGTGTAGAAAAGTGCAGAGCTATCGAACAGACCTTATATCTTCTAAAAATTTTTGCAGAAATTTTAAAAAATAAAAATTCAGTTAAATTAGCAATGATTCTCTAATTTTCATGCTGATTCTGAATTTATAATCAAGAAAATAATTGCACTGCTAGTTGTCAAAATACTTGGGCAACCGTATTTTTTTTAATAGCAATGTAGTAATCTTTGTAATTCATTCGGTAGAGAATTTCTTTCTGCTTATGGGGATACCAAAATTTCTTAAATCTGCTTACAAAATGACGAGATAATTCAAGAAAATAATTTTCGAATGAGTAGGCCATGTTCTTATATGAAATCAAGTTGCCTAAATAATTCACTAATGATATCTAGCTTCTTTGGATCTATGATCAATAGCGTTTTCGATTCATTACTCTAACTCTAGACTCTATACTCCATTCACGATAAGAACATAGCGTTGGAAAGGATAGGACTTAACTTTCTACGCTTGTGATTGGTGGAAACACGGTTACACAGGAACAAAGAACAATTGTATAAACAACAGTTGGCGTCTTGAATCTTGACACTGAGGTTAGGTTATTTCGTATTCGTGTTTTTATAACATAGAGCAACAATTATACTCCAATAAAATAAGTTCTTGTCAGAGCTTTAAAATTGCAAGCCCTTTTATAATTGCTCCTGCGTAATTCTTCCTCAGCTCGTAGCGCCACCTACTACGTTCTTAAAGGGAATGGACTATAGACTTATAGAGCATTCTCATCTCCATTCTCCATCTTCTATTATTACATGGGATTAAAATGAGATGAAAATACTCTGAGGGTGGTCTAGACTCCAGAGCAGTGAATCGAAAAAAGAAATAACTGTATCATCTTCTTTTATTTTTTTTTGTTTTGAACATTCTCTTTTCATTCTCTTATCCTATTATTGTTTCAAAAAACAATGTATTTGTTACAGCTGAAATCAATAAAAACGGGAAATGTCAAAAAAAATTGGCACATTTTTTCAATATTTTCATAGTGTGAAACTGACTTTATTAGAAATAGGTTAGAATTATTTGACGCTACGTCAGTTTATAAATAAATAGGTTAGATTTTTTGAAAAGGTATGTATTGTCAAGTCCCTGTTGTCAAGTAGACAATTAATTGACAAATGCAACCAAATTTACAATTGGAAAAATTTCATTTCCCGTTTTTTTTAAATTCAGCTGTACGTCTTTCTATATTCAGAAAGCATAGAAATGGATTTAAATCTAAGAGGCAATTGACGTGAGGTTTTCACAATCATGGCGCCATCTATTGCACAATAATTAAAATACATTGAAGCAATGAGAGTTTTTTTTTAGGTGTGCAATGTGTGTATTTTTTTATTGATGTAACAAAAATTGGTTTGAGTTGTTTTCATTTGACGATTGTAGCACCATCTATTAGACAACAGTTCAAGTAAAAGGTGATTTTTATTTATTGTGTGGGTCACTTCGTATTACGTGCAGTTTTTATTGGTGTAACTGGAACGCAGCTACTTTTTTTTATAATTGCTGCACAATAATTAAAATAAACGAAAAGGCGAGTGAAAATTTAATTTTTTTATTACGTGCAACTTATATTAATTGTGTAAACAACTGAAACGTTTAGTTTTCTGACAATTGTAGCGCCATCTACGCACGATACTCAAAAAGTTAATTGAAGCAAACAGTGAGGAAAACATTAATTTTCTTTAGTTTGCAATGCATTTTATTTTTATCGACGCAACTAAAACGTCGGCTGCTTTTCTTGAAAAATTACAGCACCATCTATTGAAAAATAATTAAAGTAAAAGAGGACTGAACTCCACTTTTATTGTGCGCATTGTTTCGTATTATTTTGATTGTATGTATTAAAATTAAACTAAATTAAAACCAATGTCTACTGAAATTTTAATTATTATGTTTTTTTGTGACCTTGGCACGTCGTTTTCCAAATTCATATTATTGATGTTTTATAACAAATAATTTTTTAAAAAGAATTTCCAAGTATATTACAACAAAGATGTAATAAATTTCAAACAAAGAATGCTGAAGCTTATCTCTTACATAATTTTCAAAAGGCAAATAAAATTATTTTTAAATGGCAATGAACTTAATGTGTGGTTGCATTTTAACACATTAAACAGTTTAAACAATATAAATCTACACGGATAAACGTAGGTATAACAAAAAAAAAAACTTACCTCAAATACATATTCCTTTCTGTAAAATTGCAAGCAGTGAAATGAAAATTGTGATTATTGAGGCTCATAATTTTTGGCAAGAGCATGCATTCGACATTCTGCTCCAACTCATCAAAATGATTCCCGTACATGAATATGCCCTTCTTCGAAGCATGACCGTGCATGTCGATGTACAAAAACAGCCCCGACTCATTGCAGTTCGTGTCTCCCTGAGGGTAAGCCTCAGTTTCACAATCTTGCTCGTTGATAGAATCATCAGATATGTTAACACCACAGCTTAAACACCGTTCTTTCCCTAAAGACAGGCGATTGTTATGATTAAGACTCGGTATAATACTAGAAATGCCCGGCATGGTTTCCTCAAGTTTTAAAATGTTTCTCTTACATTTGGAACACCAAGTTTCAGGCTCGTCTTTCAGGTTTTTCTTATTCTCTTCCAACGTCATCGTCGACACTTTCTTCGTGAGCTTGTTGTCGTTCGCCTTCAAGTTACCGGTGGACTCGTCTGATATGCATGAATCGCTCGAAGTGAACTCGTCGTCCTTTTCGAAACCGAAATGGTAGTAACGCAGGAGAGCGCGAGCCGCATACACCGAAGGATGCAACACCTGATTCGGTTTGAGGTATACTCTGTTCAAATTCACACCCCTCGTGTCAGTTCTGTAGTGGCCGCGTGCAACACCGTCTGGATTTAAGAAAGGTATTAACTTGAAGACGTAATTCCTGCGCAATACTATGGCGACGGGGTCGTCACGAGTCGTAAGCAAGTTTAATAAACCGTTGAAGACGAAACTTGATGGGGTTTCACCTGGATGAACTCTTGCTGATATAAAAATAACCTAAAATATATATTTTATCAACAAAAAGAATTCAGTTATACAGAAAGAAAGCAAAAAGAAGACAGAAATTACATTATGTAATCATTAAAAGAAGAAGTTAATTTTTTTTTAATAAGGAAAGTGTACAGGGTGTCCGTTTTTCGAGCCTAACCATGGGGATCTCGATTATCCTCAACAATGTCTGACCTAAAAATGCCTAGCTTCATTGGTTTTTATAGAAAAAAGGAAATCATGACTTTACTTTCTTTCAAATATCTTGAAAACCGTCAAAAATTAAGTGAATTTGTATGAAGATTATTGATTGGGATAAAAACATGCAAGTATGTTCTAATTTAACCAACTTCGTAACTCTTAAGATAACCGAAATCCCCATGGTTAGGCACCCTGTATAAATTCATTACTTTCAAAAATTATAGGCCACCCTCAATTGGGTGATTCAACAATTGTTGCAAAGTCGAAACTACCCCATTACTTGAAGCGAAAAAGTAATCTGATTCTTCTTCTAAACTGGAATTTAAAATTTCCGTCTTCTTTTTATTATTACTTATAAAATGCAACTCACTTTTTTCGCAATGAACCTGAAAGGCCTAGGAATATTATGCTCTGGAAATAAATTGCACAATCTCGCTTCTCTCTCGGTACTTATATTATGATAGGATGAGATCGTAATTAAATCAATTCTTCTGCCCTCCAGTGACTTACACAGACATTCTCGATAGTAATAAATGTCGTCTTTGCTTAAGGGCTCCGAATTTAAAAACTTGCTGTCCGAAATAAACAAATTGTTTTGCAGATCAGTGTACGAGTAAGGATATGTGAACGCGAAGTACGTTATGCTGTTGAGATTTTCGGGTGTCCTAAACTTGAAACTTAAGATAAATATTTCGTCCGTCTGCAAGAACCAAGATCAGTCGACGTCATAAAGCCAAAAAAAAAAACAAAAAGACAGGGCTTACTGTGAACGTTGGTTTATCACGTATTCTTTCCCAATGAGATTTTCCCGGAACTATTCTGTAGACGGGTGCCATACCTTGACTGTACATTTTCGATTGCTTGTTGAGATCCACTAAATTTAGTTTCACAAGAAAGCCGGGTGCGTTTGCTTAAAATTAACGCATTTTAATAAAAGCAGAAGTTTCAAACTTTCAAATATTAAAACTATTTTCACTGTACAGATGAATTGTAATTGTTAATTTCTGAAGTAGTTAGAAGTAAAAGAAAATGAGAAGCATCTTTTTTATAACATGCGGACATCTGATTACTTTCGATAACACGAACCTCTTACTCCAAAATAAAACCACGTCCGATTACCATTTTCATATTCCGTACCGCCACAATCCGGCCTCGTCCATACATTAAATTCCACATCAGGTATTTCAGGTATTACAAACTTCCCACTGTTATTAATTGGCACAATGACTGCGTAACATAGTTATTATTAATCTTAAACACCGTGAAAGTGACATATACAAATACTTACCGGGTTCGATCTGCGGAACTGACTCTACTTTCGATAAATTTCCCGAATCGAAATCACTAAAAAATTCAAATCCATCGCACGTAATTCTATCCATCACTTTCAGGCTCTCAAATTAAACAAACATATCTGAAATTGAGAATTGAGCCCAAATTGTAGTGACTGAAAGTCAGGTGTCAGGCAAGGCATTTTGACCTAGCTTGACCCCGGAATTTTATGTTGCTGGAAACGCTCGATAAATCGAAACGTACTCACAAAACGAGGTGTACCGTGACTGAACACAATTAAGAAATCCTTGAGGCCACATTAAATAAATTTTGACATGTCTATCAGCTGTTTTTGTTTTGATTGACTAGGTTATTAATAGCGGATTAAAAAATCGAATCAAGAAAGCGAATGGTTGGCGGTCAGTGACTTACCACAGTGAATATATTTCCGGAATTTCACGCTTTGGATTTTTTAACATCTTCCTAAAGATTATTTATGTAATTTTATTTACATACTCATGCACTCATCGCACCCTAACTTTTTTTCACTATTTACAATTTTCAACATTGATCCGTTAGATGTCACTACTATCGCTGGGATCACAGAATAACCCAGGAGTGCGTTCGAAAATGAGAGCAATTGGTTAAGAGTTATACTCGCAGTGTTCGAGAAATAGGGTAGAGATGTAATTTTTCCGGAAAAATAAAAAAGATGGAAATTTTCCGATGACCTTTTCCGGTAATTTACCAGAAAATTTCCGAATCAATTATAGTAACGTATTTCTTAAAAAAATATATTTTTTATAAACTCAGGAGCAAACGCTAATTAAAATAGTACCAAATACTGTACAACGGTAATATAAAAATGACAGAAATTACAAAATAATGTGCATTCACAAACCAAACTTACGCTCTGGCGTTCGCTTATAATTTATAAATTGTACGTATAGGTATTTTTCTGCATTTTGGGCGCATAATCTTTTGAAGTTAGGTTAGGCATCACATTTCATATGTTAAACTGCGCAACCGCAACAAATACTAAATCCGTTAAATTTTCGTCGGAAATTTTCCGGAAAAATTGGTTGGAAAGTTTCTGGAAAATTTCCATTTTAGAAAATTTCCAAATTGGAAAATTTCTGAACCCACATCTCTAAAATAGGGTATATAAACTCGATGCTTTATGTTACCCTCGTTCGAAAATGCCCAGGTAATGCTCAGAGTATATCCAGCTTTAACCAACTCGATACTTGGTTACAAAATTCCTGGACATGCGCATAAGGTTTTTATGTCCATAACCATTAAAATTAAAACGTTCTGTGGTAAGAATACAAAACAATTTGTGGTTATCGACTAGTTTAAGCGAATACATTTGTCACTATAGATGACGCCACTTACACACTAGTCGATTTGTTTCCTATCTTTTTAACTTTCTAATCTTTGCTTAGGGCCGTTTGACACTATGATATTTTTTGTGCAAGATTTGTTATAAAGTGAGCGAGAAGTGCCAATTCAACCAATCAGAATTCACGGTGGTAACTCATCTCTCTCACTTTGTAACAAATCTTGCACAAGAAATATCATAGTGTCAAGCGGGCCTTATAGATACAACGTACAGTCCCGCGCACCTTAAATGCACTTCCCGCACGCAAACCTCACCCTTAAAACCTTATGATACAAGGCTCACAGAACTGTCAAATTGTAGCACTTAAGCTGCGCTCGACTGTACAACCCTCAAATATGGTATAGTCCGTCTAGAAAGTATCCGGAAAAAAGAAAATAACATTGCCACTTCCAATTCCAATTTATGAATGAAACAATAACAATAGAGGAAAATGATTCTAGTTATTTGTTTATGTAATTTCTTTTTAATCCTGAGAATTATATTAAACGTTCAGAAAACCTGAAATCAACTGCATCCTGCTGCGTTCGTTTATTCAACTCCGTTCACTTCATTTACTCTTTCCGCGGTTTTGTCTCACTCTTACTTGTATTAAAACTTATTCGCTCTCACGAATAAGTTTTAAGTGAATGGAGTTGAATAAACGAACGCAGCTTTAGTAGACTTGGCGTTTTGTGGGTTGCATATACGTTAGGCAAACGAATTCATAGTTTCGTTTTGTAAAAGGCACATTTCTTGTTTTACACAGCTAACTATAACTGGATGTAATACTTTTAAGTATCATAACAATAAACGTCGTTTCAGTACTGTTTTCATTGGAATATTTCTCTGTAATCGACGCGACGCGACGTCTCAAGTTTCGCACTTGCTTTTATCAGTATGATATAAACAAATAGTTACCATGGCAACTGCATAGTTTTCATTGCGCCTGATCTGTACGCAGCACGCTCGTTTGTGTTGTAGATTACACTGCAGTTTGCCTACCTTCATTCCACCAGAGTTGCACGATGGACAAACGCAAGAAAACTTTTCAGTAATGGTCAGCGGAGGTGTGGTTGCGTGTGATTCACGTTTACGGTTAATTTTCCTAATTAAAATCGATTGAAGTCACCAGAAAATTCGAAAACGATGCATATCTTCATTTCTATCACGCTTCTCCTGCTCTACATCAATGCGTGTAAGTATACATTGATAATGAGTTGTTTTAATGTGAGAAATTTTATTTACGTCGGGTGTTTATGTTTATATGGGGCATTTACGTACTTGTTTGAGGTTTAACTTATAATTTTTATTATTTTTCGTGATTTTTTTAATTTGTTCAATTGTATTTCGTGAAAAAATGCGCTACTGCATAGTAAGTATGCTTACTTATATCAATAGAAAGAAGTTATTGAACTCGACAACTCGAAAAGTACGCAATGAAATCGTTGATTACACGTATACTCTGCAAACGACTCTTTAAGTTTCTTTAAATTATACAGGGTGTTTCACTTAAGACGGTTTCTTTCATACCTCTCTAGTTACATTTTACAAAAAAATGTTTCAAAATAAAAGTTTCACTGTATCGTGAAGCATATTTAAAAAATAGTTTGTTGTATACAGATACAGAGTGTTCCGTTTAGTCTGAGCATCATATTACTTCGTAATTTTATATGGAACAGCCTATATATTTACATTTTCGATTTCCGGACTGAATTTTAACGTGACTCCAAGTGATATAAGTTTTTACAAGCAATTTAATAAACTTGAGAATATTCAAACAACGGTAACTTATTTTTTTTTTTAATGGAATGCCATTTGTTTTATTATTAGATGTGCTATTCAATCGTTTATAATATTTTCAATAGTTATGTTTTTCTTTACAGTTTTTAAAATATAAAAATATACAGGGCGACCCAAACTGTTAAGTGTAACTAGATGCCAACTCCAACTATTTTTTTTTACTAATTTTCCTATAGCGAAAAAATTTCTATAAGTGAGAGATATTCGTGGTGTGTAATTGCACAATTTTAGGTTATTGTAATGTTGAGAATTTTGTGCAAGCAGTGTTAACACACGGGTTTGTTTGGTTGCCTAGTTATGTCGGTCATGTGACTCTCGATATCATGTGAAGGCTTTGTTGTTATTGGTAGATGCCGCGAAAATGAAGACGTATGTCGTAACCTACAACATAAGGCCGTCGAATTTTCTTCGAAATTATTTCATACAAGTACAGGGCTATTGAACATTTACTTCATTTGATAAGATATATAACATTCCGCGAAAGCTTTTCTAATTGGTAACATAAACCGTTGTAAAAGTTAAGTCAAACTGACAAGTTGTCAAATAAATTGTTGTAATCTCAGACAAACGTTTTGTCTTCCATGGCCTACTGTAATAAAAATTGACGGCGAAAGTTTTTCTATTCGGGAGTTTAAATAATAAAATAATTTGAATAATTACTGCAATGAAAAATTACGTCGAAAGCTTTTCTATTCGGGAGCTTAAACCGTTGTAAAATGACACTTGAATAATAGGTTAAGTCAAACTGACAAGTTGTCAAATAAATTCTCGTCTTCCGTAGCCTACTGCAATAAAAAATTAACGACGAAAGCTTTTCTATTCGGGAGCTTAAACCGTTGTAAAATGACACTTGAATGAATAATAGGCGTTTGATTTTAAGATCGCAGCGCTACCGTGAATAAATCTGAACCTCTGTAAGCTACACGGAAATTTTGTAATGCACGTGTTTAAATGCGTACTAATACTATGTGTTTTTTTTTAAAATGCCATAAGGGGTGGCTGTGGAAAAGAAAATTCATGTCTTAGCTCCATTCATTTACTCTAAATTTTCAGATTTGGCGTGTGTTATATGCCAAGCTACGACATGAGTTTTAATTTTCATGGCCAACCTTTATGGCATTTTTAAAAAAACACATGTTACAAATACACTAGTTGATTTAATGTGAATGTCACATATAACACAATCCTGATACATCATACACTCAGGATCGACGCCAAAACACGATTTTTTGTGTAGCATACAAGGGTTTGTTTAGTTGACACCAGGTGGCGAACACTTAGCTGCAAACTCCAATAGGTTAAGTCAAACTGACAAGTTGTCAACAGAGTTGCCGCGACATTGTTAAAAACTGTACTAACATTCGAGTAAGAAAAGTATTAAATTTTTGATAAAAAGTACTAACTAAATTAATTACTTTTATTTATTACGAAACGAATGCTAAAACAAACATAAAATAGTTATCTACTCAAACATCTAACAAAAATTAACGACAATTTAAATGTCCTTTCGTATATTATCGAGTGTTTCCGGATGTGACAGCGATAATGGGTAGATAATCTGATTGGTGAAAACTGTACGCCACACCAATGCCATTATACGAATCGTTTCCTGCGTCTTTCGCTACACCAATTTAACCTGTCCAACTTTTCTAGAGGTCATAGAAATTATGTACTCGGAAAAGATCAAACGAGTTGACACAGAGTGTCTTCTCTTGAATAACTTAACTCTTTGAAGTTGTTGAAAAGAAAGTTGGAAATAGCGGGAAAGCGGAGCATATCTCCTCTAATGTCAAATGTCAAAACTGTCACTTAGTTAACTCCTTCCTTAGTACCAACGCTATCAACGGCGAAATACCTACCTGCTGGCTGCCAAAAGTTCGATTTTTTTTCATAGTTTATCTTCATTTGGCAACTAATCACATGTTCTAATTGACAGTTGTACCAAAAATAAATGTGTACTAGATTATTTTCTGAAATCACTTTTACACTAAATCCTTTTAAACTGCGCTGAATCTAGTACACTTGTACTAGCTGTGGCAACACTGGTTGTCAAATAAATTGTTATAAGCTCAGAGAAACGTTTCGTCTTCCGTGGCCTACTGTAATAAAAAATTTAGATAGGATTTATCGTACTTTAATATTGTCCGTTTACTCGACATCCGCCCTGTCAGTGTCAAAATTTGAAAAAAATTGTCGGTGGATGAAAGCCCGGTTAGGTATGGTACGGCGTATAAATAACGTTAGAAAATATTTGTTTGCACTCAAAATTAACGCCGCCTCTCTAAAATGTATTAAATTCTTAAGAATAAATTTAAAATACTGTTGAATAAAGCAAGAAATGTCACAAGTGTGCAGTGATGCCAACATACTATCAGTTTGACAGTGCAGATGTCAAGTAAACGGACATTACATAATTACACTTAAAAAGGGAGGAATAAAAAATAAGTAGCTACACAATTTCAGCGCAGGCGTTAATTTAAAAAAATAATATAAGTTATTAAAAAATTATTATTATCAATTATTAAAACATAAATTTATAGTGTAAACTTGCGGACAAAAAAACTGACTCATTCCTTTTTGTATTGTAAACTGGCTTTCGATCTGTGTTCGATCTGTCAAAGTAGTTTTTTTTTTTGTATAATACCTGTCAGTGTCAAAATTCTAGGGTTTCTGTTGCAACATTGCTTTTATTACTGAATTTGGAACAGAAATTTTTGAAATTTCCTAACATTCAGATAACGGGTGCCAACCTAGAAACATTTGACAGGTATTACAAAAAAAAGACGCAGTATAGAAACGTAACAAGGCGTTTAGTATAACCTCCAATATTGCAAGGCCAGTACACAGTATGTAAATATAATCAAAACGTTATTAAATTTGAATGTGACAGGTCACTTTTTTGTCCACAAGTTTACAATTGCTACAAATAACGAGTGTTCCTCTTCATTGAAAAATTCAACTGGTTGATTTAGATTTTTTAACGAACGGAGATAAGCCGAAAATGGACGACCACCTGGAGTGACTGACGTTTGAATGAATGACCGTTGTCAAGCAGTTGTGTGTAATTAAATCTTTAAAAAGGTACAATAATAAAGTGTATTTACATTAAAAAAAATACGGTTTGCAAAATGCATGTATTCCAAAACGAAGATGTAACTGTGCTGTAATTTTAGTCAACTGTTAGGTAATTGGTTATCCACGTCATAGGTCACGTGGGACACACGATTAAATGAAGACCCGATATTACTGAGAAACTTTTAAATAAAACCCTGATATATTTTTTTATTATGTATGTAAAACGAATTATAAAATAAAGTTTCTTTTTTCAGTTTCAACGTATTGTTAGTTTTTTTTATTAGAAGTTTTTTTTTGGCCTTTTATTTGAAGTATCTGCAGCTTTGGCATGATAGTTGCAATGAATTATTCAGAGCCCCCGTGCCGGAGTGCCGATTTGCAAACAGCTTCAAACACGAACTTATTGACTTTACAATGTCACGCTCTCAATCGACTGGCTGAAAGCCAATTTATGCGCTCCCATAATATTCTACGAGACCTATTGGAACTACTTCCAAAGTTTTACGATATTGCTTTTGCGACAAAGGACTTCGCGCAAGTAATTATACGTTAAGCAAGTCCCTTAATGATTTACTGAAAAGCGATTGAGAACCCTTAAGGAGTAAGACGAAATCAATTTCTTTCCTGAAAAAAAATCCAATTGGTTTTATTACTTACAAAAAAGGTAAACATGCAATTTTTTGTTGTTTACATAGGATTCTGATTTCGATACAAATTTAAACTCCGCTTCCTTTAGATTCGATTTGAGAGCAAACACTTCGCCTGACGGTGTTTACTCAAAAGCAAATTTACTGAAGTACTCCCTTGAGAACTCTTGCTATAATCGAGACTCAAAGAGCAGAATATTATTCAAAGTTATCTGCACGTTTCATTTTAACGATGTTAATAACGATGCTTAAATTCGACTGGGGGGATTTACGTTTTAATGACTGCACTTAATAAAGGGATTTAAATTTTAAAGCAGAACATAAATATGCTAATGCAACGTAAAAATATAAAGAAACGTTTTCTTTACATTATGTCTTTATATTAATTTGTAGTAACAAAAAAATCTCAATCTTTTTTTAGTTTTTGAAATATTCCAATTAATTTTAATCACTCCAATCGTCAAAATTTTTAGAAAACAATGCGTTTTAGCCATGATGTATGTGAAAACAGAAGCAACTGATGATGATTTTTTTTTGTTAACCTGCAGCTTTAGAAATAGACTGTTACCAGTGTAAGGGAACAGATCCTTCAGAGCCCTTTCAGTGCAACGAGTGGTTAAGCAGTGACGTCGACATTGAACCAGAATCATGTGACAACGTCTACGATGCTAAATACTGTATAAAACACATAGGACGGTTTGAAGGTATCCAGCTGATTTGATAAACCGTGGTGGCGTACTACTGACCATTTCCTCCTCTAATTACTACTAACTTTTTACTTTACAAACAAGGCTAACAATACTAATGTTGCTTTAATGCTGCGTGGATCATCCCAGGCAGCACGATAGAATGCTACCAGTGTTCATCATCTGAATCAATCGATTGCTCAGATGGAATGATTCACATGTCAGGTTTGACTCCGCGGAGTTGTGACCACGTGTTCGAGGCACAATACTGTATCAAGTCTACTAGTTTAGATGGTATGAAATTGATCACATTTTTGCATGAAATCTACCTAAAGCTTTGGGTCTTTGCTTGCTTTGATTTAAAATGGGTTTAAGTTCGTGAAGTAATTTTTTCTTTTCTAGGAGGTATCGGTGCAAAACGATTCTGTTCTTCGCTGGACCTTGGAAATTACTGCAACTACGTCAAACAACCTGGGGATATTTTAACTTACAGAACGTGTGTATTCACATGTACTGGTGATGGTTGCAATCCTGCACAGACGAGCAGGCCGACGTACATCAGCTTGTTAATTTCTTTATTTGTTACAATAATAATGATTAGGTAGGTAGATGGATCTGTGTATGTCTTGAGTTAGCGCTGTATATAAAAGTATATAAATAATTTAATTTTTTGCTTTACAACAAATGGATGAGAGAAAGATACTTGTACAACAGTCTTTTTTATTGATAAAACCAAATTAATAATTGACGCAAATAAAAAAAATAAAATAAACTACTTTGTTAAAGTTAGTACATTTGGGGTTTACCATTTTAAAACTACATAGTTTAAACAAATATATATGTGATATGTATATTTTCAATTGCCGGGCATGAATTTATGTAATATCATTTTTTTTATCATCATTTATCAGGGCTGACAAGCTTCTGATTTCATCAGCTGAAAGCAAAAGTTTTTAATAATTTAAAGTTTTTTTCTTTTTTAATACCTAACCTTTCCAATTTTGTATAATTTTATTGTAACAATTCAGGGCAGCTTCTTTTCTCTCAATCTTTCACCGTCATTAATATTATTATGTATATATATGTGTTACATATTAAATTTTTAACTTTACATTTTTATTTAGCAACTAATTTTCGATTTAAGGTAGGAATTTAATATAAGTAACTTTTCCTTTTTTTGTTTCATACTTTATTATGTCAAAGAACAATACTTTGTACATAGAGACACTAAATATAATTTGGAATATGCATCTAATACTGATTGTGCCGTTTTGAAACACATAAATTTCTTTCCTGAGAAACTGCTTTGATTTTCATTATCCTACCACTCTTTAAAGTACTTTCAGAAAACTACAAAGTTTGTACGTAGTTGAACACAGTTCTACAGTCTAAAGAAATTTACGTTTGATTTAAGCTAATGCAAGGCCTACATGTATATAGGTAAGTAGGAGGAAAAAAAGTCTGAGTGCTTTCATTGATAACTTTTTTTCATAAAAAATTGAAGATGCAATCTCATTGCTGCTTCAATTTTCTATAAAAACAGACCTCATTTCTCCCTTTAAAAAAAATATATGTACAAAAATTCTTATATAAAAGAACACTACACCTAAAGCATTGCAAAAATATATTCTTTTCTTTCTGCTTTCATACATGTGCATACAAATATATGTATATTTTGTACCGAATTTATAAATTACAAGCATTTCTTTTTTTATCAAGATTATCGATTTAATTCATATGCACATCAAATATGATAATCATAATTATGTAATAAAGGCAGCTAAATATTCTCAAAAGCACTTGGCTCTTCTTATTTATTTGCATAGGTAAACTGTTATGTCGTTACCACAATGAAGGATAATTTAAAACAATCATTTTTTTTTTTAATTAATGATTCGAAAACAGTGGAGAAACATCGTTTGACTTGCATACAGTTTACTCAACTAAATTTAAAGAATTGAGTGCGACTATACTTTGGCAGTCATGATCTTCATTTGCTCCAGTACAAAACAAATCTAAATAAATAAATGCAACTTAATTTCTACAGGTTCCTTAAAAGTTATTATTACAATTACATATTTCACGAAGCCTCAAATTATGTAAAAAGATAAAAAAATTACTTGAGCATTCCTTAAGCCATTTAAAACGTTTAGCATTTAAAATAAAATGGTTAAAAAGTGGAATACAATGAATATCATTTGTGTTCAATATGTGCATGATAGTAATTTATAAAGCAACTTATAAATCTGCAAGAATAAGGCTTATTCCAAGAACGTAAAATATTAAAAGAAGGTTTACACTAGTTTAATATAATTATATCACAACTAACAGACTACTTACATTTTGGAAGACTCTCTAATCTTTACGTGACACATAATAATTATTATTATGTGAATAAAGACCCAGAGTCTGCACCACTAAAGTAATAGAAAAACAACTAACTTTAATAAAAAAATAAACATTTGGTAACAAGGTGAAAACTGAAACTTAAAGGCTAACGTTTTTTAAAAGTCGGTAAATAATTTAAAAAAGTAAACTTACATGTATAACAGTTTTTTAAGCAACTTCCATGTTTAAGAGCTTGAGGCATCAAAGCAGATTTGTAGTGTAGAAAAAAAAACGAAGTGTTTTATTTCTTTTTAAGCTTCTTGATCTGTTCTTCCAATTCTTTCACCTGCTGTTCACTGTTGGCCAACTGTTTCTTTAATAACCTGATTTCTTCACACTGTCGCAGATAGGCTTTGCGTAACTAGATTTAAAAAGACAAAAAAAAAGATGAGGGGGTTGATTCATTTATGTATTACTTACATCCCTCTCAGTATTGATATTATCTTCGATGATATTGATTTCCTTCAGCAAAGGAATTTCGCCCTCTCCGAAAGCCTCCATGTTGCTTCCGAAAAGGTGTTGCAACTGCTGGAATTTTGTGCTTTGGTTCGTCGTTGTCTTCTGCTCTTTTTCGATTATTATACTCTTTGGTCTGTAATCGGCTTTCGTTTCAGTTGCAAGGAAAGCGAATTTTCTTTTATTGTTGTCGATTATGGGCATCATGGGTTTATTTACAGCACATTTCTGTACCCTCGGCTTGGAAGCACCGTTGACATTTGTCCCTTAAATTAAAAAGATTTACACTTTCCATTTTGTTCTGAACAGACACCAACAGCTCAATAAACCTAAATGGCTGAGATGCCTCCGGGGTCTGGTCATTAAAAAAAATATACCTGTTTTCATTGACATAAGAACAGGGGGACAGTTTCTTCCACTAATCCATTCTTGGGCAGACAGAGATGGCTTTGGAGCCGCAGTGTCCGGATAAAGATCTTCGTGAAATTGATCGCTCTTCCTTGGAACTATCATACTAATAGGTTCGCACAACCCCCTCGTTGTATGCAATTTATAAAAGCGAAATATTTCACATATGCCCGTGTTCAAGTCCCGCTTCGGCATAAAACCTAAGCCTCGCTGAAAACATATCCGACATAAATAAATTACAACTTGAAATTCTTTTAAACGTACTTGCGGATTGCCAGACAAAAATTGACTTAAGAAGTGCACGTATGGTGGTTCATCAACGATCTCGTAGTATCTAATATTGCCATCCCCCTTACCAGCGAGGTACACAATATTTGTGTCATAATCGTAATAGGGAAACACGATCCCTGATGAACTGTCTATGGTGTCGGTAAGCAGGGGCTGGGAGAGGTCATCTTGGTCCCAAATTGAATACTGGCGATCGGAATGACGTGAAAACCCAGTCGTCATAAGACGATCGGAGGAGCCCAGGAAGATTACTTTGCTTGCTTTTGAACCAGCGTGACACACACCTTCCTAAAATAAATTAGTTATGTGCAAATTAAATGCGTGACCTTCGTTTGCCGTAAACTTACTGATTTAATTATACCGGTACGAGGTTCAATCACTCTTAACTTCTTATCTTTACAGGTTGTGGCAAGCAAACTTCCATCTCTGTTTAATGTCATGCAATAAATGACATCCGTGTGGCAGTCGATCATGTTTACTGCTTCGCCCTTTTCAATATCCCATACTATCACCTTAAAATAAATCAAATGTATAAATACAAATGGGTTCATTCTTATTAATTTTATCTCCTGAATGCCACTAGTAAACATTTCTACACTTACCAAATGATCAAATCCTGCACTGAATAAAATATTGGCTGCAGTTGGATGCCATTCGATATAAGCGATCCTGCGCTTGTGCCCTTGGAGTTCCACCAGCCATTCGTTGAGGTGCATGGAAAGGCCATTATCCGGTATATGCCAGAGCTTAATCTAATGACATACTAAATATAAATATTTCAGTTTATGTTGTGGAATACGCTTGTAACTTACTGTGCAGTCATCGGAGCACGATGCGATTATATTGTCATCGAAAGGGTTCCACTTTATGTCGAGGACAGCACCTGTGTGCCCAGTTACTCTGCTCGCATTAAAATCTAACCTACCAGTCTGAAAATAAAAAAATCTCGTCACTTTTTAGCTCAATTTAAGCAAGCACGGAGGAATTTTCGCCCTACTTTATGAAAATATTCAAAATATCTTGATTCATCACATCCAGTGTTGCCAGAAAAAAATATGCTTCGCTATAGTGTTATAGATGTCACTTGAGTATCGTAATAGATTTCATATTTGGTAATAGATGGCGCTGTCATAGTTACAGCGGTGTAATGCCTAGATAGGGCATTCAATTTAATGCAGCTGCGTTGATAATTTTCAAGAGTTAGCAAAAGTTCATTTCCACACAAGAACTGAGGGCTATGTACAGAATACAGTAGAAGAGATGTCGAATTTATAGAACATTTTAGGAAATAATAATATAAAAGTTGGCGTATCTAGTTTCGCCATCTACAAGCTATTTTATAAACTGAACGAAGCGTTTTGGTTTTATCGGATTTTCTCGCGTTCTGAGACAGTTCAGAATTTTGTTCATTGCGCTTAGAGTTCTGCACAATCCCTGAACCGTTCTGAAATTTCGAACTCGAACAAACCTACTAAATACATGAAGTACTGCAATTCATTTAGCGAAAATTTAAATTTGATTCAAAATGGCGGTAATTGCGGTGCTTTATCTATGTAGGAACTTTATACAGCGGCACCAGTGTTGCCAATTCGTAGGAATTTACCCGATTCGTGGCAAATTTATGTCTTAAAATTACAAAAAGGGAAATTTTTTGAGAAAAAGGGAATTTTTGAAGACAAAATTACTTACATTTTTAAGCCAAATCTTGACAAAAATGCATAAAATTGCAATTGCAGAAAAAGCCCTGAAACTTTTCTAATTTAAGCTTTTTTTTTAATCTGGCCATGAAAATTTAATTGTGAACCATCATCAGAATGACAGTTGTTAACAGCAACACTGCATCGGGAAATTGTTGACGGAATTCTTCAAAACAACCTTGAATTGAATGCTGCCACTCATTATCAACTCGGTGGTCGTTATGAAAATATGACTCCACCATGAACATTTTGTGTCCGTGCGAAAAAACAGTTTCATTAAAAAAAAACAAACACCTTGTCACCGCCAACTTTGATGCCAATTTAAAAAAAAAACACTCGTTATAAAAAAAGGACGTTTACAAATTTAAAACGTAAGTCTATTTTAATAACTAAAACATGTTACATTTTTGTCAACAGATAAATTGATATAATTTGGCAACGCTGAAATTTCAATGCTGTTGGCAACGTCGATAAGTTAAAACAAGATGGCGTACGTGAGCATTTTTTTTTATTGAACAATAAACAACCTTGTTTTTTATTTGTATAAATATTGGCATCTTACAAAGTAAAATTTTATTTTTTTAAAAAAACGTAATCAAGTTGTTTATTTCAAACAAAAAAAAAACTTTTAAATAAACAAAAAAATGTAAATGCCATCGAGTAAATACGCAAATCGCATTAATTTACCATTAAGGTTGACAATGCTCATTAATAATGAACTAAAACCTGTGAATTTTTTTTACTTACATAAATTATACTTACACTGTCAATGGGGAGCACAATGAAGGCGCCACCGCCGGCAACTTCGGTAACGATGGCCAAGAATTTCGGGTTGACCGCACAGAACTGAGAATCGTGTGCGTTTTTCGTGATTTTAATGTTATCGTAACATTTTTCCCTTTTTGCGGGATCGCCATACACGTGTCGGAACTTGGAGCTCCGAACTCCACGAAACCATAACTACAAGGCAAACAATTTAAATACAAATACAAAAATATTTCAGGCGCAGGACATCAAATACTCTTCAGTGTTTTGGATATTCAATTAAGAAATCCATTAGGAAATTAATTAAAGAATTTCCATCAAATTAGGACTCCTTAATATTATTTTTAAGGCAAAACTTCTTAAGAAAATCAAACTTGTATGTCAGATAATCTCGAACCCAGTGCGCATAATCTCGAACCCCTTTTTTACATTCGACTTAAAATTCTTAATAAAACTAGAATTTGAAAAATCCTTTCGACTAAAAATGGAGAACAACTTTTAGTTAAACGAATTTGACACAAAAAGGTACAAGAAAAATCTTGTAAATATTAATTTTTCGACTAAAAAGCAACAAAATCTTTGATTGGTAGATCGAACACAGATGGCGCTGGGCAAACAAAAAGAAATTGAAAACATGACGCCCGGAATCTCGCGGGAGTTATTTAAAAATGTATTTAGAGCCTAAATCTAAATGAAAAATACTACTAATCAAAACCAGAGAAAAAACATTTATTAATATTTTCCTCTTTGTTATAGACAGCACTTGTGAAAATGGTCTTTTATTAGGTACAATTATCTTCTACCGCAAGAAGACGTTTTACGCCTTGCTCTGTTTATTAATAATTGTAACAGGCCCCTTAAACGAGCTCATTAATTCTTTTTAGTGCGACGAGATGATATTAAACGACAGGATAGGCATAAATTGCAACGTGAGCGTGGGAGAACGACAAAATAATATCTTTCGTGCGTATACCGTTTCCTTCTCTTCGTTCTTGTAGTTATATAAATACCTGTTTGCTTTATTTAAGCGTACCCATCATTTTTATATTTATGTACTTATATCTCACATGGGATACGGAAGTAAATCGAAGGTCGCTTTAGCCTTCGTATATCTTACGCCAGGAAAGTATTCCCAACATATTTTGTATGCACTCCAACGATAACAACAAACAATGCATTCATATACATGTCCAGGTAATTTTAATCAAAACTTGTTTCCATGGGAATTAACCAAGGATTAAATCCAAAGATAATACTACCACGAAACCCAAGTTAATTTTACCTTTCAGTTTATTGGCATAGTGATAATTGTTACTATGTAAATTAATTAACTTGCGTTTATAGAAATGGGCCTAAATTCATAACAATTCATAATTTTTGCACTTTGCAAATATCTAACAAATTTCCGTTCTCTTGAGCTCCTAATTCCTTACCACTTCAGAAATCTTCATTGTAAAATTGAGTTTGAGAAAGTAGATCTTTCAAATGACATAAGTCTTCTTTCTCGTAACACTCTGTATATGTAAAATATTACAAACGCATTTAACCTTTAAACAAGTAATGAAGTTACTAACACATGACAACTGAATAATTTGAACCCACACACGCTCATTACACGCAATAAACAAATGGGTAACATGATAACAGCCAATAAAGTAATGACGTTCCAAAACACCATCATTAAAAAAACAAAAACGAGTAGGTGCGCGGTAATGTTTCAGCGAACTACTGAAAATTAACCTGAAATATCGACCGGTTCATTTAATTACACGCAGAAACATTTTTCAGCGTACACGCAGAGGCTAACGAGCGCAAGCTTTGAATGCGAAACGCGTTATAAAACGAAGTAAAAAAAGTGAAAATGAATATTTCCTTTCGATTATGGTAAACTTGAGAAATTGCAGCAAAACGAAAACGCAATTAGAAAATGAATTTACGAATAGATAAGAGGTTTAATTGCATTGCACAACTTTCTCTAGACAAGTTGGACTTCTGCAATGTGAAATTTCACACAAAAATTCCCATTAGTAATTCATTTGGAATGAATTTAATAATAATAACTTTAATAGTATCTGCTGATATGTGTATAAGTTATTTTAAAGAGTGTGTTTTTAAATCTGACGTCGAAGTTGGCCATGAAAATTTAATTGCCAACTTGAGGAGGGGGGGATTTCCCTATTCATGGGTAAAATTAAGACTAAATAGGAAAAAGGGTAGAATTTTGAAATTAGAACTGTTTTGTTGGGAAAATGTTATGAATAGTAATGAATGTGAGAAATCTACTAGATTTTTATTACCAAAAAGCGCCGATAACTAAAAAAAAGGTTTTGCTAAATGTAAAGCAAATTAAGAAAACTTTTTATACAATTTGAATTAGGTATTAAAAAATCAAGGTTACAAATTTGCCTGGTAACTTTCAATGTCACCACAACGTCACTCAGTAGGCCCAAGTAATGCATTTACACAAATAAGGCGTTTTCGGAAATTATGATCCGATTAATCTGATTAGTAAGTTCAGTGATCTTGACGTTCGAAATAGAAATTTTACACATTTATATGAACCGTGAGTGATCCAATTGATCGAACTGACCCGAGATCATAGTTTCCGAAAATGCCTTTAGATGGCCTATTGGATGACGCGTCACTCCAGGAGTTACCAGGCAACCTTCTCTCTTTAGTAACCTTGTTAAAAAATGAAATTGATTTATGAAATTGAGTTGTGCCAGCGCCATCTATGTAAATTTTGTCGTACTACAAATTTTTCGGCGGGAATTTTGAAATTATTTTTCGTGATTAAAATCGTCGATCTTCTTTTGTTTTCTTTTGTTGTCTCATCTATTTGTACTATTTACGATTCTTGTCGAGCTGCACGACATTTTTTAGGCGCGAAATTTGAAATTTCAAAAAATTATTTAGTTACTAAACAAGGTCGACTTTTTTAAAATTTTTCTCAAATCTAAACTAAATTCGGATGTTTATGTTGGTATTAAAAAAAATGTAATTGCGTGGCGCTAGCGCCACCTATGTAGATTTTGTCGTACTACAACTTTTCCGGCGCGAAATTTGAAATCTTCCTTCGTATGTATTTACACTCGTCGATCTTCTCTTATCTCCTGTTCATTATACTCCGTGTTTCACTCTGTCGTCTGTTTCATTTACTTTTGTTATGCGCTACTGCTGCGTGCTACATTTTTTTGGGCGCGAAATTTGAAATTATTAAAGGGTACTAAAAAACGTCGATTTTTTAAAAAAATTTCTTAAATCTGAATTAAATCTAGACAAGTTTTTATGCAGTTTTAATTAGGTATTAAAAAATGAAATTGTGTTGCGCCAGCGCCATCTACGTAAATTTTGTTACACTACGATTTTTACAGCGCGAAATTCGAAATTATTTCTCGTGATTAAAATCATCGATCTTCTTTTGTTTTCTTTCATTCTACCTTCTTGTACCTCTTACTATTCTTGTCGCGCAATACCACATTATTTTAGGCGCGAAATTTAAAATATCTAAAAATTATTAAAGCTACTAAACAACGTCGGTAATTTTTTTTAATTTCCCAAATCTACACTACACTCGGATAAGTTTTTATACGATTTTAATTACGTATTAAAAATGAAATTGTGTTACGCCAGCGCCGTCTGTGTAATTACTGTCGTACTACGAATTTTTTTGGCGCGGAATTTGAAATTATTCTTCGTATTTATTGTCATCGATGTTCTCCTGTTTCCCGTTCATTACACTCCTTGTTTCACTGTCGTTTGTTTCAGTTTTCTTTTGTCGTGCACTACCACTACATATATACTAGAATTTTTTGGGCGTTAAATTGAAAATATACAAAAATTATTAAAGAACGCCGATATTTTCTTAAATCTGCTCGAAAATTAAATTTAGATAAGTTTTTATTCAATTTCAATTAAGTATTAGAAAATAAAATTATGTCGCGCGACCGGCATCTATGTAGATTTTGACGTACTACGATTTTTTCGGCGCGAAATTTGAAATTATTCCTCGTGATTAAAATCATCGATCTTCTTCTTTGTTTCCTTTCGTTGTTTCATCTACTTGTATCTCTTACGGTTCTTGTCGCGTAATTCCACATTATTTTAGGCGCGAAATTTGAAATTAAAATATTGTTGAAATTATCAATTTAAAAAAATACCGTCTGATGAAATGTGGCCCGAAATTTATAACGTGAAGTATTACGATATTAATTATTATTTATACATATCGATTGTTTCATTGGAACTTGAAAAAAGCGAAGATAAAATAGAAATGGCTGTATAATAAAATAAAGGACGTAAAACGTCGTATCTCGCTATAAATTCTAAGTTCGTAGAAAGTCTGCGGATTTAAGAGAGATGCGCGAAATAATTGCGTGTACGTTTTCAACTAAAAATGAAACATATGGTATATGCAATAACAGCAAAAAAATATGCAAAAAATAAAGTGATTAAATAATCTTAGAATAGAAATCGAGAAAATTATTTAAAAGTTCCTGTATTTACATTATCTATGTCAAGCTGCAATTTATTAAGATAAACCTAAGGCATATCTAGAAAAAAACTAAAATTAAAAATAAATAAAAATTAAAAAAATAATTTAAATATCAACCGTGCAAATACATTTTATGTAATAGGCGAAATAAATCTGAAAGAGGCCCAAAACCCTCTAAAAATCTACACTTACCTGTGAGTTCGTCATCCTCAATCCAAATTTAATGTGCTATTCACAAACACCAGTAAGTACTCCAGCTTCATGCAACATAGAGAACATTCAAGACTGGAAAACATACACAATAAAAAGAAAAATAAACGGAAAAGCAAGCAAAATAAACTTCCAACTTTAAAAGCCCGCTTACTTTGAAAACAACGTCTGCAAACACAAGCTATACTCCAGTGTACACTTTTTTTTTAAGTAATTCCACTTTCGTCGTAATTTTGAAACGCTATTACACCAACCGTATCTTACTCTCAAATATACAATAATTAATTTTGCTTTCAAATAGAAACTTAACAGCTGCTCGCAGAGAGATGGTGCGTGCTCGTGATGAAATGATAGACAGGACCGGCTTGTGAGAATTTTAGAATTTCGTGAAAAGTATTCTTGCAAAGCGTGAAACCTGTGAGAGGCAATCGGATCGTAAACTCGTGAGCCTTATCTCCATATCGAAAGTAAAATTGCACATCTTGTTTATTACTGATAAATAAATAAAATCATTTGCTAATACAATATATCATGGCGTGGAAATGGTAACCATTAAATTAAATTCCTTCTTAAAAGTAAAAGGAACAAGATACTTTCATTAGAAAATTATGTAAATGTCCAAAATAAAACAGTACGATAGTACTGTAACATTTTTTTTTTACCTCTTATTCATTTCTGTGTGTGATACGATTGTGAAAAGCCAACGCAATACGCAAATAAAAGTTCTCACCGAATACTTACATGTGAATTGAACAAGTATGTGAAAACGAAGACGGAGAAATTTCGAAAAATTTTAATATATGTACAGCTGCGGAATTTAAAAAGCGTACACGCAAAATGCCTCGGTGTGAACTTGGCTTTGTTTGAAATTATTTTGTTTGGATAATTGTCAAAGTGACAGGCCGCATTTAAATGTTACCGAAAAAACGCAAATACATAATTACATTAATTGAAGAAGGGTGGTCTTCTTGACTCCTAAAAAGGAAAGTAGAATTAAGCATTTTACATGATTTAATTATCAGCGTTTATATCAATCGGACAGAGATCGATTTACACTACTGTAATATTGCAAAATATAATCTAAAGACTTGTATGCTTTTTTAAATTCCGTAACTGTACGTTGTTAAACCTCTCACCAAAACTTATTTGCTGCATTGTGCTCTATACATGTTCTGCAAGTAAATTATGTTGCTTAAAACAGCTGTAATTAAATGGTAAATCGATGCATATAGTTACTCATTCTTTATTCATTATTATATTTA
Source organism: Dorcus hopei (assembly GCA_033060865.1). Classification (NCBI taxonomy): domain Eukaryota; kingdom Metazoa; phylum Arthropoda; class Insecta; order Coleoptera; family Lucanidae; genus Dorcus; species Dorcus hopei. The sequence continues at coordinate 41,984,792 of CM065423.1, read as the reverse complement.
AATCAAGATATTTTCTGGTGATGCTCACAGGTATCAAAACTTTCACGATTCATAACGACGAGACAATAAAAAAATTAGTAAACTATTAATAATATAACGCTTTCGCCGGTAATTAACGTTACGTTACATGCTTTTATCTTTTAATTATGATTACTAAACAATGGCACATTAATTTATAGCTTATAATATTGTGGCAATGTTTGCCTTTTGGATTAATATATTTAACAATCTATTCTGGAATGTTATACTTAAACGTTTATTCAGTGCCATTTATAAAATTTGAGAAAAATTAATAAATGGAAACAAATGATGTTTATTTACATATTCGAAGCATGGCCTGCTAAAAGAATAACGAGTTTCTACGGGTCTGGAGTCTGGACAGAGTGTAGTTCAAGCTTACTCCGCTAAGTGCTAGTAATAGGGTCTTTTTCTAACCTAAAATTTATCCTGTCACTTTTGTCAAATGTTGAAGGAGTTCGTATAAGAACAATTAACTTTATAGCTGCATAATTTGAGCAAATTTGACGTTATTTACGTAGGATTAAAGCAAATATTCATGTTAAATTAATGTTAACTACGGTGTTAATTTAAATTTATGACCTTATCTTGATTATCAACGCCTGTCAGTCATTAGTTTCCTGTAAGTGGCGCCAAAGCGGCGACTTTTGGTGTTTCCTCGAGTGCAGAAATTCAATGTATTTTTATTTAGAGTATTCAGGCCAAATTATCAATTGAAGAAAATCACGGAGTGGCTGACACCTCGCGGAAGTTTTGTGAAGGGTCCTATAATAAGGAAAACATTGAAATGACATTTGGTTAACCTATAAAAAAACATTAAATTGAATAATTTGTGTGTGACGCTTCCACACGAATAAATATTCTTGTGTACATATTGTGTGATTAATGTACTTATGCCTATGCAGACTTCTTCTAACATTAATGTTTTGTTTCCATTCATTATTACTATTATTATTATGTTAGATGAAGTCTGCATAGGCATAAGTACATTAATCACACAATATGTACACAAGAATATTTATTCGTGTGGAAGCGTCACACACAAATTATTCAATTTAATGTTTTTTATAGGTTAACCAAATGTCATGACAGTTCTTTGTTTTCCTTATTAAAGGCGCCATCTCTTGGTTACTGATTTTCGTCAATTGTTATTCGTGCAATCGCCATCCATACTTTCTGAAGATGACTTTATAAAGAGTGTTTTTTTTAATCTGGCGTCGAAGTTAGCCATGAAAATTTCATTGTGAACCATCATCGTCATGACAGTTATAAATTTGACGTTTGAACTTGCAATTCCTAACCTTACTTTCGAGGTTTCGAACTCAACAGTACGATAGGACAACAAGAGAATGTAATCTATTGTAATAAACGCAAAATGGCAGTAAAAGTGAGATCTGTTGTAACAATGAAAACATACAATAAGAAAATAAGATTTGCAACAAATAATCAAAATTGTGGTGCGTTTACAATAAGCACCCTGTCACAGCCAACTTCGACGCCAAAATTTAAAAAAAGCACTCATTAATCACCTGAGATTTCAAAAAAAAAGGTAGAAATATTCCTAGATAGAAAAACAAACCACATTTAGAAAGACATTAATGCATTAACGCAGGCTTTGCCTTTAAACAAATAAATTTAAACATCAAGATTTAATCAAAATAAATACTTTTTCCATAAAATCGTTATCTTTTCGGCAATAAAAAATAGACAGGTTCAGTGTGTTGTTAAATAAAATCTACCTGTTACATACTGATAAGATTAAGGGACAAGTATTGCTTTTCTTTGATTTAGTAAAACATGAGCCCATAAAATTCTAGAACTCGAGAATTTATTATTGTTTTTCATGTGAATTAATCTATAATTAAAGAGAGTACAGCCTACATTACAACAACTTTTTTTGCATTGACGGAATAAGTTGTTCGTATTACAAATGGGTCAATCAATTCCTCCTCGATTAAAGTCAACACTTTATATTTGTTTTAGCATTTTCATGAAGAGCATTTTCTAATTGTGTTAATTTTTCATTAATAATAATAATAAGAGTACAGGGTTCACCAACATATTCGCCTCGATAAAATAAGTTACATATTCACATTGCAAATGGGTCAATCAATTCTTCCTCAATTAAAGTCAACACTTCATCTATTTTTAGTGCTAAGCATGCAGTTTAATATGCCAAAATGTGAACAAGTTTGCCAGTGTGCCTCAATATAAACTATTTCTGCCATACAGCAACTCTGTACTGCCTTTAAAATAAGTGTTAAAAAAATTTAAAAAGTAAAAACGAATTTGATGTTTCTGACCCCTCATCTTTTCTCTTATAACTTTGACTCTGTTTTTTTAGAAATCAAACTAATTTATGCTTGAAATTATACCCTCACTTTTTTGCATTATTTTTTTTTATTAAGAAAAATGCAAATTTTACTTTGCATTAATTAGGTAAGAGGTTTTTCTTTTATAATTCTATCCATTTGACCAGACACACAGCAACTTAAAAAAATCAATATAAACACAGATGTGCAATTTATGTAAGTAATAAAGTCACTGATCTAGACTAAAATAAACAATAACAAAGTGATACAGTTCATTATGATCATGAAAATGAAAAAATGTAGAAAGTGAACCACCATGTATTTAAACTTTAAACTCACCCTGGCCGCTGGTTTTGTGCAAGAACGATTATCTATGGCAATGGTGACCTTATCACCACTTTTTATAAGCGATGATATATCAGTTGAATTTGTTGTATCTTTTTCACAAATCATGTCCTCACACAACACCGACCAAGATTAATGTGTGACGTTTTCTTGTGGGCAGTATGAAACAGATAGGAATATTTGTGTTTGTGGTGGCAAAAACATTGCGGTAACTAAATACACTATTATAAACACTAACGGACGTAAATAAAAAGAAATGTAAGAACAAATCTAGGGCTTATATAAAGTTAATCAATGTCCCTCGATATAATAATAAACGGAATCAAATGTTTATTTAAAGTAGAATTATTTCAGAATTCTGTCCTTAATCACAATTGCATCATAGATGGCGACACGGTAAGTAACTTTTCTGAAAGTCAGTTGGCAAGGATGGTTATGAGAATTAAGAATAACGAATAAAGATAAAGACTACCGTAAATAAATAACTAAACATATAGGGAGTTTTTGGCAACAGGTTCCGTTAAAATTTACGTACGTTAAACGTTAAAACTCTGTTTGTGATTGGCTAGATCCATAAGGTTGCTAAGCAACATAGCCTTTAACGTAACGATATTTTTATCGTAATAGAGAGTTTTAGCCATTTTTACGGTATGGATAACGTTTATGCTAAATGCTGTAAAAAGAGTAACGCGCTTGCTCATATATCATATATTTAAATATTTATTTCTGAAATAATTTACTTTTCACTTTACTTCACTTAAGTGTCATAATCTCACGCTAGATGGAGTCACAGTTTTGTCACTTTGTATTTTTTAGGTTATGTTCGGCAAGTTGCTGTTGAAGTGTGTAATTAAATAAGAGTAAAGAAAAGGACGTTCAGGATGAGCGAATCTCAAGAAATGCCTCACAAACGATGGGATCACCTGCGAAAAATCTTGGAACGGCCGGGCCCGTTTTGTCATCCAGAGTTCGAGCCGTCGTCAGAGATATTAGATTTCATAATGACAACTTGCAAAGTGCTCGTAATCGGAGCGGGTGGATTAGGTTGCGAATTATTGAAGGATTTGGCCCTCATGGGGTTCAAACAGCTGCACGTCATTGACATGGACACCATCGAACTGTCAAACTTGAACCGCCAGTTTCTCTTCAGGCATAAAGACATCGGCAAGTCCAAGGCTGAATGTGCAGCCGCATTTATTAATAGAAGAGTTACCGGTTGTCACGTTACTCCGCATTTTACGAAGATACAAGAATACGATGAAACTTTCTACAGGCAATTTCATATAATAGTCTGCGGGTTAGACTCGATCGTAGCTAGAAGATGGATCAATGGATTGATAATATCTATGCTTAACTACGAAGATAATGTGGTAGATCAGAGCAGTATTATTCCAATTGTAGATGGAGGTGCGTAAGTTAAACTTGCATTAGGTTTGCATATGTTAATACTTTTTTTGAATTTAGGTACGGAAGGGTTTAAGGGTAATGCACGGGTAATCCTACCTGGAATTAGCGCTTGCATTGATTGTACGTTAGATTTGTATCCTCCACAAGTCACTTATCCCCTTTGCACCATAGCGAATACGCCGCGGCTTCCAGAACACTGCATCGAATATGTAAAAGTTATTCAGTGGACTAAAGAAAATCCTTGGGGGGTGCCTCTTGATGGCGATGACCCCCAGCATATTAGTTGGGTGTATGAGAAATCAATGGAACGGGCTTTACAGTTTAATATTACTGGGTTGACTTTCCGACTAGTCCAGGGGGTGGTGAAAAATATTATTCCCGCTGTTGCTTCTACGAATGCAGTTATCGCTGCTATATGTGCTACTGAGGTAATATCTTATAAATATTTAATTCTCCCTCTTAAAAATATTAAATGTAGGTATTCAAGTTAGCTACAAGTTGCTGCGTTCCAATGAACAATTACATGGTGTTCAACGACGTAGATGGAATTTATACTTACACTTACGAAGCGGAGAAAAAAGAAAACTGCTTGGTTTGTTCGCAGATCCCGTACACACTTCCGATTAAAGATCCCAACAAGTATAAACTCAGGGATCTTATAGAGTTATTGTGTGAGAGTGCTTCTTTTCAAATGAAGAGCCCCGGGCTGACCACCGTCGTCGATGGAAAGAATAAGACCCTGTACATGTCGTCTATAAAAAGCATTGAGGAGAAGACGAGGGAGAACCTCAACAAAAGTCTCGTAGATTTAGGCTTAAAAGACAATTCTGAAATATTAGTGGCGGATTTAACTTCACCTAGTACTATGGTTTTAAAATTAAAATATTTAGTTAACGATGTTGAAATGGATTAATTAATAAATGGTATTATATTAAGGCCTTATGAGTTTACTAATTAGTTATACATTTAACACAAAAAACTTTACAATGTCTTTTGATATAACTATAAAATTAATTTCATGACGAAATTGTTGATTATGCGGTTCATTCATTTTAGATTAGTCTTTTTCTTTTGGTTTTCCCCTTTTGTCAAATGTGTTTCCTAATTTGTCAAATGACTTTCCAATCCGCAGGCCTACTTTACTTTGATCGGATTGGAAAGTCATTTGACAAATTAGGAAACATATTTGACAAAAGGGGAAAAGCAATAGAAAAAGACTGTATACATTTTTTTTTCTAAAAAATTTCAAAATTTGAGTGTCAAGTGGAATTTTGAATTTGGAAATCACTTTTTTTTAGTAAAGTGATAGTTAATGAACAGTAGAATGTTTGTGTATGAACAGTAGAGTAAGTGAACACTGGAATGACGAATAATTGTACACTGATAAAAATGGTAGTAAACTTACACTATTTTTACATTGAAATTCAATATTATTTTAAGTAAATTTTTAATATTACGTAGAATTCTATGTATTATTACTAAAAATAGTAAAATAACATGAAATTTCGATGTAAAAAGTGATGTAATTTTACTATCATTTTTATCAGTGTACAAGTGAACAGAAAATGTCAGTAAATGAATTGAATGATTGTGAATTTGTGAGAGAGTAATAGAATGTGAGTAATAAGTGAAATAATTGTAAATGAACAATAGAACGATTGTGAATGAACAGTAAATAAGACAGATAATGTAAATCATTTGAATAATGTAGCATTAATGATCTTTCATGGTTTATACTTGTATGTACTTGTACAGGGGAATATGTACTTCAGTGCACGTGACTAATTTTAATTAGGTTTTGTTTTGTAAAGATGGCAACACTGAGAAAAGTGAGGTCAGCAGAGCACGGTGAGGTCAGAGTACACTGGTGAGGTTGCTGTTTCAATCTTTGGTTTCAAATTACCGTGCATTTGTCATTAGATTTATTCCAGCAACAGTTCGAAACCGTCAAAAGCAGGCAGTCATAAAATTGTATGTACATTGGACGGCGTCGTTAAAATCGGTTGGTCAAGTGTTTTTGACGGTTCAGAACTAATCAGAAAATGCTGCTGGAACAAACCTATTGACTTTTGTGGCCTTAGGTGTTGCATTGTGTTTAACCACTCTTTAACCAAGCATTCCCAAATGCTGATGTAAATTACGATGCCTTTGTAAATCGCAGGCATTACATCTTCGAACGATTTAACACACAGCACTGCATTGTTACCAACGGAGTACAATGTGTTGCCCATACGGTGGGGTCACGTGGGTTGAAATCATTTGTGATTTCCCTGTATAAGTGCAAATAAATTTGGACGTCTTTAAAGTAGCTTGCTAATCGACGTTTCATTACAGCTTTTCCAAAATTGAACTTGATAATAATATCTCCCTATAATTCGGCAAAAGAAAAAAGCAAATTTGTAATCGCACTAATTTTTTTTAATAATTCAGTTACCAGCGCCATCTTGTGTGAAATCACAAATTCCGTGGGTAAATTCATGGCCAGCAACATTAACATTCACTGACGTGTATGTATGGCCGTGTCAATTCGCCTAAAATTCGGTTCCGGAAAGCATGCCATGGAGTACTCCACTCAGCGCTCCCTATTAAAGATACTACAGAACTACTGATAGTAACGTAATGGCAACTGCAATTACTTAAAAACTCACAAGAGGCGCTGAGTGGAGTACCCGTCAAATTTTTAAAAGTCAAATTGAAACGGCCATACATACACGTCAGTGAATGTTAATGGAGTTGGCCATGGTAAATTATACGTTTTCTTCCCAGTTCTACTTAAAATATTCATTAAATACCTATTGAAATAATAAACCTCAAAGTAGATCAGTGTAAAGCCAAGTGCTTTTTGAAAAGTAATAAAGTATTTTGGTTAAAAATACCGTACAGTAGCGGACAATAAAATCCGGGCAAGAATTTGACATGTCGTGCATATTTCGACAAATTTGGTAAATCAGGCTTTTATTGAGGTTATATTTCTGTCAAAATAAATAAATAAAATTTGAATTAAACGCCAGAATTACTAGTGACATGCATTAAACGTCCAAAATATTAATGTGTGGTTTACATTGTGCAAATGGCTTGCCCGGATTTTATTGTCCGCTACTGTACATATACAATAATTATTGCATAGTTGGCAACCGTTGCTTATTATTAAATTTTAAATTAAATTACAAAAGCTTTTGCGCAGAGATGAACTAACTTGTATTTGTATTAACTTGTGTGCATAGTTTACAAATAAACAAAAAATATAATTTGCCGGACAATTGTAAATTTAATTTAAAAGTCGACTTTTCGTTGGACGTTGACAGCGTTGACATCGCCGTGCATCCAAACATCGAATTTAAATAGAATTTTACAATTTTATATTAATTTTTCTCTTTACAGTAACTCATTTTTAATTTCCCCGCGTCAGACGACAAACGGAAACATGTCACGTGACCACAACGTTGACGATATGGCGGACGAGAAAGATGCGGTCGAGAAAACCATCGCGGAAGACTTGGTGGTTACCAAGTATAAAATGGCTGGAGAAATTGTTAACAGTGAGTTTTTGCACCACCTACACGTTACCTTTATGTTTGACGCAAAAATTTCTATGTTCCTTCCTAAATTTCGATGCTATTAACAAAAGAAGCTGAAGGCCATATGGCCTGTGTGCACACCACCGGTTGTATGGTAACCATGTGGCTTCTTGATTTGTTTATTTTGTGCTGTTAGTTAGGTAGAAGACCTGTTAAACATGTCTGCGCTTAAACAGTCGAGCTTCTCGTCGGTGGCCTTGCTGTCATTATCGTTTTTACAGGAGTCCTGAAACAGGTAATAGACAAATGTGTGTCTGGCGCATCTGTTAGAGAAATTTGCGAATTCGGAGACGTCTTATTGACGGAAGAAACCAACAAGGTATTTAAGAAAGAAAAGGAGCTGAAGAAAGGGATAGCATTCCCGACCTGTATATCTGTGAATAACTGCGTCTGTCATTTCTCTCCGGTAGCCAGTGAGCCGGATTATACCCTGAAAGATGAAGATGTATGTAAAGTGTGAGTGTTTTTTTTTTTAATTTGATTTCAATTTATTTTGGTCAAAATATTAATGCAAAGCAAATGGGAAATGTCACAGAGAACTAACTCTCGCCATCTGTTGCTTTTTTTTTCTTTCTCAAATTCTGAATCAAGAAGGAAATGCACTTTTGCTGAGTTTTCCTTCGACAGTTTTAAGAAAGATGTGTTTAGTTGGATTCCTAGATTAATAAAGGTCAAAGACCTTTATCTTAGTTGGTTGTATTTTTGTGTTCCGAAGAGGGAGCCACTCTAGAGCTAACTGTTACTATCTTCAGAGAAGTGATGTCGGCTTTTGCATTGCAGTTAATTGTGTAACATTTTGACATTTTGAGGTGATAAGAATGCGATCAATTTATTATTCAAATCGACATGAAATGTATAAAATTTGAATTTTAAATCAAATGTAACATTTAACATGGTAACGGTAGCAGCGGTGGAAGTTTGATTCAAAATTGTACAGAGGGAGCCACATTAACAAGAACCGTCATGGAACAGATTTTGTTCAAATGTGACCAGCCAGATAAAGGAGAAAGGACTGATTCTTTATTAATCTAGATGAGTGAGGAATGCACATTTATGTTGCAGCTGTCTTTCTTCAAATTCTGAAGCAAGAGAAAGATGCATACTGGCTAAGGTTTCTTCTTTTCATTGACAATTTTTTTTTTAATAGATATGTGGTTGAGGCATAAGAGAGAGTGTTATACAAAATTGTTTTTCATCTATATTAAAAAAAAGTGCATTAATCATTATGAGTTACAAGAGTAGTGTTCAATCTTGAACATTTTTTTTTAATCACCCGGTTTTATTCTGTTCATTGACTCATTGTAATTAAAGAATCATGCCATGAAACTGAACTTTATAGGGATTTGGGAGCTCATGTAGACGGTTTCATCGCGGTTGTGGCCCACACCATCGTAATAGGCGCGTCTAGCGAGAATAAAGTAACGGGCAGGAAAGCCGACACTATTTTAGCGGCTCACTTCGCCTCTCAAGCGGCTCTGAGGTTGCTGAAGCCGGGGAATGAAACTTACGCAGTCACCGAAGCAGTACAAAAAATCGCAGAATCTTACAAGTGTAAACCAGTCGAGGGAATGTTAAGTCATCAGCTCAAACAGTTCAAAATCGACGGTGAAAAAACTATTATACAAAATCCGAATGACGCGCAGAAGAAAGAACACGAGAAGTTCGAGTTTGATAAGCACGAGGTGTATGCAATGGATGTATTGATAAGTACAGGAGACGGTGTTGGTAAGATTTATTTGAAACTTTCATTAAAAATTTGGTTACATGAAATTAACTTTTCAATAGGTTTTTGAAAAATCTTGCTGAATGTAAAGAAATATTTACTATCTTTGTCATATTACTTATTATTAAACAAGAAAAGTTTTTTAATATAACATTTTAGTTGGTTGTATGAATTTTTCTTTCCAGCTAAGGAAGCCGATACAAGAGTGTCAATTTACAAAAAGACCGACGAAATATATCAGCTTAAATTGAAAGCCTCTCGGATGTTTTACAGCGAAGTTCGAACGAAACACGGAACCATGCCGTTCAACTTGAGAAGTTTTGAAGAGGAGACGAAAGCGAAGATGGGGGTCGTCGAGTGCGTTAACCATAAACTTATTGAACCATTTCAAGTGCTTTATGAAAAACCAGGTAAACCACCCCTTAAAATTTATTGATTTTATTGTTATTAGGGGATGATCAAACATGATGATTACTTTTTTAAATTAACTCCAATTGATCCAACTGATTAAGAATTGTGACGATGAATTTGTGCTGATGCTTTTGTTACTTGCCAACTGATTTAGTTGATGTTAAAGCGCTATGAATAATGAAGTAATAATATTTTTAGGTGAATATGTGGCGCATTACAAGTTTACTGTGTTGTTGATGCCGAACGGGCCACATAAAATCACCGGGTTACCTTTCGAACCAGAACTGTACCAGTCAGAGCACTCTATAACCGATCCTGAAATTAAATCTCTACTTAACACCTCCGCTAACCCCAAAGCTGCCAAGAAGAAAAAAAAGAAGGCGGAGAACGCAGTGGAACAACCGATGGAAGTTGAAGCGGCGGCTTAAGCAATTTAGTTAGACTTTCTAATCTCCTTTTTTATTTTCGACTCGTCAAATTTGCCGTTGAATTAATTTTGTTTTCGATTTTTTATAAATCTTTATGCACTGCCCTCTGTCTCTGTCTCTCTTTTGATTAACTGAGAACTACTTTTATATAATAGAGGGGACCTTGGAAAAAAATTTAAGCCGTACATGCGTCGATTTATTTTTACATGGTGCAGATTACTTGCAAAGTATAATTTACATTCTAGTAATTTCGATTTTTATCATGGTTCTATTATAAATAACAATAAGTAATATTTCTTTTTGTAACTTTCCATTTAGTATTCTCTCATGATGTTACTAAGATGTTAGAAATTTAAATTATCATGTCTCACAGATCAATAAATATTTGGTATTTTGATCGTTTGTTTCTTTTTAATGTGCGCTTTCTTTATACAAAATAGAAAATACTGAATTGCTCCAAAAATTTAATTGAATTTATTCGAATCAAAAACAACCAATCACTTTTGTAAAAGCGGCAAATAATTTATTATGCCTAAGCAGTCACTATTTACAATGAATAAAATTAAAAAAATCTATTTATTTTTCCTTTATGGCTGGAGGTGCTGGGCTACTTGAAAATGAATCCAAAAATTTTTTAATTTCCGGATTTTTCTTTGTTGCTTCCACGCCTTGCTTTGTCCATCTACATACGTGTGAAGGTAAATCCCCAATGTACGTAAACGAGCCTGTAACACCTTGATTCCAAAACTGTTTCGTTAAGTAGGAAACTTTATTGGTGCTTGGTAAGTCTGGAATCTAGACATTTCAAGTTTTATTTATAAAAAAAACTGTTTGAAAGAAGTGAAATACCTTGAAAGGTAACTGAGATTTAGCTTCTTTCACGTATGGACTGACTGCGTTTGAAATTTGCTGGTACAATTTAGTCGTTTCGGTGCTTTCTTTCCAAACTCCCTGCTCTGATAAATAATACACCGCTCCTCCTGCCAAGCCGACTTTCACTGCGAATCTAAAAAAAATTGTTCACATTAAACTGACACATTCACTAAGAGCACACTTCACACAGACAATATTCTAAGTGAATGGACGTTCTTTATACTTTTCCAGTAACGATTATGAAACAGTGACATTTTCCGAAAATTTTAGGAATAAACTTCAACGTAATGAAATCGACGTGCAATTGTTTTTGCAATCTAGGTTATGCGATTTTCATAATTACCTGGTAATTTTAAACATTTTCGATTTAATTTAAGCTCTGGGAGGTTATATGTTATCAGATGTAAATTTCGTTTCGTTTAGGTCATGTAATATTGACCTCGAAAAGAAAAGTAACCATAATCAGCTGTCATGAAGCAAAATTTTATTTAAGTTGGTTACAATGGTAACTGTCAATGTTGCTAATATGTAAAACTGAAAAATCTCCATTGTGTTAAATAGCCAACATGGAAAATTAAGAAATACATTCTATAATAAATTGAGGCAGTCGTCATCATACACGTGGTTTTTAATTTCGCGCCTTATAATAATAATAATAATAATAATAAATTTATTTATTTCGTATTTGATGCAAGAGCATAGGTAAATTGAATTTGACTTTACCTATAATCTATAGACCACTTGAAGCGGTATGTAGAAATCGAATAATGCAACACGCCGTAGATTTCAAATTTCGCGCCTTCCGTACCATCTAAACAATGGCCGAAGGTCACGGAATTTTGTCATGCCGACATCAAAGGCACCGCTTCGAGCCTTCGTATCTGAGTAATCTCCCACAGTTGGCATCAGGTTGGCATCCATCTCAAATTATAGGCTCCGTCCGACTCGTAGTTAAAGTAGTCAAACCATGGCGGACCATCTGTCGGACGGTCGAGTGGTTACATTTTAAAATGCGACAATGGCGCCCATTGTCTGACCAGGAGTCTGACAATGAATCAGACGAATTCGCCTGTGTTTGACAACGAGTCAGACGCATCTATAAACATACCCTCCAAATTGACATTTGTTTGAAATTTATTTTAAGCGCCGACCAATGTCACCAGCCCTCACATAACAAAACAGAATTTTCCTATTGTTGAATTACAAAACGACGCTGATTCTGAAGCTTTTTACATGTAAGAACCAAATTAGATTAAATTAGAAAACTGAAAATCTTTTCGATAGGTTATTAGATATCACGAATATTTAGTTTTCTTTATAAAGTACCTACCTATGTACTTCACAAAAAATATTATTGAAGAAATAAGATAAACAAATCACAAATCTTGAAAACGATTTCATGGAAAATACGTTCAAAATATATATTGATAAGAAAATAAAAGAGAAATAATTAATCTAAATAAGATAAGTAATATCAAAGTCACGTGCATTCCTCAGTAGAGAAGCTACTAATTATTTGTAGGAGATGAAAACTTGCAGATTATTTCATTATTTAAATTAAGTGAGTACCAAATTGGCAGTTTCAAAAATTTAAATTGTCCTCGACTAAAATTTGTATGTTTCAGTTAACGATGAACTCAAATAATGGAATTTATGAACGCCATATCGACATCATTGAGAGAACGCTCTCAGAAAAAAATATTTCACAAACACATTACGAAATTTTTCAACTAGCACTTGACAATATTTCGAAAGTGTATTTGGAATATCCAACAAGCTCCGATGATATTCAAGTCTTACAAAACGTTATAAACGTACTCAAGCAATTTTTTCAACAAGATGCCGTCAATGGTTTTTATATCGGCGTTACTGAAAGGCCACAACGCAGCCTCGATTGGTTAAAGTATTCATATAATTTGAAGCGTCAAGCTAAAGACTCTGGAAAAGTCCTGGCTTCAGAGGACGCGATTAGTGTAAGTAATGAGGAAGAAGAAAAGCAAACAATTACGTCAATCCAAAATAAAAAAGATGGGAAGGTACTATTTAAAGAAGAACGTGATTATTTAAGCGAAGGAGAACTTGATAACTCCAGCAAGTCAAAAATAAATGAAGGGGCTAACAATTTTATCAAAACATCTAATCATCCTGGTGATACAAATACAAAAGATAATCGTCACATCCATTTTATTACTTCCGGAGTAAACGACGAGGAGGAGCTGCTGAAAGTAATCGCCAATTTAAAAAAGGAGATTGAATCAAAAAATCAAGTAATTTTTTATTTAAATATCCAATTAGCACAACAGCAAACGGGAAATATGGAAGAACTGGCCAAGAAAATTCAGCAAATCGAAGATATAAATGAGGAAGTAACAGATCTGCGAAAGCATCAGTGTACGTGTGAATCCAAAAAAACTCTTTTACAAGAAAAATTACAAAAAAAGAATGACGAAAGCAAAATCTTCCTGGATCAACTAAGGAAACTGGAATTAGAAGTCGAAACGCAAAGAAGCATAGCTGTGTACGAAACTGAACAACATCAACAAAAAAGTAAAGAACTGCAGGAAATCAAGAGTAAATCGACAGAACTGCAAAATGATTTGAAAGTAAAAAGCGACGAATTGATATCAAAATTGGTAGAACTGAGCGAATGCAAAAGTGACTTGGTGAAATATGCCAACAATAACGGATACCTCAAGACACAGTTGTCTCTCTTACAGAAAAATTACGAGGAGCTTGAAGCGAAATTCAAGGTCGATTCTACAAGCTATCGAAAAGAAATAACTTCTTTAAAAGAGCAATTGCGGTCAGAAAGAAAGATATTCGAAGAACAAATTGAATCAGCCGAGGAGCAAGTGAAGGAACAGAAAAAGAGTGACAGTTATTTAGAGTCTTTGCAAAGTAAATTTTCTAAGGCAGTAGCTGACCTTGGCAAGGCGCACGTGACCATACGAAACCTAAAGCAGGAAGTTAAACTTATACAAAATAAAAATTCTGAACTCAACCAAAAGCTTGAAAGCGTAAATTCGCAAGGTGCAATCAGTGAATAATCAAGAAACTGTTATCTGCTGAAGAACAGAATAAAATTGCAGGAAACTTTAGGACAAAGCTGTGCGTGTCATGTCCATTAAGTGCTAAGGAGAACTTAATACTTGTACTTAAGTACAGAGAGAAGATATTTTGAATTTGGCGCCATGGCTTTTAGTGTATTTCACATTTCAAAAATGGCGACCGCTCCAACTCATCAACTTGTGAGAGGTCGCAGTCAGCAGAAATTTGGTCAACAGTTGCACAACTTGCGGGTCTGCTGAATGCGCCCAATGACAAGTGTGAATGACACTGTTGCCAACGTAATCACAATCTAGTGTGGCGGTAAATTCAAATCATCCTCCATCACTGTTAACTGAAGGTTAACTTTAAGTTAACTTGTATTTGATAAACGAACAATTTCTTTTTTCTGAGTTGGCTGTGAGATAAATCGCGTATGTCGTAGTCATAGTCATATTGAAAATTCAGGATTTTAAACCTACAAATAGGTCATTCGAACATTCGAACTATTTTCTTTTAATGACAGTTGAGGCTGGTTGAAAGTTAGGTTAGGTTAAGTCAGGTAATTTATATAAATTAAAAAAAATTTTGAAAAAATATTTATTGAATAAAATGCATTATATGTCCACCACCTTCTTTTAGATAATCCTTGTATACATTTCTTACATTATAAACACATTCGCCATCGATTTTTCTGCCATTTCTTAGATAAATTTCAATCAGGTATCGTTTTTTGATGTTCATTAAATACGAGAGCCATTTTTTTCTCATAAATGCGCAAAAATAAACTAAATAATGAATCACAGTGACACTCACTGACATTTTACTTAAACTTTTACTGTGCTTTTACATACAGTTGCTGTCAATCCAACCGTGTAAAATTAGTATCAAACATGATTGCTAATACATATAATATATTTCTTTCTCATACATGGTCAACTCAGAAAAAAATTCTGTGGCTCACACGTTATAAACAATGGTGAACTGTGTAGTTTGTGGTCGTTCCAGAATCTTGTAAAGCGTTTGTGTGCGCCTATGACTTACCGTGGCCATATTTAGTGACCAGATTGGACGAGAAACTAATGTTAGTATGGTATTCTTAACTCGTTCCTAAAAAGATTACCCACAATACCCACTAAAACAAACATCCCTGTCCAAGCGCTTGCAGACGTACAGTCGCGCGCACTTAAAATGCACGCAAACTTCTCCCTTAAGATCTTGTGGTCCAAGGCTCACAGTACTGTCAATTTGTTGCACTTAAGCTGCGCATGACTAACAGCGTTTTCGATTGACCGTACTAGTGCGCACTGAGAATATCTTCATCTCGTGTTATTACATGAGGTTAGAAGAAGATGCAAATACACTGAGTGCAACCAGTGCAGATGAATCGAAAACGCTATATACCTACGTGTGGAGAGAGGTGTTATACTTAACCAATAAACCAATAATGAGAAAGTAACTTTTCTTTTGATCTACGAATTAACGAGTTTTTAGTTAGACAGTTGTATTATAATAACAATATATGTCAAAACAGTACCAACCATTCCATACAACATGGTATAGTCTATATTAAAAAATCCTGCCGCTGTGATTACTGCTTTCCTTTGAGTTGCTTGCAGTGCTAGCGTCAACAGTTTTTCTCGCACTTCTTCGCTCAACTCTTCGGGGGAATAACAATATTTTAATAACAACTTATAACTTATTGAGGACGTCCCTTGCGCTTGTTTTGTTGTCCCCTCACATGCAGACACTAGCAGAACGCAGAGTATCTGAAATTTCAAATATTCGTGCAGGATTTAACTTTTTATTTAAAAAAATTCTTACTACTAGCAAGAGTGCCAGGCAGAAATTCATTAAGTGTGTAATGTTGTAATCACGGCTGTTCAAATCCCAACGATTTAATAAAATTTGCACTGACTGGACGATGCAGAGGAAAGTGTGAAGCATTGTTAACAAAACAGTGAATCCAAATTTCTTATTCAAATCATTCAAGCAATTACACAAGCGAGAATGTGTTTTTAATAACGTCGTGATACATTCGCTTCCTCTAGGACGTTCGAAAGAGTTTGAAAGCGTTTGGTTTAGGATTTTGAAGTTTTCGGATAAGCACAGGACGTCTCTTCGTAAAAACAGCGTGAACATGACCACGACGTACGTATTTATTCCAAGGGGAACGTAATAGTATTTGTATGTGGCCCATTCAATTATTAACTGACTTGAATAGAACATGATTGCAAAAATTGTAAAGTAAAAAATATTCAAAGTAAATATTTTCCATTTAGGGTTTTTGGGGGCGACGAAATATTTGGGGTCATTCAAGGCCCCCATTCTCGACGTTGTCGTCAACCCCTTTGCTATAGAGATTGTACTTATGGATAGCCCTACGAAATTAATGCACAAGTCCATGGTAAGGGTTAATGTTTGAAAATCATGGTTTAATTTTCCAACTGTAGACCATGCTGGTAGCATTAACAAGAAGAGTATTAATCCAGTGCAGTAAATACGATGGTTCACTTTGCTGTTTGTGTCAGGTGGTTCAAAACCTAATAGACTTGATAAATTCGGTAAGAAATGCATCGCACTTCTTCACAATGGAACTTATTATGAAATAGAAACTAAATTAAAATAAGGTCTTTTTATTTTAATGGCTACTTTTACGGTAATTACTTTTACATATCTGATTGGGTTTCCTCAAAGGAATTCTATCGATGATCGATATTACCTATCATTTTAATGGAACTATCGATTTGGTTAAAGTAAAAGTTAACGTTCTTCTTCTAACATTCTCCGGCAGAGGAAGGTATCGTTTCTCGCCATTTTAATAAATCGTTGCTTGTACCCTACGACCCCCTGACTCATGAGTCCTTGTTCACAGCACCCCCGATCGTTTCAATCTTCTCAAATTACAACTAAGACGTAAGCCACATGTAATTATAAAGGAAGACCTAAATGTGAAAGCAACTAAAAAGTAAAACCAAAAAGGTGGTTTTATTCTAATGGAAAATCAGCACCCACACTCTTACACCCAAGGGGTAGGAAGAAACAAATAAGTCTCAAGTATATTCTGCTTAAAAGTACCTATTTATTTTATTACATTTACAATAATTCCTTCTGCAAGTCTAATCGGTGATATTTCTTTTTCACCAATAATAAGTAAATGAATTTTTAATATTTTTATTTAATTTTTCACTGTGCCAGTGCCAGTGCAAAGTGCCAAAGCCCAAAAACTCTTGAAAATTTTAATTTTTGAAAATTAACTGTATTATAATGACGACGTAAGTGAGCACCGTACTTATCATGCTGTAGAGCATGGTGTAATCTATGGTGAAAAAACCTGCGGCTGTAAAACGCGGTTTCCTCTGCAGAGCTTGTGATGCCAACGTCAGCAAGCTCTCGCGTATCATCTTCTCCTCGGAACTCAAATCGTTGAACATCGGTTGGTGTTCCAAAAGCAATTTGAAACTCAGGGGGGACGTCGATTTTGCCTCTTTAACGGCTTGCTCGCACGCAGACGCCGACATAAAACAAAGAACCTGAAACCCAACAATTTTTTTTAGCTCTTCGACTTGAACACATTAATATTACCAATAACGTAAGAGGTAAAAATAATGTCGCTATTGCCAACGAACTTTTCCAACGCTCGAAATTCCACAAGCGCAGAATGAACAGAGTCTTTTGCAGTATTGCAAGCGACGTGTAAAACACAATTAGCAAAATCCTAAACCCAAAGTATCGATTAACACCTTCGATGCAGTCACACAGCACGTCGTGCAAGTTCTGTACGATTCTAACAAAATCCAGCTTAGGGAGATCCCCCAAATTCAAGCTGCCATCACCCTGCTTATTAAAGCTATCGAAGTAAATCAAAAGTCTGTTGTTTATGATGCTATAATCGACGGCCAAGAACGCTATGAAATTACGAAAACTCATCAAAGCTATTGCGATCATGTAAGTTGATATGAAATGCGTTACGAAGAAATACTTGTAATATCTCCATTCAATAATTGGTTGACTTGTGAAGTACATGAGCACTAGGATTATCAATAATACAAGGTGTAGCACGATTAACTGAAGGAAAAACGTTATTTTCCGTTGTGCATACTCGCCTTGGACTTTCATAGTCTCGCAGAAGTATTTTTCGAACTGTTTCAAACGAGTCAGGTTTTCCTTCTTCATGAATAATCCCTGCGACACGGAAATCAGGTTTATGAACGTGGCAAGTAGTGATATCAACGTGTCTAAAGACCATGAGAGCGAATCCTTGAGGACAGGCAGTTTTCCTTGGTGTGCCCAAACCGCCTGTATTAATAACATAATTAGGACGATAAAACTGTACGTTTTGTACGAAAGCGAAAGAAATCTGTTGTTCGAGCGGAGCTGTGCTTGAGCTACAAGTACAGTTAAGAGCGAAAGCACTTTCTCACTTTGCATTATTAAAATTGCTGTGCTATAAACGGTAAAGTCCGCCAGCAATTGACGGCCTGACGAATGGGTTAATTACAGTCTTATACGTGATTCCCTCGAGTGTTAGTAAAGTATACCTACTAATTTGGTATAGATTAAGATATTCATCGTTTTAAAACCTAAATGAAATGCATAATGATCATTAGAGTGAATGATTTTTTTCTCTCCAACTTGCATATTATATGTACATATTTACTGAGACTTTTATTACTGCTGTACTTGTCAAAATTCATACATGGTACCCCCATTTTCAATCATAACGCCTTAAAAATTGAAAAGAGGCAACCCATTGTACTTTCGTGATGTGAAATACTACGAGTTAAGAATATCAGAAGTGAGTCATACTAACATTAGTTTCTCGTCCAAAGTGGTCACTAAATATGGCCGTGGGAAGTCATAGCGTTTTCGATTAACTGTACTGGTGCGCACTCAGATTATCTTCATATCGTTACATGAGGTTAAAAGAAGATGCAAATACACTGAGTGCAACCGTTGCATGTGAATCGAAAACGCTAATAGGCGCCCACAAGCGTTTACAAAATTCTGGAACGTCCACAACCCACAATTCATAATTGTGATAACGGTGGGCAACCTCCTGCCCGCGACTCCTGTATCTGTATTTTTTTTATAAATTAGATGGCAAATGTTACTAAAAACTGCCTACCGCAAAAATAATTGCATTCTCCCGTGCCCGTATCTTCCTCACTTGTGAAAACACGAAGTTATTTCTGATTTGATTGATGGGTTGCCTTTTCTAAAACCTTCAGGGGTCACGATTCAAAATGGGAACCTCTGCATAATACCAATAAGTTTCTCAAAGTGTCTATTAAAGTGACCCTTGCCCTTTACGTACGTTTTTAAAACTATTTATTGTGCTATTGTAAGACATTCAACAATGCCATTGAAATTGCCGATAATCTTACTTCCATTTGTTTTTATGATGATGATTCACTGTTTAATGACGGGCTATATCAAAAAACGTGTGAGGCCACTGAGCATTGAGGCCATTGAGCATTGAGTTTCAACTGACAGTCATTTCTGGACGGTCACAAAAAATGACTTGCGTTGTCATAAGATAGAGTTTATAAGACATTCAACAGCGCCATCTGTTGATACATACCGAAAGTTGTTTTTCGTTTGTTTTCATTTATGAATCAGCCGAATTCTGCCTTGATGTGTATTGTTTTCTTTGTTTGGTCAACATTCATTTCAAATTGTTTTTTTCTTAATCTACTGAATTGTGCTGTAAAATCGATCGTTTTTTATTTCCTTTTTCTTTAGCTAAAATGGATGAAACAGTTGGCAGCACTTTCTCATGTATTATTTAATATCAGTTGACAGAAACATAAATATAAGGTAGAATTTTTTTAACATTTTTCCCATGCTCAGAGGGTGTCCTTGAATAGTGCAGCATGGCGTTGGTTCGCCATTTATACAGCACCCTGTATAGGTTAGAATGACAAGCACCAAGCACTTACAGGGTAAGTACGTTTAAGAGCTCCGAGCGCTCGGAGTTCACAAACACGTTCGTTTTAGTGCACGGAGTTTAGTCTATTTCGTTCGACATGGCACTCAAATGTTGCACGGAGTTTGCTCGATGTGCTCTGGATTCAATTGTAGAGTTCTGAAGTTCCGCATGCGCACTGCGAATTTGACTTGTTATTGTTGGTAATCACATGTGCATATTCTAACCTTAAATTTAAGTTTTGGTGCGTATTTATCAAAATTATGGAGAGTGTACAATTTATTATTTATTAACTAAACGCAATTCTGTCTGTTTATTATTTGCAATCAAAAATAACCATAAAATAACTTCGTTATCGTACTTGACATTTGACAAATTTCTTAAACAGCTGGCTGGAGTTTTGTGTCGTTCGCGTGAACCACGAAGCTCTGTCAATGACGTCACGTACTCTGCTCTGACACTACTCGCTCGATGGAGTTTTAAAATGAACTTAGCCACAATTAATTATTTACAATTTGTCAGTGGCGTTCCAATAGTTCTTTGTCTCTTCGCTTTACCACTAAAATCAGTGCTACCAACTACTTGATTCATTTTTACTCTCGTTGATTTTCTCTTTACATTTTCTTTTAAATTTATTCCTGAATCAGTAGTAACAAATCATTGAAAAGGTTTGGTAACTCTTGAAGGATTTCTGCTGTTTACACGTTGGTGACACTGTGCATAATTTATATTTTGACAGCTCATGCAATAATTACAACACCTGTATAGTTCAAGCTGCGATCGATACGTACGTACTTTTGTTTCCAAGGTTAACTCGAGATACTTTTTTTTGATGAAGACCCGATACATGCCGCGTTTTCCCATAATGAAATAATATATGGTAACAATTTTATAGAATAGCTGTAGTAAAGCTAAGTTCACATGCATTGCGGATACGCAAAATTTTTATTGCGGATCGTTTCTAATTGGTTAATTATGTATATTTCAATCAAAATGAACCAATTAGAAACGATCCGCAATAAAAATTTTGCGTATCCGCAATGCATGTGAATTTAGCTTAACACAGTTATCCCAGCTACAAATCGGAACGCATCCGCGTAGGTAACGATTGTTTTTTTTTAAGTTGGAGTCGAAGTTGGCCGTGGCACACGACAATTCTGATTATTTGTTGTAAATCTCATTTTCTTATTATCTGTTTTCCTTGTTACAACAGATCTCATTTTATTGTCGTTTTTCGTTTATTACAATAGATTACATTCGTGTGCTGTCCTATCGTATTGTTGAGTACGAAACTTCGAAAGCAAGGTTAGGAATTGCAAGTTCAAACGTCAAATCAACAACTGTCTTGACGAAGATGGTTCACAATGAAATTTTCATGGTCAATTTCGACGCCAGATTTTAAAAAACACTCTCTATACAGCCCAATTAAATAGTACAATTAGAAATGCCTTTAGGTGGCAATGTTTAGCTCCAACATAACCTCGGTGTTTGTTTACTGAGGACACAGTCTCTGATTGGTCCATTTCTATGTGCGTTGTGGAAGGAGTTGTAATTCTGATTGTAAACAAGTCATGGGTGTCACAGATTTATTTAAAGGTTTGTCAAAAAGTGTAGAAATTCTAAAAACTTTGCGATAAATGTGTAGTATATGATTCTCATTATGAAACTGAAAATTCGTATGTGAGTTTGGTATTAAATCTAAATAATACAGTCTTTTTCTTTTGGTTTTCCCCTTTTGTCAAATGTGTTTCCGAATTTGTCAAATGACTTTTCAATCCGTTCAAAGTATAGTAGGCCTGCGGATTGGAAAGTCATTTGACAAATTCGGAAACACATTTGACAAAAGGGGAAAACAAAAAAAAAAAGACTGTATCTTTATGGTATACAACGATTTTGCCTCCTTTAAGAATGAACTGCCACTGGCGCTGTGGGATATGAAAACAAAAATATTGTCGTTTTAGAGGTTATCTTGGGTCTAGAGATCACTGCAGTCTAACTATCGTAAATCATTGATACAGCCCAAATGCATCGTCTGTGAATCACCCTCATAGAAACAAATAAAAAGAAGAACTTTGCGTATTCATATTATACAGGGAGCCTATTTTAAATCGTGACTCCTGAAGGTTTTTTTTTTTTAAAAAGGCAACTCGCCATTCAAATCAGAAATAACTTGCTGTTTTCACAAAGTGCTAAAAGCATGGAAATAGAATGGGTTGCCTATTTTCAATTTTTAAGGGTCACAATTTAAAATGGCCACCATGTGTGAGTATTTTGAAAAATTTTGACTTGCGTAACCAAGCCTTCTTCGAGGTTTCTCCAAGCTTGTTCCGTTGTATCTACGGCAGGTACGTTTTTAGCGTTACATCGTGCGACGGTCATAAAACTGAGAATATTCAAACAACGGTCTCTTTTTTTTAATGGAATGCCATATGTTTTTCTTTACCGTTATTAGATGTGCTATTTAATTCTCTTTTCAATTATACAGGGTTATCATATCTACCGTTTATAGTTTGCTAGTTGCTATGGTAACAGAGTAAACAAACTAGGATAAGTCACTGTGGAATCATGAAACTTTTATTAACTCAATTTCAGATGGCGTTTGCGATTTTTCGAAAATGAGCTAAACTCAAGCGAAAGCTTTTTGCAAAATGGATCTTTTTGAAATTGTTTCTCATTTGATCAACGTGTTGCTTATCGGTATAAATATAAATTTTCAATAATTAATGAAACGCCCCCATTTTTTTTTAAATTGCACTTACCAATAAGGTAGTTGAAAGAACGAAGGCTGCAAGCGGACACACATTACATCGAAAATCCTGTGCATTCCAAAAATTCACCAAAATCTCCACCCCCTCCACCATTGCGACGGACGTATAAAGTATGATGAATAGAATCCGGATGCCAAAAATCTTGTTAAGGCTTTCGATTAAATTGCAGAGCGTGTGGTGCATTGTTTGTATCAAATTTATACGTTGCAGGGGATCGACTCTTTTATCTATGGGATCGGCCACAAATCGTGATGGTGTGATGCTCTGAGAGAGGCACGTCGATAATTTCTTGTTCAACGCCGTAAAGCTCGTGATTAAAAATTCCACGTGACCTCGAAAATTCATCAGCATGATTGAAATCATGTACGAGTCTAAGATGCAGGGTAGATAGAAGTATCTGTAGAATCTCCATTCGATTATAAACTTGCTCCAGTAAGCCATTATTGCAAAGATGATCGGAAACAAGACGTGCAAGACGACTAGTTGACGAGATAATATTTTTGCTTTCCTCTCCAGCTTCTCTTGGGTCCCCAAGATTTGATTGTAACTCGGTGCTATGTTGTGGTAGAAACGATCGATTCGCCCGTATGAAAACATCCCCTGCAAAATCGCAACCACGTTCGTTAATGCCCCCAGTAAATTTAGGCTGCTATCCAAAAACCCCGTCAGTTTCTCTCCGCTGTAATCGTTTCTTCCGTAGGCAGACCACACCATGTCGTAAATTACCAAAAGGATCAAAATGAAACTGTAGGTTTTGTGAAGTAAGTGCAGGTTTCTTTTCCTTGTCGTGCTGGGGGGAGACAGGCCAAGCAATGTAGAAATACATGAAAGCGTTTTAACATTCATCCTTTCAGGCTGAATGTCTTCCAACAATACATCAATTTAGGGGGGGGGGGTATCAATAACATGTTATTATAAAATAATTAATTGAAGCGAACATCTTAATCAATTCCTTTCTAAGCTATAGGAGTAGATATATTAATTACAGTCATTTGTAATCAACTGCACTATACATTTTTAAAAAGACGTCAAACTGTAGAGATTAAAGTTGAATTATTATGACAATGTATGAGACTATAGACCCCAACATTCCGTATAGCATGCTATAGTTCACAGTAAAGAAATCAGCGGCCGTAAATTTCGGCTTCAGGTGTGTGACTTGGTGGGCCAGTAACAGCAGTTCTTCTTGCAGGAGTTGTCCTTGAGGGTCGTCCTTATGATCACCATTTAAGGGGCACTCGAGCAGCAGCTTATGACAAATTTGTGCCGTATCGGTCGCGCTTTTAATTACCAGTTCACACGACGAAGCAATCATTATTCCAAAAACCTAAAAAAAAAAAAATTGCTTTTGAAAAGGTAATTAAGGAATTCTCAGAGTTGTTTGTATTTGGGGTGGGGGATACCATGATAGATTTCTTTGGGGGTTCCCTCCAGTAGTATGGAAGTACAAAGACTTACAAGAGCACCTCAATAATATGGGTCTTTTATATAAAGTAATGAGGAGAGATTAAGGGGAGAAGAAGGGAAGCATCTGCTTCAAACAAAATAGTCCCACTGGATTATTTCGAAGGGGTTGATACCAATAACTACTTACCAAAAAGAGTAAAGAAGTGCAAGCGTTTTCAATAATAACAAACTGGCTGGCGATGTGACAGCGATTCTCACTGATCGTAATTCGGACAATTAAATAAACAGCCCTAATGATGTAGAGCGCAATCAAATTTACAATCCCCAGCACCCTCATTCCATACCGTGCGTTTACCGCACGCGTCAAATCGCACAAAGTCTGGTGCATCCTGGCGAAAGCGCGAATTTCCTCGCTTTTGGAAACAACCCTCCATTCTACCGCCAACTTATTATTTAAGAGCGTGAAATACTTGTCCAGCAACGACTGGGTGTTCCGCAATTTCAGGACGACCACGCCAATCATGAATTGATTCAACACCAGGAAGACGTAGTACTTCAAGATGAACGATTTTTTAGTGAAGGCCGTGTATAAATTATAGCAATACGAGCAGAGGAGTAGCACGAAGAGTATGGCCAATTTGATTCTGGTCGCTCTAAACTGCTTGCTCGCAGAGAAACGGAATTTCAGGAAATTCTCGACGGCCTTCGTTTTCGATTTGAAATCATCTAGGACGTCCTTTTTGCCAAACCCGGTTGAGTATATTGCAGTTGCGTTTATGACCACCATAAAAGTGTCAGCGAGGGCATCTAACAAAGCAGCCATTCCGGGGATGGTTTGGTAGAACGTCTTCGATTTATCGATTAGACTCCAGACGTAGACGAGAATTAAAATTAAAATCAGCGTGCAGGCTATAATTTTATCAAAAACGTGCAATTTGCCGCCGGTGTATTCTTTTCTGTCTGAGAAATGATTGCCTAATACGTTTACCACAATTCGTAAAGTTTTCCTTTTCATTTTGCTTCAGCCACATTTCTAGACTGAAGACAAACTCAGTATGTGTGTGTTCCATGTGTGTAAACAATCAAGTAAATGCATGTGATTGAATGAGTGCCTAACGCTAACAAAATAAAACTTGAATCCAATAAGGAAAAATGATTGATAATAATCAATATGGAAGGCACAAATTAACTTTCTTGTAAACAATCTGTCGCTATAGCCAAAGTGTGAGTGCATTACTAATAATCGGTCATTTCGGAGCGTTGTCATAGCTACGCAATGAATGTTGTAGATTGTATTTATACACGTGTTATGTAATTTCTTTAATTCTTTCTTATTTCCAATTTTCCGGTCACCCCATGGATCATTCTCAAGTCCAAGCATGGCAATGTTCCCAATCCACTCTAAGCTGATTATCCTTTTCAAATTTTGCCCATCACATTGAGTAATAAAATTGAAATGAATGAATGAAATGGTACAAAATTTATTTTATTTAAATACCTAATATTATTGGAGTTACCTTACACACATGACACATGGACGAAAAATTTCTCAGGTTAAAATCATCTATTGGGAAGAACAAACGAAAGAGTCGCCGCCCTGGTGTTTATACGTAAACTTTTGTATGAGAGATAAACTGTCAGTGGAACAATCAAATATTTACTGTTGTGTGCCTCAGTGTCATGGTTATTATTGTTATTATACCGAAAATGTATGGTTCCGTTCATTTTCTAAGCATAAACTGATCAAAAACCGAAGATTTATTATGGTTATCTCACATACGACGGCCATTTTGAGCGTCACCTACATTCTGTTGTTCTTCCCAATATCGGCACGGTATAAGAATCACATAGTAGCGTCACTCGAGTATAAATCAAATCATTTAACTGTCACATTTGCTCTTTTGTTTGATACCTACCCAGCTGTAAATTACATTGCATTTCCATAAGGGTATCAAAAAGAATGGCCGCTTTTTTTGACACTGACGTTTAAGTGACGCTACTGAGTAATTGCTTATACTGTGATATCGGCAACATTGCTGCCAACCGACCAAGTGAAGCATTTCGGAACATAGTTGTGAAAAATTCCGATAGATGTCTCTGAATTTCGGTTGAGCTAATTTAAATCACTTGATTAAAATCATGTTTAAAATCACTGATTTTATTCAGGCGATTTTAATTTTTTTAAATCGTTAAAAAAAATTAAAAAAATTGTCATGAAATAAACAAAACTGGGTCCAAATTTCTAAAATTGAGACAGTTATTGTGCAATTCTTGACGCTAAATAAAACAAAAGACGATCGAAAAATAAAGAAAATTTATAAAATTACAAAAAAAAAATTAACATTTTTTTTAGTAAATAAACAAAACTTTCTAAAATTAAGATTTGACATTTGTGCAATTTTTGACGTAAAATAAAACAAAAGACGATCCAGAAATAAAGAAAATTTATAAGATTACTATTATTATAAAATTTAAAAAAATTTAAAAAATCTCTGAATAAAATTTAAAAAAATAAAACTAAAAGAAATCTCATTAAATAAAATTACAAAAAAAATAAAAATTAAAAAATTCTCATTAAATAAACAATACTTTCTATAAAACTACAAAAAATTATAAAAAAATTATAAAAATTAAAAAAATTTCATTAAATAAACAAAACTTTCTAGAATTAAGATTTGAACTTTAGGCAATTTTTGGCGTAAATTAAAAAAAAATACAAAAATAAAAAAAACTCGTTAAATAAAATTACAAAAAATTATAAAAAATAAAAAATTCTCATTAAATAAACAAAACTTTCTAAATTCAAGATTTGATATTTGTGCATTTTTTGACGAAAATAAATAAAAGACGATCGACAAATTTATAAAATAAAAAAAATCTCATTAAATCAAATTACAAAAAAATAACAAAAATAAAAAATCTCATTAAATAAACAAAAAAAAAACAAAAGAAGAGACGATCGAGAAATAAAGAAAATTTATAAAATTACGAAAAAATAATGAAAATTAAAAAAAATTCTCGTTAAACAAAACTTTCTAAAATTGAGATTTGAAATATCTGCAATTTTTGACGTAAAATAAAACAAAAGACGATCGACAAACTTATAAAATTTAAAAAAATAACAAAAATAAAACAATTCTCATTAAATAAACAAAATTAGTTCGACTTTCTAAAATTAAGATTTGACATTTGTGCAATTTTTGACGTAAAATAAAACAGGAGACGATCTAGAAATAAAGAAAATTGATAAAATTACAAAAAAAAAGTTGAGTTCAAAATCGGTAGATCTCTCGAATTATCGGTAGAGTTAGCAGCACTGATCGACAATGTGGATTTGGCTGTTAGTTAGTTACTTTCGTTTTTGTCGGCTTCCGGCTCTAGTGATTTCTTTGTTGCCAATAGTAAAGCTGCAACGTCCCTAACAAGACGTCAATCAAAAATTTATCTGTTTTTTTTTCTTCCTTGAAAATACCCATTTTTACCCACGTATTTTTTTTACCCCCAAGGTTGTTTAAACTACTCGTAATTCGGGTAATTGCCCGCACATTGGCAACCCAGAAGCAAGGTTCAAGCGTTGAAAAAGTGGCAGATAGGTACTCTCGACCCCAAAACGCGTTTCGCAAATCTCTCGTTGAATTTTCTTCAGAAAAATTGAAATTATGAAATGAAATTGAGTCAGATTAAAGAAAAAAACTTAATTTGAAAGAACCAGATAAGAAAATATTCGCTAGAATTAATTTAGCGACGGTAATCTTGAATTTGATAAAAAAATTAATCTCGAACCCAAAATGCGTTACTGTCGCAGGAAGCGTTTTAGCCTCGAACCCAAAACGTCTTTCGATTTAGTTTTTCTGTTTATACTCTTTTTTAAATGAATTTTTGGAGTCAACACAGCCGAAAAGACGAGTGGTTATTAATTAAAGGGAATTATTTATAAAGAAACGTAAGAATAAGGTTAAAAATTTTAGCTTTTCGACCAAAATAATAAATTGGATTGATGACATAAAACAAACGGCAAATTGGCGTAGGCGACTGAAAAGTGGAAAGTAATTGAACAGGGTGCTTTAAATTCTAATTCACCGAAGGGTAAGTACTATGTGTTTTTTTAAAAATGCCATAAGGGGTGGCTGTGAAAAAGAAAATTCATGTCTTAGCTCCATTCATTTACTTTAAATTTTCAGATTTGGCATGTGTTAGATGCCAAGCTACGACATGAGTTTTAATTTTCATGGCCAACCTTTATGGCATTTTTAAAAAAACACATGTTACTTTTATCTCGGGGTGTTTTAACACAATTACTAAATGTTCCGTTTAGGGATGAACTGAATGAATTAACTTTCCTTTTCATGCCTGGTCTATATCTATACAGCCACTAATAACTAAAAGTTAAGGATTAAAAATTGTCATGTATTAACTAGTAAAACTTTAAGCGTTTATACATTAACTAACAATTAATAATTGGGCAGATGTAGTAACTAGTAATTGCTTAGTGACCAACCAATTTATAATTATTATTAGTGGCAGTCTGGCTGTATAAACCAGGCATCAGAAACAAAGTGTTTTACTGTCACTTCATTCTTCTTTGCAGTAATTTTTCTTTTAGAAAATTTGCCCGCGGAGTACCGATTCTATTATGTGAAATTAATATCTATTATTATTATTTTCTTCAGCACGCATAATAAGCACCAAATTTTCAAAGCTTGTCACAGAAGCCTGTTTAACTGGTTTTAATAATACTATCGACTGTGGCTGGCGGCTGCGACCGACTTACTAGATGTATTTTTCCTTCGGCCATTCACCTTACACGGAACTGCAGATAATCTCGTCGGTAAGTAGGTAAACAATTGTGCTTAATCAACATTATGTCCCCCTCTTCCTCATGAACATTCCGAGGGAGGGTTGCCAGGTCGAGGCAAATTTCCGAAATTCAGGGATTCATTGCTACTTTTCAGAGATAAAGGGAAATATGATTATCGCCACTATCTAGAGAAATGTAAGCAACGCAACGATACTCTCAACTTAGGCCACGTTTATACCGAACGCGCTTTACTTTGCGCTTTGCGTCTTACTGCACGCTAGGCGGTAAAGCGATGTTAATGGTCCTACTGCCTAGCACATAAACGTTCATACCGCGCGCTTTTCATGCTGTACTATGCTTAGCAGTAAACTAAGTGAAGCGCCAGTTAACGGACAGTGTTCGTTTTTTCCGCCTGGTAGAAGTTGAACGCTTTGTTTACGAAAAGTACTTTTATAAAAATATGGAAGAGCAACTGATTAGTTCAGTATATAAACGGGAACCAATCTGGAATCCAAAGGATGCCGGTCATAAAAACGTAAACTTTTTGCAGAAATTGTGGATTAAATGCATGTACCCATTTTCTAGGCCGTCTCTTTAATGTTTTCATTTTTGATGTAGTATTTTCCAATAGCAACAACTTGCGTGTTAATTTCTTCATGTTTCAATAATTGTCAAGTGGTGGCTGAAACGCGTTTCAACACCTTGTCGATATAAACACCTACTCTCGTGTGCTTTACTTAGCGCTTTTCTTTACACTGTGAGTATACGTGAAACACTAAGCAAAGCGCGTTCGATATAAACGTGGCCTTAGGCTGCGTTCGACATAATGCTCGGGGCACGCTCTGAGTAGATGTGTGAAAGAGAACGAATGCGTTACAGTGCATGTAAGAGTGAAAAAAAGGAATACCCCCGAATGCTAAATATCGCATGTGTCATTTAATTTTTTCAAGTTGATTCTTATTTAGAAAGGAGGGAGGAACTTTTCAGTAGATATAACAATGTATTTCAAAAGTAATACATAAAAGAACTTAACTTCTTATGTAGTTTTTAAGTTTTTACTATGTACTTTATTAAAAAATTTGGTCCACGCCCAGGTGTACGGGAGGCTTTTTAAATATTTTGTACCCTATTCGCGAAATCAAACAAAGTAGACGACATCTGGTGGTCAATATTGATACCATCGAAACGGTGAACAACATTGCAAACAAAAGTGAAAACATGCACCGATCAAACTTTCATATTTATCGCAGCTGCAATGTTGTTCACCCTTTTATCGGCCGTGTTGCAACTAACAGCGACCTCTCGCGTTTATAATTAGGTCGTCGCGAATTTAGAGACTTTATTTTAGGAACTAGAGAAAACCTCTCAATACAAAATAGTTGTAGAGTTTTACACGTTATTACCTTTTAAAGTTATCCCAAAAAAACAATAAGCGCATCGCAGAGTGCAAAGAAAAATACAATTTGTGTTTTATAATGGAACACCTTATACAAAGTGGTCCAAAAGTAATGGGACACCGAGCAACAGTAGATTCCTGTCATGAAAATATTGCATTTAGATAAACTCATTTAGTCCAAAAGTTGATAATAAAGGAGATATAGGGCGTTAAAGTCAAAATTTATCATTTATTTTCCATTGGTCCTCGTATTGCGTCACCATGGCAACGCTCCGAAATACCCGAAGTCTACTAATAATACAAATAATGTTGGATTTACTTACCATGTACAATACTGAGATCACACAGTACTCTTTTATGAGATGTTCAATAGGAATTCTGTTCAAAAAAATTCTCTTCTCATTATGATAATTCAGTATCATGTTCACCAGCTGCATTATATAAACAAATATAATCGTAACGATTCCGAGCAGTTGAAACCCGCAGTGTTTATTCACGAGGTCAATCAAGCAACACAACTTGTGATAGGTCTTGGACATGTTCAGCATGTCATGTGGTATCTTCGCGTCCCACATCTTATTGCTTCGGCGCACAATCCTGAACAGGCTGTTGTTCAAATTGGAGAATCTGTCTTTCAAAGAAATCATGACGGTGTAAAATATCAGGACAGTCAGTGCGACCAAATAATCGTTGATGGTCATCAACAGGCGAGGTACCAGCACTATTCGGCCTGCTATAGAAAGCTGAACGTATACATCGTATGAAATGTACCCCAAAATTACCAGCAAAATAAACAGGAGTTCCACAATGAAGACTTTCTGCTTCCTCGTGTTAACGGGGCATTTATACGGCATGGTACCATCGATTTCGTTCAAGTATCTCAGTATTCTCACCATGGTTTTCCTTTTAATCACGGCCTTGGTTATACTCAGTATATTCACGAGTGTCAAAAGGATGCCGAGAAGAAAATCCATAGTCATGGCGGTTTTTGACAAGCCACAGGAAGCAAGGTGTAGCTTCTCGTGCAGAGACCACGCACAACTAAATCCTAACGAAATCATCAATAATATGGAATAGGCTTTGTACCATCGAGGAATTTCACCGCAGTCGGGTGTCAACAAGCCGACCATTACGGCCAACGTATCCAAAGGTTTGATGAAGTGGACGCCCGGATGCATAGTTTAACAAAACGTCATGAAAACGCACTCGCTCAATAATCAATCTAACTTTAAGTACGCTCGTTTTAATGTAGATGTTATAACCCCCGAGGGAGTAATTAATTTCTTTGAAACGGTCGAGTTATGGTGAATACATTAAATCTCAATGTGATGGACTTTTTCATACAGCGTGCAACGTTGGAATGGATTTCTTTAATAAATCCTTAACTATTGATTAGAAAAGTATCTTGTACAAAAGGATCTGAAGGATGGCAAATTGTAGGAGTGCAAATTAAGATCTCCAACACTGCCGGCTAACTCGTGGAGATAGGCATGGGTCGTACGTAACCCTAAAAGTAAAGGGACAATAAAATAAATGAATAAATAAAAATCACCAGCTGAGCACACTTGTTTTTTATTTGACTCTGCTCAAAAATGCAAACAATACACAGAAATAATGGGCGGGGTCTCGATGAGTAGAGTAAAAGAAAGAATAACGGTTATGGATTAATTAATACTTTAACCGAGAAACAGATCTGCCTTTCGTTTACAGAAAAATGCAAAAGTATTTAAATACTCAATGAAAATTACATTAACGCCACGCAGCGTTTAACACAACACAAAATAAACAGTAACACAAAATATTTCCGACCTTGTATTACATCCACACTTAAACATTCAGCTGTCAAGGTGAGGTTGGAAAAACTAATCGAGAAACAATCCAGCGGAGGAGGCCGGTCTGACAATTACGTCACTAAGCAAAACAGCGTCACTGTATCACGTCACGATCTCTCCTATTGGCTCGTATCGTCTACGGGGGAGAGGTGGACAGCGATCCTTGGACTTTTAGGCAACTAGAGCTCCGCTTACGGTTTTTTCACTCAAGGATCGGTCTCAAATGGCGTTACAAAAGCAGTAGTCAGAAAAGGGGGTGCGACTATACCACTACAAGCCTAAATAGTAAAAGAAAGACGCGTGTTACAAACCGAAATACGCACAAAGTTGCCAATAAAACCCTACCTGTTCTTTTCTCG
This sequence comes from Dorcus hopei, assembly GCA_033060865.1. Lineage (NCBI taxonomy): Eukaryota > Metazoa > Arthropoda > Insecta > Coleoptera > Lucanidae > Dorcus > Dorcus hopei. The sequence continues at coordinate 41,952,163 of CM065423.1, read as the reverse complement.
CAGCGCAGGCTTAGAAAAACTTATAAGAAAGCTTGTGTCGCTTAACGTGCACCAAAGCAGATCTCGGAGTAAATAAATTCCGTTTCAGGTTTCGATCAACGAATTCAACATGATCAAGGCACAATATAGTGGGCACTACACTGACAATACGTGTACACGTAAAGACTTCAGCGGCAAAAGTGACCCGTCAAAGACAGAACACGCTCAACGTAAATAGATCGGGGCGGGGTTGTTACGAGATAGACTCTGGTTTGCCCCGGCAAAAGAGTGAAATAGAACACCACTAAGGGTTGAGGATTACTGTAGCCAAACATGTTGAAACATGCCGAAACTCACGTAGACACAAACGACCGCTGAATTTCCCATGTAATATACAGGGTGAACGGCAATACTGAGAACAATCTAAATAAATTTTTCGCTTTTGCAAAAACATATCGCCGATTGGTCCTTCGAACCGCCGCATTTTGACGAGGCTCGCTCTTAATGAACGTGTACAAACGAGTGAATTGATTAAACAATGTCGGCAAGACGCAAAAAAAGCACATTTTTTGCTCTGGAACTCTTAAATCGTCCGGAAATACGAATCACCCGATCCCAAATCGACAAAAAAAAGTAGAAGTTGTAGATTGATCAATGCGGCCTTAAAATACAGAAATTTTTTTATGTTTGTAAAACAAAAAAAAATGGTAAATTCCCATAAATAAAAGGAGTAGTTTCAATTTACAAAAGCAATCGCCGATTGGTTCTTCGAACCGGATATGTTGGTGCTTTCTTTGACGAGTGTGTACGAATGAATGAGTTTAATTAAGAGCAAAAAAGGAAACTAGTAAATCTCCGGAAATACAGATCACCCAATCCGAAGTTGGTAAAGGTGGTACAAGTTGAAGTTAGAAACATAGATCGAGTAATATAATTGCATTAAGGTCTCGTCTTAAAATGCAAAAAGAAAATGCCATTTTTACGTTCGTAAAAGAAAGAAAAAGAAATCCATGGATAAAAATGTGGTTTCATTGGCTCTTCGAGCCGGATATGACGATATTTTCTTTCACTAGTATGGACGAATACGTGAATTGATTAACAAACGTCAGTGTGACGCAGAAAACAGTGATTTGATCAAAATCTGAATGCGCTGAAAATCGTAAATCTTTGCAAATAGAAATCACCCAAAACCGAACCTTAAAATTAAAAAACAAAAGCCACTTTTGCGTTTGTAAAGCGAAGAAGAATAAATCCACAGATGAAAATGTGGTTTCATTTTACATAAAATATCGCCGAGTAGTCCTTCGAGCCGGATATGATGATGACAGTGTACGAATATGTGAATTTATTAATATTATTATTGATTAACAAAGAATTGAACTAAACTCTTATAATGTATCGCCGATTGGTTCTTCCAGCCGGATATGATGATATCTTCTTTCACTAGTATGGACGAATGCGTGAATTGATTAAGAAGCGTCAGTGTGACGCAGAAAACAGTGATTTGATCAAAATCTGAATGCGCTGAAAGTCGTAAATACAAATCACCCAAAACTGAACCTTAAAATTAAGAAACAAATGCCACTTTTGTGTTTGTAAAATAAAGAAGAAACAATCCGCAGATGAAAATGTGGTTTCATTTTACATAAAATTGGTCCTTCGAGCTGGATATGATGGTGAGTCTGTACGAATAAGTGAATTTATGAATATTATTATTATTAAGATTTTACTATGGCACACATGACTGTGGTCTGGCCACCAACAGTTTAAAAGCAAAAAATCTACGTCGTTAACAGTGTTGCAAATAGGCGTTCGAATAATTAAATAATCACTAAAAAGTCACTAGAGGAAGCAAATAATTTACTAAAAATTTCACTAGAAACAAATGCCGAGAAAATTAAATTATGTTTTCTGAATACTTAAATATTTTACTTAAGCGAATTAGAATTGGCAACACTGACCTAAGCATATAATTGCCGAAGAACACGATTTTTGGAAGTAAAAAAAAAAACTTCGCTTTTACTTTTGAATTAGACAATAAATTAAGAGCAATGACAAAAGACATTCGAATTCACTACAATCACTACAGTTTGAACAACAACAACATAAAAAAATAGAGGACATGATTTACTTACTTGATAAACGATGCATATATTAAATTAGAAAATTAAAAAATACTATCGAAGGTACGTGTAAAATAAAATAAAATATGTAGATCAAACACTCTCTTGACTCGTTGAGCACATCGACGTCGTCGTGGACGAATGGGGAGAAATGAAATTCGTGTTCCAAATCTAAAACAACCAAATATAAATAAAGCTAAACGAATACGCAAGAAACTTATTACATTGATGTGTCTATTAAAGCCAGAGGATGCGAACTTATCACCATCTCTTGTAAACGCCACTGCAGATATAACTCCCTCGTGCGCCTTCAACGTATACAAAGGTCTTCCCTCCATAACATCCACAATGTGCATCGTTTGATCACGCCCGCTCGTTAAGAGATAATTCGCACGTGGATGCCATGCTACACAAGTTACGTTATCGTGAAGCGAATAATGCTGCAGCAGTTTCTTTGCGCGAATATCATACAGGCGCACGGTGCCCGTATTCAAGGCTAACGCTATGGTTTTGCTATCACCGTGCACTGCTAGATAATTTCCGCTGCCTTTAGAGCCGGTAAAAACATGCACGCATTGTCCACTCTTGGTGTCCCAAATCCTCAGCGACCTATCATCGGCACATGAAGCGACAAAGCTGCCGTCAGGACAATACCTTACGCAACGCACCCAATTATTGTGACCCTTGAACGAGCTTAAGAAATGTCTTCGCTGGACATCCCACGTTTTAATTGATTTATCATTCGAACCAGTTATTAACTAAAAAAATAAACAAATACATCAAAAAAAGTTCGATTTGATTCAATTCGAGTTATACACAAACCTGCTTGTCGCCTGCTGCAAATGATAAGCTACGAACTGCTGCGCTGTGTGCCTTAAACTCTGCGCTGGTTCCTGTAATACTTGGCACCCAAAATCTTACGGTTTTATCTTCAGAGCCGGATGCCAGTAATTGGCCGTTGCTTGAAAATTGAACGCAGGTCACCCGACTTGAATGCCCCATGAATTTGTAGCATCTCTTGTGTATCTTGGCCAAATTCCACAGCATAATTGAATGGTCCGAGCTGCTGCTGGCGAACTGGTTTCCATCTGGGTGGAAAGACAAATCTGTTACGATGTCCGTGTGGCCCTTCAAATTTTGGACTAAAGTTGGATCGGCGTTCACAAAATTCACCTCGGACATTTCACTGTGCGTAATTAATATTTAATTAACAATTCACTGTTTGTGTGTGACTGAAAACCGTTATTTGTGTAACTTTAAATTCGCCAACGAGAGCTGCCAATCTAATAAAATGATGCACCAGAATTGCACTAAATAATAAAGAGGAATGAAGCCCGCCTTTCTAAAAAAGAAAAATTAAAGTTCAGCCTGAGTTCAGTACTTAAAGAAGAGTTTGGCAAATATATTCAGCTTTTAAAAAAAAAGCAGGAGAAAAGATGTGTGTATAGAAAGTACCTACAATTATTTTAAAAAGTATTTAATATGTGATATGTATCAAAAATGGATGTGTCAAAATATTGAATTGAATGCATGAATTTGTTATTAAAATAAGAAAATGTAATTTAAAAGTTTGGAAATGGCATACAAAATGCTTATAATGTTGGCAACACTGGATCGTGTATCAACGAGTTAAGAACAACATTAGAAAGTAATACTAACAGCAGTTTCTCGTCCAAACTGGTTACTAAATATGGTCGCCGTATCCTGTATGTTAAAGACGCACACACCGTTTTATATAATTCTGGAACGTCCACAAACCAACCATCATTGTTTATAACACACTTACGGGCGGTATTACCAACGTTTTAAGGAGACCTTAAATTTAATTCGTGTTTAGATGTGATTGATGTTATACAAACCAAGCAGAAATGTCACAATCTAAACACGACTTAAATTGAAGGTCTCCTTAAAACGTTGGTAACACTGGCCGTTAGAGCCAGTTTCATAATGGAATTTAAAGGATACTTACTTCAAATTAAAGTCACATGCTGATGTGCAAACATATGTGTTTTCAATAAGAAACGTATTTGATAGATTTCTGAACTGTTCCAAAATGCAAACTCCTTCTCAACGCAACACTTCTGAACGCAGCCAACGTTCATTACTTTGGAGGCGTGGTTAATTTATGGCGCCAAATTTAAATCTTTCATCGGAAATGGCGGTTAATTAAAATATATTATAAGTATATTAAAAACTTCACCAGAATATAATTTATGGAAATATATGCAAAATTAGGTTTGTAGTTGCTGACCTGGTTTCAAAACAGAGTCTTGTATTTTAATTTTACTTTTATGGTGCTCTTATGTAATAGGCGTGTTTATAAACGAATTATTCTGTAGTTATTTATTAATTTCTAATTAATTTTTTTTAATTTGGATTTAAGATTCAAGCCAAATTATTTTAAAAAAAATTAAATTAGAAGGTGCTCTATTGATGTATAGAAAATTAAAAACAAAATTTTATTGGTTTAAGCGACTAACCAAAAGAATTTTTTTTCAGAAACAACTGATAAATTAAATGGTCTACGCGCACAAATTATGATCATTGGCAGATTTGTGGCATAAATTTCTTAATTTCGGTGAAAGATTATTCGCAGACGATTTTCCGTTCGAGTGACGAACCGAATTCGAAGAAGGAATTTTTATTACTCACTCACCGCGCGCACCATGCCGAGATCTGTCAAAAAGAGCCAAGTGGGTAAACGCTGAAACGTCAATATCCGACGAATCGTCGCGTTGAACGAACAATGGCTTATGTTAATTCCTCCTGTCGAGCGTCGTTCAGCAAGTGGGCGTACTAGTAAACAAACGTGGAATTAATTGGCATGACATAGAGTTGCATGCTGTCGAAATCTCGGCGAAATGGCAGACCTGATACGCGCAGGAAGCGGCGGCCAAGGAGCAGGCATCATGAAAGACAAGCTGGGCTCTCCAAGCACAGGAAGCGAAGATGGGAACGAACAGGAACAACAGCCGGCCCCCAAACCAGAACCTGATGAACCCGATCTCGGCGATTCAGCCCCTCACGCACCCTCAGAGAGCCAATGGTACCATGGAAGGTTGGATCGGTATCAAGCTGAAGAAAGACTTTGGGCAAGCGGGAAGCTCGGGAGCTATTTGGTCAGGGAGAGCGATAGAAAACCCGGGTCTTACGTGCTGTCGTATTTAGGAAGAACCGGAGTTAATCACTTTCGTATCACCGCTGTCTGCGGTGATTTTTATATCGGTGGTCGGCAGTTCGATTCCTTGAATGATCTTATTGGGTTTTATACTGCTTACAGTGACTTGTTGAAGAGAGAAAGACTGGTGCATCCAATTCCACCACCAGAACCGGTTAACGATAAAAAGGTAAATCCAAATATTTTTTTACAATTATTTAATTTTTTTTGTACACTTTGAATTATAAAATGGAAAGGAAATTTTGTAACTGCTGATATGTTATGTATAAAATGATTTACTTGAATATATGTAAAATTTAACTTTTTAGTCATGTCAACAAACCGAAAGGTTCAAATAGAAATTTTTAAAAAATTTATGCTTGGTTTAAATTTCTAGTTTTTTTTTAAAGATTTTTTGCGTTATTACTTTTTTTTTGCTTCCATAACCGTCTTTATTTGTTTAAATTTATTTAAATGTTTGAAACTTTAGTTCGAAACAAACAAAAAAGGAAAAACTAGACTTGGTAATAGATGGCTCTCATTTTCCTAATAGATTTTCACATTATACTAATAGATGTCGCCGTTGTACTCGTGGTTGTATATAAATATAACAATATTTTACTTTGCACAAACTGTTTCCCTCGTTGCAGACGTTATTGTAAACATTTTTTGTGTTTAACTGCAATTGCGTCAATTTTATAATGTATTTGTCATTTTGAATTATAGATGGCGCTAAACTGACGAAAATTATCGAAGAAAAGTTAAAAGTTATCAAAAGGTATGAGTGAAATGAAGAATTGAAAACTATTTAAGCAATTTCATAGCAGCATTTAATAAATAATAATAGATCTATTACATGAGTATATGATTGGTAATGCTCTAGCTCTGTGTCACTAGAGTGTCTTTATTTGTGTCCAAACTTTTTGCTTTGTGTCTACCAAAGTGCTGCCCAATATGCACCCTTGCATCATATTTTTTCTTCTTTCTGGATTCTGTTCGCCACAATTTTATTGAACACTTTGATCTGTAATTTGCAACATTTTCTTTGTCACCTTTCTTATTTAAGGGAAGTCTGCCTCAGTTCTCCTGTTTCTTCATTGAATTGTTTACTCCAACACACATTTTAGCCTTTATTTTTTTTTTTTTTTTACAAATGTTACTACTTTTGCTTCTGTTCAAAAACAAATTCTCTGTCATTGGTTTTATCTGCTGAGTTTGACAATGTGATTTCTTGCTTTCTCTTTCTCATTTTTTTCATTTCATCGTGTTCATGTGTTCCGTTTTTTGTTTGATATCTTCTGCTTCTTTTCTTCTTATACGTTTTACTCATTTCCGTTTTATTTTTATTTCTTTTTCGTAATTATTTCAACTCTATCAATACTTCAGTTAATAACGTGCCTTTTTTAAACTTTCTCTTCGTGGTTGGCCGTGAATTGTTAGTTGTGAACTTGTGAACCAGCCTCAGTCGACCTGACGTATGAAATAGCATAACCCCACTTTTAAACTAATAAAAGCAAGGACAGGCGCTTTCCAGGTAGCGTCGAAGCTATTCCCGTATAGCTCAGAGCCTCTCCGAAGCTAACCTGGAAAGCGCCTAGTAAAAGAAAGAAAAGTGAGGCTATGATATACGTCAATTTATTGAATTTTTGACAAGGCTGGTTCACAACTATTTGCTATTTGTTTGACAGGTGTCAAACGTGAATCTTGACGTTTAGGAAGTCATCCCTTTTTCGTTTCATCTCCTTTCGGCAAAAAATCAAAACCAACTTGATGAACTTTTCAATTACACACTTGTTACCTTGTTCTTGATTATCATTACCTATGTTTTATCTGTATTCTAGCATTTCTTGTTCTTAAATGGAGAAAATGATTTTTTTTTTACTTTTTCATTTCCCCTGTATATTTTTTGACCTTCCCTCGTTTGTAGGTACAATTTGTACAATTCTTTATTAGATGTTTAATGATTATAGTTTACACTAGGTGATTGTTTCTAAACATCTAAACATGTCTTTGATGATAGACTTTATTTATGTGTCTTTATTTTGAGTGTTTTAATTATTTAATGATTTCATTCCTTTCATTAGTTTGTATAAACTTTTAGGTCATTTTTCACCATTTGATTGTTTCTAATATTTCTAAAACTTTTATAACCATTTCATCGTTTCTTTTTTTTACTAATGATGTTAACGCTTGCTCTTACTTCTGTAAAATCAAACACATTATTAGTTAAATAGGTACAGAAAAGAAAATCTGTTGCAAAACATTATGAACATTTGAATTGCTTAGCTTAGAAGTTAAACTCGAGGCTTTTTTTTTCCTGCATTTTCACAATTAACTCGAAGCAGAAACTTGCCGACTTATTATTTGCAAAGTGTTTACTAATTGCTTACTGTAATTATTTAAACACACACACTTCAGGTGAAAACTGTTATTGATAACCGTAGTGCAAACATCCGTCAATTTTCTAATTCGTTCCTCTTTTGATAAGTTCGTGTGAATTGAAGACAAACATTTGCTGAGAACATCGGATGAGTCACTATTTATCTTTGAAAAAAATATAAAAAAAAACGTCCCTGATAATGCTTGTACAGTGGAAGTTCAGCTTGATAACTGCGAAATCCGTTCAGTTTATCTTTGTTTGATTTCGTTTCGTCTGCTGCTCTTCATGTATTTATCACTGGAATATTATATTACATTTCTCAATATGAATTTCTTTTTATTCAGGTATCAGTATTGTGCAGTGGTTTATTTTGAAACTTGCACTCATTAACTCATGTCGATAAACAAGCCTTGTTTAATAAATTGCTCGTTCATTTTACATAGACTGTATCCTGTAGACTCATACTGAACTATTACAGTTTAAATTCGTGCCTAACGGAATCTTGCTTTACAAATTGGCAGAAATATTATTATTATGCCTAATGTTATTGCACTTGCAACATACTTTAGGATATTTACAGTTACAGCAAGCATTAAATGCTTCCTTAAGAAGCCACAACGTATTCATTGCATGATTTAGATATCCAAAAACAATTCAAGCACACCTTATGTGGAAGTAATAATAACTTTAATAGCAAGTCTTTTAAATAAATAATTAATGAAGGCGAATGCCGTCTGTTAACGACGATTAAAAAAATAATAATACAAAAATGTACACACATTGAAATATGAAATTATTATTTTTTGTTTGGTTTTGATGTCTCCTATATACTTCCATTTTTCAATTTATTTTAGAGGGTCGTTGCCATTCTGCCGTACACAAAAATGCCCGACACGGATGAGCTGACTTTCAAGAAAGGCGACATTTTTTTCGTGCACAACGACATGGGAGATGGTTGGCTTTGGGTGACTGCCCATCGAACAGGCGAACAGGGCATGATATTTCAAGAACTCGTCGAAGACTTGGATGATCGAATAGACCCGAACACTGTCTTCCCATGGTTCCACCCGAATTGCACAAAGAACGAAGCCGTGGACCTGCTCGTTAAGGGTAACTTTCCCTCCTCCTCAAATCTTTTATGCTACAATTTAAATCAACTTCAGCCGGTCCGGGGAGCTTCCTCGTACGTCCCAGTGATAACTCCCCCGGGGATTACTCCCTTTTCTTTCACATCAACAATCAAATTCAGAGATTTAGAATAGAGAAGAAGGGCGTGCGTTACTTAATGGGGGGTAGAGTTTTCGAATGCCTGGACGCTGTCATTAATAGGTACAGAAAAGAGCAGATCGTCGAAGGATATACCCTACAGTTTCCTGTAAGAAAGGGCGTCGATTTTTAAAAATGCGTTACAATTTTTAAGTTATTGTAGTTGGTGGTTGATGGTACGACACAACAGGATTGGATACCTGAGAATCCGAAAGTCAAATCAGAAGCGGAGAAAATCTACGCCACACTGCGAGAGTGTCGAGATCAGGCCGGTTTGAAAAAGATGCGTGGCATTAAACACCAGGGTTATTTACATCGTAAATCGGATAAGGTTACAAAGAAGTGGAAGTTGTTGTATTTCGTTTTGTTGGTCGAGGGCACGGACACTCATCTTTACCTGTACGAAAATCCGAAGCGGACGAAACCCAAAGGACTCATCGATTTATCATGCGCTTACCTCTACCAGGTATTATACATCAACAAAATTGATCCATTCAAGTAATTTCATCGTGTGACAGGTTCACGATAGCCTGTGGGAGAGACCGCATTGTTTACAAGTCGTTGAAAGGGCGTTACCTTGTTTGGCAACCGTCACGCATCTAGCAGCTCCGTCTGCCGAAGAGTGCCAGGAATGGGTGAATGCGCTTAAACCTCTTTGTGTGCCACAATTAAGTAGGGCCACCTGCAAGGTAAGACGTCCTTATTCTGCAAAAAGTGAAAGCGTCACAACTTTTTTTTTTTACTTACAACAGGTGCCAAGACTTAGGGAACTAAGATGTCTTACGTTACACGTCTCCGACGCTCACAGATTGCCATATAAACTTGTGCCACAACCGTACGTGACAATACAATTGAATAATCAAGTGCGGATTGCAAAGACTCGTGCCAAATCCGGGCCCGATCCAGTTTGGGATGAAGAATTCATTTTAGAGTAAGAGTTAACACATTACCTTCCTCTTTAAGTTCTTAACTTTGGTTCTTTTTTAGTGATGTGCCATGTGATATTGTTTCGTTTACTCTTACCGTACACAACAAGGGGAAACGAGGGAAGGACTCGGAAGTCGCAGAATTACACGTGGAATTGTCACAGCTTGGAAATGGGGAGGAACGCGAAGAATGGTACGCGTTGTCTGGTTTAACCCCCATCGGAGAATGGGGCTCACTCAGATTACGCACAAGGTTTAATTAAGTACTGAGTGAGGAGGTTTTGGTTTTTAATTGAGTGCTTTTCAGATATTTACATGATTTAGTGATGCCTGCCGAAGAGTATAGCCCGTTGCAGCAACTTCTACTCGAACCCGGTTTGGTGTCGGTTAAAACTCTCGCAGAGATATGTCATGCAGATCGAGTGCCCCTAGCAACCGCTTTGCTGAGGGTGTTTCGGGGCGAAGGACGTGAGACTGAGTTGTTACGAGAATTAAATGCAGCCGAGGTATTTACTTAAACTTGCTGAATTTTCGACACAACTTTCTTTGACTTTAGATTGCTAAAGAAACTGAAACGTCTACATTATTTCGAGCTGCGTCTCTGCCCACTACTTTAATGGATCTTTACATGCGAGCTGAATGCGGATACTTCGTAAAATCTGCAGTTTTAGAAACGGTGTTGCGTTTATTAGAGAGCAAGCAGAGCGCAGAGTTAAACCCAACCAAAATGGATTCCCCCGATGATGCTTGTAGTAACGCTGAGTTTTTGCTGCAAACTTTAGACCTTGTAAGAGTGTTGAACCGCATTTTTTTTCCCAAACAACGTAGAAATAATTTTTTTAGTTGACGGTTTGTATATATTTGTCTCCGGATACATGTCCCAAACCAGTCAGATTCATCTTCGGGTGTCTCCAGAGGGCAGTCACTGCGAAATGGCCCAGCGAACGTTTAGTGCGAACCCGAGTGGTCTCTGGTTTCATATTTCTGCGATTGCTCTGCCCCGCTCTCTTGAATCCTCGACAGTTCGGTTTGGTCAGTGAACAGCCTAGTCCCGCAGCTACTCGAAGTCTTGTGATGGTGGCAAAATGTTTGCAGAATCTTGCGAACTTGGTCGAGTTTGGTGGAAAGGTTTGTAGACGAGCTTGTAAAACTCTTAAATTATCAAATTAATTGTATTTCATTGTTAGGAACCGTACATGGAAGTTGTAAATCCATTCATTTTGAAAAACAAAGAGCGCATGGTGGTCTTTTTGGATCAGTTATCGTCTATAAATGACCCTGGTGATCCGACGATAACTACAAAGCCGGACAGTGCGAAAGAACTTGCAACATTACATCACATATGCGTCGCTCACCTTTCGGAGCTTCAAGCGGTCGCTAAAGTCAACTCTAACATAAAGACTCTCGTCACTGTAACCGACATGCTGGCCAAGCACAAACAAAAATACCTAGAGATGATAAGATAGTAATTTAAAAATGGTGCACCGTTATGACTAACCGATCGTACATTGCTTGTAGTTTCTTGTATTTATTTGTATGTAGATTTTTGTTTAGTTCGAATGTATGATGCTTAGTTGTAACAGAACCACTGCCAACACTCAGGCAAATCTAAATCGATATGTGATTACATTTGGCATTCATTTCGAAGAAAAATTAAAAATACCGGTAGTCCAAATTTTGTGTAAAAAAAGAGAACACCATTGAAAAATAGTAGAAATCTATTTTGTAGTAAACGCTTTAATATGTGTCTTTGATAAGTATATCCTGCGGAGTATTTATGTTAGATGATGAAAAGTGTTAGTTTTTTACTGTCATACAAGACTGTTTATATTTATTTATGAATTAGGTGTTACAGTTAAACTAAGTCAGTAAGTAGAAGAGCTTCTAAGTGTGCAAATGAATTTTCAATATCAGATTTTTTGGAATACTTTTTATTTAAAATTTAATTTCAGATTTTTTTCCTTTTGCAAGACCTAACGTGTACTTTTCTTTCGTGCACATAAAATATGTACTTTCCCAACTCTGAAAGTTAACTTTTGAAATCTAAACGTCAGTGTGTATATATTACCTTAATATCGACTGAGGCAAAAGTCAATTGCATTGAGAAATAGTTTGTTACTACGAAGACTTTTGTCCGTGTTTTACGGCCGTTTTTAAATTTTATGCGTGTTTGTCTACAGACATGAAATTTAAAAGAGGCAAAATCCTAATTATAATCATTTTAATATTATGTAATAGTAAATGTATTACGTACTTTTTATATTACAAATTAATTCGATCAAATATACAGACACTTGAAATGCTTTGGTTTATTTTTATAACGGAAGAACCTTCTTGATGAGTTTTTTTATAATTGAGTTTGAGTTTCTTGAAATCTTGCTTTCATTTATTTAAGGAACTATTAAGCAACTGACAATTTTACTTAATATTTAATTAAACAACTATTTAATGTATTAAAAGCTGTCCCTTCTTTGGTTGCATCGTACATCTGTAGTAGCTCATAAATTTAAAATAATTGTTTTTAACGTTATCTTAAACTGAATTTGATTACATTACACAATAATTCATGTAAAAAAAATATATTAAAAACTTCTTAGATATTACAACATTAATTTAATTTAAAAATAAAATTAGAAATGCCATTCCCAAACAAAATATTGAGATGTAAGGTGATTTTCTTTCGCCGATTCTCGCACATTTCCAGAATGTCCCCGCGAAGCTGTAAATACGTAGAGTTATTAAAGTCTCAACTTCATCTTTTCATTAATTATACGTACCCAACTTTATTTCTGTCCATAATACTAGGAAATAAAGACCTCAAGTACGTACACGTACACATTAACAGTAAAATTGCGGACATTAAGCTTTGGAAATTAAAAAGAGCAGACTGAAAAAGAATTAGGTAAACAAGTTTTTCCTTCTTATTCAAAATGAAAATTAATTTACCATTGTATTCACAATTTATATTCTGCTGGTTAATGGAAAAAATGTTTACTGACAACTGTCATCTTCCTCTACGCTGTCATCCGCGCCTGCTGTTTTAGCAGTGTTGCCAAATTTCCTTTTTCAATTGTGCCAAAAGTGAATCTCAACATCTTTATGTTTTCTAAAGAAATTCTCAACTTTGATATTTGTTGCTTTATCATCTAATATCAGTAACATTTAAGTTTCGTTAATTTTCTATTTTGCTTTTCAGAAATTTAGAAAATAAGAGGTTTGTTCCTGCTACATTTCCAACTGGTTGCCAACTGTCAGAAACATTGGCAGATGTAAATTAGCGTTCCAGCAGGAAAAAGTTTGATAAATTGACTGATAGTTTGATGTTCCAGCGGCAACATCGTGAGGAAGCCTTGAGCGAGGAACTCCTCGAGGAAGCACAAGAATACGGGCATAAAATCATTGGTTGCAGACCATTTTGTAGACACAAAATACATTTTAGTGTTACAATAGTGACGTCACACACGCAACTGGTTCAAAATTATTGAAGCGCTCAGAGCTCGGTTTGAATAACCTTATAGCGTTTTCGATTGACTGCACTAGTGCGCATTCAGTATATCTTCATCTCGTTTCATTACATGAGGTTAAATGAAGATGCAAATACACTGAGTGCAACCGGTGCAGGTGAATCGAAAACGCTATTAGGTTTGAAACCGTAAATTTGTGGAGGAGTAAACGGACGAATTATTTGTAGGTTAGGTGACAGATTATAGCAAAATGTATTAATTAATAAATAATTATTTTTGTTTTATTGTGTTTTGGTGACTTTTAAATACTATTTTATCTATAAACAACACGTACCTGACGCATCTGACAAACTATGAATGTCAAATGCATCCAAATCTTAAGAGTCATGGCTTATGATTGCGACTGTACGTGCTATACGAAGCTTGAAGCTCTTGAAAGGAATGCTACTAATTTTCATCGACACACAAATGATCGACCGGAGGACCGGGTACATGAGTTCGGTTTTCGGTGCACGTGGTAAATTATCGACCACGGCATACGGAAATAACCTGTTGAATTATTGAAAACATTCGGGTTATGCGGTGTACACCGGCTGAATTTTCGTAAATATCTATTGTGAATTTGTGTTGTCCGCTACTGTACTTATATTTTCTAAAATCTCTTGGTAGTTATTTCAATTTCAAGGCCACTTTTTCTCGCTAGCTTTCCTGTTTAAAATAGTGAGTTATTTTGAGCATTTATAGAAGAAATGCTGAAAGTGGATTTATTTTTGAGTTGACTGCTTAAGTTTTCACGGATTAGATAAAGGGGTGATTCATTTTTAATTCGAGATGAAGTAATTTTGTTGTCGGCACAATTGGTCTTTCAAAGATACCATCTTTTGTGAAAATAACCGAAATAGTTTTTATTTTAATTACTGGGCAATGTGGTAAACCTTATTTTATTGGACAAATAATAATTTAAAAGTCAGAAATACATGATTTAAATTTCCCGCGTTCTAACCTGATTAGAATATGTCAGCATTTCCGGCGTCCATTTTCTAAGAGGCACTTCCGATTCGCTTCAGTTGGCAAGCCTGTTAGAAAATAGTTGTCAATGAGTGTGTGAGTATAATATGGCGACTAATAATTATTTCGGTTTTGCGCACGGTGGGACTCAGTACAGGTAAGTAATGTTGTTGAATAAATAAAGCGCAATTTTTAAGGATTATTTTAAGACTATACGTCAGCGATTATCTGTGAAAGCCGAGCGGTAAACATTTATGTTTGTGCTTTGCGACCGGCGTCCTTGAGCGAATGGCGCCGGCATTTTGCTCGATCAATAAAACAGCCTCGGTCCGTCTAGGTGGAGAGCATTTTTTTGTTCCGGTAAATTTCGGCTCAATTTCGTGTTTTTCGATGTCTAATTGGCTCGTTTTTGCGCAAATTTGACGAATTTATCGCGATCTGATCGTTTTGTGACTTTATGATTGCTGTTTTCGGTATATTTTCAGCGCGGCGGCTGCAACCGGAGCGGCGTATCAAGCAAGTCAAGCTGGTTATGCAGTAGCGGCACCGGCTACTGCCGCAGCTGCTGCTACTTACGGTACTCAAAGACCGGCGGGATACGAAACTGCGTATCAAGCAGCTACCACGCCAGGTACTTATGCTGCTGTTGGTACTGGTACCACTCCTGCATACGAATACGGTTACGGAAGAGCCGCCGCTACCACTGGTTACGACGCCACTAAAACGTATTACCAGCAGACTGCCACAGGGCAAGCTGCTCAAGGGTATACAGCGGGTTATGATCAAACTGCTGCCGCAGCAAAACCGGCTAACTACGCAACTACCTACACGCAACGTGCAACTGCACAGCCTCAGGCGCAGGCAGCAGTAAGTATTTTTCAATTTTCTTCTATAGATTATTATTGCGTTCCATTTCATTTTAAGAGAAAACCAAATTCAAAATTCATTTACCGGAATAATTGCCAGTGAGTCAAAACTGAAACTTGAAGACAAACTTAAATGTTTGCCGTTTGGTTATTTTAACATCCTCAATAGTTTCTTGTTTCATGTCAAGTCATAACTTGCGTATATAAACTAACATGTTTGCACTTGGTTTTGATTAGGGTCCCTAGATTTCATTGACGTTTAACTTATTAGATGAGCCACTCTGGAGCTGCTTCAAAGTGTTCCTCTTGTACTTGAAGCAACTCTGAGCAGTTCACGAGTAGCTCATCTGTGCAATTGAAAAGTGCCTATTTGGAATAGGGTTCAGAACAAACCCATCAGGTTTTCTATACCTTTGCCCTCACGAACGCTTATGAAATAGCAATACTATATTTTATTCTTTCTAATTTAATAATTTGAGAGAAAATTCAGTGATGTCGTTACTTTCATTTTGTATCTGTAAAGGCTCATTTTAATTTAACAATTTCTGTAAAATTTCATTCTCGTTTTATGTAGCGCTTGTCAACTTGATATGAATGAGTTTCCTGTAAAATAGGTTGCTAGGAGATGTTAATTTTCTTTTTTGCCTTTGCTTTTAAGCTGATTGCCATTCAGACTATTCTGATCTGATCTATTTTGGTTAAAATGCTCAAGTCTGGATGCACTTTTAGAGTATTCGCGAGATCAACGAAATATAGAGGGCGCTAACATAATTTAACATGAACGGTCGATGTGAGTCATTTTAAAACGATCAAGTGGATTTAGTATGATTTAAAAAAACTTGAAATTTCGGTCAACATTTTATTTATTGTTTCTTACATAACGTTTTCAAACTTGGCCTTTCTTTCTGAGTGCTCATGATTGCTGTTGATATGACTCGCATCGAGTAGTTCTGCAGTACGATGCTAGATGCACTAGTGCTCCTAGGACGCTCCAATTACATTTTATAAAGCTTATCATATACCTAGATTGAGTAAAACCACAGATAAAAGAGCTTTACAGGTGGCCAATGTCATATACTATATGTGAAGCTCTAAATTCGGAATTAAACTCGGTTAGTTAGGAATTGGCTCACCAAATAAGTGGTGGCGATACCGCTACGATAGCAGAGTGAAAAACCGGAACCTGTAATGCTGGGTTTCATAAAAGCCAATTAAAGTTAATCATTTGGTTAAGAATAATCATTCCTACACCTTCACCACATGTAACCATAGCAACGTTTACTTTTAACAGACGATTAAATTTAATTAATGTTTATGAAATCCATCATAAATATAAATAACATGTAAACAAATTCTTATAACTAAGGGCTGGTCTTTCCATGTGCCTATTAAAGTTCTTCGGCGAATAACTTGATTTTTCTGAATGGTTGATTGATGTTTATGAATTGTTTCCATGGTAGTTATTCGTCTAATAACTATTAGTCAGTTTATGGGATGGAAAGACCGACCCTTAGGCCCAGTATTTCATTCAAGTTTAACTTTAAGCTTCGTTTTATTCCCATAGTAATAATTGTAAAGACAATTGTTTCCGTAGAAGTTAAAGAAACTCCGAATGAAATACTGGGCTTATATGGTGTAATGCAAAGTTTAAAAGGAGAATTAACAGCATATTATAACCGTATGTCTCATTTTCGCATCCTAGCTCCACTTTACACTTATTTCTTTGTACCGAATTACAGTCACTAAATAAATAAACTCCCTGTTATTAAAAGAGTGATCAGGGGCCTATTTCATAATAAAATACATGATTGATGATCGGATAAAGGACGAAGTAAAAGCTATAGCTGACAGTTTCGGTTTATAAACCGATAGTTTCGGTTTACAAACCGAAACTGTCAGCTGAAAGAACGAATAATTTTTTACTTCGTCCTTAATCCGATCATCAAACGTTTTATTCAATACTAATATTATTAGCTTGTATTTTATTATGAAATAGGCCCCTGGCGGTAAATAAGTCAATTGAGCTTCGGAATTAGCAAATGGTTTGTGACAAATATTCAGTTTTCGAATTTTGTTCAATATTCAATAGGTACTACTATTTTTAGAGCGTCCGATCGTTCCTATACTTCCTATGTCATTGGCTATCTGGAGATATCTATTATTTATGGTAGAACTCATCTAGTGTTAATTCTATAGATACTGTTAGTTGTTCTCTATGTTCTACATAAGTTTATAGCCTCATTGCTAATTGGATTTGGATTAAATTTTGAAATAAAACTTGTTTACTTAAAGCACATGTTCGTTAATTTAAATTTAAAGTTGTTTTGGAGCTCTTGAATTCTTTCCAGACTGTAGCTGCGAAACCGGCTCAATACACTGGCACATATCAAGCCAACGCCACCGGGTATCAAGCAACTTACGCTCAACCAGCTGTGCAAACAACCATTGCCGCACAACCTACAACTCAAGCGAAGCGTAAGTACACAATTTTCTATTTTATATGGATAAAAATGGGCAAAAATGGGGTACATTTTTATAGAAACATTTTTGATTGTTTAGAAGCAAACTCTACCACCACGTATTCCGGATACGACGCAGCCCTGTACTCTGCAGCCACAATGTATGTGGCGCAGCAGTCCAGCGGTGCACAACAACAAAAAACCGGCGGTTGGCAGGGATACAAGAAGGGCGGAGGAGGAGCCAAAAATATGAGGACTAAGGCACCTCCCAAACCACAACAGTTGCATTATTGTGACGTGTGTAAAATAAGGTAAAATCAACCACATTTATTTATTTGTAAGTACTTAATTTAAGTAAGGCCTAGTTTTTCTATCATAGTTTAACTTTAATCTTCAGTTTATTCTCATTGTTTCTATAGGAATAAACTGAAGTCGAACTAAAGTTAAGCTGTGATAAAAAAAACTGGGCCTAAGTCTTCACAGATTTAATTTAGAAGTTGTAGACACATGGAAAATGATGTGTATTTTTTTTTGTTGTAGTTGTGCTGGCCCTCAAACATACAGGGAACATCTCGAAGGACAAAAACATAAGAAACGTGAAGCTGCCACTAAGATGACAGCATCTGTTGCTGTTACAAGTCAAAACAGAGCTGGAAATTCTTTGCGTTGTCAACTTTGTGATGTAACTTGCACTGGTAAGTCATTATAAAAAATATACAATTTTTTTCTTTGTAATGTTACATTTTAATTTTTAATTTCGAATGATAAAGGTCACCTCAGTTGGGAGCCTTGTTTCTTTTATAGTTCAGACCTGGCACATACTTCTTAAATGAACTAATTTTCCCTTGAACATAATTTTTAGCATTTCAAACATGTCATTAGTACTTTTGCAAGGAGAATTTCAGCGACAGTTATTTACTCTGTTAACTGATCAGACACCTTGCTATATAAACGTTAGTAGCTCCAAAAATCTCTGACATTACAGTTTTTACTGTAATCAATTTTGAAGTTGCACAAACTTTTTTTTATTTTAATCAAAATCAATGTTGTTGAGGACGTCTATGTAAAAAAAAGAATTTTTTTATAGGCAATGATGCATATGCAGCTCACATAAGGGGTGCCAAGCATTCTAAAGTGGTAATGTTACACACTAAACTTGGTAAACCGATACCCTCTCAAGAACCGGAAGTAATAGGTGGGCCACGTAAGTCGGTCAGCTCTACTCCTAAAATAAACTTTGTGCAGTCCGGTGGTTTGGGCATTTCTACAGGCAACGGTGACAATAAGGATGATGATGTGGATGAAACACCGGAACCAGACATTCAGCCTGTAGGTCAGGATTACATCGAGGAAATTAAAAGTGATGACGGAAAGGTACCCATGAAAAACTTCCAATCCCCCCCCTCACTAAAATCTTTGTTTCATTTCAAGGTTATCAGTTTCAACTGCAAACTCTGCGAGTGCCGTTTTAATGATCCGAATGCCAAGGAGATGCACATGAAAGGTAGAAGACATCGCCTTCAATACAAGAAGAAGGTAAACCCTGACTTGGTGGTTGATGTGAAACCTTCGCTCCGGCAAAGGAAAATCCAAGAAGAAAAAATGCGACGCGCTGTAAGTCACTAGAAAGATTTAATAATAAAATACGACGGCTGTTCCTTTTGATGCTTGAAGATGATTGTATCAAAATTTTAGAGCCGTCGAAGATTATCTTGGAAAACTTCACCCTAAAATTGAAACCTATTTGATTTTAGGTTTGCGTTTCTGAACATATCATTTTATTTAATTACATACTTTTGTTTTATATTAAATCTTGTTAACACAGGCTTTGCGTGAAGAGTACTGGCAAAGAAGACATATGGCGGCCGAGGACGAAGAAGAACGAATGTATTGGGAAGAACGCAGACGTTATGAAGAGGATTACATGGAGTGGTGTCGACGAGGAAATATGGGGCCTTTCCCTCGAGGAAGACCACCATTCCCTGGCAGTGGTCCTCCACCTGTAAGTCCTCTAAAATTAGGAAATTTAATTCGTATTACCATTTCGGTGTTCACAGTTTTATCAAGGACAACAGATTGCTCGTCGTATTGAATCAAGCGATGATCGTCATGTAATGGCCCGCCATTCAGAAATCTATCCAAAAGAGGACGAACTCCAAGCTATACAGCGTATTGTATCCCACACTGAGCGTGCTCTGAAGATTGTATCGGATCAGATGGCAGATACAGGAAAGAAAGACGATCAACCAGGACAAGCGCAAGCGAATTTGAATACAGACGAATCAAAGACTGATGGCGAGAAGATAGCCAATGAACAAAAAGAGGATGGCCGAGATAATCAATTGTAATTATTTATTACATGGTGGCATTTTGAGCTGTTTTTAATTTTCTAGGTTTTCTTTCCAACGTGAGGATCGCGACGCCACCAGAACTCTGAAGGGGGTGATGCGAGTGGGACACTTGGCTAAGGGGCTTCTCCTCCAAGGCGACACGAATGTGGAATTGGTTGTGTTGTGTGCTGACAAGCCGACACTGACTCTTCTCCGAAAAGTCGTAGAAATGCTACCGGCCGCCCTCAAACAGTTGACTACAGAGCATAATTACAACGTAACTATAAATGCTGCGGAAGCCGGATTTACAGTGTCTGAAGAATCACTCACGGTTCTTGTGCAGTTGACCAGCCCTGTCATGAGAGAGCAAGGTTAGATGTGTGGTGGAATGCGAATGAATGTTATGTGCAGTACTGTTGGTAGGCAGGGTTTAAGTTGATTTTTATTTATATGTTATGTTTAAAATTGGGGGTGTCTAAATCAAATACAAAGGATTCAATTTTAAATATTTTTTTTAAAAGTGCTTTTTAAGCTCCATCCTAATATAGATCGTGTGATGTTGGGTTGTTTGGAAAATACAATAAAATAAAATCAATAATCAATCAGTCAATAAGTATGTGTGGTTTGTATGTTGAATAATACTGGAGTTTGTCTGCATACTGGATGTGTTAGACACCCTTTAGGTATTAGGTGAAGTTGATCTAAAAATATATATTATGTAAACTGGTGCACATAATTCCATTTTATTCCGTTATTGGCTTGTTTCCTATGGCAAGATATGTTGAATTTTTTTTATTAATATTTAAAATTTGCCAAACGAAAAATCTGTCAAATAAAAAATGATGGATATTTCCATTTGGCATTTATATAAGCAATGATTTTGGTTGTTTAATCTGCTTTTTTTTAACGTCCTGTATTAATATTGGAATAATAAAATAATGTTCACCTAGTATGTGTGTGTGTGTATGTGAAGGAAGTATTATTGGCAGCTTAAACCTTGAACGTTTTTAATAAATATTGGACTTTTTAGATTTTGAAGTTTACCGAAGTCTGGTAATTATAGTGTATGATATAATTTATTTGTTCTTAGATCTAATTTTAATTGTTCTTCTGTAAACTAGATGAAGATTGCAAATGGTGTGTATGTGTGTATAATATTACATGGAATTTACACACATCAAGCCGGTCCAATACTTATATTTGTTTGTACTGTGCTGATTGCCAGGTTTAGAGTTGATTTTAGGTGGTGTGGGATAAGGATTTTTGATCAACTGACACACTATGGCTGCAGGCTGGCTCTGCAGCTGTGGTGTGCACGATGGTCAAACACCCTTTCTGATGTCTAGAAGCTGCGAGCGGCGGGTCGGACCGGGATGTTCTCGCACGCGGCAAGTGTCTCCAGGCGCTGGCAGCCCTCAGACATACCAAATGGTTCCAGGTTTGTGTCTCTTCTCACACCGCGCAACGCGTTTCAACTTACATATAACTTGTTTGTTTGTATTCGATCTGACGATGTGAGTTTTATAATCACCAGTTACTTCAAAACAACAAAAAAAAAAACAAATTTGGGAATCGGAGTTCTTTTTTACAATCACATTTGCTCTGTATTTTTTTTATTTTATGTTAAGAAACTCTTGTTTTGCTTCTATTCCCACTCCGTTCGTGTAAATAAATTTTTTCAAAGAAAATCATGCTACGATTGGAGAAAGTCACATCTCAATCAGATTGTAGTTGATAAGTTGGGGAAGCCCTGCGTTTCAAATTCACGGGTTGCTCTTTGTTTTGCATCGATGAACACGACTTAATCCTTAATTTTTTTTGTTTCTCACTTTGAACTTTAATTAATTTAAATAAAAAGGCACCCACGTAAGCTTTTGGCAGGGCTTCTAAAGACCGAGTCATTGTTTGTATTTGACTGTACATTGTTTTTAGGCTAGAGCACTCGGATTGCATTCTTGTGTTGTAATCATTCGAATTTTGAGAGATTTGTGTCAGCGAGTGCCAACATGGTCTCCACTAAGCTCATGGGTAATACTATTATAATTCAAACTTGCATGCTTTTTAAAATCTACCGCTTTATTAATTAGGCCATGGAATTATTGGTTGAAAAAGTCATATCATCGGTACCTGGACAAATGCAGTTATCTCCGGGTGATGCGCTTCGAAGAGTGATGGAAGCAGTTGCCGGTGGTATTTTGCTGCCAGGAGGACCTGGACTAGGGGATCCGTGTGAAAAGGATAACCCTGATGCAGCTGCTGCCCTTACTGCACAGCAACGTGAAGATTTAACTTGTTCTGCACAGTACGCTCTTCGTTTAATCGCTTACAGACAAATCCACAAGGCAAGTAGATTCATAATTTTTCACAGAAAGCCCAGATTTGCTTGACGGGTCTTTTAAGTACACTCGAAAGATCTGTTTTCACCTGGGCAATATTATAACTTCAGAGTTTTTCGCAGAATTTTCAGTATTAGAATATTCTGTAGCCCAAACATCTGCACATTATAATTAATAAAGTTCATCAATTTAAGAACGAAATCGAAACCTCTTGTCTCTTTAGGTGTTAGGTATGGACCCTTTACCTGCACAACAGAAAGTATTCCGTCGTGATAGATCTGCAAGGAAACGCCGTCGTTCAGGGGGTGAACAAGCCGACTCTGAAAGTAAGCATCGAATTTGTTTAAAGACGATTTGATGTTAATCGTATTGTTTCAGGTGATAGCGGAAAAATGGTGAAAACTGAAGGCGGTGAAACAGTAGCAGAAAATCCTGCAAAGTAAATGCACTGTTGAGAATAGTGTAGTCGTTTCATTTTCATTTGGTTCGTCTTTTGGTTAGACAATTTATTTAATTTAAGTTTATAGTCGTATTTGATCAGTTTTCTCTAAATGTAACGTGTGTTTATTGAATACATAAGAATATATTCACTGCTTTCCTTTTCATTTTTATTCCTACACTATGTTTTTAACACAAAATCTTTTAAGCGGACACTAAATCGCGCACTACACACTTTACGTTTCACCGTCGTTCGACGAAGCTGTCGAACGACGGTGAAACGTAAAGTGTATAGTGCGCGATTTAGTATCCGCTTAAAAGATTTTGTGATACAAATTTCATCGGACAAGAACCAACTGTAAATATGTTTTTAACGTTTTAAGCTGATGATGCTTAAATTTATTTTAACGAAAAATTTTATAAACTGGTAATCAACATAAATTTAATTTTTTAAATTTACTTCTCAATTCCAAAATGTTTTTTAAATCTTTTGTATTAGTTTCATTAGGTAATCTTCAGGTAAATTAAACGAGTATTTTGTTCTTTTTTTTGGTTTATTTTCCCTGACATATAATAGAGTATTGAAAATGTGGCTACTCTAGACAATGCGAAACGAAAGTTAATGCCAAACACAGTATTAAATTATCTAAAAATCTACAAACGTTTACGATTACGACTTCCAAAAATTAGGGTTTTGAGTTAGCCTTCTTTCGAAATTAGTGTACCAGTTTTGAACCGTAGAGACCGGGACGTACGTAGCAGTTGGATCGGGTATCATGCGCCCTTGTGAAATTGAATAACTTAAGACATAATTCATAAAATTCTCAAGCATCTTTTGAGCAAAGTTCACGTAAGTAGTTGGACCCTCTGCTGGCTGAACTTCTTGTATGTTATTAAGTGGCTCTGCAAAAATAAAAAATCAGTATAAACTTTTTATATTATGAAATTGAATTAAGAAATTTTCTTTTTTAATAGTAATATCAATTAACATAAAATATAATTTAATTATCCCTCTTCAGTTGGAAAAGGTCCTTCATTTCTTTGGTATTTGCATTTTAAGTAAATTTAGGAAATTAAACTTCTAATAGATTCAACTTATTCATAAATAATACAGAAAATTAACCATAAGAAATAAAGTAAATGTTATAAAATTCTTTGCATCTCACCAATGGATATCCCAATCTGAGCATTGTGACATATACTCTGCTGTCCGAACGTCATCATGTTTGTATCAGTACTCATCTCGTGCAACTTCTTCAGGCTAGAAA
The DNA here is from genome assembly GCA_033060865.1 of Dorcus hopei. Lineage (NCBI taxonomy): Eukaryota > Metazoa > Arthropoda > Insecta > Coleoptera > Lucanidae > Dorcus > Dorcus hopei. The sequence goes on along the minus strand of CM065423.1, from coordinate 41,928,163 downwards.
TTTTAAAAATAACCGATGGCTTACTGTTGGAAATGTGCCCCAGGACTATCCAGTTCGGCGGTGCATTTGGGTCAGGCCAACTGAAGTATACTTGCCCGGCAGTACCTTCAGGGAATGGCACCGCACCCGTTAAAAACACCACAATGTGATTTACGTTGTCTGCTTCTAGGATCGTTGTGAGAAACTGAGTTTCACTTATTTGTTGAAATTCGGTTTGCACCTGAAAACAAATAAATAAAGCATACACATGAAAAGACACATGATGTTAACAACGAAATGGTAGTTAATGGTTAAATAATTACCAGTCTGCCTGAGACAATGACGCCGAACATAGCCATTTCGTTAAGAATTAATTTAAATTGGGCAACAAGCTATACAATTGTAAAATACAAGAACAAACAACACAATTTACTAAAACCCCAGTGTAGCCAATCTGGCGTCGACACCTTTAATGTTTGTATTATTTGCAGTGTTACCACTATTATAAAATTTGACGCATTAAATTTAAAATGTACTGAATACTGAATTTTAAGGTTATAACGTACAGTCGCAAGCAATAAATTTTGTACCTCACCTGTGTTTTATTTAAAATAAGGAGCTGTCGAACGACTGCGAAACGTTAAGTGTATAGTGCGCGATTTAGTGTCCGCTTAAAAGATTTTGTGATATAAAATAAGGAGGTTGATGTCTTAACTTTAACTAGGTACTGGGAATAACCTCTTAAAAATTTAATTTGTTTTCAACACTGTTTTGGTAAAACGCAGGGTATTTATCTGAACTGAAATATTTTAATTTCTGGAAATAAAACTGCGTTTTGATTGACGGTGATGACCAAAATTAAATGGTCGCTACTGTACTTCAAATAAAAGTGATTTTTATACATAAACACAGACCTAGTTTTGTATTTACTGGACAAAATAAAATCAGTTATACAGTTGTCGGGGTTTTTATTAAATAAAATAAATAAATAAATTTTATAAAGAGACAAAACTCTCAAATATCTATTGTCTGTTTATTTAACATTTCGCATTCCGCACTGTTAAATGTCAAACTTACAGTATGTTGGCATCACTGCACACTTGTGACATTTCCTGTTTTATTGATCAATATTTTTAAATTTATTCATAATAATAAATACATTTTAGACGAGTGCTGTTAATTTTGAGAGCAAACAAATATTTTCTATCGTTAATTAAATGCCATACCATATCTAATTTGGCTTTTATCCAAAGTGCGAAGAAAGTGGACGGAGTTAAATAAAGGAACGCATCTATTCACGTCTTTGAACGAAAGAGTCGCCGCGCGACGGGCTGAAAACTGGTGAGTGGAGATGAAAGTACACCTGTGCTTGATAGTTGTTGGTACAGTGGTACACTCATATGCAGCTTAAGTGCTCCAATTTGACAGTTCTGTGAGCCTTGTATCACAAGGTTTTAAGGGTGAGGTTCGCGTGCGGGAGGTGTATTTAAGTTGCGTACCTATGAGTGTACGAGCTGCTAAGAAGGGAGTCAAATCAGTGAAAAAAGTGTTTTATTTACGCTTATGGCTTCGTATAAATTGTAATGTGTTCCATACAGCAGTGTAAAAATTGCAGAAAACTATATGTATGCCTACCACCATTTTCTTATGACATTTTTATGTATTTTTTAAAATAAGGGCACTTTCTGTTAAGCAGTTTTCATGCCTACCTTTTTAACACAAAAATGGTGGAGAAGTGGTGATATGCAGCGGCATCTAGCGGAGATCAAAAACGCCAATTATAATCATAACCTTATTTATAGTAAATATTAGTAATATGTCAGTGTAAATTATATGAAAATAAATAAATGCTACGTATTTGTTAGTGTTGCTTAGTTTATTTTCCTTATCTTATTTGTTATTAACCGCTAAACTAGTAACTAATTAGTACTCCTTTTAGTCAAAACTGAAAAGAAAATTATTTCTCTAATTCTGTTTTTACATAACTTTTTTAATTTGTGGCTTTCCCTCGTAGTGCCCTCCCCCATTTGTGCGATTACGCCAACCCCTCCAAGAAAACTTGCATCCGGCAACACTGTTCTCGGGGCAAGCAACTTTTCTGGTAGTGGCTACACTGCTCAGATACGTTCCGAAAAGAAGTTAGTTGCAGATATGCTGTCGGAGTGATTGTTTGTGTTTAACCATTTTATTAAAAACTGAAATAAATCGTGTCATACCCAGGCTCTGTTTCACCGGAATCATGGTAAGCATTACGTCGTTTATTTCTATTTTATTAAACACATTTTTCTTAGCAATGTCTTTACATTATACCCTAGATCTTTTGGTGTACCCTTTTAATTGTTTTGATTGATACTTCTTTGATGTGAAATATACGTTTAAATTGTTGTGATTGCAAACCTGAGTGTTTCGTTGTAAAAAGAAGTTGTTAGTCTATGGAGGATGTGTGCAATTGCAGTTCATATTCCGAAAGGTTAAATGTCACACCCCCGAGCTTTTAATTTAGGGAAAATCGATACTTTTGCTCGCATTCGTAACAGATAGTTTCGCCGTGAATTCTCGATAATATCACATTTATTATTACACAAAGAGCAACTGTTTAATGTCATCAGTCATCCAGTCAATATTTACTTAAATTAATAATCACGCCTGATAATATTTTTTTACGTAGTCTGGATAAGTGCAATACATTTTATTGGATGGATCCTCACGGTTTAATGAAGTACGCGTGCAAAGTTCAAAAATACATTTTAATTGTACAGTGTGGTTAAATTTTTTTTTTTTAGATTTAGAAAAAAAAGCCTAGCACTCAAAAGCTACCTATACATATATTTTGAAAACAAAGCATTTTTTGCTAATCTCCGTAATAATAATTATTTTTTCTTGTTATAAAAAGTAACCTGCTTCCATTTTTATAATTTTCGTTCATCGGAACATTTCTGGTTTTTGTAAATAAAAAAAAATCGTATATACTCGTCGTCACTGATCAAGATGCTGACGTCAGTACAGGTAATGACGTCATATACGACATAGTTGTCAAGTGTTACAAGCAGCTGATTTATTGATAGAACAATTTAAATTAAGATAAGCAAATATTAATAAAGTAGTTCATATCTGATGGCTGCAAATATGTACATATATTGTTTAGCAAGACTTACGAATTTAAATGCAAATGTCAAAATATTGGGATCTCAAATTTTCTGAATCCAGCTAAGCCATTCCATCTCCATGGCCTTCTGCGAATGACTTTAAATTGGATTACTTGATATTTAGGTATTTTGATTTAAATGCAGCTTTTTTACGTCTACCATGTGTTCAAAAATTAGCTGTGAATCTAAGAATACGTTAAAAATGTGGTCAAATGCTAAATTGCACAGTTTATAAGACAGTCGTGGAGAACACAAACGTCCATTATTTTAAAATGCGCTTCTACCACAAAAATTTTGTGATCATCGGACATTTTGACGGAAAACTAACTTACCCCCATATTCTGTAAGTCGTCGTTATGAGTTAGGTGCCGATATTCGTTAGGTGGTATATTTTGACCAATCATTGCTTAGATACAACGCATTTCTATGCACTGATTGGTCAAAATATGTTATTTAACTATTATCGGTATCTAACGATGTCATTATGAGTTACAGAATAGGGGGTTAGTCATTGTTGTGCTCTAATTCAGTTAAATCTTGAGCACAAAGTACAAGGTGATCAATAAAAGCTGTCTGAAAAATAAACTACTTTCCCAGAAGGATGATATCTATATTTAGGTCCGAGTTACGTCAACTGTATAACCTGAAGTTAGAACATGGGGAATTCTCGGGAAATTTAGTGAATTGTGGTTGCCTTAATTCACTTTCTGTTCATTGGCATTCACTGACGATAATTTTTTTATTTGTTTATTTACTTCCGTGCTTTACAAAGTTATTTTAAAGACTGTTTTATATTAAAAAATATTTCGTAATTTAAAATAAATCTAATTTAAGGCAGTGCTCCATTATTAGAAGGTGACATATTATAGTAGGTATCAATAAATTAAAGTAGCGGCACGGACAGTGATTATTGATATTGATCGCATTCTATATTCATAAATCGTGTTATTTTTGTTCTTATTTCTTCTTAAAAAAACAACGTGTTTAACATCTATTGTTTTAGTATAGATATAGAACTATTTATAGCTAAGTCGAAAAGTGATTTGGCAGCATTGCCTTGACATTTAAAGCGGTGTTGTCCAGTGGCGGCGAAGAAACATAAGAAAGATACCTACTCGATTATAAAAATTATTTCACTGATAATTATGCATCCCGTTTGAAAAAAAAAATATTTGCAAATTAGAACTGTTCAAAATGATGCCAACCCTAAATCTTCCAAAATACAAAGTGGTCAAGAATCACTGTTTGAGTTGGCAATGCTGAATTTTATTTGTACTGGAGTAACTTCCAGCTGTTCACGGCTTGACATTGACAGCCTTCACTTTACAAGCGCCATTTGACATTTCAAATTCAAATTAAAACGCTGGGTCGCCGAGTGGGTCGGTGGTTAAGCCTAGCCGACTTGGAAGTCGTGCCGCTCGGTGAGTTCGGATCTCACCAATGGCCATGGTTGTTTGTGTTATCTAACGACATGGACCCAGCTAAATACTTCGTGACTGTCTGGAATGGCTAATGGCCGAAAGACAAAAATTGCAGCATTGCTGCGCAAAGCAAACAAGCAAACAACAAATTGAAACGCTAGTTTCTATTATGTCAAATAAACCAACGAAACACTCGTCCGGTTGCAGTGTTGCAAACAGCCGAATAAAAAAATGCTTTTAATTGTATTGTCAACTCAAGCAGTTATTCTTGACCACTTTGTATAATCGAACTCAAGGCTGCCACACCAAGAAAATAAAAGTCACTAGAATTGACATAAAAAATTACCAGATTTCATTGAGTCATCAAACAATCGCGCTAAGATCAAAATTACGTATGCACATCAACGCAACACAAAACATTCACGATAAATACATGAAAATAATTTTTTTTTCAAACTGAAACAAATTTTTAAAGCAACAACACCACAACCAACTCGTATGTCAGTTGTCATTTACTAAACATACAATTTATGTATCAGTGACGAGTATGAAGGATGGGCCATGCCTTAAAGCTAAAATGCTCAAAATACAGCTACAGTTCATTTTTTATTTATATGCCGATCGTATAGATCTGACACGACATGACAAAAGCCGCAAAGCCGTTTCACGAAAGTTAGAAGGAGATAGCTATAAGATATATAAGGGTTCTTTGACTTATCATTTGCTCGATAGATCGATTGGCATATACATAGTAAAAAAATAACCTGTATGTGAGATTGCAGAAAACTGTAATCATCGTTGAAATATCATCATTGAACCAAGAGATGGCGCTTTTAATAAAGAAAACAAAGAGCTGTCAATAATACCACGCGATCATTTAAATTTATAATTAAAGTATGCGGGATTTTTTTATACGGTTGTGCACCTTGCCAATCGACTCATTGGCGCTGTGTAGATTAGAGGTTATGTAAATATCTTGACGTTTAGGATTCTCATCGGGTTCAATCGTTTTAATTTAAAGTAAGTGAAACAGTTTTAGTGACAACCACAGCAAATGTTCAAAGCGTTCGCCTCCGGCAATTAATTAAATATTTTAAAGCGTCACTTTGACAATTCAAACTCAAATTAAGCTGTCAACAGTTAGTGTTGCCAACCTAATTTAAAATTCATAGCCTACTCTAATTATAAACTTAAATGATCGCCATTCATTATTATTATTATTAAATTAGATGAAGTCTTTGCATAGGCATAAGCACACAAGACGTACATAAGAATATTTATTCGTATGGAAGCGTCACACACAAATTATTCAGTTTAATGTTGTTTTTCGTAGGTTAACCAAATGTCATTGCTATGTTTTCCTTATTATAGGGCCCTTCACAAAACTTCCGCTAGGTGTCAGCCACTCCGTGATTTTTTTACCGTCACTAAATAATTACAGTACCGCAATCAGCCGCCATTTTAGCGCAAAATATTGGCGGGAAATTTAAACATCTAACCCTAACAACGACACACTCGGGCATTTTAATTTCTTATTTGACAGGCGTTAAATTTGATTAAACTTACAAAAAAAATCACTAGAAAAGACGGCAATTTAAACTTGCCCGAAAGAAAATCACTAGAAATGTCGAGCATTTAAGCTTGCCGGAAAGAAAATAACTAGAAAAGACGGTCATTTTAGTGCAAAAACGTTTTCTTTATTTTACACATTAAGCATATGGATTGCGGTACTATATTTATTTATATCACAAAATCTTTTAAGTGAAAAATATTTTTCACTTCTGACGAAGCGGTCGAACGACTGCGAAAAGTAAAGTGTAAAGTGCGCGATTTAGTGTCCGCTTAAAAAATTTTGTGATACAAATTTCATCGGACAAGAACCAACTGTAAATATATTTATTTAGTGACTGTTGACGAAAGTGGTCACTGAAGTTGACCAAAGTGGTCACTGAAGTTGACCAAAGTGGTCACTGAATTGACGAAAGAGGTAATTAAAGTTAACGAAAGTGGAAAGTCGGCCATTTTAGTGCAAAAACGTGGTTTCTTTATCTTACACCTTAAGCATATGGATTGCGGTACTGTATTTATTTAGTGACTGTAGATTTTCTTCAATTATGTGATCGTTGAAAACGCCCCTATAACCAAATATTGATATAAACCCATTGGTATCTATGTTATATATATTTAAGAACTTTCATTATTATCAGATTCATTAAAGTGCATTTGTATGTTAAGATGAGTTTTTAGAAGTTTGATTATAATGTCATCGTAACCTAAGTTGTAAGACGTATAACGTCAGAACTGTCATTTAAAGCTGAATACCATCCAGCAAAAATAGTCCCATTTCTTATGCTCGCCACTGTCCATATAGTGAAATAGATTTAAACATTTTTATGGAAAGGAAAGGATTCTAATTGGTTTAAACTTGCGCAGCCTTTCTTTTTAAATTAATTTATTAATTAACATCATAATTAATTCTAACGCATCTTGGAAAGATGTGTTACTGTCAGTTGCGACTGCGATCGGCTTACTATTGTTACTGTTGTTGTTCCAAACATGCAAATACATTTTTTTTTTAATGAATTTTCATGACATGTCAAGGGTTTTTAGATCAAACTTTATTTTCCAAGTTATTATTATTAATAATATTATTTTTAGGTGATGGTGTGTGATGTCGGTGCCTATGTCGCAGTATGAAGCCCTTCTGGAGGAGGTGCGTTGTCTGAGGCGGAAGGCGCAGCACGTACAGCAGCTTGCTGCGCCCCTTTTATCATCCACCTCGACTGCACCGCTACCGAATGCCTCTTCCAACCACCAGGTAGGACGACACAAATACCGGGTGAACCAGAAATATTGTCACACGTTTGAATTTGAATGAAAGCAAAAATATTAAATAAGGTCTTCGAAAGCGAGAGAACGACGAACGGCACTGTCAATAATCTGTCAATATTGACAGCTGCCATTAATTAAAAGAAAATTGAGCGCGCGCCAAATTCAAACAGGCGACAGTATTTTTGGCTCGCCTGTACGTTATAAAAACGAAAGTTTAAGTCGTGAATAAGGAAGGGCATAAAATTGCAAGTTACGAGATCCATTGTTTCGCCGCCCGTCGAAAGTAATTTTTAAACGTGGGCAGCTCGTTCAATTATAATAATATCTGCATTCCGGTCACTTTTCCCAAAATACAATCGACTTTTACTCACTTTCATATTTTAATCTTGAACATATCTCATTGTTGAAGCCACCTTTTATTGAATGGCTACACAAAAGAATGTTGAAAACTTACAGGCACTTTCAATTTAGATATTTTAATAAAGCCAATCATTTATTAAAAAAAAATTGTTTGTTTGTCATGGTTCTCTGTGGTTTAATTCTGTCTGTCTCAATTTGGTGTGTTTTGTATAAAAAAAAAAAAACTAAAGTATAAAACCAAATTGCTTGAGATAAATTTATTTACTCTGTAAGTTATCTTTACTCTTTGTTACTGTTTGCTTAGGAAGGAAGTGCAACCACAGACATGATTCTGATGAGGTATTTTAATCGCCTCTGTCATGTGATATTTTTTTTTGCCAGTGATTACCTATTTACTTTAAATTGGTGCAAGTAAGGCTAAGGAAGAACTAAATGAATTGGACGAAAAGTTAAAAAAAAAATCAGTTTAAGCAGTTAAGTGTAAAACGCTGTAGTGGAAGCTAATACTTCCGTTAAACATAGAACTGACTGATTTAAGTAAGTGTTAACATCCAGTAAATACCTCGCGGTCCTAAATTTAAGTGATTTATTATTATTAGGTTTTTAATTTAGTTTCTTATTTTATTTTTGGTAGTTTTAAAAGAGGCGTTTTGTTTGTCGCTGCATTATATCCTCGTGCGTGTATTATTAGAGTTCCTACGAATCTGAAGGCTCTCACGATCACTCTCCAGCGGCTCCCCGTGGTCGATTTTCTTGTTTGTGTCAGCTGGGCCGACGCAGTCTGCAACTCTCTGCATTGCACCACGTCCACGTTAGTTTTCGTTTCGATTTCGCTTGCACGGTTTCGTATTTTTAAAACGTTTTTAAGCCCGAGCGTCGTTGTGTGTTCGTTCGTTCGTTCGTTCCTCGTTGTGTCGTTTCACGCTCTAATTTTAGAACCTTCCCTATTGATATATTTGGATTACTCTTAGTTTCTTTACCTCGCCTCGGTAAGTTTATAATATCGCTGCTGGAGGATGTATTATTCATTTAAGTATGCGCACGAAGTGACTCACCGCAATTGTTTCTATTATCGTCATGTTCTCTTGTACTTGTAAAAAAAAACACTTAAGAAAATGACCACTTACTTAATTCCTCCGCTTTGAATTTTACTCTTTTTTTTTAAATTCATTGAATTCACACAATGCAGGTGCATACGTGATTAAATTTTTCTCTGTGTTACGCTTCTTCGTTTTTCCGTTAATTTATTTTGTTATTAGTGCGTGCCTAAATTAAGAAACGCGATTTTATCAGTTTTGCATTCGTAAAAGTGTGCGTGTGATGTTTAATGCAAATCGTAAAAGAAATTCAGATTTTATTGTGCCTATTTAAAGCTGTCGTCGTGCAGAAGCGCTCTTATAGCCCGTCAGTCTTTACATTCATTGCCAAAATCGTATTGAAAGTAACGATTCCGGTTTGCCTGATTTCCCTTGTACCTACATTGTGGAGGTTATTTCATGTGTGAAGCATGAAGCATGAAAAATTGTAGACGAAATGCATATGTTTGTGTTTTCTGCGTAGAAAACATGGTATTGATTTCATCTTGCTCCGACGAAATGGCGAAGTCAGCGTAAAAACAGAATAAGAATGACGGAAAACAATAACAACAACCGACTATACAGGGTGATTCTTGAATAGACCGACAAAGAACAAAAGTTGAAAGAATAGGCAGCACAGAACCTGGGAAAAATGTTCCTTGCCATCTCATATTATATTTCTTTATTAGAAAATTTATTTTCTGTTGTAAGTAGTCAACGTCAGTGCTGCCTGTGGTTTGTCAAGGAATTATGAGACAACATTGTCGAAAATAATCAAATCAAATCAAAAAGCCGAAAACAGTCAATTTTTGATTTAAATTGCGCGTTTTTTTGGCATTGCACCTGAATATATAGAGTGTTACAGGCAAGAGTTACAGCTACTTGATTATCATAGCTGGCTCGTCGGCCATTTTGGATCTCAGTCAATTGGTGTTCTGTATGTGGTTAACATATTTGTTAAAATATGACTGGATGTGCAGCTCTTAATTGTTCAAATCATTCACGAAATGGTTTCAAATTTTTCCGGCAAGTCATTTCTTTTCTTCATAAAAATAATATATTTACATAACCTCACATCGGGTTCACATTGAGATCCAAAAGGGATAACGAGCCAGCTGCATAGTATATAGTTGTAGCTATAGTAAGAGTGATGACGTCACTGACTTTTTCTTTTTAAATAACAACCCTCAAGTTTGAGTTGATATTTCAATAGCCCCCGTGACTCTCAAAATGACGCTACAAAAGTTGCGACCCCTTTCATAAGAAAACTTTGAGAAATTAATTAAGTTTTAATGTTAACGTTTCTAAATTCATTTTAATAAAAAAATAAATAAATTTAGAGTATAAAACATCACAAAGCAATAAAACTGAAACACTGAAACTGAAACACTCTGTACATTCAGGTGCAATGCCAAAGAACGCGCAATTTAAATCACAAATTGATCTATTTTGGAATTTTCTTAACAATCAGTAATTTCCATTTTACACTGATTATTCCAAATTTTACACTCACACTGAATATTAGAACAAAACGAAAACAAATTCTCTTTTTCAACAAATAATAAAAAATAATTCAAAAAGTCTACGTGTGACTTACCGACAAATACAGAGTTCTACCTTAATTATTTCTGCTGTCTAGCGCGAGATGGCTCCTACATGAAAATTTCTTTACCGTCACTAAATAATTGAATCGCTTTATGCAGAAAGGACATAAGTCATAAATTCTTGCGAACGACAGTTTTATGCAAAGGACGTCCTTTCTGCAGAAAACGCATAAAATCTTTGGTGAATATTAATACACTTGTAAACGGAACTAATGCTCTTTCTGCATAAAAAGGTGTAGTTTGATATATAAATGTAGGAAAAGATGGCGGTGACACCGTAACTAATTAAAAAAATAGTAGTTGTTTGGAATGTAATAGAACTTGTCCACAAACTTGTCAAAAAAAAATAGACGTTCAATAAAAAGTTCTTTTAAAACTTGAACAAGCATTTCCTACATAAATACGATTTTCTGCGAAAACGCAATTTCGGCTGAAAGTGACTTAGGTCCTTTCTGCATAAAGCGATTCAATTACAATACCGCAATCAGCCGCCAATTTAGTGCAAAATATTGGCGGGAAATTTAAACATCTAACCCTAACAACGACACACTCGGGCATTTTAAACTTTTATTTGACAGGGGTTAAATTTCATTAAACTTACCAGAAAGAAGATTACTAAAAGAGTCGACCATTTAAGCTAGTCGGAAAGAAAATAACGGTCATTTTAGTGCAAAAACGTTCTCTTTATCTTACACATTAAGCACATGAACGAAAATGGTCACTAAAGTTGACGAAAGTGGTCACTGGAGTTGACGAAAGTGGTCACTGAAGTTGACCAAAGTGGTCACTGAAGTTGACCAAAGTGGTCACTGAAGTTGACCAAAGTGGTCACTGAATTGACGAAAGTGGTCACTAAAGTTGACGAAAGTAGAAAGTCAGCCATTTTTGTGCAAAAACGTGGTTTCTTTATCTTACACATTAAGCATATGGATTGCGGTACTGTATTTATTTAGTGACTGTAAATTTCTTTAGTACGCTATCATGAATATTGATACATAAATATGTATTATTATTATTGTATGTATTATCGATTATGTTAACAGTTTATTTTCTATCAGAACTGAATAAAAATTATGTTTTTCTTCTTCTTCTTCTTTCTCGATTCCTTTTTGTCCCTTCAAGCGTCGGATTGTGCGTCTCGGTCTTCGTTTATCCATATCTTCCAGGTCTTTCTATCTTTTGCTAGGATTCTCATCTTTTCCTTTGCTTTACCTTTTATTCTTCTTCTCATTGAAGACTCATCAACCTTGACGACTCCTAAAAATGATTCGTGCATTCTGACCCTCCGTTTTTCTATGTGTTTTTAACGTACACAGTTTTTTTTTTTCTAACGTATAGGGTGGCGCTAGTTATTCGTAAACGAAATATGACACTTTTGATAGACTGTTGTAAGTAAACATTTCTTATTGTTGACCCATCAACCCTTAAGTGTTAAAATTATCCGTGTATTCTGACCTTGAGGTTGGGTTGCAGAAAAGATTTAAGCCAGGCTTAAATTTAAGTTAAGCCTAAAGCCTAGTTGTACAATTCCAGCTTAACTTTAAGCTAAAGCTTAAACACTTAACAATTGTTGAACTAATCGTTGTTAACGGTTTAAGCAGGCATTGTACAACAGGGTCTTAGTAAGATTGTGACAAGTGTAGAACAAGTGTTTTTATAATTGTTACCATGGGAATAAACTGAAGATTAAAGTTAATCCGTGACTGAAAAACTGAGCCATCATGACGTACAGCATATTGTCTGTGACATTCTAATTTAGGCTTAAATTTAATCTTTTTAGCAACTCAACCTAACCCCCTTAATCTGTAACTCATAAGCTCGTAACGACATCGTTAAATAACGATAATCGTTAAGTGGCATACTTTAACCAATCGGTGCTTAAATACAACTGATTGGTCAAAATATATCACGATTACCGTTATTTAACGACATTCGTTGCTAGTTATACACAGAATAAGGGGGTAAGTCTACCTTCCCTGACTTATAGGGTCAAGCAAGGTAACACTTTTAATAATAGTACCTAAGGCTGTTTGTATTTTATTTTGATAATGGAATTATTGATCAGAATTTTATTTTAAGCAGATTCAACCCTTTTTTTCATTGGTTTATCAAAAGTATTAGTCGTTTACTTTTGACTATTTAATTTAATTTGATTTCAGAGCAAACTTTTTCTTAAATATTTATATTCTGGATGGAAACCCCCCCTGTGAAGTAGGACTTGTTAAAATATTACATTTTATTTACACTTACCCCAACGAAAAATCACTTCACTTTACCTGCAAACATTAAACATTTCGTAATGATTTTCAATTAATATGCTTCGAGGTGGTGCCTCAACAGCCCCTTGTTAAATAGCAGCGAACATTTTCCCATTTTCCAATAGCGTAACAACCACATCCTGACACCAATAAACTTCATTACGTTTCCTCCAATAAAAAAAGGCTAATAAATAATGTAGTATTTCTTTGCCCTTCTTAAGGTTTCTTAACAAGTTTAAATTTAGTTCACCCAGTGCAGGTGATGGCAGTGGCAAATACAAAAGGTTACATTACTGGGCGATCGAAATAAACGATGCCAATGTACTTGGGTTATTTAATTGCACGAGTTCGAAACCAAGATGACTAACACATCCGCAAATAAACGGCTATTAAAGTAATTGCAGGCATTAACGAGAGTGAAACAATACGCCATCAAACCACCAGCATCGAGAGAAGTTTTTGGTAACTGTGTCACTGTGAAAGAACGTGGCCTATTACGAGTAGGGGCTTTTGAGGTCGCCGCGACGTTTAAATATGCAACACACTGTATGCAAAAAATTCAGGCAAGCCAAAAGAACTAAAAGAAACGAAATATGATTAATTAATTATTACGTGCTAATTATAACGGCGATTTATTTATTTTTTCTCTCGGCAAGAAAACTCCATTTTATTTATACTTCTAATTTTATTCATTATGATTATGACGGGGCATGTGAAAGACATAGCTGCAAGTTTACCGCTAATACAATAACGATCAGGTTAAAAAAAATAATTATTCTCATGGTCTTATTTCATTATTATTTTTTTTTTTGAAGATATGGAAATAACTGATTTGACACCGCAATTATTTTTATGTGTTTCACGATCAATAAATATTTAAATTTAAGGTAAATATGAACGTTTGCTGACAATTTTTAAATATTTTACATAAAATTAATAACTTTATATTTATTGCAGCCACGCTAATGAGGCAGATATTATTTTTTATACTTCCACGCCAATCGAATGCTGTTTTATAATTAATTGCAGCCAATTACCATGAAATATTTTTGTTTAATTAATCACACAATAATGGCATAACCAAATATGTATGTACATAATATGTAAACCGTTGTAGATTAATTGCTCTTGTTATTAAAAAACATCAGGAAAGGAAATTTTAAAACTATAACTGTCACATTAATTTTAAATGCTTAATTTTTTAAGATTTTCTTATTGTGTGTGTGATTAAATAAAAAATTGATGATAATCGTCATTTGTAAAAGGTTATCACAAAATATGTATGTTGTATGTAATTATTTTCCAAACACAATTGCCTTATAATTGGAGCAAACCATATTTTTTTACTTCTATGATGGTAACAGTTTCATGACCGCCTGAAAACAAAAAGCGTTATTAAATTAAAAACAAATTTAAAAAAAAACATCCATAACGTATCACGTTTCTTGAACACGTCCTTGTATACCTCGTTTTATATTAACAAACAAACAAACAAACAAACAAACAAACATTATTCGCCACAGTTATCATCACTTTTGATGTTTATACTTCTTTCTCTGTGGCTGTAAAATCAAAACGAGCACTCGTTCTGAAATACATAATTAATTTCGAACGAGCTCGGTGAAAGAGACCTTAATTATTCATTCGTCTTTCACTTCGTTTTTGAGCAGGCCTCAACCTCAAATGCGAAACGCGTTTTACTTTTTTTTTGTTTAAAAAAGCTAATTGAAATTTTAAATGGTACGATTTCCTTGTACGGTTTGCTCAATGTCTTTTTGATTTAATTAAAAAAAAGAAATTATGCACAATTTTTATTAATTTGTAAGACGGGTCACTGGCACGTAATAAATAATTGCAATACACATCTGCACATAGAGGTTCAACTGAATCGTTACTACTAGAGCATTTTGAGGCACGGAATAAAAAATAGGTGAAGGGAGAAGTTCCTAATTGTAGGTAACGACCTTGCATCTTGAGCAGAGGCGGCTTTAATAGTTGCGGGGTCCCGGGCGTGAAATTTATATGGGGCTCTTTGAGTAAGGATGGCAACACTAATTTCTCGTATCCGAAAACCTATTTTCAAAATAATTATACGTGGTGTCTATTTTAAATCGTGACGCCTTCAAAATTAAAAATAGGCAACCCATTCTACTTCCGTGCTTTTAGTACTTTATCGTGGTACTTTATAAGAACACGAAGTTATTTCTGATTTGATTGCCGGGTTGCCCTGCCTAAAGTATAAAATCTTGCAATTAGACGCAGGTTCAGGAACCAAGGCCTTCGGCAGGTAAAAACGGTGTCACGTGGCACCAAAGGTACCCAATAGTTAACTTAAAAGCACGTATCAATGAAGAGACAGAGGGTTAGTACAATACCAAACTCGAATCCCACCGATTCTACGTTACGTTCGGCCTGCAAGGGCTGCAACACACGAAACTGGCTCGACTCAGATCGGCAGCTCCTTCAAGGGTTCCGGAGTGACGAACGACGGTGTTACAGTAGAAGAGGCTCTCGGAAACGGTGGTATTCACGCCAAAACTCGTTCGGGCAAACCCAAAGGGTTACGTCAACGTCACGAAGAAGTGACGCAGATTTTCTAAACTTAACCCCCACGTAGTTGCTAACGGAAGGAACACGAAAGTAAGTAAAAGAGAACAAAAAATTGAAACTTTTACTATAAGGGCCCAGAGCGATAAGAAACTGCGACGCGTCGTCGGTTCGAATCACGCCTTCAGACAAAATTGAAGTCGTTCACGAACTATAAGATCTTCAAAAGCCTCTGGGTGGCCAGGGTCAAACACAAATTCCATTAGTTCCACCGAAATGACTGCCAAACGTTCGTGAAGTGCAATGAGTAATGGCTTTCCAGAACAACGCCGAACTCGAGCAAGGCGGAAATCGAAGGCACGCCTCTTCCGCTCGGAATTCTAGAAAAATCTTCAGTGTCCCCAACTTTGATGGAAAACGACTAGAATTGTCACCAAATTTATAATTTAATCTAACTTGCCTCTCACTTACCATTGACAGATGACAAGCTTCTGCTGACTAAACGTATCAGCTGTACCCCGGACTAGCAACAGTGAAGAATGGGGTGGATTAATTAAGATGGTAAAAATTATTAAAGGGCGCCAGGAGACTGCTTTACAGCCAGACGTAATCGGTCAGTCGACGTCCCCAATCGACCAAACCGGGCAGACAAATCAAAAGCAAAGAAAAGAGGCGAGACGTTACTCACTGGTGCGTCAAAGTTTAAACATAAGCACACAATAAAAGTTATTTAGAATTAATTCAACGAACAAATATTACAATAATTACAATAGGGTAGTTAACCCTAAATGTCTAAGTTAACATAACGAAGAGTAGTCTAATTCGGTACGTAAGTTCGACTAAAACATACCTCAATCGGTAAATAAAATTTATGTATATATTTATATAATATTTGTTTATGCAAACACTAATTTACGAATTGCCAAAAGGAAAGAAAATAATAAATAAATACCTTAACCTCTTTTGTTAAGATCAAAACATGATATGAAGTATCACCGCAGATTATGACGTCACCTAGTGGTCACGTCCATCGTCGGTAAAACACCGTCCAAAGTGGTTTCACGAGGAGTCGGTAAAACACCGTCCAAAATGGCTACTCGGGAAACGCCAGGATGGTTCGATCGAAGGCCGTTTCCAACGGCACGGCAACGCTCCAATAAAACTCCGCTAAGACTTCGGCTAAATCACCGACTCAAAGTCCCGCTGAAAGCCTCGAATAAAACTTCAACCAAAAGCCTACATAGAAGAAACTATTTTTGTCAGTGGCCATGTTAACTTGTTCGTCGGCGTACGTCGTCATATTTTACCTGAGAAAACTGGGTCCCAGGTATGGGGGTTAAAAACTATCCCCAAGGGTGTTCCATGGTGTCACTAAATCTCTGGTGGTGTCACGGCCGTTGATGAATTACTTCTCCCAAAGAGCAAGAATTCCGATAACTTACAATGCACGTAAAACACGTCTAGCTTGCACCACGATCCGAACAAGAAAGGACGCGACGAAATTGAAGATGGAGGAGGTCGCTAAGACGCGCGTAAATTACCGACGATAACCAATGATGAGCTATCAAGTAGTCACACGGTGCCTTCATAGCCTATGGATGTTGAGCGTTCGCATCACGCAGGTTTCCCCCATAGCGATGTAAATGAGGGGGAACAGCGTAGCCAAGTGTGCTAAAACGCAGTTGAATGATACCGTATCGCCACGATGTTTTGGCGGCAAATTTAAAACGTAACAGAATCAACATACAAACGAAATTAAACCAAAACCTTAGAGTTTGTAAGCAGATAGAGCGATCACTGAAGCCAAAGTAGAAACAAAAGATTAGGA
Organism: Dorcus hopei; assembly: GCA_033060865.1. Classification (NCBI taxonomy): domain Eukaryota; kingdom Metazoa; phylum Arthropoda; class Insecta; order Coleoptera; family Lucanidae; genus Dorcus; species Dorcus hopei. The sequence goes on along the minus strand of CM065423.1, from coordinate 41,911,112 downwards.
AATCGGTAACGCAAAAACGAAACGTAACAATTGATTAAAAAAATGAACTGTAGGTAATGATGTAAAGGTTTGTTTCGCATTGTAAAGAGCAAAAAGATGTTAAATAAAATAAAGTAAAAGTGAAATAAATGTAATTGATCTAAATTAAACAAATTTCAAATTAACAATGTATTGTCATACAGCGCAGCGCGGGGCCCCGGGCCCGATTCGCACGTCCCTAAGGCTGCCACTGATCTTGAGACAGCAAAAATCTAAATTTGACGTCATAGTTAGTGTTCATGTCGGTTATATGAGCTTCAAATACATAAATATGCATTGTATCTTCTTCCTCTTCCCTTACTAGACATGTAGTTCTAGCTGTGCAAAGCAAAGGCGTAAATATAAATCTGCTGGTTCTCTGTTCCAAGTCAATAAAGGGGCACCGATTTAGTTGATTTTGATTGTATATATTTACATCTAACAATATTTATGAAAATACTACAATGAACCGTGTCTTAAGTTTTGAGTTTTTGATTGTAATTTTGTACCCAGAGGCTTCAATCTGCCTACACCTCAGTGTTCTGAAGTTTTATTCAGTTCTGTAAATTCCATGTTGGATTTTTGAGGACTTCACCGTTCTTCTTGAGAATTAAAATTAATTTGGCTGATACTGGCATATTTCTTTCAACCAACTTCGAAATACTGCAGCGAAAAGCCGCATCCTCGAAAAGTTTCGATGCAGCACTTCCTGCGACAAAACGAGCCATTAAGTGACTGGCACTTGTGCAACTTAAAACTTCAGGAGGGCCTCTTCGCACGCGCCGAAGTGGTCGATACTCCTCGACACGGTCAGCCAGGGTCAAGGCCTCGGAGAAGAGCGCCGTTTTCGGTGGCCAAATTAATATTCCAGCATCCTCCGGAGTTTCTCTTTTACCAAGTGCGTCGCATGTGTGACAAACGCTCGATTATTATTAACAAACGTGCGGCAAGTATGTTAATGATGCAGACAATTCTGTTGCCAATGACCTTATGAATTAAGTTGCATGGCCTTACGCGAAGTAACATGAAGACAGTTCAAAGTATTTTAAGTAAAACCATTTATGTATTTATGTAGTTGCAGAGGGTTGGGGGGTCGAGGAAAATAGGTCACCATCTGTAATGTGATCCTTCAATCAATCGATCCCTTTTTTCCGATAATCTTGTACCTATTAGTATCATGCATACATACATGTATGTAACAAACGTGTGTATACTTTATGAACTTGCACATACAGTGAGAACAATAATTAACGAAGCACTTAATGGAACAGTAGCGACATAAATGAGTGGGTTGTGTGTGAAAATACTTTTTTCAGACAAAGCGGTATATTGCCCCCTGCTGATTGTTGTTGATCTTAATCGACTTATTACTTACTGTTATGTTGTCAATCATTCTCTATTGCAGTCTCTTGTTATTACAAATTGCTAAGACTTTTATAACCAATTAATGAAACTGTGCAATTCCGATGACTAACATTCTAACTGCCTAATAGAATTTCTGTGTTTGGTAAGTAGGCACATACTTAAAGTGTACATATGAAAAGTAAGTGGTCTTTGAGTCTTTGTTTTTTTTTTGTAATTCCTCAACATCTGCTTGTAAGATGTGCCTCGTCTGCAACGTGTCTGCGTCTAATCGAGCTCAAATTTCAAACACATTTTGTTCAGCGATGTAATTATCCGCTGACACGCGTAAGGCAATGAAGGCATCGCCAAAAAAAAGAGTTAACGAGGCACCTAAAATATTACTTCGTATTCAAATAACATCCTCGCTTATTAATAATCAAGTGAGATGTATCCGGGCATGGAGGGCTCGATATGGTGTGTTGCGTCTCTTCCTCTTTGCATTCAACAGATCCTATTTTAGACGTTCGAAATCCTGTGCTGTTAAAAAGTGAATGGGCCTTTCGACATCTGCTCGTTGAGAATTACGTAAAACGGAAGAATGTGTGCGTTTGTTGTAGGCTGAGTTCGTAATTAAGAGCCTTTCGTGGGCGAGTTATGATTATGAAACAAACAGTTTCTTGATTTTCTTTTAAATTGAAAATGCAGTTTTCGAAGGGGGAGCGATTGGTTTTAGAGAAAATAAAAATAATTTAAACAAAAAAAATTAAACTTGTCTCCCCCCCAAATTTAATGAATACAGTCTTCCAGATTAATCTTTAATCTTAATTAATGTTTAAATTATAGTTTCTAAATACACCTATGCGTGACTATTTTTTTTTTAACATAATTAATGAAAGTACTACATGCAAGCAAGGTACATATTAAAATCGAACTTGACCTTCCTCCCACAAATTATTTAAATTCAATAATTAGTTGCTTTAATAATAAAACAAGACGGAGGGTGTACTTATAGATAATAAATAATTAAGCATTAAGCTTGTCCTTACTCGTAATTGGCGCAGTTAATTATATTGAAAACCGATCTTTTTCCTTTTCGCAAAAGTTATTAATAAATTAATTAAAGCGGACTTTCTTTTGTGTTCCACACAAGATTATTGTTGTTATTATTATTATAATTTAATCATTATTCATTATTAACAGGATGGCCTTGTTTGTGTGTGTGTAATTTTTTTATGCGATGCAATTAATTGTTTAAATTTTATGGCCGTCCTTATCGTTCATTAACACACGCTTTTTTTGCAAAATTAATCTTGTTTGCTTGTTGGTTTTAATTCACTTCTTATCTTCTTGCAAGGCACGCAGCTTTTTTTGGAATTTCAACATTTTTCGATGCGGGAAGTAATTTTAACTCTTCCAACTTGTCTAAAGGAAAGGAAAAAATCTAAAGTACATTCACTTTTGTAATGAGCAACTAAAGTTACACGATTTAGTAACTTTTACCTTTGAAACCTGACTTCTTTTAGTTCGCGTATCGTGTAAATGGGACTTTTATTTTTAGGTTATGTTGGTTTCAATTTTGTGCTGTTATTTAACTACCTTCTCCAGCATGCTTTTCCTAACATTTTATTGAATGCATTCTATCTAAATGTGGTTCTTTGTTTGTTTCGTAATGGATTTCCCTGTCATTTTGCAACTGACAACAAACGGTAATTTAATTGACAAAACTTTAAATGCAATACCAATCGCTTTTGTAAGACAACATAAGAACAAAAAAATCACAATTAGTTGCTCCTTACAAAAGTGAACGGAAAGTATGTATTTTCGTTTGTAGTGAAAATGAAATTTGCTTTGTTTTTATAAATTACATAAATTCCAGGCCCTGTTATCTATGAAATTTATCTATCTGATAGTCATAATAAATAACAAAACAAAATGGTTCAACGCCTTCCTTGCGTGGTGGTAGCTCAAGGTAGCATGAATAAAATATTAATGAAGATGTAGGTATGTGCGGAATATTCTTTGTTCGATGCATTTCGCCATTGTTCAATTTCATAATAAAATTAACAGTTAGTTTTACTTCGTCTTTAAACTTTTCCCGAGCCCGTTTACTTACTGGATTCATTTCATTTACAGATTCGCCGGGTTTCCGTTGATGATGTAATTTCCCGGCCTTTCGGTTTAACCATGGAACCTCTAGTACTGGAGTTACAACACAAAACTAATACTGCAAATGAAGTAAGTAATGATTGTTCTCTCATAGGTCTCTCTTTTTTTTAGTGAAAATTTGTGTTTCTTGTTTTATTTTTAATTAATAAATCTGTGAAGTAAATATTGGATATGGGAAAAAGCAGATTTCAGAATTTACTAAAGCCAAAACTGAATAACGTGTGTTTAGAAACCATCAACGTCTCAGTTGGTCGTGACCTGAGGAACGTATTTGTTTAATTAATTATAAATCAGGGCCTGGAAAGTTAAATGGAAAGTAAAAAATTCCGAGTTGTAGTGGCGCCATCTGACGACCATTCCCTAGAAGTTACAGTTCCTTTCTGACAAATGGCCATCAGATGTCAGCATTAAAATGTAACCAAATATGATTTATAGGGTTGGTTGTCAGATGTCACTAATGAAACTAATAATTAAAAAATAAAATGTATTTATAGCTAATGCCGTGTATTTTTAAGCAGAGACTGAAACCAGGTTGTATCTGTAGGGTCGTCGTAAGATGGCGCGCCTGTGCTTGATTATGGTGAAATATATTGACAGTTCTTGTTTTCTTCTTGTCTGTTACACATCTTTCACTAGCGTTATTTATTAATTTCTGACAGTTTCAGATTAGTAGATAATTAAGTTCAAATATAGGTACGTTTTAATTGTCACAGTAAATTGAGATGTTGCCAGTTTCTAGACACACGTTAGTTTGATGTGCTTAGCATGAATGAAACAGTACACACAATAGTTTTCGTTGAACATAAATATTGTCTTATCACATTAATATAATCACGCTGTATTTTGATAGACTGCATAATATAAGCCCTGTTCCAACCACGCTTTCTGACCGTTTAAGAAACCGTCATAATCAGTTGCCCACCGAAATAATGATCGATGTTGACAACTTTGTCGAGTGTAAAACTTTGATGAGTGCATGCTTGTGACGGTTTCGAAACGGTCACAAAGCGTGGTTGGAACAAACCTATTGTATTGTATAATTAATACGATCCAACAAACATCAATTCAAAGATCATATCACATCAAAATGGATCAATGGTTTTTTTACACATAATTTTCATTAATATTATTGAATTGCAATTGATAATTAAATCAGTTGCATTTGAATTTAATTGCAACTAAATTTTATCATGATCTGCAACTGAAACACTTAATTAAATACAATTGATGTTAATTGTAATTAAACTTAAATTGCAATTAAACACTAAACAACGATTTTTTTAATCAGTTGATTAATTAATTGAAATTTGAATTGATTAATGCCCTATAATACACTGCTGGACAAATAATTTTTTATAAATTGTTGCCGGTTGCAATTTTAGGTTAAAAATCGGCCACAAGATGTCACGACCTAAACTTTTCTTAAAAATTGTAATAAGGATACGATTTTAAAGTATGCAATATCAAACATATTCAATTTTTTTTTAGCATTTAGAAACTAACAGTGCAGAGGGCGACACCACGTGCAGCGAAGATGAATGCGGAAGGGTTCCTAGCACTCACAACATGTCCGTCAGCAGCGAACCGATTTCTCAAAAAACCAGGGGGATGGCAACCCTCTACCACGGAACTTGGCCCGTCGAACGCACCACCATGTGGAACTCCGAACCAACAAATTTGGGCCCAGTCAACTCCACTCTTACACAACGAATGGTGAGTCGGTTTAATGGGTTGTGTTGCATGTTGATTTTGCTTTGAAAATATTCGCCGTTCACGGATGATAAAATTTGTGTCTTTGTAATTTATAATGTAGTGTCACATTAAACAAAACGTCATATAATATGACACGTCGGCGTATTGAAGAATCACCCTATACATGTATAAATTGATTTACGCAAATTGTTTGAGCGTTTCAATATTATTTAATGCAGTTAGTTATATGTATACATTAGAGTTTATCTTTCATCCTCTAATTTACGTCTCTAAAAATAACTCCTACGTAAAAAAATGTCGATCGCGTTGAAGTGTCAGTTTCTCTCGAGTAATATTTATCTGCCGAAAGTAACAGATAGACGCGTAAATATTTTTTAATCTGTATTTTTAGTAATTGGTAAATTTAAACCGTGATGATATCTGGAACTGGGACAGTGGTGCCAACGTGGGCTTCCTTCAGTTTACGCCTAACTTTAAGAGAAAAAACAAAAAGAGCGGAAAAGAAAAGCGCGAAAGTGTAGTATTATACAGCGCATACTTCGATCGATTGTCTCGGCTGACGTTTTGTCTTTTGTGAGTTGTTTTTTTTTTTGCGTGACAGCCTATTTTGGTGACGCGTGATTCATGAAATTGCTTCCTCTGTTGTTGATTTACGCACTTTCCGTGTATTTGTGTGCCGCTTTATTTTCTATTTACGGATAGAGCTGGTTTTAATTCATGTGTGGGATATTTTCCTGCGTTATTTTTGTAATAATTAATAGGCGCGTGGGTGTAGATAGTTGTTGCTTCTATTTGACATACACAAATAGTATCATTTTATAAAATTGTATTTTTATAATTTTCATTTAATTCAAAAATTGTTAACAACCAAAGAAGGGGAATTGTTATTCTGCTTACAAAAATTGTGACGCCACTAGTATCGCGCAACTCAAAAAGATGAGTGAGTAAAAAGAAGAAAAAGATGGCGGAAGTGTAAGCCTGTTTTCAATTTTTCGAGGTAGTGTTAATAACGTGTGTTATTTACTTCCATCGACTCGTTTTTTAAAAAATAACTTCTAAGCAAAAAATGATTCCATTCAAAATACCATGTGTTCTTTTAGAAATGCCGTAAGGGGTGGCTATGGAAAATAAAATTCATGTCGTAGCTTGATTCACCATTGCATCATTTTTGACGTATAACGAATTTAACCTAAAAACTTAAAACTGATTAATTGAGCAAATTGTTTATTTCAACGCAAATTTGTGATTGAAAGCATCAGTGTTGGGATGGTTGGGACCTGATGCAGTGACGTCATCTACTGATGGATACAACAGACTACGAATAAAAGAACGCTTTGCGTTCAACTGAAATTCTCTTGGAAATTCTTTCTAACCTCAAAAAAGTAGATATTTTATTTACCTCCTTAAAATCATTGGTTGCAGACCATTCTGTAGACACAAAACACTTGTTACTGTTCTGTGGTTGTAAGTTATGAATTGCAGGCACGAGGATATGGTAGCTAGCCTTGTATGTAGTTAGCAAGCAATTGCACAATGATTCTTCAGAAGAATCTTCTGATGACGAATTATTGCTTTTATGTGAACGATAAATGTAGAAAACTCCAGAACAAGCGAACACAACTATTACTTACGTTTAAAAAAGTGAGGTTAGGTCTGAGATTTGAACAGTTCTACCAACTGAAACGAATGATGTTGGCTATCTGGAGAGGTCTATTATCTGTGGTCGTATTAAGACTCTAAAGGCCTTGAAATCTTTAGATATTTCTGTAAAAATATTTCATTAATTTTCTAATTTATTTTATAAACATGCAATTAATAATGACAAAAGTTAATCAATTAATGATAATAAAAATTAATTTAAAAAATATTGTAGCCAGTTTTCAAAGTTTTAATGTTTTTTTTTTTTTTTTTTTAAATAAAATTGAGTTTGTTTTCAATTAAATTCTAATCAGTAATAATTTTAAGAATAATCGTCATCATCGTTCATATCACAAATTTTTTTTTTATTATCTAGGAGTGAACCCAGAGCATAGTTTCTGAACGCGCTCTTGTTTTTTTCAATTGTCAAAGTGATAGTTAACCTATATTTACGTGTAATCGTTAAATTGACAGTTGCTACGATGGACTTTTGTTAACTTAAATTAGACAGGCCAGCCTTAAGACTCTGAAGGCCTTAAAATATTTAGGCCTGATTTTTCAATCGTTGGATAAACTGAGTATAGCGCTATTCTTGGAATAACGTAACGTAGATGTGACGTAGATATGGAGGAATGTTAAAGGATATTCGGCGAATAGTTATTCTATCCTTATTCCATGATTGTAAAACTGGGCCTTAACTAAGTTTATAATTTATTTTAAACACATTCAATTAAAAATGAAAGTGTTATTTTGAAGCTTGTTTTGAGAAACGAGTTTTTATAATAAATTTAAAAAAAATGTAGAGCAGTTTTTAAATGTTTTAAAAATAAAATTGATTAGTTTTCAGAAATTCTAATCAGTAATAATTTTAAGGTAATCATCATCGTTTGTTAGAAATTAATAGTCGCGTTCAACGGAGAGCAGCTGGTGAGTTGCTTACTCAGCAATCGTTTGTGATTGGTTCACATTAAGGTAATAGCCAATCACAGACGATTACTAAGTAAGCAACTCAGCAGCTGCTCTCCGTTGAACGCGACTAATGTAATGATAAAAAAAGGGAACTAATGTCAAATTAAAGAAGATCCTTGTAATATGTATTTTTTACCGACTGAGTTTTTAGTCGAACATGACTGTGTGTGTGTATGTGTGTTCTGTTGTCAACAATAAACAAATTATCTTTAAACTGTTAATGTTTCATTAAAATGTGCTTTTCCTTAATATGCAACATCGTTAATATGAGAAAATATGTAAAAAAAAAATTATTATCTAGGAATGAATTCGGAGAATAGTTTCTGAACTCGTCTTAGTTCTTTGAACTATCAAAATGACAGTTAACCTATGCTACTTACTTTTAAATTATCAAATTGACAGTAGCAACGACGGATTTTTACTGAACTAAATTATACAGGGCCGCATTAAGACCTTATTAAGCAAATTGCTTTCGCAAGTATATAATTGCGAGCAAGTCGGTATTGTAATTGCTCCGCCTTGTTTCATTTTTAAAAGTTTTTAAACGATAATAATTTTAATATCGATTTCATGGTTTTATCATTTCGTAGTTAGTGATTAATAAATAAAATAAAAAAAACTCTTACACTTTTAAACAATCAGTTTTCGTAATCTATTAAAAACTACAAGTATTGTGATGAAACACAAAAGTACGAAGTACAAGATGATAAGTCTAATAAAAAGTGAAAGTATTTGATGGGGTTTAATTAAATTAAAGGACCAAGCCAGTGTGATGAGCTTCGCATCAAGTTCAGGTGGCGCTCCTCTGGACAGAGTTCTCAGCAGTCCGGACCATTCAAGAAGATCATCACAGCAACTAGAAGCCAAGATGGACATGGTTTACAGTCTTCTAGCCATGTTAGGTGGTCAGGAACATGCCGACATGGGAGAGACCCTTCTCGCTCTCAGTACTAGTCCAGAAAGTTGCCTTGCCATGCGACAATCAGGTAATTGCTGTGTGTAATCATAAAAAAATCTCACCCACGAATGCCCACGAGCGAACAACTGATTATTGAACTGTCAAAGTGACAATCTTTGAACTGTCAAAATGACAGCTAACCTATAAATTTGAGTTGAATCTTTACTGAAGTAATAAATCGTTCGGGGCTGTATTTATTACTTTGTTTATGATCAATGTAAAACTTACAAAAGTTGTTTCAGCCATAACATTATTTGATTATGTCTCTTGCAGGCTGTGTCCCACTCTTAGTACAACTAGTGCAGTCTGATAAAGACGGTGAAACCCGAAAGAAAGCATCGCAAGCACTCCATAACTTAGTGTATTCTCAGCCGGACGAGAAGCTTAGGAAAAGAGAGACGCGGGTGTTAAAACTGCTGGAACAGATGCGATTGTACACGGAGGCTGTGAAAAACAACACGGATTACGAACCTGAAGCACCAAGCACATCCGAAGGTGACCCACATTTTATTGTTCTTAATTCTTTTTTAAACGGGAACATTTATTTGTAGACGGAGATAAACATCCAGTATTGACTGTCGCTCATGTAATGAAATTGTCTTTTGATGAGGGCCATCGTCAAGCGATATGTCAGCTCGGTGGGATTCATACGATAGCAAGTATGGTTGAGGTAAGAAAATCTTGTTTGTTTTTTTCCCCCCCAGTGTTTTACAGCACAGTTCAACACGAGTTCACTCTTGTGTTTTTTGTTTTTTTTTTTGTAGACTGAGCACTCGATACATGGGAGCACTTCTGAGGATACACAGTGCGTTTTAATGCGCAGATACGCTTGCATGGCACTCACAAATCTCACTTTCGGGGATAGCGGCAATAAGGCATTGCTCTGCTCCTTCAAGCAGTTCATGCGTGCCCTTGTTGTGCAGCTACAAAGCCCCAGCGATGAACTGAGACAGGTATGGTGTGTGCACCTCTTATATATATTTTTAAATATGTATTATTGTTAAAACTTCACATATATTCCCCTATTAAGCCGACTGCAATCTCTTAAATTGTGAGAATTATGGATTCGATGGATTCCTCAACAAAAATGAATAAGTACCTGAACTGATATAACAATAAAAATTAGCCCTTTAATAATTACTAGGTATATTCTTAAGCCGAGACAAAATTTTGATTTCCTTAAAAGAGTAGAGATGCAAAGAAATGAGAAAAAGGGTCCATTTTTACATAAATGCAGGAAAATAATTTTTATTATCAAGTTTAAGTATTTAAAGATGTTGTTAGATCCAAAAAGAGAATCTCCCCCACCGTATGTGTTATTATAAAATAAATTTTTGTTATTTGGCTGTGTATGCATAAAAATCCCTCTGTTTTGAGATAAACCCGCCCATCTGGCAACGCTGTAGCATGATTTTAGGACAAACAACTGCCCCTCGAACTGTCAAAATGACAGCTAACCTTTAAGTAATCTTTGAACTGTCAAAGTGACAACTAACCTATAAGTATTTTTAATTGTCAAATTGACACTTGCAAAGTCGGACTTTTTTTTAACTAAGTGAAACAGGGCCGCATTAGGACTTTGGTAGACCCCAAAATATTTATTATTTCTTTGTTTCTAATCAATATAAAACAAAGAAAATAGTTCTTTTTAGATAAATAACTTCTTGCATAATTATTTTTAGCAGAATACAAGGTCCATCGTGTTTATGTTTTATTAAAGATCATGCGATGAATCGATTTTACAGTTTTTATGATTTTTAAGACATCCCGTTCTTTTTAAAAACAAAATTACTTGTCCCCTTAGGTAACTGCAAGTGTTCTAAGAAACTTATCATGGAGAGCGGACACCGTAAGCAAAGATATCCTTCGTGAAGTCTCGGCAGTCACGGGCCTCATGAAAGCAGCGATGGTCGACAGCAAAGAAAATACCCTAAAATCGATACTGTCGGCTCTGTGGAACCTCTCGGCTCACTGCACCGAAAACAAGGCTGAAATCTGTGCTATAGAGAGTGCTCTAGGATTTTTAGTCGACATGCTCTCGTATAAAACACCTTCGAAATCCTTGGCCGTGATAGAAAACTCAGGCGGGATCTTGAGGAACATCTCGAGCCAAATCGCAGTCAGAGATGACTACAGAGAAATCCTAAGGAAACACAACTGCCTGCAAGTTTTATTAGAACAGTTGAAATCACCGAGCTTAACCATCGTTAGCAACGCCTGCGGGACGCTTTGGAACTTATCTGCGAAAAACGCGCAAGATCAAGAGGCCCTCTGGCAAATGGGGGCCCCCGCAATGCTACGCAGCTTAAACCATTCCAAACATAAGATGATCGCGATGGGATCAAGTGCGGCCTTGAAGAATCTTTTGAGCTCGAGGCCTTCGCACACTTTGCTTCCTCAAATGGATGCGACGGCCAGAGCCATGGACCTACCGGTTTTGCCTACGTTGGGTGCTCGTAAACAGAAGGCCCTATTACAAGACTTGGATCAAAATTTATTGGAGACTTTCGATAACATCGATTCACCCACAAAAACCAGCACGGACGATAAGTTATTCGAGAGGACTGAGAAATACATTCCAACTAATGAACTGCTGCTTAAAACCCACAAGGGAAAGCACGTCGTGAAATCTGATGGGCGTGAGTGTGAGCTGATGTTCGAGGCAAGCGAAAGCTCAATAAAACACTTGTCTCACAGAGAAATCCACTTGTTAGACAAAGAGTGTTCACCTTGGAAGTATGAGAAAGATGAGCACGGTCTAAGGAGAGAAGACTACCTCGCTGTAAGGAACAGCGATGAGCGACTGTGTCAGAACTTTGCGAATTTAAGCCTGAATGAACCTTGCAGCAGCAGTTACCATCCAAGCCAGGGTCGGCTCATCCAAAATTACACGAGCACCAGTTTACCTTATGTAAACGTAAACGCGCAACGCGCAGGTACTTACATCCCGGTGCGAAATAAATACTCGGACTGTGGTTTTGAGGACGACAACGACTTAGCAGATCAACCGATTGATTTCAGTCGAAAGTACGCTGAAATTAAAAGCAACACCGCCGAGCCTAACCAGTCTTCCAGCCAGGTTGATAAAAGCAAGACTTACTTTGGCAAAGCCTCGAAAGTTCCTGACCAGAACCACGATGGGTTTGGAATTTACGCAGAAACCGACTTGGATCAACCAACCGATTATTCACTGCGCTACGCAGAAGACGACTCAGACTCCGACATTTGCGATAAAATCTCCAAAAGTGAGTTCGTTCAAGACACGGTTAAAACGTACTGCACCGAAGGCACACCCTACGAAACGCCCTTCAACTTCTCCACTGCTACTTCCATGTCAGATCTTAGAATCGACACCTCCGGTGATGCAGAGAAAGTTATAGACAACGACAAGTTGATAAGCAAGAGCGAAACAAAAAACCCTGCCCTGTCGCACCTGGACGAGAAAGATCACTGCTCGGTGGAGGATATATCGGAGATCGAGACCAGGCCGAAGAGTGGTGATAAAGTGTTGAAGTCTGAGTTTAGCTCTGGTTTGATGTCGCCTGAGAAGCCGGTGAATTATTGTGATGAAGGGACGCCCGGGTATTTTTCGAGGGTCAGCAGCTTTGGGTCTTTGAGTTCGTTGCCTGTTCATGAAAACCAGAAAGCCAAAGAAAATATTAAAGAGGGTGATAGGGAAGGAACACTCACGAAAGTCGATACTTCACCAAGTGAAGGTTAGTTTAGGTTAGCAAATTGTCCCCTTGAATGGTGATAGTTTAAACTGTGATGTTGATATGTTTAACCCTCCTTCCACGCTTAAATTGTTCTTAAATCTTGTATAAAAACACCCCCTTTGCAATGCCTATTAATTTCTTTGTATTTTATTATAGATTACCTTAAAAGCATACTTGCTTGTAAAAAGAAATCCCCTGAAGGAGGGTAAAACTCTCCCATTTGGCAACAGGGCACAACAGATCACTTAAGGGTCAAGAGTTTTTGAAATTTCTTGGATTATTTAAAGCACGTAGATTAAAGAACCTTTCGTGTCCTTTACAGATGTTGATAAATCAAAATTTAAATTAATTCAATTATTAACTAATACATTGGAAAATACTGTTACAGTTGGTCTTATAATTTACTGGAAATATTTAAAAAACTGAGTGAAAAAATAAAGATAAGATTTGAAACTTAACAAGTATAAAATGCAATGACTTTTAAATTCATTTGAAAAATAATACAAATTTCATTTGTGGGACAACTCAGGAATTTTTGCTGAAAGATTGAATTATGTAATTAAATTATTAATAAATATAACTTAAAATAACAAAGACGAAGCTATTCTTTTAAAAAATGTTTTGTTATAATCAATTTCAGTGTACTTAATTTTTGCAGATCAATTTTTTTTCGAATAAAATTTTATTATCGAACGACCTCAATATATAGTTTCTGAACGTAACCACGATATAGTTTCTGAACGTAGTTGTGATCTAGTTTCTGAACGTAGTTGTGATCTAGTTTCTGAACGTAGTTGTGATCTAGTTTCTGAACGTAGTTGTGATCTAGTTTCTGAACGTAGCTGTGATCTAGTTTCTGAACGTATCCCTGATCTAGTTCCTGAATATACCCCAAGGTTATTAAAGAGAGAAGGTTACCTGGTAACTCGTGGAGTGACGCGTCATCCAGTAGGCCATCTATATGTGTAAATGCATTAAATGGGCCTACTGAGTGACGTTGTGGTGACGTTGAAAGTTACCAGGCAACCTTGTCTTTTAGTAACCTTGAATATATCCCTGATTTAGTTTCTGAATGTATTCCCAAATCAAATTGATTTGATTTTGAAATGAACTGATTTTAATTAAAGAGAACAGAGACATACTTGAAGGAAAATATGTATGAAATCAAACATCAAACTGATCATAAAAACCACGGGGGAAATACACCGGGTGATTCAGTTTGGTATTTGCAGCCCAGTAACTTCTTTATTTCTATTTTTAGGAAAATGACATTTGATGTAAATAATGTAGGCCTACCGATAGTTTATTTGACAGCATGAAACAATGTGTACCATTGTTTAAGCGGAAGTGGTTAAAATAGATTACCCTGTATATTTTTGCATTTTTGGAATGTACAGGTAATTCTAGATTGAAATAATGTAAAATATTCCATATACAGAGTGATTGAAAGTCAAGGGAAGCGTGGGAATTTCGCTTATTATAAGAGATAGAGGATTGGTTAAATGGAAGCAAGGTTGCCAAATTTCATGCTGCAGTCGGAGGAAAACTAAAAATTGCGACTTTCGAAAATCGAACATAACTTCTCTATTTATGACTTTTCAAAATCTGTCAAAAGATTCCCAATCATCATGAAATTTGACAACTTTGCCTCCATTTAACAAATTCTCTATCTCAATCACCCTGTATATGGAATATTTTACACCATTTCGATCTAGAATTACCTGTGCATTCCAAAAATACAAAAATATACAAGGTGTCATTTTCCTAAAAGTAGAAATAAAAAAATTAAAGTTACACACCAAACTGAATCACCCGGTATAAGGTGAAACGTTAAAACGGATGCGTAGTCAGATTTAATCAAAGGGGAATTAAGCAGCACGTGGATCTTGCGCTTTTTGGCTGACACTTCATTGGCTAGTAATCCCCATCAAGTAAATTGCGTGCTCAACGTGCGCGCCCATATAATTCCACGAAGGTAAAAACCGGCTTGCATGAAGTGAGACAGGGAAACTCAATCATTTCCTAATCACTGACGGCCAATTGAAACTGCAAATGAAAGGCAATCGGTGAATTTGAAGCAAATCGCATTCAAATGAATTGTAAATGGAGGATGGCTAACTATCCCTGAATTAGTTTCTGAATGTGTCCCTGGTCTAGTTTGTGAACGTTTCCCTGATCTAATTTCTGAACGTTTCCTTAATCTAGTTTCTGAACGTTTCCTTAATCTAGTTTCCGAACGCATCCCTCAAAAGTATGCAAAATATTTTCCATTTTAAAAATCGAAAATTTTTTCAGTTTTAATGCATTTTGTTCTTTATTATTACGAGATGCACTAAGCCATGAGTTTATGTTGTTTATTTTTTTATAATATTAGTTTTTCTTCTTTTTCATTTATCTCAGAAAACAATTCCATTGTAATTTAATTACATATTTCATTTAATCTTGGAACAACTTTGTAATTAATTTAAATAAATTTTCTTTATCAATAACATTAATATTTACTTATTTACATACATGAATAGTAAGCCAACTTAATATTAAATAATTACATAGTATAAATTTGAGATAGCATTCTCGAATTTATAATTAAATAACTTAATCCTCTGCCACTTCAACTTTTCAGATCAATGATCAATGTTATTACAATTAAAAAATTCATTGTTTTTATAGGCACTAAAGCTGTTAAATTCGAGCAAACTGTTAATTATGCTGAAGAAACCCCCCTCATGTTCTCAAGGTCAAGTTCGCTAGCTTCTTTAGACAGCGTCGAACAGCATTCCATACACGATGACAGGAGCTCCGTTGTTTCAGATTTTAGGTAAATTTAAGAAACCAACAATTTTCTTAACTTAACTGCGCAGAGCGTAGTTTACTTATTGGATTATCATATCGCACTATGCACGAGATAAATAAAAATCAATATTAACTTGGAAGTGGATTTAGATAAGAGTGCACTTATTAATTTATATGTTGCTACGCATCTAAAAATGGGTTAATCTTTTTTTAGTCGCTTAACTAGTGGATTAGTGTCTCCGAGTGAACTGCCCGATTCACCAACGCAGACCATCCCTCCAAGTCCAAAACCGAGGAAGGGGCCGCTGGAATACCCATCGACGTCAAGGGGTCCGCCTTCCTTATTTCCCAAGGTAGCACCGGATGGGAGGCCCCAACCAGCACCGCGCACGATTCAAAAACCCAGCGTTTTCGAAGACAATGTCACGAAGTTTAAGGAAGAAAGCACACCCGTGCAGTTTTCAACCGCTACTAGCTTGAGCAGTCTGACAATCGATGATCACGATGACCAAATCAAAGTAAGTTACAAAAAATAATATTATCTATGAGCTTGCATCAGCAGCATAATCTGAGTTGACAATGTTATCTAAATAATATAATCTAAGTCACAAGTCACATTTATTTTACATCTTGTACGCTGCTCTTCTAAAATGTTTCTTTTTCACCAACTGTTCTTCAAAAAGGTAATTTTAGGACCTCAGAGGGTTACGTTAACAACAATCTTCTCCTTGCGTTTAAGGTGTCACCATCGGTGAGCCAACAGAGTGAAAGCACGATTTCTCCGATGGCAAGCATCGGTGAGGTCTCGGTTAAACAAGAAGACGGAAACGAAAAGCAAGACGATCAAAAAGAAAAACAGAACGCTGCGGAATTGAACGAGGACTTCCTGCACATATCCGAAGATGAAGGTGACGATGCCATCCTTGCCGATTGCATTAACATTGGAATGCAGAATAACAGGTAATACGCTTGTACACCCATCGTGTTACGACTTATTAATACTTCAATGTATTCAAGACATCGCCAAAACAAGGATGTGCCTCCGACTACCAACAACAAAACCACTACGCCTTTAATTGCTAACAAATACGGCAGTCCACAAAAACCTCCCCAGGCCAGAAATTTCGGAAGCGGGATCCCCCTGCCCAAATCCAGCATACCAACACGAGGCGGCTCGAGCAGAATAGCAAAACCCGAAGTGCCCCTGGATTCAGTGAGGACGTACTGTACAGAAGACACCCCCGCAGCTCTGAGTCACGCAGGCTCAAACTCAGATTTGAGTAATCTGTCAATGCCGAATGATTCTTCCGGGGCGAAAAAGGGTTATTTCTCGGATGAAAGCAGCAACCTATCCGGGGAGAACGACAATATCTTAGCCGAGTGCATCCAATCGGCCATGCCCAAAGCCAAGAAGATCACCCCCAGTAAACCTACCACTTCGAGACAGATCCCTACTTTATCGAAGAATGTGGCGCTGAGTGCACCGATTAAACCGTTCAACCGGGAAGCCCAGGTTAAAAACGAGGCGGCGAAAACTAAGAGCCTCCTGAAGGACGAAGGCAAAAAGAATAAAGTGCCTTTGTATTTTACACCGAAAGAAAATACAGAGAAGTTTGCCGTGGAGAACAGTCCTTGTCAGTTTTCATTACGATCGAGCTTGAGCGATTTAACTGTAGATGGAAGTGTTGCAGGACTTACTAGGTAATTTTTTTTTTAATTACCAACAACCTAGAGTTTTTGATTTACTTTCGGAGTATCTTCACCTCCAGAAATATTTTTTTAATTACAGAACTGAAATGCCTACAACAGAAACTGCTGGAACTTCAAATAAACAAGTAAACGAAAATCTGTCCCGTCAAGATTCCTTGTCTTCTTTGAGCGTAGAGTCTTTGGGTTCACTGGAAACAGAACAGGCCCTTCTGGAGCAATGTATCTCATCGGGTATGCCCAAAAGTAAAACGGAGGTCCCTCTCAAAACCACCGTAGAGAAAGAGAAACCCGTAGGAGTAGCAACGAAACAGTACATCACGAGCACGAAAATAAAGTACGAAGAGAGACGTTTTGTCGGTGTAAAGAAGCCTGAAACCACAGGGGGGGGATTGAAGGTCGAAGCGAAAGACAAGAAAGTACTGTCAAATTCAAAAAACGTCTATGCTGCGTCTGCTGTCGAGAACACAATCCGAATGGAAAGCAAAGGATGTCCCGAAATCATAGCAATGATAGCAGGCGTAGAACCCGCAGAAGACTTAGGCAGCGGACGGAGTCCCAATCCTGTGACGGTGTTAACCGGGACATCAGCTCAAGTAGATACGTCACAGGACAAATCCTCGCCTACCAACGTGAACTCATCGATCGATCTAAGGAAGAGTGGGTATGAAGGTGATGACAAAATTGAAGATGATAACAAAATTGAAGTTGATAATAAAATTGAAAAGACCACCCCACCCGTTGATCCTTTGTACGGCAGCAGCAAATGCGACAAATCAGTTGAAGAACTTGGAAACATCGACAACCGAATGCTAGACCCGGATGCAATGATCGAAAGCCTGGATCGTTTCACCGCTGAGCTAGTCTCACAGGCCGCCTCTCACCTGCAAAACAAAGAAGAAAGTAAATTCCAGGCGTCCGTCACAGAGGGAGGCGATACATGGAACGAAGATACATCCCCCAACGATGTTACGTTCCCCAGCATATCCGGTTCGACTCCAAACGTGATCACTTTCGAAAGCGACTCGAACGAAGCGAAGGATTTAATCGATGAGGTCGACGGCTTGAATAACTGCGAGCAAAAATCAAACGACTTCTCCTCGATGAACTCGAGCACACTCACCGAGTCGACTTTAATAGCGATGGAAGCCACCAAAATAATCACGACGTTTAAGACCGAAGCCATGTCAGAGAGCGGGGGCTCGCTCGAGCTAGATTTGGTCCAACCCCCTTCGCAGTTGAACTCGTTAACAAACAGCACCACCCTCGGTGGTGTATTAAGTAGTAGCACCCATGAGGTTGAAGCGAAAGTGAAAAGGCAGAGCTCGAGGAAAAAATCTCTCCCGGCCGGGCTGATGGTGCGCAGGGCCCTTTCGAATTCCGTAAACCAAGCGTCCAGTTTGGAAAGTCTATCGAATTTAGATCACATGAATCCCCCTTCTGCGATGGGGGAGGTGTTGGATTTGCTTGATTTGGAGGGGAGCATGACGAGTGTGGCAAGTTTACAAAGCGAAGTCGCCCCCGATTTGATCAATCCAATTTTTAACGTCAAGCAACCCCTGTCGCATATCCTAGTGAGCAACTCGCATCTGAGTTGCACCGAGCTGGAGCACATAAACCCCCCGTCGATCTTCAACGAAATCACAGATCTATGTAATTCATTGGCCGATGTCCCTACGGATGGTATCTGCAGCGAAGCCGAGGTCTTCGAGGATTGTTGCACTCACCTGCAAACCGATGAGTTTTCCGACGCAAACAGCGTTACACCCCTCCAATCAGATCCCAGCAATAGTAGTAATGAGTCGACGCCGAGGAAGATTAAAAGCCTGCAGAAGACCCTAACGGCGAAGCAAAGGAGGAACTTGGCCAAGGAGCGATACAAGACGTACACCGTGGCTGCTGAGATGTTAATGGGGGAAGAAACGGGTGCGGGTGCAAATGGAGTTAAAACCCCAGAAGAAAATGCCGTGCAACTTTCACCACCGAAAAATACCGAGCAAAGGAAAATTACACCGAAAGAACGAAGGCAAAACGACCCGTCACGGTTTCAAACCCAGGTTTTAGAAGAGTCCTTGTTTTCAGCGAAGAACCTCGAAAGCCTTGCGAGTTCAAGCGAAGCCGTGCAAAACAGTGATAGTGATAGCCCCTTGAATAGTCCGGCGAAAGCAAAGTTGAGCACGCGAAGGAATTTCTTGCAGAAGCGACTGGAAAATAGGGATCGCTTCCGGACTAAGACTCTAAGCGAGAGCAGCTTGTCCCCGGAATTACTGAACGGCTCCCCCACGAACTTAAACATCAATTCGCCCGAGCTTCACTTGATGTTGCAGAAAGAGGCCGACGTGGTCTTGAAGACCCTCAACGAAGCCAAATCCAAACCCGACGAGTTACTCGATTGTGAGACCTTGAGTTTGGTTTCGAACGAAGACGACTCTGAACACAATTCTGGAAGTTCTATCAACTATAGAACTTATCATAAGAGCTGGGGTTTCAGTGACAACAACATTCCCGTTGTACAGTCGAGCAAAACCGATCTTGAAAATTACAATGACGGTAATTTGAATAGCAATCGCCTTGGAGCTTATTTGGATGAGAATAATTTGGAACAACACAATTTACAACAATCAATTGCAAACCTGTCAGATGATGATGAAGGTGGTTCGAAAGTCGCTGGCAAACCTAAAATTGTGAAACCGTCCGATCGAAATGCGAACGGGGAGAGCGTAGAAGTCGAAGAAACCCAAAGCAAAGGGATAAGAGGGCGCAGGAAACCGTTGTATGCGAAAAGTGCGCCCCCTAAGACCATTAAGCCCATCAAGAATGTCTCTTCTACCCTAGTGAAGAACGTAACATCGGCCCTGAAGTTAAAACCACCTGCCAAATCAGTAACAGCGAAGCCCCCGGTCCCACAATCGACAGCGAAAGTGCTGAAGCAACCCTCGAATTACAAAGCGACCCCTAAATACTCGAGTCCTTCCCCCAAGCAGGTAAGTCCTGTTCGTTCACATTCGCAGGCCACCACTAGTGGTAAAAAGGAGGTGCAGAAAACTAAACCGGTCTTAGAGAGGCAGGGTACTTTCACTAAAGAAGATGGTGCTACCCCCCCAAAAGTGAACAGCAGTAAAATCCCCCCCGTGAGCTCGATACCAAAACCCTCATCACGGATAGCTCGCGCTGTAACACAATCGAATGGGATTGTAGCGAAGACGGTGAACAAAATTAATGCTGTGGTTGCTTCAAGCCGTCAAGGTCCAGGTAGGACCGGCCTAATCAAATCGGCAAGCACGGATCGTGCCAATAAGCTACAGACATCCCCCAGTCGGATGTACGGTCGATCACCGAGCGCAGACGCAAGGGATGTGGTTAAACGAAGCAGCCTGCAGGGCTCTTCATCGAATCAGAACTTGAGGGGCGGTGCTGTTAAGCGATCATCAGCCCCGGAGTACGCACACAGGTCCAGCAGTAACTCCAGCATAACCTCGAACGGCTCCACCAAACAAATCACAAGTCGAATCGCAGGGCTCTGGAAGAAAGTCGAGGAGAGTAAACGGCCCCAGCAGAAAGTCGTCTGCCCCCAGACCGAGGCGCAGCCCGAGTCACCACGGTTGATACGAAGCAACACTTTCGATAATAAAGACGGGGTCATATTGCAGGCGGAATCCAGCAAACGGATATCGAGGTTGGGGTCGTTTGTGTTCGTCGACGAGACGGAACGCATTCAGTACGAAACTAAAATAATTAACCGACCTTCGGAGGTCTCATTTTAATTTTCGTTTGCCATGTTTTTTTTTTTGGGGGGGTATTTAAATTGTTAGTTTAAATGTGCAGCCTAAAATGCTTTTTGCTAATACTAATTTGAAATAAAACGTTTCAAGATTTTAAGTAAACTTTAAGACCCACGGTTTTATTATTTTATTAATGACGATAAAGAAATTAAAACCCTCTCGGAGCTTATCCGCGTTCAAGATTCTTTTTTTTTTGTCGAGCGAAAGAATGTGTTGTATCTAGTCTTCTAAAATTTTAATTTAATTAAGAATGTAAGGAATTATTTAAAGACTGTGTATTTATTTGTGTTTCGGTAGTCTGTAAATATACAATAAAACACACGATGGATACAATTTCTTAATTACTACTACACGTGTAGCCAACTGAAAATAGATTAGGTGTAGTTTTATAATGTTTGTAATGATGTGTGTGTATCGATTGTTCTTTTACGCTCACAACACCGTCAGGATTGTTTCACACACGAGCATTTATTTTTGTTGATGTAAAGTCGTGGTGGAATTACCCCGTCGTTGCCTCGTGAGCGTATTAAAACCGCCATTCAAGTTGAGTTGATGACGTAAAGGGAGAGATTCCTCAACGTCTTAAAGTCAAACGGAAACTGTATGTTACATTGTGAATAAAATTGCTTCCAATGAGTAATTGGTCAATCAATCGATGTAGTCCCAGCTGGCCCGTTCACCGTGCATCGAAATGAAATACAACACAACCGTGCCTGCACCTATCATAAAGTCCATCAAACTCATATATTTCCACGCAATATATAAATGCTAAAAACATCCCGTTGTATAAACAGTTAAAACGTGCAGCATTTTGGATTTACCTCTCTATTGATGTACTTAAACATCACCAAGGCTATAATATTGAAGAATTCTGCTGGTCCATTTGTTAAACCATATATGGTACCAGTGTAATGGTAGGTCAAATCGAATGTGTTCGCATGTGCACCGGCGAAAATTGGCCCGGATGTCATGATTGATAAAGAATAGACTGCGGCTGTCGCATAATAGTTGCACCCAAAAATTGAGATCGTCATTCCAAAAATACAAGGTAAAAGATTACCTGCAAATTAACAAAGAATAAATAAATAAATAGAGTGCAACGTAAATTCTGCGCCTTACCAAACACTATGTAGAACCACCTCAGGTAACCGACCGGTATGAACTTCTTTCTCACTTTCTGGTCTGCAAGGTATCCACCGGCAATCGCAAGCCCAATCAAACCCAGAGGTGGTATCGATGTTAACTCGATACGTTTCATATCCGCACCCACCTGATACTTCAAATAATAGGGTAGGCCCTCGAAAGCCAAATGAAACACAAACTTATGGCCCACTTGCGCTGCGAATATAGCCCAAACGGCCTCGTCTCTCAAAATTCTCCTCCACGGTATACGGCTTGGAAAACGCATGCCTTTTAAACACGGTTAATTCCGTCGGCTTTCAAACTCTTACCTTTCCTCAAGAGTCCTTGTTCTCCATCCGATATGAAAGGGTCAGTCCTTGCGCTTGCATAGACCACAGTCACGAACGGTATGTAATATAAGAGACCCAGCGCAGACCACAAATAAAACACGAGCTCCCACCTTGCGGAATTAACAAGCGAGTTGGAAATGTGGGCCCCCAAAAGTGCTCCGAGTATCTCCCCGCTGAAGTAAATGCACACGAGGAATGCCCGTTGGTGTTTCGGCAGCCAGTGTGCGAGTAAACTGACACTGGCCGATTTGCTTACGCCCTACAAATTTGTTTCAAGCAGATGGATTTATTGCTCCGGTGACCAACCGTTAATAATCCGACTAGCAAATTCATCATGATCATCAACCACAATCGGTAGTGCTTCATGATGACCGGCAGAAGCGAAACGGCAACGGATGACATTAAGATACTCAGGCCGATTAAGTGCTTCCCCCCATGAATATCTGAGATTGCACCTCCCGGTATATGTGATACGATGTATCCTACCAGTAAGGCCTTTTCGTTTAGGGTGCACTCCAGAAAGCGATGTTCTTGAAACGTTTTCTGAAACTGTCGCTTTCAGAGCAGCTTCACCAAAGTACAACTTACATTTTCAGCTAGCCTCTTCGCTGCCGGACATAAATCTGTTTTATTGTACTTGTATTCGCAGTGAAAATAACATTCTAACTGTTCCGAGGCTGTTAGTGTTGCAGAATGGATCATCGCGAAGCTTAAAGTCGAACCTAGCGTTAGCATCATTACGACTATGTAACGTCGTTCAAATTCTGGAAGTTATAACTTTCGATTGCTTAGGAAAAGAAGGGGGTGCGTGTGCATACCAAGTTTTCCTGTGATCATAGTAATGTGCTTCAAATTGATGTTTGATTAAATGGATTTGTTTATTGTTGTTTTCATCTTAAATTGACAGATGTTTTATGACGTTAGTAACTTGGTCAATTCGAGTGTGATGCAGTGTGATGGTCAAACAGAAAAATATATGTATTCAAGCCAAATAATCAAAGCGAGAATGTGTTTATAAAAAATATAGAAAGCATAGAAGGAGACTGGTGCAATGCCCAATTAAAGATATTGAGAAGTTAAAAGCTCTAGTAGGAGAAAGCATAATAAAAATAAAAGTGTAATTATGTTTCAGTCCTGAAGTGTATCAGTAGACGGAAAAGAAAAAAGTGACAAAAAAGGATAAAAAGTAAAGGAGCTAACAGAAATAAAACAGGATTATTGGGGAAGTTTTCCAAAGGAATTGGGATCAGATTTGTTGAGCAACGTTAAGAAATAAAATGAGTGTAAAATTTTCAACTCATTAGAATAAGCTAATCACAGGGAGAAGGAAGGCCTCCAAAATAATGCCGAATTTCTGTGTACTGAAGTAATATGTAATGTAGTGAAGAGAAGGAAAAAAGAAGTGAAAGGAAAAAACGATCCAGCATGAAGAAGAACGAGAAGACAACAGAAGTCTCCAAAGCAATGAAAGAACTGTCTGCATCGAAGGACATATGGGAGGCTGCTGGAAAAATAAAATCCGTGAATAAAAATCGATCAGCAAAAAAAGCAAAAAATAAATATCCAGCAAGAAAGTAATGACAATGAAAGGATTATTGGATTTTTGATTCGAAGACACACGGTCAATGCTGCTCACATGCAATTTCTATGTAAGCGCCCCCCTCCGATAATGATCCGACGTATTCACACACTTCGACTCATATTTACATTTAATACATGCATAAAATTTTTACTAAGTTTTGGTTTGATATTTTTTTAAATAAAAATAATTGTGAGGGGGAAGGAAGGCCCCCCCGGGAATATCTCCCTTTGAGAAAATATAATTCTTGAACTTTGCACTGTATCTTAAAATCTCACATTCACATGCACTTTAATAGCCTTACAGAAACCTATAAAATTGCTACTTATACTACTTATAGCTACTGATCGATAGATGGCGCCACTAAGTTTCCGAAATATTTTAACTTTAGACATTAACATTTTAATTTTAGCTTATATTACATTTCATCATGCAATAGAAAAGAAAGACCTCCAAAACTTACTTCAGTAAGTAGAAGAAGATGAAGATAAGAAAGACCTCCAAAGCTATCTATATGCCCCCCCAAGATATGAGATTTTTGGAAAAACAAAACCAATCAGCGGTTAGAAGACGAGGAAGGACTCCAAAAAAAAATAAATAAAAATGAAAAGAATGGTAAAACTGTTGGAAAAGCAAAATCAATTGATTCACAACGAAGGCAGAAAGAAAGAAGGCATCCTATTGTACATGTGAGGCTTTTGAGAAAAGAAAGTCGATCAAACAGAAAGCGAACTAAAACTAGACAATCAGACATATACAGTGACTTTCATAAAGTTCGTAACAAATGGGAAAAATTTTTATTATTGACTTTTGCCAAAAAATTTTACTACAGTTGGTTCGTGCATCAATCAAAATAAAAAACAACATAATTCCATCTAACCAGTCATTTAAAATATGGCTGAAATTTTGAAAAATAGAAATTCGCGAAAATGAAAAATTGCGATAATTCAAAAGTTATTAATCTTTTCCTACTAGAATCGATGCACTCAGATAAAATTAAGTGTAATCAACAACCTACAGCGTCTAAATACAATATTTTGCTAAAATTTTGACCAAAAATCAAATTTTTTAGAATTTCATTTTATGTGGTTTTAAAATTAAAATACTGCTTTAAATCCTTCAAAAACAAATATCATCTCTTTCTTTAATCTGTGTTTACTAAGATAAATACCACTAATATGAAAGTACTACTTCAATTCGGACGCCTTTTACAAAAAATAGAAATTTCGCTATTAAAAACACATCTTTGTTACATTGCGTTTTTAACAAAATAAGAATAAATTGTTTCCGTTAATTTTTGCGTAATAGAAAGGCAAGATATAAGTATGCTCTTTTGTAAAAAAATGTCATTTACAGCATATTAAATGTCTACTTCTGGTATTTTGCAAAATACTGTGAATTTTCAGCGATAATCCGTAAAATAATATTAGCCGTGAAATTAACGTCAAGCGAAAACATGAGTTGGTTCGTTGATATTTCTTGTTGAGTCAACTTTGTCTTTAACGGAACATGTATAAAGATTAACTTTGCTATGAACAAGAAATATCAACGAACTAACTGATGTTTTCGCTTGTTATGATTAAGTTCACGTCATATGGCTAACACTTATTTTACGAGTTTTCGCTTAAAATGTACAATACTTTCAAAAGGCCAGAAGCATGCATTTAATATGCTGTAAAGAACATTTTTTCTATAAGAGCATATTTACATCTTAGTTTCTATTATGCAAAAATAAATTAAAACAATTTATTTTTATTTATTAAAAACATAATGTAACAAAAACGTGTTTTTAAAGCGAAATTTCAATTTTTTGTAAAAAGCGTCCTATCTAAAGTAATATTTTCAGATTAGTGCTATTTATCTTAGTATACACAGATCAAGAACGAGATTATATTTTGTTTTGAAGGATTCAAAACAGCATTTTAATTTTAAGATCACGTAAAATAAAATTCAAGAAAATAATGGTTTGGTCATAATTCTAGCAAATTATTGTATTTAAACACTTCAGGTTGTTCGTCATTATAATTTTTATCTGAGTACATCGATTCTAGAACAAAAAGATTGATAATTTTTGAATTATCGCAATTTTTCATTTTCGAGACTTTCTATTTTTCAAGTTTTCAGCCACATTTTAAACGAGTGGTTGGATGGCATTGTGTTGTCTTTCATTTTGATTGGTGCACGAACTAACTGTACTAAAATTTTTTCACAAAAAACAATAATAAAAATTTTCCCCATTTGTTACGAACTTTATGAAAGTCACTGTAGGTAAGGAAAGCTTCCAAAACAATAAAGGAATTGTTGGACATCTGCAGTACAAGATATGAGGCTGTTGGAGAAATAAAACCAATGAATAAAAATAAATGTATAAGCAAAGAAGGCTCGCAGAAAGAAAAAGAAATAGACAAGTGCTGCCAACCGACCAAGCGTACATTTTGCACGGCCGTCTAGATTAATGAAGCACTAGTACTTTATCCGGCCGGTCGCGTTTGAAAAAGTCTTTTTTATGAAAGTTCTCGTTAATGTGGCTCCCTCTATAACCTTGAATTGAATTACCGAATTACCGCCGTTGCCATAGTTACTCCGTTTAATGTTACATTCGAATTTTGTACATTTTATGACCATTTGAATAATAAATCATAAATACATTGCATTCTTATCACCTCGAAATGCTGCAATTTAACAAATTATGCGTTAGTCTGCTCATAATCACTTCTATGAAGTTAGTTACTTTTAAGAAGGGTGCGTAGAGTGCGCCCGTTGTCATGGAAATAATGTAAACACAAGTCGTCTTGAAACAGATGAGCGAGACGCAAAATATATTAAAAATCTTGAGTGAGAAAGATACGATTACACGCCCAAGGTGCTCTCAGAGGCACAGTTTATGAACGTAACCTAGTTCGAAACCGTCAAAAGTAAACGTTGCTATGGTTACATGTGCTGAAGGGTAGGGCCTGGACAGCTAAATGGGAAGTAAAACTTCGAATTCTAGTAGCGCCATCTGACGGCCACCCCTAAGAAGTTATTTTTTGACAACGAGTGGTCGTCAGATGGTGGTAGTAAAATTTAATCAATCGTCGTCGGTTGTCGCTGGCAAAACTGGTTGCACGTCAGAAATTAAATTTGAAATTTCAAGTTTCAAGTAGTGCGATATTTTTCCTGTAAGAAATTGGTCAGAAACAAACTTACCAGAAAGAAAATCACTAGAAAAGTCGGCAATTTAAACTTGCCGGAAAGAAAATCACTAGAAAAGACGGTCATTTTAGTGGAAAAACGTTTCCTTTATTTTACACATTAAGCATATGGATTGCGGTACTGTATTTATTTAGTGATTGTAGACGAAAATGATCACTAAAGTTGACCAAAGTGGTCACTGAATTGACGAAAGTGGTCACTAAAGTTGCGAAAGTGGTCATTGAAATTGACGAAAGTGAAAATACGGCCATTTTAGTGCAAAATGTGGTTTCTTTATCTTACACATTAAGCATATGGATTAAGGTACTGTATTATTTAGTGACTTTAAATGAAAATGGTCACTTAAGTGACGAAAGTGGTCACTAAAGTTGACGAAAGTGGTTACTGAAATTGACGAAAGTGGAAAATCAGTCATTTTAGTGCAAAAACGTAGTTTCTTTATCTTACACATTAAAGGTGTTTTTGTAAATACCAATCGCGATTGCGGTTGTGATTATAGAATTATTCGTTACGTCACAGTGGTTAATCGGCAATTTATAGTTGAATTTACTGTTCAGTTTAAACTCACAATAAGTCTATAAAAACAATCGCAAGTGCGGATTGCAAAAGAAGTTTCCCTGCATTTAGAAACTTTTTAAGTAATGAAGAAACTAACTTTATAAAAGTTTTGAATCAAGAAATTCAGTCATTAGATTTAAGGGGGCAATAATTTTAAGTAATCCTCGTTTAAACAAAAAATTGTCTCTCCTATGCAAGTTTAATTAAAATTGAAATCATTGTGTTCTTAATTCATAAAAATAATTATTATTTCAGATTAGTAACTTATGGCTTCCACAGTCGTACCAATCCGTCTTCACTATACGAGCAAAGTAAATTTTGATGAGGATGATGTGCTATTCCGATGACATCCTTCTCATGTATCTAAAATTATTCTCCTCAAAATCCACCGAAAAAACCAAAATTAAAACTGCACTTACGTTTAACGTTCGTTCTAACTTTCCTGAGTTCGTGGAAAAACAGTACAACACCAAGTCTTCACCGACGCAGTAAATCCAATCACCCCTTGGAGAAACCGTCGAACACACGAAGTCACCCCCCTCTCTTTTACCACTTGAAAACGAACGCACGATCTAAAATGTACCTTTTTTTATAAGAGCAAGGTTAAATCAAAATGAAAGTCGTACCTGTCCTTGTAGGTTCATAATTACGACGGTGTTGCTTCGATTGCACACGACGAAATGCTCGGGGTTTTTCGCGAAATTGTGGATGTTGTTTACGGTGGTGTCACCCACCCCCAAGGCTTTTATTGTGTTGACGCACTCGGTCGTTTTTATGTTCCAAACTTTCACTGTACCATCAGATGATGCACTGTGGAATGATAAAAGCAAATTTAAAACACCCAGTCGGGTCATGTTGAAATCACCTGAGTGTGTTATGGCCGTCTTGGGTGAAAATAACTTCGTTGACGAACGACGTGTGCCCCCGAAATTCCT
The DNA here is from genome assembly GCA_033060865.1 of Dorcus hopei. Taxonomy (NCBI): domain Eukaryota; kingdom Metazoa; phylum Arthropoda; class Insecta; order Coleoptera; family Lucanidae; genus Dorcus; species Dorcus hopei. The sequence goes on along the minus strand of CM065423.1, from coordinate 41,882,569 downwards.
TTAGCATTTTTCCTGATTTTAATCCGTGAATTCTATCAAATAAAAACAAGTTTGTAACTTCTTTTTTGGGTTGGGGAGTTTGTTATTTATTTCTACCTGATCATATGATCGAAAGAAGCGCTTAGCACCTGGCTGTTGTCCCTGGAAAACTGCAGGCACGTAATGCCCTTCGTATGTGCCTTCTCAATCTTTCTTAAACACTGCCCCGTATTGATCCGCCAGACTTTAATGCGCCCCGCCTGTGAACCGCTGACTAACATCTCGCTGTCCCGAGAGAAAGCCATGCATAAAACAGCGTGTTCCATCATCATGAAATTCTCCTGTTAAAATCACATTGTTTAGCCGCAGAAAGTATTTTTATTGATATGTACTTGAGCCTGGTATTTCAAGTCCTTCCGAATTTTGCCCGTCGTAAAATTCCACACCTCGACTATACCGTCGACGCTTCCTGTGACCAAGTACTGACCGTCTGGTGAGAACCGTGCGCATTCCACATGAGACTTCTGCCCGAACTTGATTTGTTTGGCCATCTGAGTCGGGAAGTGTTCGTCCTCTTGGTCTTTAATAGCTGCTTTACCTCTGAACAAGTCGATCGTCGTTCCTAAATAATTCCTAAGTCAGTGCAAAGTAATTTCGAATTAACAAATCAAACCTGGCGGTAAAAGTCCTTGGTGTTGTTGCCATTTTAAGGCTTGCCCGAGCAACGCCAGCAAACGCGAGGACGGGACAACCGAAACTTCCCCGGATAAAGCGTGCGAGATTGCGGCTCTCCTTTTCTCTTTGCTGCTCCCATCCGGGTAGGCTTCTCTGGGGTCAAAGTATGAACGTGCCAGTAAGTTCTCTACACAAAAAGGAAACACATTTTAGTGTTCTGTCCTTGCTTACTTAAAGAGAATTGCAAATACTTTTAAAACAAGAATGTGAAGGAAAAGTATACAACCTAAGTGAATGTATCTCTCGGGTTCGTTCTGCTTCAACATGATCATGGGATCTGTTTGGCGTAGAAGTGACCTGGCAGCTCCTAATTCTCTCAATTCAATTAACTCCAGCACAATCTACGATGGTAAAAGCAAATCAACAATGACGTTCCAATGACCAAACGAAACACGATTTACCTGCTCGTAAAGATCAATCAGCTTCTTATCGGGCAACTTCAGAGATTGAATGGCTTTAAGCACAGTATCCCAGTGGCCATTGTTTATGTCCGCGCAAAATCCATCGACGCTGTCCACGGTGTTCAGAGACACCCCGGTTTCTTCCTAGAATTCATCAAGCTAAGTGGAAGAAGTGCAAATAAACACCTTTAGATTGGGTCGGCTATTACCTGTAACGTCTGCAGTGTTCTAAATAAATTTGATTCTTTTAAGTACTGTTGGATCAAGCGGATTACACTAAAAGCAGAGTTGATTAAAAAATTTGAAAAATTGTCGGTGGAAATTAAAATTACTCGGCTGATTCAATTTCTATAGACATTTTATATTGGAGGCTGCGATTTTATTTATATTTCTTATAAATATGTATGTCAACAAGAAACTTAACCCTACTAATTTTAAAGACGCTAACTTCACATCAAATTCATTCACAGTGTTGCCAATAGTGTTACACAAAAGTTTGAATCAGGGTTGCCGGATGTTGGAAGTTAGCTGTTGCATTAGAACTGAACAACTGAACAGAAATCGCCCAAAATCGCAAATGCTCCTAGAATTGTTCGAAATCCGAATTTTCAGGTTTCTAAAACAATTTTCAACCTTTCCAGAAATGTGAGTTTTAAATTTTTTTAATTATTTCAAATCTTTTATTTTTCCTTTTGCTTCCGAGTCCTTCGATTTCTTTAAATTTACTAATTTTTTTATTGAAAAAGTTGATTATGTTTCTGAACTGCCCAGCAAAATCGTCTTTTCTTTTTCATAAGACCGTAGAAACAGAAACTTTTGATTCTTGTTATTGCAGTATGATCCTTTTATTTTAAGTTTATATTAATTTTAAATCCGTTCGCCAAATAAAGATTTTTTATTATTTTTTTTGCTTGACAGTTCTTAGATTTTTTATTTAATTTTTTATTGAAAATCAACCGCCTTTTTATTTTTTCTTTTATTTATTTATTTTATTTGTGAGACTGTAGAAACAGAAGCTTTCGATTTTTATTATTTAAATTTAAGTGATTTTTTCAATTTTTAATCGTTTTATTCTGACAGAAACGAATCATTGTGACAAGTGACATTTGATTAAGCGGCCCAATTTACGATAAATCGCTTCATTTGGCAACCCTGCCCCCGAACTTAAAAAAAATTACTAAAAACCAACGAGTTAAGAATTAATAGGAGGTTACCACTCAGCGGTAGGTCAGTTTCTGCAATATGGCTGTTTGTTGACATCCATAGTGGAAAATGAAATGTCAGTTTTTGTGTTTGTTTGTAAGTATAGTACGTATTTATGTGTTTATATAGCAACTATGATTAGTAGTACAGAGCCATCGAAATTGATTGCCCTGATCTTACACTGCTTTCCACGGGCTTGATATCGATATTTACATCCAATTATTTAAGTGGAGTTATCAACGTAGGGAGATCTGGGGAAGTTACTAGATATCCCAAGATTTTGTTGACAGTTCATTTGTTCATTGCCGTTCATTCATGGAAAAAGGTTTATTACATTGCAATAGCAATCTGATTAAACAATAATTATGTATGTTCTTTATTAATTAGTATCACAAAATCTTTTAAGCGGACACTAAAAAGATTTTGTGATACAAATTTCATCGGACAAGAACCAACTGTAAATTTATTAATTAGGTTAGGTTTGGATGAACGTTCTATGCATGCACTGCTTTTCATTCAAACCTTCATATGATAGATGTCAATATTGATATCAAAGCTCACAAAAAGTAATGTAGGATCAGGACAATCAATTTCGTTCTCCCTGTATGTACAAACGCTACATCGATAGGTTATTATAGACTTCAGTTAAAAAGTGAATGACTTTTAGGTTAGTTTTGGAACTTTCCGATGACCAGTGGCGCAGTAAGCGTAATGTAACTAAGTTCCTTCCAAGTACTTTCATGATAGAACTCCAGTGTCTAGAATACAATTGACATTCCTAGGGATCTTATTTAGTTATATTTAGTGAAGTAAGTGTATTATAAACAATGGTGAACTGCGTGGTTTGTTATCTTTTCAGAATTTTATAAAACGCTTATGTACGCCGACAATTAGTTACTGTGCCATATTTAGTTACCACTTTGGACAAGGAACTACTGTTAGTTCATACTAATGGCATTTTCGATTGACTGCTCCGAGCAGCTCAAGATCAAATTGCACATGCGCATATAGAGCGAGCACTTGTGGTGGCGTATTCGGATGGCTGTTGCTCTTTTAGGGATCAAGAATTGGCGGATTCGATTGAACTGGATTGCACATAAAGTATCTGTGTAGCGGATCAAGCACCGTTCATCGGAGCACATTTAATCCGATCAAGTGCAATTCTGTCATGAACTGATCTGGATGGGTGTTGCACTAGAGCGGATTAGGACTGATGTCAATCGAAAACGCCATAAGTCATTACAGGAAGTCATCTTCCTCCTGTTTATTTATTCTATAATTTTAAAATAATTTGCTGATTTTGGGGAAATTTGTATGGTGGAATGGGGAAATTTGACCAAGAGCATCTGGCAACACTGCCCTATTGACTGTTTACAGTGTTGCCAGAGGTGATGATATATTACCAGATCTAGTGATTTTTGTTGTTGAATTATTAGGTACCTGGTGAATATTAAAAAAATCGGGATTCTCTGGTGCTCTCTCACAAAATCTAAATAATAAGAAAAATTTCACAACATTTCGCATAACAGTTTTTTTTAAATGATTATTTTTCAATTTTTATTTTTGTTTTCCCTGTTTTGTCACTATTCTTTTCAATTTTTTTAAAAAAATTATTAATCATTAAAATCGATGGCCTTTTGTTTTTATTATTTTTTCTAATTTCACTATTTTTCAATTTTTATTATTTTTTCTTTCTTTAGCCACCATTCTTTTAGAATTGTCTCTTTTTTAAATTTATTGTTAATCACTGAATTTGGTTATAAATTTAAATTTGTACCTAAATATTTAGATGTTTTAATTTATTTTTAAAGCTTCAATAATAATGTGAAAAATTAAAATAAATTAAAATGAGCACAAAAATTTAAGCTGATGCCTTTCGATTGGTAACTGGTAACTTGTGTCAGCCAATTTGGTGATTTAAATTTTGATCGTCTGGCAACACTGATTGTTTACTTAACGTGGTGACGTCGCCTAAAATTTCGACACATTTGAACTAAACTCACTTCGCTGTATAATAGTCGTTTCTCATGATTACGATGGTATCAATTCTAATTAACAATTTCGACTCGAAATAATTTAGCTGTGAACCCTATTAGTATTTCCTGTAATTATATACAATATTATAATCGCTTTTAAAATATAACATTTTCATTACGCCTACGGTACATTCGAACTACTGTCATGACCTGTCAAAAAAGTAGAATCTGCTTTGAATTTTTTTATTTAATAATTAATTTCTTTAAATCCATTTCCGCGTGAATTTTGAAGGTATTTACGATAAATATTACATAATACCTACATTTACAGTTTCAGTTAATCTAGGTTATTTTTTTTTCAGAATGGTTCATAAGTAGAGAGACTTTGCTCAACCTTATTAAGCAATGGATGATATCTGTGCACTGGCGGAAATCTTACGGCGTAACGGCGACAAAGTTTTAAACAACGAAAGTAAACTCACCATCCCGGCAGATTTGTTCAACAAAATGAACAGTTCATTCAACTTGATCAGCGAGCAACGAGATGCCATGAATTCGTCTTTCCACGTCGTAAACACCAATTTCAAAACCGATCTCTTCTGTGATCTTCAATTACTACACGATTTCATCGAAAGATCTCCGAGTCTTAAGCTAACGCCTAATTCGCACGGCCCGATGGGCAACGAACTCGTCGATATATCCAAGTGCAAGAGCTTAAAGCTGCTTGAAGTAGATCGAGTTAATATTAAGCTCATGCTTGGAATTAAAGAGTTTAGGCGAAGCCTGCAGTACTTGGTTTGTGTACGTAGTTTGCAGTCTTTAAGGGATGTTTTGGAAAAGTGCGGCGCCGATGAGACTGACGCTCAAGTCTGGAGCGAGTTGAAGGAGGCTATTTTTACGCACAATAATTTGCAGAACGTCGACAACAGCATCGAGTATACCCCCTGGTTGACCTCCCTCGATTTGAGCCATAATAACATCGAAGACACGGACGTTTTGCATTGTTTATCAAATTTAAAATATCTTAACTTGAGCTACAATAGATTGAATAAGGTGCCGAGTTTCACCGGACACATTTGCAATCGATTACAGGTGAGCAAGTAACGGAAGCCAAGTTTGCTTCGAGGTTTCACTTACTCAGTTTATAAATCTCGTTTTTAAAATCGTAGGTCTTCGTCCTCAGCAATAATTTCATCGAAAACATCGAAGGCGTAATAAGACTTATAAACCTGTGCGAGTTGGACCTAACTGAAAACTGTCTGATCGAACACAACACGTTGATTCCACTCTCGTATTTAGCGACGCTGCAGTGGTTGAACTTAAGAGACAACCCTCTGAGTTATCACCCCCAACACAGAACGCGTGTATGCTGCTATCTCCACATGAACACCGCCACGGTCAAATTTGTCCTGGATGAGCTTGCGCTTGGTAAGACTGAACAACAGTTAATCGGATCGTTACACCCAAAGCAACTGCATAAGCCTCAAGCTTACGCAGAGTCCTTAACCGCAAGTATATCCGAGGGTGCGGTTGCGACGGAAAGAAGCAGGCGAGTTAGGCATGCAAAAATATCGGATGATAATCTCCCCCCCGAGCTGGATGCGATTGAATCCATAGCAACTCTGTTCACAGTGCCTGAAGCTCCTGAAAGTAAGCGGCAGCTCGAGAGCGTACATAAAGATTACATAAAATCACTCTACAGTAAATCACGTTCACTTGATTTAGATTTGCAAACGTCGCTTCCAATTTCTTCAACCCCTTACAGCAGTGACATGTCTGCTTACATTCAAGCATCCGAGAGTGAGGTCACATCCGAACCAACAACTTACGTAACCGCATCGGATTCTACCGTGGAAAAATGCGAAGAGCCCAGCGATATATACTCTAATAAACCTGAGGAATCCGAAGATGTGTTTGAGCCAAGCGATGATGACGAACTCGAAAGCGGGGAAAGCAATATATTTCTAGCTTCAATCAAGGGTAGTAGCGATGATATTATTGTGATTACAACCAAAACGCACTTGACTGAGAAAGATCCTGTTAGTATGAAGGGACTTGGGCGATTTGCCCTGGATACCCTCATCAAATGTGATAGGGTAGTCGAAGGTGAGGCCTCATACCTGTATATTGAGTTTGATACCGTTCGCACTGATCGTAGTCGTTACTATCGATTGGCAGAAGACGAAAGAGAAAGGTTTTACGAACGATTGAGGAGTATCATCGATAATAGGCCCCCGGAAAAGGACACTTTTATTGTGTATCGTTGCATGAAGTGCTCGACGCAGTTCGGAGTCGAAAAGCAAAAGACGATACACCAACAGGCAGTTAAATGTCTTACCTGTGATAGTGACCTCGTCGTCGAGGACGATAGTTAAAAAAAATTCTCCCATAATCGTCTTTGATATGTTAATGAGACTGTTGCTAGTTGTATATACCTACATATTTTTTTAATATCTCTCTGTGTAATATGCTTGATGTAAATATGCTGCTATATTTTGTAAATTTTAATAAATACGTTATTTTGCATTTTAAAAACGTTGTGTTTCGAGTGCAAAAACTAAAGGTTAAAGAAAATAATATATTTTCCACGTATATTACAATGTACAAACATTTGAGCTAGATGGAACACAATATTGATATTGAGTTGTATCCTTAATAAATCTTGATCTGTAGAGACTTTATACACAACAACCACACGTCGTTCTAATCTTAAACGAAATAAATTAAATATGGAAGCATAAAAGGCGTCAAAATACTAAAATCTAAAAAACACTTAAAGAGAGCCAACGAGTAATTATCTACGAGAAATTTGGGGGCACTAAACAGGCCGTGATGTGAGATATGTACCTATAAACAAAGAAAAAAATTAATTTATTAAAATACTTGTACATTTAAGCGGATAACTTTACCGAATCACAGTTTGTTTTTTATAAAGATCTATGCATTTCTTCTAATGATTTTTTGAGATCATCATTTGTACTTATTTCGTTTATTGTTTGTGTTAGAATTGCACTAGAAGATTGTACACACCTGGAATCGAAAAAAAAAAAATTAATTACATATTTCAAGTGACTGTATAAAATTTATTTGATTTAGATCAGACCCTTGCAACTTTTTTAATAAAAGGGGCAGTTGTAAGTTTTATGAAATCTTAAATGTCCCTATGACGTTCCCCCAGCCGGTGTGGGTCTTCAAAATTAAAAAATACTGGGTGTTCTATTAAAAGAAAAAAAAAAAAAACTAGAGCAATTGAAACTACCCCCTACATAATTAAGTGCAAAATTGGACATAATCTGGAGTACTGTTAGTAAACTTTATAAAATTGAAAACCAGTGTCGTTTCTGTGTGGCGCCATCTCGTTCATAATCGTGAGAATTAAGATCATAATTTAAATCTAACGTGAAAACCGTGAATTTAAGAAAAATACAGTAATTCCAGTTTTGCAAAAACAAACTGACTAAATTGCAAAAGCGATATAAAATTGGAAAAGAAAATAATACAAACGAAGCCAAAAAAAGAAAGAAGTTTACTAAAAAGTTGAAGACAAGTATCGATTTTATCTGGCGCCATCTGTTGAACAATCGCAGAAATTAAGAATAAGATTTAATCAACAAATAACAAGATTCAGTTCAACTAAGCTTTGCAAAAGGGCTTTTTTAAATATGAGATATTTTAAACGTAAGATAAAATTTGAGGCGAAAATAATAAATTTACTAAAGTTGAAAGCCAAGATCGGTTTTATGTGGCGCCATCTCTTGAATAAACGTGGAACTAAAATTAAAATTTAGTACTATCTATTGTGAAAAAGACCGAAAAAATCGACGGCGGTGTCCGTTTTGCGATCCGATGCCGCGCCGGGGGGAAAAGATTTTGTATGGGGGTTTCCAAAAATTGCAGTTTTCGACCCTTCAAAAAATTCCACGGCCCTTATTTACTGACCGAATCGGACCAAACTCGGAACGTAGACGTAATACCGGTAGATGTTTATATCGGCTCGGCCCAGAGTCCGGTCCTGGATTTGAGTTCAAAAATTCGAAGCCAGAATTTTTTTAAACTCTCTCACAGGCAACAGGGCTTTTTTAAATATGAGATATTTTAAACGTAAGATAAAATTTGAGTCGAAAATAATAAATTTACTAAAGTTGAAAGCCAAGACCGGTTTTATGTGGCGCCATCTCTTGAATGTCTCCGTGTATGTAGCCCACTGGGCCCGGTCCGGCCCTATATCACGGATGGTAAGATATGATTTTTTGAAATTTATCGAATTTGTAACGTTTTTTTCGAGAATCTTTTACGGTATCTTAGGGGCCTCGGATCGAATCGAGCTGCACGTCATCGCATGGCAGAAAATGACGAGGAACGCGATGGCGCCGCGCGCTTGAAGGTCCGACCACCCGGAGCGCCGCTACAGCACCGGACTCCTCCGGGAGGGGGGGGGTGAATCGTCGAAAAGGGGGTTTCGTGAACGTGGTTAGACGGCGCCGGCTTAGAGTAAAAAAAATTCCTGATTCAAAAATTCGCTCAGAATCGTCCTAGGACTCACAGTTTGGTCGCTACAGGGCGTTAAAGTTCCTGTGTATTCTTATGGGAGGTTTAATTTTTTTAAAATGGTTAGGCGTTTTTTAGAACGTTTCTCGAGAAGTGATCTCGGAATTTTTTTAAACTTTTGACGCCCGTTAGATTAGTCCTTCGCGAGTCTTTCGAGGCCCCGCCCGTTCCTCGAACGTTTCTCGAGAAGTGATCTCGGAATTTTTTTAAACTTCTGACGCCCGTTAGATTAGTCCTTCGCGAGTCTTTCGAGGTCCCGCCCGTTCCGGTAAGACGGTCAGGGCCGGCTCGAAAGTGTTTAGTGTTCGGTCGGTTGTCGCTTCGGAAAAAAAAATTATTTTTCCGGAACCGTAAGAGATATCGTCGAAGTGTTTCAACCGGAGGACAGCCCACTCCCTCCACTTCGCGACGACACTGGTTTCGACCCGATAGCACCATAAATAACGGAACGGCGAATTTTTTTTTAAAGTTCGCCTTCGGTCAGGTGACGTCCAGAAAAAAAAATTCTCCGGAACCGTAAGAGATATCGTCGAGGTGTTTCAACCGGAGGATAGTTCCATCCTCCACCTTCGCGATGCCACCGGTTTCGATCCGATTGCACCATAAATAACCGAACGGCGAATTTTTTAACCGAAATTGCATTTCAGGGGCTCTTGTTCGAAATTCAACCCCGTCTCGGCCGATCAAAATTGAATGCAACTTCTCCGGTCCAATTAAGCCGTACGCACACTAGCGGTTACGCCTCCTGGCTTTCCTGCTCAGTTCGAGGAGATAAACCCTTCGTGTCGTACACCAAATGAAAGGTCTCGACGAGAGGAATTCGCCTGTCATACCGACGCCATATTGGAATCGAAGATGGCGGCACTGCGATCGATCGCGTTACCGTGAAAATTGCGATTTAAGAGAAATACAGTTATTTCACTAATTTTTGTAAAAGAAATCATTAAATATAAGATGTTTCAAACGTGATATAAAATTGGAAGAGAAAATAATAGTGCTAATGGTGTAACAGTGCTAAGAAATACAAATTTACTAATGTTTGAAAACCAATATCGGTTTTATGTGGCGCCATCTGTTGAATAATCGTCGAAGTTCAAATTTAACGGAATCTATGAGTTGTGGTCTATTATAGGGCCAAAAATTGACATGGTTTTTGTTTCATAAAAATGGCAAGTACTGCAAATCTGAACTTTCCTAAAAAAAAATCGAAATATCTTGGAAAAGATAACTTTTTTTGTATCAAATGTTGCATAAAACTGCTTTGGAATTCTCAGGGTAATATAGAAAGTCGAGTGTTTTTATTCAAATAAGAGAGTTGACACTAATTTCCGGTTTCACCTAGATCACCCTGTATACATATAAGAGTCATTTATTAAACAACTGACTGTTTTTCCATTAAAATAATGTAAAGTACCCACCTAGGAATTGATCGATTCGATATCACTTCAATACTGCTCTGGCTCGGATTACTCAAGACTTCAATATCACTTTCACAGTATTTGATAGTCTGCTCGGAAAGCCTGTTGTTGGTGCTCTCCAATGAAGTAGCCGAACCTGTACGAAACGACAAGTATGAAAAAATAAATTCACGGTGAAACCTTCAAGGGCTTACGAGGTCTACTAACAGACTTATGCACTTCTGCCACAACCAACACTTGTGCAGGGCTGTCTAGTAATGAAAGGGGACGAGTTAGTAAGCAAGGGCAGAGTTAGTACATTCGCATTCGTTCTTCTAAATTACCTATGCTGCATTCAGAAGGCGAGGCGGGCCTTTGTTCGGCTACAAAACCACTGTCTTGCATTCCCTGTCCTTCCTGTTGCTCGTTGATTCCGTTCTCAAGCCACATGGTTTCTTCTGAATTACATACTCCTGCCCCGTCACTATATTTATTTGCGTTATCACACGACGGGATGACAGTATTTGCAGTGGTGGTCGAATTGAAAGACGAGGATCGCTCTAACGAATTACAAATCGGGTGCACGAAACGTAACTCAAATTTACTCAAAACCACATTTTCCAGCATGAAATCCCTGGATACTACATTACCATGCAGATACTTAACGGTTTCACTTCTGTGCTGTGGGTGGTAACTCAAGGGATTCCCCAGCAGCTGAAGTTTATGCAACAGCGACATATTCGTTAGAGGCTTCAAGCAACTATGTTCTACAAGGCAATTATGGCTCAGGTCAAGCTGGCGCAGGTTTACCAACAAGCTCAGTCCTTTAACGTTGTCGATATAATTGTTTCGCAGTACTAACACCTGCAGCATGTTACACAGCTGTCCGCTGAACGCAGGTACGGTTTCGATCGCATTAAAACTAAGGTTTAGGTACTTTAAATTCGGCAGACAACTCAAGGAATGGACGTCGTGGATATGGTTGTGGCTTAAATCGATGGAGCGCAGCCAAGGCGTGAACTGCAAGCTCGCGTCCAAATTATCTAAATCGTTGTAGCTGAACGTGGCTTGTTTTAACTCGCTCCAGACGAAGCCGCTCGTTTTATCCGCCCCGCAATACTCCAGGACGTCTCTGAGCGTGTTTATGCTGTGCCTGCATATTAAATATTCCAGGTGTGACCTCAGATTACGCAGGCCCGCTATTAAATTCAAGCTGATTCGATGTACCTCGAGGAACTTGAGATTGTGAAAGAGGTTTATGTCGACCAAGTGTGTGTCCGAATCAGGTAATATCTTTAATGCCACGGTCTTTTGAACGAAATCATATAGCAACTGCAGGTCTAGAAACTGATCGATTAAATTACTGCTGCCGGTTAACACGTGAAAAGGCGATGTGTAAGTATCGGTGTGGCCGAGGATGTGATTGAAGGACGCGTTCATCTTGCTTATCAGGCTCGTTGATAGTGAGAGTTTGCTCGTCGCGTCGAGGATCTTATCGCCGTTTTCACGTAGAGCTGTGGTGAGTTCGTGGATTTCATTGCACTGCATCGCTGTCTTGGCCTGAAAACTTAGTCGTGACAACGTGTTCGGCTGTGTAGGTCTCTTGTTGGGATTATGTAAAGGCTTACTAGGAGATTTTGCTTACCTTAAAGTTTGAGGGGCACTGTTAATCAGGAGAGTGTTCTGACAGGTATCATTTTATAAAATAGAAACTAGTGATCAGTACACTCTTTGTTTAAAGTCGAGCAGTCATCCTGTTTGTTGTGTTTGGATTGACAAATCATAGCAGCTGATTATCAGCTGATCGGTGACTGTCACTTGTAATGTGTGTTGCCTACACATTAGGCGCTCTTACAATGTCTGTTGCAATAGTAATGGAGCGAATCTACTCATATCTGTAGCAACCGTAAGATCTGTAAGCCTGTAATAAGTCAATTATTAAAAGGTGGATGTTCTCAGTATAATACGATTTCTTATAAGTCTAAAAGGTAATACTACAGAGACTTACGAGTAATCCTAGGGACCTAGGAGAAATTATACCTTCCGGCTTCCACAGAACTTCAAAATTCCATATTTTAATAACAGAGTTACAGGTTTAGAGAGTTTCTGAATTCATCAACATCATCAACTTTGTCAAGTTCATTAAGGCCCAAAACCAAAGCTTAAGCCCTTCACAATAAGATGGTTGTAATGGCCGTTGTTATGGGTTTAAGCTTCGCTTAAAGTTAAACTCGAATTGTACAATTGGGCCTAATTGTAAAGTTATGATCTATGATTAATCTAGGATTTTGACGGTTCTGTAAAGAATAGTTTTATTCAGGGTTGTCAGCATTATTTAAAAATTTTATTTGCCATATAATTTTAAGTCTCGATTTTTTCACCTCCAGTTAACTTTATCTGGAAATTAATTCCCATAGTAACGATTGTAATCACAATTATTACCATGGGAATAAATCGTCAGATAAAGTTAACAGGAGGTGAAGAAACCGGGCCATATAATGTATGTAACTAAAAAAGCATTCAATGATTAACTATCACAGCACAACATTAAAATTAGAGTTGGCAATGATTAACCGATTTTGTATATTTTGGATATTCGCGGTGTACAGCATATCACTCATGCAAGTAGAGTTGCATAACTTGAATGTGAATCTCCGACAACTAATCAAAATAGACTGGGCAAGCGAGCTTCAAAATGTAGCTAACAAGTTCACAGGGGTGTTTGCTTTTGACTAGAGGGATATTTTCGCGTCGGATGAAAGACGGCGTGTTTTATAGCGTTTTTCACTGGGACTAAATTGATTAAAATTAGCGTTGCCTTAGTTTAACAATTTGATTTCTATGGCAACACGAATTTTAAGCTCAATCAAATAGTTAATCGTAATTAAATATTCGATTTCCTTTCTATAAACCCACCCTGAAGTGTATAACGTAAGTTACGTTACGTACAGCAAGTCACCTAGAGTACGTGCAAAGTGTAAATCTTTTCACATCACAGTTTCATAAATAGTCATTCCGCAACACTCGTAACTCATAACCTGCAAAAGTAACAAACAATTTAAGTAGCGACATCTTGCAATCGCTTTTTGACCTAACATCGCAGTAGGATTGACAAATTGAAGCTAGTTCGCCACATAATAAGTCATCCCATGCGAGGCGGCCATGCTTGCTGTCAAAGCAACCGATTTGCACACAATTTTTGCAAAAGTAACGTACAACATCCGCAACGAATAAAGCGGATGCAGATGCGGATACAGATATTAAAAATGATGTTGATGTTCCGCGATTGCGGATGCAGATGCAGATGTCTGTAACATCCCTGATATCGATCATTGCGTCTTGTGCAGCAGGATACTTATGATACTAAGGCCCAGTTTACAGAAACTTTAATTGCAATCAAATTTTAATGACGTTGTTGATTTGACATTTCGCAATGTAATTCTTATGGCAACTTAATCGTAATTAGTTTAGTTCGCAATTAAACATTTAATTTGCTTTCTGTAAACCCACCCTTATTCAGTCCTTTTTCTGATTAACGAATGGCCACAGAATAGAACGTATCAATTTTCAGAACTACCAACCCGGCTGAGTTATCGTAAAATAGGTGATTTGATTTTTATTTGCGGCTAAATTTTGTGACTATAATCACAAAATCAACAAAATTTAGCTGCAAATAAAAATCAAATTATCAAAAGTCAATCAAACCTACAGTAAAGGACGGTTTTATATTTCTACAAGTGTCAGTCAGGAATGACAATGATGTCCGAATTTTTTTGTCCCCAACTGTGCCTGTGCATTTTTTATACTTAATTAAAAATAAAAGTTTTCTTGACATTTCAAAGAAATTTCGTACATGTTTTTCAATGTAAAATATGTTAACGTTCGTCTTGTACATACTATTTTCCAATAGTGTTACCAACGTGTGAAAAGCAGAAATCCCGCAAGAGTTGCCAAAAAATATCTAAAATTTGTACTAGATTTAGGAATAATTAAAAAAAAAAACCGTAACGGCCTGTATTCTAATCTTATGATTAATTTAATAAACGTGTTTAATTGCCATGGCAACGTTTGTCCGTCAATCTCTTACATAGGTTGACCACAAATTTTAAAACCAAAAAGAGTACACCATATTTTTGAGGCGACTTTGCTTTCTGCAACAAGACTACGTCGACTTTGATTGTAACATAAAAATTTTGACAAATGACATACATTGAATTTTATTTTCAAATTCCTTGCTATATCCGAGTTTTCTCAAAAAACATGTCAATTCTTGGCCTACAGGCGCTATGCACATCTCTGCGTTCAGCGCCGCCTGGCGTGATGATTTGTGAATTAGTGATATGAAAATATTTCTTGAGACTCATTGCATAGGAATAATATCACTCTTATGACAATTTATGATTGTAGTGCATAATACTTGAGCTTCCTGGTAGTGAAATACATTACAATATTCAAGTTCAAATGTACGCTAATAATTTAAAACAACTCGTTTTTTCATATCATTAATGCAGAATATGCTGGCTTCGCATGTGCATGGTCCTTATAATAGACCACAACTCATAAATGACGCTAAATTTGAACTTAACTTCCATGATTATTCAACAGATGGCGCCACATGAAACCGATATTGGTTTTCAAATGCGAGACTTAAAAAATAAAATAAGTAGACCAGTTTCATTTTGTTTAATTACGTTCGAGGTCAAACGACTGTCAACTTGTATTTGTTGTTAATTTTTTTATTGTGTCTGGTAGAGATTTTTTCTTTGCTAAATCCAATAATGTGCAACACTGATGTTTAGAAAACATTTTGCGTAAAAAAAGAAATAAACTAGTCTACTATGCAAAGCGAGCTTTTTATAAAAAAGGTTTCGGATACGGAAAATTTTGACTTCTGTAATTATATATATATGTATATATATGTATATATTTTAAAGTTCGGACATAACCTCATTTTTTATTCTACAACACATGCGAATTCTCACATAAGTGATCCAGTGTTGCCAACTCTATATTTAGATGAGAGCTTGGCTTTAACCAAATAGAATTAAATTTGTGTGGTCCAGCAGTGCTGCCAACCGAGTTGTAAGATTTCCCTAAATCTCCCTCCAATCTAAGCTGCGCTGACGCTGGTGCATTGCGTAGACCGTCAACTGCCGTTATTCCAGTTTCAGTCGAGCGGAGTTTTAGGGGGCGAGTTGGCTACACTGATTAGTGATCTGTCATCTGTCTAGGGGCTTTCAGCTTCTTTACACGAATTCTACCATATGTCCAAATAAATTTTTGATAAACGTAGGTGGTCAAGGAAGTGTAAACGTATGTCTAATCTACAACAGTAGTTAATGACACATTAAGCTATAAAATGTGGCAAATTCAACTTCAATTTTACTTAACTACTCAAAAACTAGACAATCTTTTAATGTAAATAATGTAATAATTTTTCTTCCATGGCCTTATACCCTTATCAAAAATTTATTTGGACATATAGTATCAGCTTTAAAAAAGGATTTATCCCTTATGTTAGCAACCCAAATAAAATGTTTAAATTCCCTAAATTAATATGAATTCTTTAAAAAAAGACCCCAAATTAATTTCATTCCATTTAATTTAAAACAAAAATTATTACAAAATAATTAAGCAGATGTGCTCATGATACGGATGGGGTGGAACCTTCGACCATACACCCCTAGACGAAGTATGTCACTCAGACGTAGGTAGCAAAATTCTGCCAACATCAACGGTAGGAGGGTAAGGGGTTTACTGTTTACAAAGGAACCTCGGCAGAGGCGGAGTGTCATTAGGGAGCAATTTTAATTAACATAAATACTTAATAAAAACATGCAAAGAAGACTTTTTTTTAACAATTTTATGGTTCTTAAACAATATGTTCAGGAGTGTTTCTATTTTGGCATATATTAATTATTATTTTTGTTATTTATTCTGAAACAACAAAAGGGTTTTAAATAAACGAATACCTTTGTAAATATTTTATTGATGTTGAAATAAAATCATTTTATTAAATAAACTACGTATTCATTAAAATTATTTTTTAATATAGTTCCTGTCAGGGTCGCTAATGTATTTTGTTTTGAATTAATAATATTAATATGCCACGTGGAACTTACAAATGATATGAACGTTGGGAAGGCTTTTCCCACTTTCGTGAACATACGAAACACACTTTCACCATTCTTTTTTAAGTTTGATTATTTTTTTATGAAATTCAATACGAAATGATTAATTTCGAACACGAAAATATAGGAAAACACCATTAACAACTGCCACTAGTGTCGAAATGAAACGAAAAGACACGATATATTAGAGGGTTCTGGTAAACTAGCCAATGAAAACGTCGGATTTTGCGGAATCTTCTAAGGTCGAGTTTTGCTTGCAGTTGCACATTCCCCTTACCCCAACCTGTTATGTTGGCTGTAAACAAACTGCAAGTATACTCAGTCTAGGAGTGTATGGTCGAAGGGTGGAACACTTTGAAATAAAATATGATGAAGTTTCTTTTGCGTTTTAATTTTGAAATTCCTTGATGGTTCCCTGTTTATTCTTCTTTTTGTTTTGTTTACTAACCCCTTTACGTTTGATTATTCGAAAATTTGACTTTTTTTAAACAAATAGTTTTCGGAATGAAAAGATGAAAGAAACTGCATTTAACTAGTTCGAGCGATAAGATATTGACACTACGAACGTGATTAAATTATCGCCTCGAAGTGAAAATTTTCTGACGTCTTTAATTCACTATAAATCGCGTCATCCAGTATACCAGACGTAGAAAAATAAAGTCGCAAGGCAGTTTTCTTGACCAATAAATCCGTTCTCAAGGTGTGTGACAGATTACGCTCACGTGAGATCCTCGCGAAAAAATTTGGTTTCGCTTTTTGTATGACGTCAATAAGAGAGGAATGAAATTCTAATTTATAATGCACATATGTTTGCACGTCTAACACAGTTTTTTTTTCTTAAATATTTTACATTGAGCATAAACTTAACGCCTGTGTATAGTAGTATTACCTCTAATTGGCACAACTAATACCACCCGTTTCATTCTTTGTTTGTTTGAAACACTAAACACAAATGAAATCTCCATGCACGTCTATATATCTATGCACATATCTTGAGTTTTAACGTCAAATTGTTGACAAATATTGATTTAGGTTTATTCTTAGCGATTGTATTATGTAGAGCATGTTTAAAGATAAATGCAATTAAGATAAATTATAAAAAAAACTTCCTCATTCAACATTTCACTACTTATTTCATATAAGTGCTTCTAACTTGGCTTCGATTACGCAAATAAATGATAATTAAGTACATTAACATAAATCGCATCAAAATTTAAGTCAAATTCGCAATAAATAATAACAACAATGGTGGAGTGGCGTCGACGCTCGTTTCGAATTCTTCGCGAAATCACCAGGAGCATTTGCATAAGACCGCCAATCTCCGGAATTGATAACTAGATAAGAAGATGGCATCCGACTACAAATAAACGTCCACCGTACGCGGCCACATATGACCTCATATAAATAAGGTGGGTACGCCGTATGAATAAGTTCATTTGTGATAATAACTAAATCATGCAAGGTGGTGATTTCGCAGTCTGATCTTTGACCGGCAGAGATGAATACAATTTTTGCGCTGGTTATACAAGTTTGTATCCTGAGTTTTTTTGACGGTAAGTACTATTTAACTACTAAAAAAAATTTAAATTTACTCAAAATTACTCATAAACTCTTAACTAGCTTCGTGGTTTGACTTGTGTTAAATACACACAAAAGATTTTTTAGTTTTGATTTATTGGCGCCCTGTTTGTTTACCTACAAACTAGACGTGACCTTTGATCTGGGGGATTTCGATTAGTATTCATCAAAATTATAATGAACTTAGATAACAGAAAAAATAAATAGAAATACGAAATCACGAATTCTTACAATTTTTATCTTGATGGGACGTACTGATAGGGCCGTTATTTAACACATTTTTATCACTTACGTGATTCACAAGTGATTTTAGTGATAAGCGCCCCGACAGAGTCGGTGTTTTATGGTTTTCGATCACTTTTTATGGTGTCGGTTCTTTTAAAAATAATTTTCAAGCGCCTTAACATTTGCTAGAACAATTCTTTAAATAAATTACGCAATGTTAACAGGATTTATATTTATAATAATTATTTCAAATATGAATATTCCTGTGTAGATTAAATTAGATTGACTTAATCTATCGCCCTCATTAAAAAAAAAGTGTACAGGCACACTATATTGACTAGTCGAACATCTGTGAAACTTTTACGCATAAAAGAGCAGTTTTAAAGTAAACAATTTAGTTATGGATGGCTGGGGGAGTGTTAATAAATAATTGATAATGTAAACATCAAAATAGGTACGGAATAAATAATTTAATAAACGGAAATCGTTTAGAAGAAAAAGATTTCAACGTTAACACAAGCGCTGAACCCTCTTTAGTTTTGCTTTTACAAATGGGGTGGATTACATTTCTTAGCTGTCATGGGGTAATTGTCAGACTTTGTTTTAACCCCTTCAAGGAACTGCACTCATGTACCGCCCAGAATCTCCTTTTCAATAACAAACCAATATTTAATATGCTTTGATTACTTTTGAGCACAGTGTCATCGTTCCGTTGGCTCTTGACGAGTTGGTAATTCATGAATTTGTATTAACGAATTTTCAACTGCCTTTTCTTATTTAAACAAATCTGAAAAGTCAAAATTTCCCGCCGATCGTGTTAATTCAATTGTAATACAACAGATGGCGCTGGCAATCAATGATGCAAAATTATAATATAAAAATAATTTTAAAATTGCATTTTTATTTTCAAGGGAGCACATGTAATGAATGAATCGTGAATTCTAATTTACGGATTTCCAACTTTTATATTATTCAAATCCAACTTCAAAATTGATTAGTTCAGCTGAAGCGTTTATGTTGTTATTAAGTGCTTGCTGCGTAGTTTCAAACTGATTTGTTCTGTTTATTTAATATTTATTTCGTTTATTTAATATTTATTTTATTTCGAAAGAAAATTTCATTTTCAAACAACAAGTTGCAACAAGGAAGGTGGCGCTAGCATGTAACTAATTATTATATATTAGCGTTAACTTATTTATAAATTATATTGGTTGTTGTTTTTCTATTTTTTCTTTTAATATTTGTTTAATTTCAAGCGAGAAGTTTTAAAAAGATTCAAATTTACCGCCGGGCCACCACCGATCGTAGTCAAAACGACGAGTTTTGTGCTAACAGGTTAGATGGCGCTGGAGTGTAATAATGTCTACAGTGACTTTATATAGACAGTGATGACAATGGTGGTTTTATTTCAGTTTGTCTCATAATGGCAACAACTTATTTTGCGTATTTTGTATTACCTGCACTAAAAAGTCAAAAAACAAGCATAAGTGCTTAATTTCGCTTTTTATATCAATTCCAATTACATAGAAATATTACTTTTCCATTTGAAATGGCGGATCTTAATGACGGATCTTTGCTCATTGTCGTCATTGTCTATGTAAAGTCACTGTAATAATGTCAAGGTCGAATTAATTTAAATTGATCTTAGAAGAAACTTTAGTTCTTCCAAAATATGAGTCATGAACTCACATTGATGCAGTTTCAATTGCGTCAATTAAATTTTTAACAACAAAAAAGAAACAGGTATCAATTTCCTGAACTGTCGTTTTCAAATTGGATTAGTTGAAAATTGAAAAAAAAAAAAAAAGGTAGATGGCGCTTATTTTCCTAATTTCCGCGTGCAATTAGCGATATTTTATTAAATCTTATTTCCTTGTTTTTCTCACTTGGTACCTGTACTTAATTCCAAGCATAAATTTCAAAAAGATTTAAATCTACCGCCTCTACTTAGTTCAACTGAAACAAGGTAGATGGTGCTGATTGTGTTGATTTCGCCGTTAATCTTTCAAACTGTTTATTATGCCAATTTTATTGTTAATTAATTATCCAACTATCATTAATTAATTACGCCAATTATTATTAATTCATTTATAATTCTCTTTTGTTATTTTAAGCCTAGATGATTTTAAAAGAAACCTTCGTTCTTGACATGGACTCACATTGGCAAATTTGCCTCTTGTTTAATATCAAATTTGAAGTAATCAATTTTCACAGCAGATGACGCCACAGTATAGAAATTTACTTCGTATACAGTAGTGACAAAAACGTTTTTCATATTGGAGGTAATTTCTGGGTGCTGTACTATCCACAAAATGGCAACTTTCGGCAACTGATGCTGGTTACCCGATAGCTTTGGATGTTGGACATTTCATTCATTTTTTTTTCATACTTCATTTCTTTTTTGATATTTCATTCAACTTTTTTCTAAACTTAGAAATAAAGATGTTTAATAGGGTGGCAATTCTCGTGTGTTTAGTCTCTACAATATCAAATCTCTCTAATTGTTTTAAATATCCCGCCGATTATACTATCCGCATTATGGCGAAGGTCAACCAAAACAATACGCCATCATCAAAGGTACCGACAGCCAATGTCATTACTGTATACGAAGTAAATTTCTATATTATGTTGACGCTTATGGTCCAAATTGGTCCAAAGTGCTTTCCTAATTTTAAACTGAATTCAACTTAAATTAATTCATTTAATTCTACAAAGTGGTCAAAAATCACTGTTTGAGTTGGCAGTGCTGAATTTTAATTTTAAATGGTACAACTGGAGTAACTTCCGGTCGTTGACGACTTGACACTGATACCCTTCACTTTGGGTGTGTTCGCGTTTACGCTCGCCGAGCGCTCTGATCAAAAGTGTGAGGGAGAGCGACTGCGTTTCACTGCAAGTAAGAGTGAGAAAAGGAAACACTCCGATCGATCCGAGCGTAAACGCGAACTCACCATTTACAAGCATCATTTGACACTTCAAATTCAAATTAAAACGCTAGTTTCTATTCACATAACCTACAATCTTGTCGTTGTTCAGGTTATGTCAAGTAAACCAACAAAACATATATCCGGTTGCAGTGTTGCAAATAGCCGAATAAAAAAATGCTCTTAATTGTATTGCCAACTCAAATAGTTATTCTTGACCACTTTTAATATTTATTTAATTTATTTAATATTAATATTTAATTTATTTAATATTAATATTTAATTTATTTAATAAATCTCCGTAAATAATGTTAGCGCAGTCGGTAAAGCAGAGTTTAAATAAGAAGAAGAAGATAATTGTAAGAAAATTGTTAAACGGAAGGGTACAGGTGCGTAAATATTCGATTACTATACTTTCACAAATAACAATCATTTTTTAAAAAGAAATATAATAGCAAAAAAATGCAAATCTTTCTCCTGTCATTTTGAAAACAATAAGTTAGTTCAATTGGATTAAAGTAGATGGCTCTGGCTCATAACATCTTCAAATTAATTATCTATTACCTTTACCTATTACAGATCATTTTTCTAGTATATGCCGATCGTATAAATCTGAGAAATGACGTGTTGTTTCACGAAAGTTAGAAGGAGATAGCTATGTAAACGTTCTTTGACTTATCAATCGATCGATCGGCATATGTATACTGCAAAAATTAACTGTACCTATTATTTCTTAATTTTATATTTTTAATTCTCTTCTTTCTTAAGTAGAAAATTTTCGATTTTCGTGTAATTTTAAAATTTCCAATTTTTTGTTTGAGTTTACAGGGTGATTTTTGGAGATAAGTAATTAATTATACATGAAAGCGTACATAACAAAAAATGGAATTCGCTTGTTCGTTTCTGTACAAATTCACAGAAAAAGACACAAGAGAGAGAAACTGATTGTACGTTTGTACTCAAATGAAAGTGTTCAGTCAACAAATTTTGACGTGTCAACTTTTTCTGCGTTGATTCAAACAAAATATTTTTGCTCCAACATAAATTCGTTCAGCTAAACATTGTAGAATTTGTTGAAATAACATTTATAAAATGTTAAACTAATTCTGTTGAATAGATAGTGTAAGTGTGTTATTTTAAAATGAAAATAAATAACATGTTAAATTTTGAAATGTTAAAACAACTACAAATTTCAGTTAATATGTAAAACATTTTTTATGTGCTTGACTGAACCAAACTTTTAATTCCCTCAATCCGAAATATTTAACAGTTTTTATTGGTTCACTGAATGCGTTTTTGGTCGACTGAACATTTTATTTTTCTCAGTGTAAACAATTCAAAAATGTTAACTTTTTGCGTTTGATACAAACTCGTTTCGTACAAAATTATTTTGCACTACGTAAATCCATAAAGCTCATTGTCCGAAAGGTACTACTTTTCAAGTTGTTTTAGAAACACATTGTCTGGAGAAGTTACTAACTAAATTTAAGGACCACATCTCATCTAAGTAGTACCACGAGTTGTAATAAATTGTGACTTAATTCGATTTTTAAAATAAACTTATGACAGCAACAGCAGTGATGACAGATAATGCATTCTAAAGCTTACAGTAGACAATACTTTTTTCCATGGCCAAGCCTTAGGCAATTACTTTTTGAACACATGGTATAATAATAAGTTCATGATGAAAATTAAAGAAAAATATTTTGAATTACAAATAATCAAATATAAACAGATGGGTAATGACAAAATTAATAAAAAGTTGAACATCACATCTATATTTATATTGTAAAACCCCTTTTCTTGCAAATAGCCAATTAGGAAAATTCATTAAATTTCTCCTAATTAATGTAATTTAAACCTATTTGGATTTGAGGAAAAAAAAATCCAAATCAATTCAGAAGTATTTTTTTGCCCGACGTGATTTGCAAACTTGATTCCAGTCGATTGTGCCCACCACTTCGGATACACCAAATTCGAACAAAGGAAATGGCGCCAGCAACATTCCTCCTGCGGTGGAGATCTCCAATCCCCAATCCACATCGACAGTTCCCGAGCGATTCCTTTACGCATGCCGGCCCTAGAAATGGTGAGGTACCGCGACCTGCTTCCGGGTCCTTTAGAACTGCAGAATAATGGCCACTCAGGTATGTCTCAGGAGCGTTCGCTAAACACCTACGTGTTTGGCATGCATCTCACATAATCGTGCAAATATTCACCGGGTTTAAATAATTTAGGAGCAGTCATGCATTATTCATTTCAAATATTATTTTTTAGCAATATAAAATTCCGATGCCAAATTATTATTAACAATCGCAACATACGCCGTCAGATTTAAAAAAAAATTGTTTGGCTTGTTCTTTACTTTTGCTGCTGCACTAATAGCAAATACATACTCTTTTGATGCTCTTAGGCTATAATTGATGGGGAATTAGCAGATCGAATTGTCTAATTGAATTAGGGACTTTGATGTAATGTAAAAAAAAGGCGACGTAGTTGTTAATCGATTGATTTCTATTTATATTAAAGTGTGCTAATTTTTTTCGTTATGCTGAATTGTCTAATTTTTTTTAAACACAAGTTTGATCCAATCATTTTTTTTTAATTTCCTAAAAAATTGGAAGGAGAAAGTTGATTACAAAAAAGTAAAAACTTTTAGTGAATCCAGATGATAATGTTTAATGTCCTACCGGGGACCTTGAAGGTCCACCCACGGACTTAAACACTAGCCCTTCTGTTTAATTAAATAATAAAAAAAAGACCTTGAAGGCTCGTCTATTTGTTTCGGATGGTAACGTGGTTAGTATGAAGTTCTAAATACATGATTTGGCTTCCAATTAATTTTCAAACATCGCGAGGTCATTGAGGAGGGAAAATTGGCATCGATGGTCGAGATAAACACGAGGATCGAACCCATGATGTCTGGTTTTGTCGTTTAGTGATCTGTTTGGTAAACTACCCTCACAGTCGTTACCCTTACGATTCAAATTTGTCTATTCTATGACCCAGGTTGCTAGTTATACGCAACCACTGCGTGATTTGACTTCCAAGTAATCATCTAGAGGCAGCTTGAATCTGAAAAACTCGGAAAAACTGCCTTCGGTGGTCGGGACAGCAGCGAGGATCGAACCCATGACCTCTGGATTAGTAACCATGTCGTCTACGCGCTAGGCTATCGCAGTTCTTACTCTTCTCATTTAAAATCTTTATTTTGTATTGTCTTAGACAATGAAACTAGTCTACTGGACGACCACCCAATCATTTTTGGACACATTCACAATATTTGACACCCCCCTGCTCCGAAAACATCCTTAACGTTACCACTTATTATCGTAATCAAAACTTCCCCATATTTTTTAAACCTAAACTGGTACTGATGATAGCAATTTAGTTTCGAAACTCACCCCTCATTTGAATCAGATTTTCATTGCAGTTAGTTTGAGTATTCCAAAATTAAAGGAGGACGACCCATACTCAAAGTACATCCCCTACGTGTTCGGGGCGCGCCTTCAAAACGAGTACGAACTGGAAGGCCTGCATTTCCACTGGGGCGATAGCAACAACCTAGGAGCGGAGCACGTCTTCAACGACATCCGATATCCCCTAGAGATGCACATCATCCATCGCAATAGGAAATACCCCAACGTGGCGGAGGCGTTGAATTACAGCGACGGCCTGACGGTCCTCGGCTTCTTTTATCAAGTAATTATTTGCTTTTGCAAGGGTTTTCGGGTTAATCAAATGGTGTTGCAGCTCCGCGAAAGGGAAAACAAACAGCTCGCCCAAATAGTTCGGATCTTGAAGCACGTGAACGCTGTTAACACCGGCGTTAAATTGAACGAGACCTTCACGTTGGCTTCGCTTGTGCCGCCCATTGACGACACGGATATATTTTACACGTACAGGGGGTCTTTGACTACACCCCCTTGCTCCGAGGCGGTCACGTGGATTCTTTTCCCAGATCCAATGTCTGTGTCACTCGCGCAAGTAATACCCTTCTCAAGTCTTCCCCAAACCCTAATATACTCACCCCCTTCTCTTTTTAGATGAACAGGTTCAGAAGTTTGGAAGCTGATGATAGGAGCACCCCCCTCATTAACAACTACAGGCACGTCCAAAATATAGGCAGGAGGAGGATCTTTGTGCGTAAAATTAAGCACAAGAACGTGCATCGCCTCAATGATACGGCAGTGCAGTACGACAAGTGGGATTGGTTGATGAAGACACGGAATTACTAAAGTCAAGTGTCACTGCCTAAGCTACGTGTTCTCAGGAAAATAAGGGTGTAATTCTCATGCCAAAAATGATATAAACGTAGATGATATACGATATTTTTTTTCTAACGTGTTAAATTATTGTAATTTTTACATTTAATTAATAAAAAAATATTTATTTAATAGCCATCCTCTTCTCTTTTTATGTTAATGACTGAATTCTTGCTTGTTGTATTTGTTTTCTGCTTTAGAAGAGTTGATGCGATTTCGAGCATGTCAACGAGCATGGCTACGCGTGTGGAATTGAATTTGTATTAATTTTTTTCCCTTATTTGTCTACTAATTTGTTATTCCTCAAGGATTAATGATAAGTAATAAACTTAGTATGCACTATAAAGATGAAGACTGACGTCATACCGATTACATAAAATCGTCCAGTTGCTTTGCATTCGGTAGCCGTTTAACCAAACACAGAATAACATTTAACAACTCATTAAAGCATCGCTTTATTGATCATAAAGCACGGTCGGTTACGTGCTTGACGTACGAAAATGATTCGAAACGGTCGGGAGAATGAAAGACATGGGTTTCAGCTCTTTCGATGTATTTTGTACACAGACTTACAAATAGGTGTGTGTTACATTTGTTCAACATTAAAATGATCACACATTTATATAAATTTACCTACTAAGTGGTAGTGAAGAACATCACACGGAGAAGTACAAATAAAATATAGATATATATATTTATATATTATATTATGAAAACCCTAAAACCTTACAATATATAGTTTATGTATAACACACTCGAAAATACCATATCACATTATCGTTTCCGTTTTACAGCACCAATATTCATTTCGAATGTACTGAGCATTATCAATCCTTAATAAATAAATGTCTGCTTAATCACGTTTTGTACAAGAATGAAGAAAGAAAACTGAAAGAAAAGAATTACAGTAATTTTATGTGTGATGTTTTTTCTGCAAGTATTATTGAGATGAGGCCTTAACGTATACAGTCACTTTCAAATGTATACACAGGAGCAATTTTAATGAGCAAAAACATGACGGCTGCGTTCACATTTGCGGAGAGAAAGAAGCCTTATCGTTTCTATCTGAAACGGTGAAGCGTTTAACAGACATGTGCATAAATCAAGACCTAACGTATGTCGTCGCCTAATTTATTGTTCCATCGCTCACCGCTGCATATTTTGTTGTGCTGCGCACATTCCACGAAAATTAATTAATATTATTCTTTGCAGAATAGAGAAATTTGTGTTTTTGAAAAAGAAAAAAAAATATATGCATAATATATTCTCAAAAAAGAAAAATGAAAATGCGGACGGTCAGGCTAATTAAAATGCGGATGGTTAGGCAAATACTTGCATGTTTTAGTTTGAAAGATAAATGCCTTTTTTGTCATTTTGAATAACTTTTGTGTGTTTTCGCAGAAAATCCAGCGAACGAATCTTCGGTCAGTGCTTTCAAAACATGAGACTACTTCAAATTTGATCAATTCAGCAATTTTTATGGCACTACAGTATGTGACTACTCCTGAAATCAATGGTGATAAAGTGGGATTATTTAATACTTGCGCAGAAACATAAAACATAACATTAAAAGAAAATGTAATAGAAGTTATTCAATAAAAAAAAACAGCGTCTTTGCGTCTTAACATTATTATTGTTTACTGTCACTTCTCTTTCCTACTTTAATGACTTTTCCTGTAATTCTTTTGCCCTAATTATCCGCTTTTTACTTAGGAGTATAATAGTAGGTGATACATGCAAAGGCCTGTACATAACATATCGAGGGCGTCATATCAGAAGGGCGTAAACACCATTATAATTCTATGCTGATACGCCCTTCTGATATGACACCCTCGATATGATGTGGGACAGTTCGATGTATAAAGGAGTCCCTTGATAACAACGAATGACAAGAACGTTAAGGACAAGGACGAAACAAAGAATGAGTGTGGGAAAATCTGCAGCATTTGTGGAACATAAATTATATCTTTGCCTGTTTTCCACGTGGTCTATCAATTTCGTTCTTGGCCTTCCCCTTCTCCTACCAAGTGGCAAAGTATATAAAAAATACTAATTTCAGAAATATAATTACATTAGAAGATGCACTAGATGGCGCTGCGCGCGCTATGAATTTCGAGCAGGGTGGTTTAAATGAGCTATTTCAGTTTTCAGTTTCTAGCATTTGTCTTTAAATTCGTAAGATTATAAGACAGCAATCATCGTATTTCTTTGCTATTGCAACAGAAAAGCTATTAACTAAAAATATTACAGTTAATAATCATAACTGTCATGTATTTCCATTGGAACTTTGATAAACTGTTTTAATAAGTAATGAAATTACACTTTTTATAATAATTGACAACTCAATTTAAGATTATTATTTTATCAACTATTTTCATGACATTCTATTTTACTTTTAACACACATAACATTCCTTCCTCTTTTATTTCCGCACAATATTCCTTAAAAGTGGTGTCTGCCTCAGAGTCCGTCGTGATCTCAATGTCATAGACGTTCCCTTAGATAAGCTTTCAGTGATGAACTCTCAGGTTGCCCAGTCAAATCATTTTCAGTATCTGTAATGTGAAAATTTAAATTACGAAATGGTACTGGATTTTCTTGTAAATCTCTTGTCGTCGCCTGTTGTTCCTGTTCACATTCTCCTTCAATCTGCTTATCCTCTCCTTCCTTCTCAAGTTCTTCACCTCTTCTTCGTAACTGATCAACGTGGCGTTTAATAACATTCCCATTTGATGTCTGAATTCTATAAGAAACTGGTCCTATACAATCCTTAACGTTCTGACCATTTAGGTCCCGATTGGTGATAATTTCGAAAATATACCAAATCTCCATATCCATCCATCTCCAATCTTGTCCTCAGTGCGTATGGATGCATTTTATCAAGCACTGTTCTTAACTTCTTTCCCATCAATAATTCGGCAGGTGTACCGGAGTGCACAGTAGTGTGTTGACGAAACAACATTCTCTGAATTTGCAATTCAATATTTCCCTCTTCTAATTTCGAAAGCATAGTCTGTACCATACGTTCTGCTTATCCATTACTACTAGATCGATGATATGGTGAGATCATACTGAATTCTGTATTCATTCGAATCAAACGAACGTCCACTATCGGAGATAATCAGATCCGGAATTCCTAATCTAGCAAACATCTTCCGAAAACTTCTAATGACTTCTCTTGATGCCATTGATCTGACAACGTCTACTTCAAGCCATTTTGACATTGCATGCACAACAATTAAATCAATGTGTCCTTCGTAAGGACCTGCAAAATCAATATGCACTGGTTTTATTTCAACTCCAGCATGAAGATTCAGAAAATGACGTCAAAGTGACGTATTCTCCGAACGATTTGTATAGTTTTATACGAGAGTCTACGTCATCTTGACGTCATTTTCGCATGCGAATCTTTCCGAACGAGTTGAGAATAGGGCCCCAGGGATTCAAAGGATTTTCAATGTATTGACGTGGTGCTTTTGGTGGATCATTCGTATAAATTTGACATATTTTACATTTTGCTACACACGTCCTCATCGATATTAGGCCACCATACGTAACTTCGAGCGCACGCCTCTCATCGCAACAATTCCTGGATGATTCGCATGTAATAATTCCAAGAATTTTTCTCTTGTGACTTCAGGTGTGATCAGTCGATTTCCCCAAAGTAGATATTGTTTGTGTACTGAAATTTCAGTTCTTCTCCGATCAAAAGGTTTAAATTTCTCCGGAATTTCTGTGTTCGGCCAATAAAGAACCGTTGTCATATGTTCTTCTTTTAAGGTATACTTCTTGGATTGGAATAGGATTATTTTGTGATTCTAATAGTAACACATCGCCTAGGGAAAATTTTTCATCTTCATTTATAGTTTGTGGCAATCGACTAATTGTAAGGCAATCTGCATTACCATTTTCTGTATTCTATATTGCAATTGTAAGCTCTTAAAGTTAAACACCATCGCAACATTCTTGGTGATAACTCTGCCAGAATTGATTTCTTTGATGTTAGTATTCCTAATAGAGGTCGATGGTCTGTTGAAACTGTAAATGCCTTCCCGTCACTTTTTCTTTGAGTGACCAGTAATGTTGCCCAATCCGAATAATCTGTTGATTCTAGGATACCCCGTTGAACTAATTTATTCCATTCTTCTTCCACATCGAATCTTAGAGCAAATGGGACCCGTCTGCTTTTTAGGAAGACAGATGACGCATCTTCTCTCAGTTCCAACTTAATTGGATCTCCGATACTGTTCGAATAATCTTGGAGAATTTGTTATTGCTCCTGTCGGATTATTATGTATGCTACAAACGCCATTTATTCTGATACCTAAGTCTTCGAACCAGTTCCTTCCTACCAGATCACAACCTCCTCCATCCGAAACAACAACTTTTAAATCTTTGCATATTTTCTTGTACTGAACTTTCATAACAGTCTCTCCCAAAATACAAATTTCTTGTTGTGTCCATGTCTGTACATTCCAAGAAGCTTTCTGTAGTCTTAATGATTCCGTTCGAATTTTCTTCCGTGTTTCCTTCTTGATGATTGAGAGCATACTGCACCTGAATCAACTTCCATCAGACATCGAATTCCATTTAATTTAACATTAGCCATGGTAGCATGAATTGAATTATGTGTATACAAATCAAGTTCGTCTTGTTCTATCCAGTTACAATACTCCTTTTTGAATTTATTCGTTTTTTTATTTGTGGATGTATATGATTCCTGACCTTTTTCTTCCTTCTTCCCTTTAAAAAACGCTCTCTGAATATGTCCTGTTTTATGACAGTAATGACAAATAGCGTCTCTGGATCTGCATTTTATCCCATCATGTGGTTTGTCGCAGTGATGACATGGCTTACATTTTCTTGGTTCATTCTGTTTACTTCTTTGATTATTAATTAGTGGAGATATTCGGACATCTTGCACATTCTTCCTTGCTGTTTCAGCTGCATTTGCTCACGCTCAAAAATAAGAATCAATTCCGAAAATAATTTCTTCTGTAACCCCTCATCTGCGACTCTGCATACAATTCGGTCTCTAAGCATGTTATTTACTTCCTTAAAATTACAAAATTTGCTTCATTTTCGGAGATCTGCGACGAAATCAGCTTCCTTTGCTTTCTCTTATTGAAATTGAATCTCTCGACAATCTCATTTGGCGTTGGATCAAAATGCGCCTTTAATTTATTAACTATTTCAGTGTAGGTGAAATCTTTTGGAGTCACCAAAGATCTTAAAATTTCATATGCTGAAGCGCCGAATTGTGCCAAAAGGATAGCTCGCTTTTTACTATCATCTACTATATTATTTGCTTCGAAAAAGAATTCAAGTCGTTCTTTGTAATTTGACCATGACGCGTTAATGTCAAAAGGTCCTACATGTCCAATCGTGGGCACATAATTTTGTACTTGTACTGCATGCTTCCCTTCATGTGGCATTTTTTTATGTAATTCCAGTATCCTCGTCGCCAAAATTATGTCATGTATTTCAATTGGAACTTTTAAAATAAACTGTTTTAATACGTAATGAAATTACACTATTTATAATTCACAACTTAAATTAAGATTATTATTTTATCAACTATTTTCATGACATTCTATTTTACTTTTAAAATACACAAGAACCACGATAGGAAAATGTACGTGATAAACTTTGCAATAAAATGTTTTAATGCCAGGGTAGACATATTGAATATTTTTTGTGAATACGTTTTGTTAACCTCCTTTCATTTCATTTCTATGATTGTTTTCTACTATTGTAGAAACTGAAAACGCTATTGGTTGTAAAACTTAAACCACCCTGCCATTTAAAATTCCGAAATTCAAGGCGCGCACAGCGCCACCTAGTGCATCTTCTAATGTCATTATATCTCCGGACCATGGCCAGCAACATTAACATTCACTGACGTGTATGTATGGCCGTGTCAATTCGCCTAAAAATCGGTTTCGGAAAGCATGCCGTGGAGTACTCCCCTCAGCGCTCTCTATTAAAGATACTACAGAACTACTGACAGTAACTTAATGGCAACTGCAATTACTTAAAAACTCACAAGAGGCGCTGAGTGGAGTACCGTCAAAATTTTTGAAAGTCGAATTGAAACGGCCATACATACACGTCAGTGAATGTTAATGGAGTTGGCCATGTCCGGACTTAGTACTTTTTATGTACTTTGATTTAGTTTTTGTTCAAACCTCCTATCTCATTTTCTTTCAAGGTTAACACGAAGGAAAAACGACTTTAGACAAACACAAGTTTTTTGTCATTATCTCAAAAATAAATGAAGACGTCATTGGATGTCGAATTAAAATGATATCATCTACGAACTCTATTTACCACGAAAACTGTTTTCTTTTTGCATAAATCGTTTGCTAATTTGTCTCGTTCACTCTTGTTAAGCATTCCTCTTTAAGCTTCCATTCTTTTAAGTATAAATTTTTTAAATCTTTAAATTTCGTCCTTATTCTTTCGTTTTTGGTATCTGCTTTGCAATCCCCTGATTTCTAAATAATATTACAACAGGTCACGTGCTAAATACTTGGTTTTTCAATTGGTGGGCTTAATGAAGTAGAGATGCCGCAACTTGAGAAGAACCCGTGGGCGCGGCTTACCTGCTTATATTGCTTATGTGGCGCAAGTCACGTGACAGGTTTTTCTTAAGTTGCTTTATCCATTTTTCATCACAAACTCTATTCTTTAATAGCTAAAACCATTGTACTCCTGTATTCTTTCTTGTTCCGTCTTTTATAGTCAAGTTTGACTGTTGAGGTCTTCCAACTTATTCATACTCTGATCAGGAAACTTTTTGAGTTTTAGTTGAGTTTACGTTTTCAGCCTACGACCTCAGCTAAGTTTGTTAGTTTCTTCCATTTTATCATACCAGTTCCTGCTTTATTCAAAACTAAAACCAAAGATTGTCAATTTGGATTCGTTTGAATGGAAATAACTCTGGGTTTTCTTTGTGTTCATAGTGACTTCAGTTAAGCTCGTTAGTTTCTTCCATTTTTAAACCAGTTCCTGCTTTATTCAAAACTAAAACCAAAGATTGTCAATTTGGATTCGTTTGTATGGAAATAATTCTGGATTTTCGCTTTGCACTTAAACCGGAGAAGCGTACGTGCACAGTAAAGAAGGAAAATGAAATTTTATTTTCTTATTTATTTCTATTGTAAGGAAACGTATCGGCCTTGAATTAATTGATTTTGATTAAAGGAAAAAACATCACACTTAGAACTGAATTTAAAACGCCACACCATAAGAACTAAACGAAGACAAAAAAGAAAAATTACCAGCAGAAAGATGGAACAAATTATTGTCCTTGTATGTAGTTATCGAAAGTACAAAAATTTTACTTAAAAATTAAATAGTTTAATATCACGCACAATTCAGTAGATTATTTGTTAGACAATCATTTTGTTTATTCGCTACGTTCCTAGAATATTACTCGAACTAAAGAGAATATCACAATTTTATGTCAAATCAAAATCGTTGAACGTGCACTCCATCGACCAGAAATGAAATAATCATCTCCGACGATGAAGCACCTCGTAGTTACGAACAAAAGAGAAACTTTGTCTCGAATACATAAACATTAAAATTAGAACTTCTACAAACTACAGCTTTCACATGTAGGCAAAAAATGTAGGCATTGCGTGTTCAATACGAAATAAAAAAAAGTTAACGTTTTTGTTATCCACTAGACAATATATAACACCGATAAACAACGAACATTTAGTCACAAATAGTCAAAGATTTATTAATAAGTCTATGCCCCTCCTATTTGTATATATTTTACATTCACTAAAATGCATAGTGATCATTCTTATCGTCGCAGAGCGTTAATAATTATATAATGTTATGTATGTACTATAGATTTGTTTCGTAAAGGAAACGGCAAACCGCATCGCCATCACGTTCAAAAAAGCGAAACGAAAACTCAAAAAATTATTATTTTTCTTTTAAATCGCTACGGTGAAAATATATCATATATTAAAATATACTTAGAACCTATTTGTTTATATGAAATAGGAACGTGTATTTATAAATATATATATGTTACTTATGTACATGGTACGAATGAAGTACAGGGAATATATTCTTCAATGCCCAGTAGATAATATATTCTTTACATGGAAGGACTTACATTTGCTTTAGGACAATTGTTTTCTTTAAAGGACTTTTTTTTCTTTGACGACAATAAAAAGGCACGTTCATAAAATTTATTTTACGTAGTAGATAGCAGACGCTTACAAAATTCAGTTATAAAACGGAATGCATTTTTTAATTAATTAATTAAAAATATACAACTTCGAATTTTATTTTATTTTTTTCGTATTTCCTCGTTGTTAAAATTTAACGAAAAATTCTGATTTTTTTATTTAGATTTAATAAAATAAATTTATACTTTTGCTCCGCTCGCTCCATTGTAATAAATGAAATCCTGTCTTTATTTAGACATTTCTGAAAACGGCCGAAACGTCCAATCATAATCATCCAAAATTAATCATGGAGATAGTCCAACAAACCAATTGAAATTGCGACCAACTAAACTATAGCATTATCACAAAGTCCTGCGTTAAAGAAGGACTTTTCAGGATTTTTCAAAGTGAGTGAAATAATAAGAATAATAGAGTGAAATAAAATAAAGAATTAGAAATGCATAACTTAGAAATAATTCTTTCGAATCAAAATTAATTAATTTTACAAATGCATTTACACGAATGGAATTAAAAATATTTACTATTTCTCTATTTATTTTTCTCGGAATTTTTAAATTTGTATTTAGATTTGTTGTATTACTTACAATTAATTAATTAATTAAAAAATGCATTTCAGTACGGCGAGCAAAAAAAAAACCCAGGAACGCAAATTTAAATATCTGGTTTGCGTTCGTTTTAAAGTACATACTTAACTCGTTTTGATGGATTTTGTCCTAAAGCAGTTAAAAAAAAACAAAAACAAAACCCAGAACACACACAAAAATGTTCTAATTCAAAATCGAATAAAATGATAAATGTTTAACATCTTAGAGAGTTTGTGTTTTTACATAATAGAGAAAAATGGCGTTTAGGTACATCTGATTGTGTTGAGCGTCGGCAATATTAAAAAATTAACAACAATTGGCATTTTTAATGTACCCGGTGGTTTCAATAATCTGTACACGTATAAAAAATAAACATCTGTTTTTCTTGTTGAGGCAGCGTTCGATGTTAAACATTTAGTTCCGGAAACAACATCCAACTGTTAATCTATGTTCAATATATTATTAAATATTATAGGCTATTGGTTATCTACACATACATATTCACAAATATGAGGTACATCAATTTGGCACAAAACAATTATATTACTTTAAAACTTGTTACAGTTCGATGTGGTGGTTAAAATAATTGGGGCGCCGCCAGCGCGAACTTTCGGGCGCTATTTAAACTTTATCTCATCTATTTATTTATTTATTTATTTACAAGACAGTAATGTTTACTTTTAAATTACAAAGGCGTGAACAACAATTGACTACCATCTTCTTGTGACTAGCAGGAACTACTAACAGTGCTGAGAGTGCGCTTTATGTGCGTGTATTGCTTGTGGTAACTCACTATGCTTAATAGTGGACTTTATTTAAACGAAAGAAAAACGTGCGATGTTTACAGAAAAGCCACTCCTCATGCAAAACGCGACGTGCTACTCCTAAATCAGAGATGGCGCAACATCGACTAATTTCTACTTCAACTTCGAACAAAACTACTTTTATTTTTCTTTTCACGTGGGGCTCGGGCCTAAAAGACGACACTTCCACTACAAAAAAAAAGAAGAAGAAAATCCATGCATCGCTCTTTCTTTCTCTCACTCACTCTCGCTCAATAATATATGTATTTATTTAATTAATTAATTAATTACGCTCTTTATTTACCGATCGATTTAATTACAACGTTATAAAAACTATTCAACTTTTTAAAGTAAATGTTATTCACAGCCAGAAACTAATTTTAAAATACCCAATTACGTGTACCAATTTATCGTTTTCTTTTTAATTCGTTTCGGACGGAAAAAAGTAAATCGTCTGCAAATAACATCTCGAATTTAATAATATAACCATGCAAGGTTCCTCAAGGGTTACACTTAACGAACGTACGTTTTATTTTATTTTTTTCTTTGGAATTATCCATTTATACTATTTTATTCTTTCCTCAATACTTAAAATATTAAATATATTTGTGACTGTCCTAAAATACTATTTGCATCGAAATCAAACCTGCTTGATAGAAACGCAAAGAGATATACGAAACCACCGATGAAAAGTTGATCTTGATGTACACTTTCATATTCTGTAAGCAAAATGTTTATGCAGATGCTGGTTAATGAGATATGAGCATTTAAAGTTAGTGCTGTTTTATTGCTGTGAACGTCACTTTTAATTAATTCTTAATTACTTCAAATCTACCGATCAAAGCTTAGACTTCACTTGAAGCGAAAAATTTCGACGTGTACTTTCATATTCTGTCAAGAAAATGTTTATGCAGATGCTGGTTAAAGAGACATAAGCGTCTAAAGTGACTATTGTTATACGACCGTGAAAGTGTACTTTTAATTAATTTGTAATTAATTAAAATCGACCGGCTAAAACCTTCCAAAGGCATTATTGAATAGAGATGGATGTTTAATTTATAACTGCGTGAAAATTTTCATTCAAAACAAATTTATTAGTGCGTTACATGAATAATGGACTCATGCTGGTTTTCAACTTAAAATCAAATATTTTTTCAATTTCTTGGTGCAAGTAGAATGTACACATTATCCGCTTTGCAATGGATTAAATATTATTGATCTGTGATCGTTATTTTAGCGGCGACAGCGTTTTCAAATTTTTGAACTTCATTGCCAACTTCTCATCGGTTACGAAACCATAAACGTAAAAAAAGTTTTCTCCTTTTTTTTAAATTAAATATAAGACTTTAATGTTTGTCTCTTGTGTACAATAGTGTTAAAACACTGGATGTGTTAAATATCATCCATAAATGTTAAATCTTAAAATCAAAACTTTTCTTTTTCTTTTTGAAATCTCTAATTTTTTTTATTTTAAAATCAGACGAGTTTATTTTTATCTCGATCGTTGCATTGCATTTTCGTAATCGCTCACGTGATTCACTTCGACGAATTTTAAGTGTTTTTGAAACCTGTAAACAAAATGACTCACCCATTTATTTTTATACACAGATGTTATCTAATAGCTTCAACATTTAATTTCGGAAGTATTAATCGCCTTGTTAATTAGAATATTAAATTGACGTGGGTGCCTGCCCTACCATACACACAGCTCATTTTTTCCAGTTCTTAAATATCTTTTGCTACAGGGTGGGACATAAGAAGTTGACAATTTGAGATGAGACAGCTTCAAGTCATTTGCTTGGAGCTTAAATTAATTTTTTAGAACAATATTCACGGGGTAAGCTTCAACAGTGTTTCATAAAAAAAATCGTACATTATCAATCATCAGGTAAGGCCTTCACCTCGAACATTCACAACGATAAAAAGAGGGCACTTACAACATTTCTAAAAGATTTAATTTGGATGGAATTGCATGGACGAGATGGACTGAATTTTGTAGACAGTCCTCAAAGAATAATATATGTAATAATCGTTGAATCTTTACCATATAATTTTTTCAGAACGCCATAGAAATATTTGCAAGACAATAAAGGGTGTTTGCCTCGCAGAGTCGTCCAGCTTATAACTTCATTAACAATCAAGACATTTAAAACATTTTTTTTTAGTTTGAAAGTACTGAAAACTGCCTATCAAGAAGTTGTCTTCCTTGGTCCTCTTAAGCAGTCGATAGAATATTGCTATTTCACAAGGGGGCACCCTCCATATTTTTTTGTACGGAATGTGTTACGATTCTTTGGTCGGACTCCTCAACGTAGTCGCTGTAAACGAACATTAACGATGTGACTATAGGCGATCGACACTTACTGTATATTTTTCAATGAAACTGTGACTTTGATTAAAAAAAACTGTAACTTTGATTTAAATTTATTTAAAGCATGTATAGAGTAGAGCTAATTCTGAAACGGAAAATAACATAAAAAAGGAAAAAGAAATTGCTAGATTGCAATGGGGCCTCCGAGCATCCTTTGTACAACTATTTCGGCCGTAACTGGTGCCTTATCAGTGTTGTCAACTATTGACAGTGGTTTTTCCCTCACATTGGGACCAAAATTCCCTCAAATTGCAATTTTAAGCTACTTTGATGCATTTTTTCGTCAAGATTTGCCTTAAAAATTTTCCCTTTTTGCAGTTTTAAGGCAAGAATCGGGGCAATTCTTACGAATTCGCAACACTGGGCCTCATCAGCAGAAGAGTAGTTCCAAAACTCCATCGCAATCTCGGCGATCTTACACGACTTACGCAAAGATAAGTAGCGCGTAATTGCAAACACACCACTTAGTCGCGCCATCTGCACAGTTTAAGGTCAAAACCGAGCCGTGCGATGGCGCTACTGGGTGGTATGTTTTAGTATGTTATGTTAGCCAGAAGAAATTGATTATTTTTTTAAAGATTTGCGAAAGAATGCACTGAATTTTCTACTACAAAAACGGCAATATTTAAAGAATTTGCCATATAATGAAACTTACTCACAAATTCGATGATAATAATTAAATTTAGGAATTTTTTAATGTTCACAATGAACGTTTTCTATTAGAATGTTTTCAGACTTTAGAGTTTAACGCTTAATCGAATTAAAAAAAAATCCTTAGTGCACGATGAAATTATTTAATTTTTGGTCAGAAAGTTTTAATTTGAAAAAAGTCGACAAATTAAATCGGATAAGTTTGTGACCTTGACCATCGAATTTAAACTCCAAAAATTCTTTAAGTATTCACAATAGCTACTAGCTCCATCTATTGAGTTTTAAGGAAAACTGCAACAACGACTTCTTTTTAGAGTTTTAATTTGGAAACAGGTCGACAAATTAAATCAGATAAGTCTGTGACCTTGACGATCGAATTTCAATTCCGAAAAGCAAAAATTCTTTACTTTTGTCTATTACTACTAGCTCCATCTATTGAGTTTCAAAGAAAACTGCTACAACAACTTTCTTTTAGTTTTAATTTGAAAAAATCGACAAATTAAATCAGGTAAGACTGTGACCTTGGCGATCGAATTTCAATTACGAAAAGCGAAAATTCTTTAAGTATTCTCAATAGCTACTAGCTCCATCTATTGAGTTTCAGACTTTCTTTTAGTGTTTTAATTCGAAAAAGAGGCGACAAATTAAATCTGGTAAGTCTATGACTTTGGCAGTCGAATTTCAATTACGAAAACCGAAAATTCTTTAAATATTCTCAATAGCTACTAGCTCCATCTATTGAGTTTCAAACTTTCTTTTAGTGTTTCATTTTGAAAAAAAAGGCGACAAATTAAATCTGATAAGTCTATGACTTCGGCAATCGAATTTCAATTCCGAAAAGCGAAAATTCTTTAAGTATTCTCAATAGCTACTAGCTCCATCTATTGAGTTTCAAGGAAAACTACAACAACTTCTTTTTAGAGTTTTAATTTTAATTTGAAAAAATTAATTCAGAAAAGTCTGTGACCTTGGCGATCGAATTTAAATTTCGAAAAACGAAAATTCTTCAAGTATTTTCAATAAATTCTCAATAGCTATTAGCTCCATCTATTGAATTTCAAGTTAAACTACAACAACAACTTTCTTTGAGACTTTTAATTTGAAAAAAGTCGACAAATTAAATTAGGTAAGCCCGTGACCTTGGCAATAGAATTTCAATTACGAAAAGTGAAAATTCTTTAAGTATTCTCAATAGTTACTAGCCCCATCTATTGAGATTAACGGAAAACTACAACAACTTTCTTTTAGAGTTTTAATTTGAAGAAGGTGGGAGAATCAGAACAACAATTGCAAAATAATTTAAACGTACTAAAAGAAGAACTCAAAAAGAAAAACATGAAGATTACCATACAGAAGACTAAAACCATGGTAATCGGAAGAAAAGAGAATTGGATGGAAAACGTTTAGAACAAGTCAAAAGCTATAAGTATTTGGGAGTAATGATCAACAGGGAATTTAGAGGACGAAATAAATGAGAGAGTAGCGAAAACAGGTAGACTATTTATTCAACTTTTCTGGGTAAGAAAGAAATTCCAACCAATATAAAAACTGAAATAATAAGGAAAATCATGAAACCAGCTCTAACTTATGGGAGTGAGACATGGCCAACAAATAAGAAACAAATAAGTAAGCTAACGGGTACGGAAATGCGATTTCTTCGAAAAATAGAAGGGAAGACTAATAAAAGAGGTAAAATACGAAACGAAAACATTTAGGAAAAGTTTGGACATTGTATCGGTGGAGACCTCAATAGAAGAAGCACAACTTAGAGATGGTTGGGACATATAATGAGAATGGGGGAAGACAGATCAGTGAAAGAAGTGTTTGAAGCTAAGGAAACAGGAAAAAGACAAAGAGGCCGGCCTAGAAAACTCTAGAAGGAGGAAGTGCGCTTAGCTGCAGAGAAAAGAGGAGTAAAATGGGAGAGAATCAAGGAGCTAGCATCGGACAGAAAGGGGTGGAGGAAGATATGGAAGAGAGCAACCTCCGAATACTCAACTCCAACATAGCTTTACACCGAAAGGTAGGAAAGCTAAAGATTAAGTAAGTAAGAAATTTGAAAAAGGTCGATAAATTAAATCAGATAAGTCTGTGACTTTGGCGATTGAATTTAAATTTCGAAAAGGGAAAATTCTTTAAGTATTCTCAGTAATTCTCAATACCGTCATTAGATAATTACAGTAGCGCAAACAGCCGCCATTTTAGTGCAAAATATTGGCGGGAAATTTAAATGCTAATGCCCCGTTTCTATAACATTTATCATTATACCGTGATTTTACTTTAACATGAAACATTGCTGTTCATATTACTATGGAAACTAATTTCAACTTTTAAAAATGTCGTTGCATGATCGTCGTCGTTAGGGTTTCGAATGTCATATCAAATAAAATTTGTCCATTTTAATTTGGAACATCTGTCAGGCGAAGAAAGTTGAAAATGTGAAAGTGATAATGTATCAGGAAGAATTACCCTTGGACAAGTCACCAATGCAATTGAAAACTTGTTGTGGTGTTTGTTTTGAATTAAAGAATTTCTTTTTTCCGTATGTTTTAAGTTTACTTACTTACTGTTTTTACAAGTCAAAACGACACACCCGGGCATTTTAAATCATTTTTAAAGTTTTGTGTGACAGACGTTAAATTTGATTAAACTTGACGCAAAGAAAATCACTAAGAAAGTCGGCCATATTAGTGCAATTACGTGTTTCTTCGTCTTACACATTAAGCATATGGGTTGCGCTACTGTAATTATCTAGTGACGGTAATTCTCAATAGCTGCCAGCTCCACCTATTGAGTTTTAAGGAAAACAACAACGGCAACTTTCTTTTAGAGTTTTAATTGGAAAAAGGCTCATAAATTAAATCAGATAAGTCTGTGACCTCGGCGATATATTTTAAATTTCGAAAAGCGAAAATTCTTTAGGTATTCTCAATAGCTACTACAACCTTCTTTTAGTGCTTTAATTGGAAAAAAGGCCACAAATTAAATCAGATAAGTCTGTAACCTACAATAGCTACTAGTTCCATCTATTGAGTTTTCTACAACTTTCTTTAGAGTTTTAATTTGGAGAAGGTCGATTAAATCAGATAAGTCTGTGACCTTGGCTATCGAATTTAAATTCCCAAAAAGGAAAACCATTTCAATATTTTCAATTACTACTAGCTCCATCTATTGAGTTTCAAGGAAAATTCGAAATTACATATGTACATTTCTTCTTTTTTAAGTGCTCTCGTTTTGGGCTTCAATTAAATAATTTTCATTGAACCTGTGCCTTTAAATAAAGAATTCAAAATTCATCAAATTGTTTCACTTAAAAAAATGGTTTCTTCGAGCATCAGGTGAACGTTTTCTTAGTAGAAAAATTCAAGTCTTACGTAACTTATTAATTATTTCATTCTGCAGTCAGCACCATCTAGCGAAATTTTCCTGAATTACCGTTCAGTACTTCGAAACTGTCACAAGCATCCGCCGTGCCGATCAAAGTTTCACATTGAACATAGCTCTTGAAAGCGGTGATTAATTAGACGGGCGAATATGTTTGGCAGTTTCGAACTAGTCCGGAATTGTGCCGGAACAAAGCCGATTATTACGCAAATTCGCCTGACGTTTCGCTGTATGTGTACACCGTCAGCCTGCTCGGGACGTGAATGATATAATCTCGCTGTAATGTTGTTATTTACACAATGCGATCAACTTGCTACCCCATAGTAATTTTTTATTGTGTGTACAGCGCCTTTTGGAAGTGACCATGTCTTGACAGTAAAGAAACGCCTGGTCATAAATTGGAAGTGCCC
The DNA here is from genome assembly GCA_033060865.1 of Dorcus hopei. Lineage (NCBI taxonomy): Eukaryota > Metazoa > Arthropoda > Insecta > Coleoptera > Lucanidae > Dorcus > Dorcus hopei. The sequence goes on along the minus strand of CM065423.1, from coordinate 41,840,791 downwards.
AGATGCAACCACTGTTGATCACAGTCAAGAGACGTATTACGTTCAGCTCTAGCCAGAGCACGCATCACTGAATACGACGACTATATAAACAGCAATATTGTAATGACTAATGAGTCGTTAAGTTTAGAAGTTGTTGCTCCTTTTGTTCCTTAAGTAAATTGTTTGAATGTTAAAGAAACTTGATGATTGTTGGGTATATACCCCGTAGACTGGGTTGTCCCCTAGTATTTATAAAAAAGAAGATAAAACGTACGTTCGTATTTGAATAAAAAAATATAAATTAGGGAAATTAAGAAAAAATATGATCACAATTTGGAAGTAAAATTAAAATCAGCGTGGAGTATTAATGTGAGTGGTGAGATGCTTGGATAAGTAATCAGCACGCGCAAAACATTTTCCACACATGTCACAGTGATACGGTCTTTCGCCGGTATGAATACGCAGATGGCGTGTGAGATCACTCTTACCTCCGAACGCCCGTCCGCAAAACAGACAGACGAACGGACGTTCACCCGTGTGCTTGCGTACGTGCAGCTTGAGATTTTCTTTAGATCGCACGCATTTACCGCAAAAAGGACAAGCGAACCGCCGTTCGCGCTGGCGTTCCGCCGCGTCCGCCCTCAAAAAACTTATAATCGAAGCTTCCTGAGCATTCCTCAGAGCTTCGGACGTGCTACTGCTCGTCGCAGAGAACCCCATGGAATCTATGGTGTCATCTTGGTCAGCTTCGTTTTTATCCGCGTCCGATGAACCCCCTTCGTTACCCATTTCATCGCTGATGTTCTCCTTCTTCACCTTGATCGTCTCCGATGATTCGTTTTCATCAATCGTAATCGTCTCGTTGGAACTCGAGACTTGATCACTGCTATTTTCGATGCTCGCATCTTTATTCGTTGTGCTGCTCTGTTCGGGTTTGTTTTCGGCCGAACTGGCGTCGGAGCTTTTTCCATGTAGCCGTTCTAACGCGTGGTTGAGCCGATGCTTTTTAAAGGACTTCAAATATCTGAACTGCATGCCGCACACGTCGCACGAAAATAGTTTGTCGGCGGGCAGTCGGGCTCTATGATTCTGCTCCCGATGTTTTACGTAAGCGGATCGGTAACGATAGCTTTGTCCGCATTGTTCGCAGACGAACGGTTTATCAATCGATCCCAGGCTACCTATGTGCTGGAGGGCGGTGTGCTGTTCCAGGAGCCAGATCGAAGGAAAAGCCGCCATGCAAGCGGAACAACGAAACATCTCTTCTCCCAGGAGGGCCGGATGCATCAGGCCGACTTCTAACAGGGAAGTCGCTAAGGATGGATAAGGAAGGGCGAATGGAGTGGACGATCGACTGCTGTGAGCACTCGGTGGACGTTCCAGGCATGGAGATCCGAAACAACGTTCTATCTCCACTACATTCTGAAAACAAATATAAATCATAAATCACCTTTTATTTTTTTAAAGTGTTTCAGAAAAAAGAAATCAGTAGAATACTATACACTTCCTTCTGGATTTTCTACATGGACGTATGTATGGTTGCCTATCGTCGCATTTGTTAGGCGCTGGAAGTGAGGGACGCAGGGAGAGGACAAGGTCCCAACGCCCTCCAGCGCCTAACGAAGCCACGCTAGGCAACCACACATGCACGAGTGTGATGCAATAGTATAACTACTAATTTCTTTGCGTAAAAAAGGAATGGGTCCCGCAAGCGATTAAAAATTGGACAAATTTTAAAAATATGATAGAAACGTTTTTACCTATTACTATAAAAAAAAACTGGTTCGTTTTAAATTTGATTCCAAAAGTTACTTGCACATCTACGTGTCACGTCGTGCGCTTCTCTTAACGTCTTAAACTTCCTATTTTTTTTTTCTCCTCGTGTACGGTGCGTTGCCGCTTTGCTCTGAAAATTGTCACATTACACCTTTCCTTCCTCGTCGTTGAATGAGTTGCTTCATCGCAGCAGAACGAATGACTTGGCTTGATATTTTGAGTCCCTTTCACTGCGATACGTCTGGATATGCTGAGGTCGACTCTGAAGTCACCCGACGAGGCTCGTAACGGAAAATCGAAACGCAATGGAATCTTTTTAATTCAATATTCAACCTTTTAATTTAATAGGAACTGTCGACGGGGAAAAAAATGAGTTGCTTTCAAATGGCATTTGCCGCCGTCGTCTCGTTTCCTCGTTGCAGATATACATAGTAAAGGTGGACGTAAATGAAATGCTAGGTCTTTATTTACAGATTTTATTTGTCAAAATTGTATTTTTACAACTATGATATGCATCTTGTTTTGAAACCAATAAGCATTGCAGATATAATGACGAAACAATAGTAATAATAATAATAATAATAATAAAAGGAAATAAGTTTAAACGTTAGTGTCTGACGAATTCATCTAGAGAAAAAAAGAAGAAATTATCGTTTTAAGAAATGAATAAGCACACGTCTAAATCGATGGGTAGGGGGTAGTACAAGCAGAGCCGTTTTGTCGGGACCAACCAACGACATTATTCATCTAGCTGAAACGATCGCCAAAAATATACCTTTTTTTTTTCTTGTGAAAGAGAAAATCTGCTAATTTGTTTAAGAATTTTACTGGAATTGTTAACTCAGGCGTCTTTTAATTATATAAGTTGTTAAAAGAACGAACACTGAAATCCCTGCAAAATACAAAACAATTTTTAAAGAAACTTAAAGAAAATTGACATCTAAAGAAAAAAAACTGTAAGTTATGATTTAGGTAAAAAAAAAGTCAAAATAGATACGTGTAGCCTGGGGGTGTTGATAGAGTGGGGATTCTCCCCTATTTTTCTGGGGATTTCTTCAGTGTTTTAAGTTGTTAGGGTGTTTTTTTTTTTTAATTTTAATTTTAATTCTGATTGACTTAGGAGGTTTTAATATTTTATTTGGAGACATCTGCCAGCTTTGCGTAAATGCGCAATTTTCTTTTTAAGAAAACATAAATGAACATAGTTTTGCAAGGAGCTTTATCATCGTCATTATTATTTTATCCTATTTAAAGAATAAAGTGCAATTACATAATTAAACAAAATTCAAAATTCCTTAAATTTTTTTTTCCGGCCTCTGATTTTATCGTCTGCGTCTGATTTTACTGAAATTCAAACGAAATATTTCAGTATAACTAGTGTAGGTAATATACAGGGTGTCGACAAATAATAGAACTACTCTTTCGTGGAAAACAGAAAACGTTTTAAAAGAAAAATCGCTCATTTTGAGTTGTTCGAAAAGCGCCAGGCTGGTTTTGTTTAAATAATTTCGCCAGTATGATAAAAAAACCAATTCAAATGCAATTCTTATAAATTTAAGTATTTTTGAATATTTTGGGAGTTTCATTTTTAACATCACTAGCAAAGAGCGGCCAGCTTTAGGTTGTCGACAGCAGAAGTAGGCAGTTTGCTTCGAATGAGTGTGAAGAAGAAAATATGAAATAAATGCACAAGATTCCATAAAAACAATGGTTATAGAACTCCCTATAGCTAATCATCAGAGAGCGGATTACCCTAGGTTTTATCTAAGGTCATCCGCTCTCTGATTATTACAAAAAGGAGTTCGTTCTATTTAAATTTTGATTTTGCAGTAAAATAATAGAGGATAAAGCGAAAATAAAACCATATCCGTGGCGCTTCGCGGTCCCCGTACGATTTAGCATAATCATTTATGAATTTTTTCAACACCCTGTACAGCCAACCCTCTCGAATTTTTTTAAAAACATCATATTATACATTATTTAAATATTTTTATATTATACATGTCTAAGGCAGGCGCAGTCCTAGAAGTGCTTCTTGGGGAGGGGGGGGGATTTGCTTTCATTAGGGGATTAAAAAATTGTAGACAAAATGCACTTTGTAAAAATACACTTGAAAAAATCGAGTGATTTGCAACAATAAAGAAAATTTTTGTTGGTTACGTATGGTTCGGAAAAAAATTACTTGCTCGGGGGGAGGGGGGGAGGAGCGATCGCTGCGACCGCGCCTGGCATAAGGTTGTTTCTTTTTAGACCTGTTATCCTTATTATTATATTGTTTAAACAATTTAGAGGCGATTATAAAGGAAAACAAAGTTTTTTTAAATCTCTTAATTTGTTTTTAAAGTATGCGAGTATTTAGTGTTTTCCTTTCAAATTATTTCTTTTCTTTTGAAATTTGCATTATTTAAATAAATACGTCTGCGAAATCGAATCATAACGAAACACTTTATGCATTTACTTCAAATTTGTTTTGCGTTTGTTTTCATAAAAAAAATAGTTTAAAAATATTACACAGTTTCTTCCTGAAATTATTTAAATATTTTCGTTTATACTGCAATAATGAAAGAAAGAAATTTTTGTTTAATTCCATTTATAAGTATTTAAATAAAAGGAACTTTCAAATATTCATTCCTTTAATCAAATTCCAATTCTTTGTTTCTTATTTTAACTTTTTTTTACTTCTTTTTTGTTATTTCATATAAATAATTAAAAATCGCCTATAGTAACAATTCCAGTGTTAATTTAATGAAGAGAAAATATGTGAAATAATTTCTGGCGTCGTCTTTCTTTTAAATTTTTGTTTTGAACTGTGAACTGAAAACCTCCGAAGCTAAACGCAATAAATAACTTCCTGCTTCTTCTCTAATTGGCTGATGAAATATCATTAGACAGTCCTGCGACGAGGTAACTAGCTATGCTATTCAAATGTCTACGACATATCTGCAAGATCAATCACTACTGACTCGGGCAACTATGTGATGTGATTATAACTACTGCAGTGTCGCGTATATATAATTATTTATGTACTTAATACAGGAACTTATGACAAACTAGGTACTATTTTATATATTATTATTCATACTGACAACGAAATGTACAACGTGTATTGTAGTAGTATACTTACAAAATATTACTTGCCGGATTGCGATAACTTAGAAGCACCGATCGAATAAATTAAAAGAAATAAAAAAAACCTTCAACAATTCACAACAGAAATCCATTTATGTACTAAAGTTGGAGAGAGACGTGCATCGGGTCGTCCAACTAAATCTTCGCTTCCTACATATTATCACAATTTCTTCGAAAAGTCGCGGATTCCCCCTACTCTATAATCACACGCCGACGCACGTCTCTAGGGAGACACAGTTCAACAAGTAAAAACAAAAAAATATTTATATAACTAATTAAATAAACAAATCACATTCATTCAGTACGTATCACTTATTTACAGATTTGTTTCCTTTCTGTGATTACAAAACAACTGCAAAGTATCCAACTAAAATACTAATTACGTGACCTATGGAGTTTAAATGGGGGAGGGGGCGAGGGGGGGACTGTGCACATAATTTAATATATCACATTCGACGAACTGTGTGGATAGTTTAGTTCTGATTTATGTTTCGCGTTTTTGATTTATGATTTGCATTGATATATCGAGATTGCCTGTTCATTTACACGATTTTAAATCAGTTAATTAATAAAGTGAATAAAAAATATTAAAATTTCGAAAATAATACACGTACTATAAAAAAAAGGTTGTCTCAGTTTCGTGTAGAGGCAGAAATTTCTATGCCTGTATATATAAAACAAAATGTTGATCGAAAGATTTCGTGTAATTAATTTCATCTTTCGAGTACTCGTAAAGCAACAATTTTATTTTGTTTATGCGCACGCGAGAAGCTATTGTGGGATTCATTAAAAATAAAATTTTACCAGCCGATATCCGAAATAATTTGGGACGTACGAATTCCCCATTAAATTAAAAATAAACGAGCACATTCAAATTAATGCAACCACCTGTTGGATGGTTACGAGCTTTAATGTGTCATTTTATATATTACGGGCTTGTTTAGCTCAATATCGGAAGCCGCAAAGGTTACGTTTGCGTTCATCAAATAAATATCTCGTCTCTTCATTTTCAGTCCTTTCCTTAAAATCTCGCACAAATTTCTTAATAAATTAATAGTTTTTAATTATTTGATATTGATGACAAACTAAATCATTCAGTGACATAAAAATAGTAGGTGCGTTCAATTAGGACAGCAAAACTCAGCGATTTGATTGTTGCTGAATAACACGTCTTCAAATCGTTTGAAAGTTTTCTAACTTGCCTTCTAAGATAAATAGATAGACAAGTTTTTTGTTCGTTTTAATGAGGTTATGTTTACATTGTTAAATTTAAAATATCAAGCTTCGTACATCAATACTTGTGTCTAACAGAATCCAGCCTTTGAAGCGGCTGCATGTTATTCTACAGCGCTGACGTTAGATGACAGTACCGCTTACAGCGGCTGCATGAAGTGTTTGCAGAAAATTTCAGCTAAAATTTTTTTGCTGACTGCTGTTAAAGCGCTTTCGAGAAACAATTTGTAAGTTAGTTTTGTACCAGAGTGTTATTTAGTACCACAGGTCTTTTATACCGGTTGTCCCAAAACCCTCGTTTGAGACTGAAACAGTATATAGAGAGGCGCAAAAGAAACAACTTTTTTCAATACTTTTTTTCCAAAAGTCAATAATAAAGGAATTATAAGCTCTGAAAGAGGGTTGGAAAATATTGTTCTTTTGGCGATATCTTCTGGATCCTTAAAGTTATGAAACTAACATTTTAAATTCAGGTATAAGGCACCTAACTACGCATTTACAACGTATTTGTTAGATCCTACCTCTTTTTTAAAGGGTAGTTTTATAGGGTGGCTTTTTTGGAAAAAAAAGCATTGAAAAAAGTTGTTTCTTTTGCGCCTCTCTATATACTGTTTCAGTCTCAAACGTGGGTTTTGGGACAGCCTGTATGTGTAGGTATTGAAAATTCAGTTAGAGCTGATCATTTTATTTCTGTGTAAAGTTGCTATTTTCTGAAATGAAACTTCAGATTAATCTGATAAGGTTAGAGTGACGTCAACGTTCATTTAAACCGTCTAATACGTTTGTAGCAAGTCAGTTGGCGCTTCAAGTCACATTGTCGAAACGCTGAATCCTGTTAGACGTAAGGAATGTTCGAGTTTCTTGCCGTTTCGCTTCGAGCGTTCAGCGTCGCTGAGTTTTGTTGATCTCACTGATTGCACCTATTCTTAATATTAATTTTACTACTGTAATAAAAAAGTTTTATAAGCCGCGCGTGTGCTTCATAAATGATGTTATTTAAGTGTTTACATTACGTTGAAACTAGCGGCAGCCATGTTTTAAATTGTACTTTAAGAACAGTGGGAATTTTCCCGATCCGTGGGAGTTTTTTGCTTTAAAATTGCAAAAAGGGAATTTTTGAAGACAAAATTAAATTTCAAGGCAAATCTTGAAAAAAAAATGCATAAAAATAGTTTAAAATTGGAATTTGAGGGGAAAACAAAGCATGAAAGGAAATTTTCCCAATGTGAGGGGAAAACGACTGTCAGTAGTTGGCAACACTGTTTAAGAGTGTCATTTGAGGTTATGCTTAAGGTTCACGATTGTTTATATTTGTGTGCAGGCATAAATATGTAATATTTTTTTAATTAAGAAGACAAACGCCTCTTGCAATTGCGCTGAAAATATGCGTTCAGCCAATTTTCTTAGATCTACGTTTCGCTACGGTTAAGCGCTCTGCTACCTATCAATGGCGAAAAGTAAGCGCTATCTCTGACTGAATCCAGATAATTACAGTTTCGACTCAAATACTTTTTTTTATACTATCGGACTTGGCATTGTGTGAATTCTTTATGGTTGTAAATACAAGTGTAGTAGTTATTTGGGGATTTAAGTCTCTTTTTAATGATATACAGTGGCGAGCATGAAAAATTGACTATGTCTTTCGTTTCTTTATGCCTGCGACTGTACATGTTCACGGCGTATGAAAGTAAAAGAGAAATTATAAACGGCTATTTTTAAATCCATCGATTTATTTATTATTTTATATTGTTAATGAACAATGAGAGGCGCTTTTAAAGCACTTGCAATTGATAACTTTCCGTCAAATAAAATATCGGCACTGTACGTGTATTTTAGGTCCTCTGCTTAAAGTTCAAATCTCGCTCAATTTTTTTAAGAACATAAAAATATAATTAATCAATAGTCTTTAATTATTTGACTTTGATGATAAGCTATTTCATTCAATGACGTAAAAATAGTAGATGCGTTCAATTAGGTCAGCAAAACTCAGCGATTTAGTTGTCGTTGAATGACACTGTCTTCAAATCGCTCGACAGTCTTCTAACTTTTCTTCTAAGATAAATAGATGGACAAGTTTTTTTTTTTAAATTTCACTCTAGTAATACCACAGATAATAGATCTCTCCAGATAGCCAATGGCATAGGAACGAGCGGACGCTCTAAAAATAGTAGTGACATCTATTGAGTATTTAACAAAATTCGAAAACACAAACCGTTTGCTAATTTCGAAGCTTAATTGGCTTATTTATCGCCAGATGTCTCTTTTGATAACAGAGAAATAAGTGTAAAGTGGGGCTTTACTTAGTTATAGAATTTGTTTACATGTTATTTATATTTACAGGTCTCGGTTTTCCACTCTGCTATTGTAGCAGTAGCGCCATTTGGTGAGCCAATTCCTAACTAACAGTTTGATTCCCAGTTTAGATCGTCACATATCGTGTATGACATTGGCCATCTGTAAAGTTATTTATCTATGGTAATTAAGAAGACAAATGCCTTTGGCAATTGTGCTAATAATATGTGTTCAGCCAATTTTCTTAGATCTACGTTTCGTTGCAGCGAAGCGCTCCGCTTAGCTAGGCAATGGCGAAACGCAGGCAATCACAGTTCTGACTCAAATACCTTTTTTTTTACACGATCGGACTTGGCATTATGTTATTTCTTTATGCTTGTGTGTATAAGTGTAGCAGTTCTCTTGGTACTTAGGTCTCTTTTTAATGATGTACAGTGGCGAGCATGAAGAACGGGCCAATGCCTTAAAGCTAAAATCTGGCTAATATGCGGTCGTACTTTTTCGATTACAGAAAACTGTAATCGTTGAAATGTCACTTATTAAGTGATCGAAGAAAACGGCGCCATCACCAAAACATTAATGCATCATAAAAATGCATTGTGTATTGGTGACAATGCGCGCAAGTTAAACTTCATTTAAGTAGACCATTATTCAAAGCAGCAAATTAAATGTGACACAGTGTGACAGCTTAAATAATTTATTATTTTGACAGATCGAAAGCCAATTTGCAATACAAAAAAAGAACGAGTCAGTTTCTTTGTCCGCAAGTTTACATATATGTAAAATGTCACTAGTAATTTTGACGTTTGATACAAATTTTGCTGTTAGTAGATCTCGTTTATTTTGTATTTTTACAAAATGCCTCATTCAAGTTCTAATAAAAAAGTGAGAGTATTGACTTTGACAGGTGAAGTATGGACAGAAAGAAGAATTGCTGCGAAATTTCAGTTTGACATTTCAAACTATTTCTACGTTTTGACAGAGAGAAACATAACCTGATTTAATTTGACTAAATTTGTATGCGTTATATGTCAAATACTTGCTCGGATTTTATTGTCCATTACTGTACCATCCTTGGTTCATTGCGGAACTCTAGCAGGCAGCAAGTTTTAAATCCATCGATTTATTAATTATTTTATATTGTCAGTAAACAATGAGAGGCTTTTAAAGCACTTGCAATTAATAACTTTCACTTATCATGTAAACATTAAATTTCAGAAATTACATTTGCAATTTACCCAGTGTGAACTCGCCTTTGTAAGCAGCCAATCACAGCGCCAATCTTTTTGGCGGTAATTTTAATTCGCTCCTAATTTACGAACGTGGTACAGCCAAATCTGTTATTGTCTTATGCTGCTGCGAAATACTAATATTTTTTATTATAAGAAATTAAATTGGATTTTGGAACTATAAGAGAGAGCAATCAGATTAATTTTGGCGAAACCACAAACCATGCACAGTAGTGGACAATAAAATCCGGTCACGTCATTTGTATGTACCGTCTGTTTGATTATAAAGGCCCCAAGCTATAACTCATTTATTTTTGCTTAAACACCCAGTAAAGTGTATATATTCTTAAATGGGACGTTGTTTTCTAGAGAATGAAGTAAAACAATATTTTTTTGGCTACACTGTATAGGAGTCATGACGTCATCGACATTTTTTTTTAATGGCACGATGAATTTTTTTTTGCAAAATACAATAGAACATCCTTTTCTCTTTTCAACCACATAAAATTTTTATATCCTTACATAAGAAAATGTTCGAGAAAACTGAAAGAAACTACCTACATAAGTTACCATTTAACATTAAGGCACGCTAATATTTCTAGCATGCTTTGAGTAATTTGACTGAAATGTGTCATACTTTATCTAATTTGGTAAACAATTTCTAAAATACCGGCACTGTCAAACTGACACTGCTTTTTCTACATTCGTAGTAAACCTCTAGCAAATCGGCTTCTTCATTTAATGTTATTCATTTCTCACCGTTTCAAACTAATTATAAGTCAAATTGACAGTGCCGGTATTTTAGAAATTGTTTACCAAATTAGATAAAGTATGACAAATTTCAGTAAAATTACTCATAGCATGCTAGAAATATTAGCGTGCCTTAAATGTTAAATGGTAAGTTATGTAGGTAGTTTTTTTCAGTTTTCTCGAACATTTTCTTATGTAAGGATATAAAAATTTTATGTGGTTGAAAAGAGAAAAGGATGTTCTATTGTATTTCGCAAAAAAAATTTCATCGTGCCATTAAAAAAAAATGTCGATGACGTCATGACTCCTATACAGTGTAGCCAAAAAAATATTGTTTTACTTCATTCTCTAGAAAACAACGTCCCATTTAAGAATATATATACTTTACTGGGTGTTTAAGCAAAAATAAATGAGTTATAGCTTGGGGCCTTTATAATCAAACAGACGGTATATTGTAAGCCTCACTTTAATAGCGTTTTCCATTGGCTGCACTAGTGCACACTCGCTATATTTCCGTCTCATTTTAACCTTACGTAATAATAAGAGTGTGCACTAGTGCAGCCAGTAGAAAACGCTATAATACTTTATAGAGTTTATGACGTTTAATACATATACAAAATATCACTGATAATTCTGACGTTTAATACAAATCTCATTTATTTATTTTGACAGAAACATAACCTCAATAAAAGCCTGATTTGTCGAAATGCGCACATGTCAAATTCTTGTCTGGATTCTATTGTGCGCTACTGTACCTATAGAGTACAAATTAAAAAAAAAAAATTGAATTTTCGTCTCATGAAGTCATTCAGACGTATTATAAACGTGTAAAAAAAGTTAAATTCCACGTTTTAAAGTCTGCCAAATATTTGAACAGGGGCAATCTTTTCCTTTTTCTTTTTGGAATTAATTGAATTTCTTGTTGTACATCAGAACTTCACACAACCACTACTACTAAAACCAGTTCGTAGAAATCTTACTTTAAATTTATGGCACAGTCCAAATATAGCAATAAAAATATAATAATGACAATAACATAATAATAATAATAATAACAATAATGTAAAAAAAAATTACTTATACAGACATTCATAAATAACAGTGGAAACGATTATCAGCAACTGCGAATGAAAGTTACATACTGGCATAGAAACCTGTGTAGATTTACTAATCATAAGTGTTTTTGTTGCATATCCTATGGTTTACAGAGTAGCTTGTAAATACTACAGGAACATGGAGTTTTTCGAACATAAAAACACTGCAGTACTAGTTTTCTTTTTTTTTTTTAATACAGTCCAGTTTGTTCGCATTTTATTTAAAGTCAGAGCTGTCAATCTGATTACATCGAAGTGTTTGTGTCCCTAACTTTCACGTCATATCATTTGAAAAATCATGCTAAGCGCAAGTTATATCGCATCTGTGAAACTCATCCGTAAATGCAATATCACCTGCGCCCCAGCAACGTTTGTATTTCAATCCATGTTTCATATAAGTTTATAAACTTAACAACATTAACATCAATTGGTAGTTGGCACTCAACAACATAGTAAAAAGTAATATCTGTAAATAATTCCAGTATATTTGTATGTATGTATGTATATTATTATATTGTAATAAAATCTAAAACCGTTGCAGTAACCTGTAAAATATAATATCTAGTATCAAAGTTGATGCGGGCGGTGCAATGTGTTGCAGCAATTTACGAGAGCGCGTCGAAATTGTTGCGAGTTAGTTGCACGTAAATTGGAGGGATGTTGCTTGCTTGCTTGATCGATGAAATCACTTCGTTTGGTGTTGTCACAGCAATGTTAATTTAGCAAAGTGAGTTCCAGTTAATAAAAAATTGGCAAACTATTTTCCTTTCATTGAATGCTGACAGTTCTTAGTTAGCCAAATTCACACTTAAAACCGCATTTACTTACAACAATACCAGAAAAATGTTTGCGCAATTTTAAGTTGAATGGAACCCAAAGAAAAAGACTCTGGTAAACAAACTAGCAACATATTGCAGGGCCCGTTGTTGTATGCTATACATCTACATAGTTTTATTGTAATAACAGTTCTATTGATATTGGAAGTGAGTGACCCTGAGCTACCATATAGAAAGGGTACCTAATTATAAAACTTACTAATGTAACCTTTTCACCGATAATCTGCTGTATAAAACAGTTATTTTTTAAATAATAACGATCGCTTGCGAGCTACATACTCAAATTTGTCAACACAAAAAAATAAAAACTGCGCGCCGAATTTGTTTCCTTTGCGTACGTTTTTTTTTACACGAGAGAAATTTCGAACACTCAAGAGCTACCCGAATTTGGTTTAGAAAACGAAGCGGAACTTACGCGAAACTTATGAGAATCAACACCTACGTGTTGCATCACAGACTATCACAGATTACATCTGCAATTCTTTATTAATAATTATTATTGTGTTCCCTACGATTAATATATTAATTCGCGCTATGATATCGCTTGCAACTTCGTCGAGACCGTCCTGTTTCTCGGCTGTAATACCATCAGTCAAAATTTTCTTTTTTTTTCTCTACGACTCCCTTTACCGATCTACCGATGTAATTAAACTCCCAAGGCAGCATCAGTAAACTTCTTAAGAATTAGCTCTCTTTATAAAAAAAAAAAAAAAATAGAGTAAACTTGAATGTTTTGATCAAGATCGACACTTTAAAGATTCAAACTGTACAATCTCAATCAAAAGTAATGAAATGTTCAAAACCGAAACGCTGTAGTCAGAGTGCAACGATGTTGAGTCAGAGAGAGGGCAACGTGTTGTGGGGTTCCGAAGGACTTCGGAAACATTCGTTCGCCATAAGGCTTCATCTCACTCGGTATCTTCTCTCTCTGACTACAGCGTTTCGGTTTTGAACGTTTCATTACTTTTGATTGAGGCTGTACCTTTTTTTCATGTAATTGTTATATCGAGTGTTCAATAAAATCCTGGCTCGAGTCGATCGTGAAAACAAACAGGTGTTGTGATTATCACAAGTACTGTTAGAATAAAAAAATTAGGTTATGCGAAGGGACTGAATTCAGATAATTTATTTGAATACATTCTTTTAAAAACGAAAATATTACTTTACGTCGAGCACTTTCGCCAACGAATATGTTTCGTCCAACAGAAATTAACGATTAAAAGCTTCGCATACGAACATTTTGAGTTTAATCAAATTTTTTGACAGAACTTTGCTTATTGATATCCCCCCCTACTTTTTAATTCATAACATCATAAAAAAAAACAATCCTCAAGTGACATATTATGACCAATCATTGCTTAGATGCAACTGATTGGTCAAGATATGTCCCTTGACGATTCTCGTTAATTAACGACGTCGTTATGGATTACAGAGTAGGGGGAACACGTGGTTATTGGATCCAAGAAAATGTTCAATCTCTTTGAGGGAAAATTTTTCTACTTTCTTGGTTTTAATCATGTTTTTTTTTATTGAAAAAGGTTATTCAATCTGAGCAAGAAAATGCCTTTTAACCAATAGCAATTCAGAAATAATTTTCCGAGCATTGATTGTGATAATTCGAAGGAAACAACTGCGCCCAAGTTCTTATGAAATCAGCCAAAAGATGGCGCTTTCTAACAGACGTACGTATTTTTTTCAAAATAAGAACTGAGTCTAGGTGGTGTAAAAATTTTGATCTTTTTTAATTGGATGAAAACAACTGAGTTCTGTTCCGTTCCTTTTTTGAAAACCTTACGTCGAAGATATTTACCAAGTCAGCCAAGAGATGGCGCTTTATAACGATCGCTGTATATTTTTATTTTTAGACAAACTCGAAGTGATTAAATAATTGGTTGTGACGAAATCTTGCGTTTTATAACTTGTTGAAAAGTACTCCGCCAAAGTTCAATTTCCATTTCCAAAAATTGATTAAAACGAACTTTTGATGGCGTCCTATATCGGACGCATGTTTTTTCTCCAATGTACAAAACGAGTAATAAATTTTCCGTAGTATGCAGGTTGTGTCAAAAATTAGATTTCCATAACTTGATGAAAACAACAACTAAGATGAAGTCTTAATTTCTATTTTGAAAAATTTGATTAGAACGAAATGAAGATGAAAAAATTACCAAATCGGTCAAGAGATGGCGCCATATATCAGCGGCTGTTAGGGTACCTATGTACATAAGAATGGCTAAGACATACACAGCATCGACCGCCATTATCATCCCAAATCCAAATATAAAATGGGTTTTTTTCGTCCTCCCTTATTTTTCTCGATGTTTAGAAATCAGGGTACCTATTTTAATGGAGGACGGAAAAGCCCGTTTTATATTTGAATTTGGGATGATAATGGCGGTTGATGCTGAGTTTGTCTTTATCTTTATTATATACCCTTAGGTACCCTAGTCGCTGTATATTACTGTTTCGAAAATGTAAAGTGATTAAATAATGAAGAGATTTACTAAATCGATCAAGAGATGACGCTATGTAACAGTAGTGGTGAATTTCACCAACGCGGATTGACACTAGCACTCGGATTAAGTGTTTATAATGTGACATTTGAGGTTAGACAACGTAGTGGTAAGTCATATTCTAAGTGTTGACACTAGATTTAATCCGCAATCTGCGTTGATGAAATCGGGCATAGGTGTTGTAGGTGTTAAAGTCCCTACTCCTAGGTAGCTAAAGTACCGCAATTACCGCCATTTTGAGTCGAAATAAGAGCGCCAAATTTGAAATCACATCATTGCATCGGTTGCGTTCAATTTTAAATATGCGCGTTTAGTTTGACCCAAAATGGCGGTAATTGCGGTACTTTAGCTATCTAGGGACTTTAGTAGCTGTATGTTACTGTTTTCAAACTGCAAAGTGATTAAATAATAAAGAGATTTGCCAAATCGGCCAAGAGATGGCGTCCTATAGCAATTTCTACTAATTTCTACATGATTGTTTTTGTCCAAAATACGAAGTGATTAATATAAATTTCCTGGGTTTTGGATTGTGTTCAAAATTCGATTTTTATAACTTCATGAAAGTAACTTCGCGAAGCTCAATTTCTATTTTGAAAAATTTCGTTTAAACGAAATTATAATGAAAAAAAAGTCAAATGGTCAAGAGATGGCGGTACACTGAGTGAGTCAAAAATGACGCATAATCTTTACAGTACGTTATTCTAGTCACCTAAGAGATTACCAGAAAATCGTCGAAAAAATTCCAAATACAACTTTACGAAGTCAATTTTTTTGTAATATTTATTTAAGTTCATAATTTGATGAGTTTTGCGTGGAATAAATAATAAATGCAAGCAACTTTATTGAGTGAGAAGTTATTATTATTTAAATTTTATTGTGAATTCTGAGGGTACTCTCTCGAGTGTCTAGAGTAACGTACTGGAGAGATTACGCGGCATTTTTGACTCACCCTGTATAATAGTCGCTGTATGTTACTGTTTTCCAAAATACGAAATGATTAATTAATTAAGAGATTTACTAAATCGGCCAAGAGATGGTGCTCCTGTTACAGTCACTAAATAAAAACAGTACTGCAATCCATATGCTTAATGTGTAAGACAAAGAACCTACGTTTTTGCACTAAAATGGTCGACTTTTCTGGTGATTTTCTTTCCGCCAAGCTTAATTAAACTTAACACCTGTCAAATAAAAGGTTAGAATGCCGAAGTGTGTCGTTGTTACCGTTAGACATTTAAATTTCCTGCCAATATTTTGCACTAAAATGGCGGATGATTGCGGTACTGTAATTATTTAGTGACGGTAGTTCCTGTTAAAGTCTCTAGATAGATAAAGTACCGCAATTACCGCCATTTTGAGTCAAGCACGGCAAATTTGAAATGATGTTACCCGTTACGTTCAATTTTAAATTTGCGCGTTTAGTTTGACTCAAGATGGCGGTAATTGCGGTACTTTAGCTACCTAGGGACTTTAGTTCCTATTAAGGTACTAAATCAACACTCTGTTCAGGTAACGCAGTTTCATTTCTCTCGTGAGAACATTGAGGAATAAAGATAACAAATAGGATTGTCGAATTCTGTTTGCCACAGTGGCAATAGTTTAGAATCGAAAATGTATTATTCTACTATTATTGTTTATTTTAAAACAAAGTAAAAACTAGAGTTTTGTATTGTAATATACAGGGCGAACGTTAACGTTTCTGAACGGTTTAAATTTGGCGCCACATTTCACATACTGGGTGTGGTTAAACTGGAACTCTTTTTTATTTCATGTTACAAGACTTAGCAATTTATTTTCTTTAATAGAATATCATGAATTTAATATGAAACTGTTATTCTAGAATTGCAAAAGATATTTCTTGTTACATTCTAAATTTACACTCAATTTTCTGATGGTTCATCGCTACGTCACTTGTATAATCTGTTTTTTCCGTCAAAAATAAGTTACAGAAATTTCTTGCAAAAAATATGGAAATGAACATTGCCAAATTTCGAAACCAAATTATACAAGTAACGTTAATTATGTCCGTTCACGAAAAATTATGTCCTAACTTAATAAACTGCGCCTAAAAAACGTGCATGCACCCGTCTAATTAGGAGAGGCTGACCTTTCGTTACATAAGACAGAAATAAAGTGGAAAAAATGCATATAGTTTTAGCGTTCTTGAAATGTCACTTTCCAAATTATGTACTAGAAAAAACGCGCATCAAAATGCAATATTTATATTTTGTTACTTATTTATACAGTGTGTTACCGAACTTGAATCTTTTATTTTTCTAAACTATTCCTAAAAATGAAATAATAAAATAATTAGTTAGCCAAAATTCGCCTAGGGGTGTCAGGACATTTTCGGATGATGCCCGTGTCATTTTCGAATGAATGTCGTTGTTGCTACGGGATCATGAACTAGTAAAAGAGGTCGATCTCCATCTTCGCGAGCAAAAACTCTATTAAGAGGTAAAATAATAACTTTCAATAAAGACAAGTGTGATAGTTTTTCTTTTTTTTAATTTAAATTGTTTCTAATATTTTCCATTTACGAGTAACAAACAAGTGTAGAACATGACCCAAAAAGAGATAAAGAGATGCTTGCTCATTATTACACTTGATAAAGCAGCTTGGAGATAAGTTAAATGGTTAGAGGTGTGTTAAATGTTATCGAATTTTGCCCTTAATTTAAGAATTTTACGAAATAATTGATTTAATTTCCTCCAGATTATGATTTGCTTACGTGGGCACTTATATCGGGTGATTCTTAAAATTTTTTATCAACTCTTGCCATGGAATTTGGACGGCATGTCTTCATTTTACTGTAAAACAGCATCAAGGAGTGCACGACGCACTTTTCACTTAGGCTAAGACATACTGTCCAGAATTCAGGGGCAAGAGTTGATAAAAAATTGAAAAAATCATTCGGTGACATTAGGCGTTCAAGAACTCCCACGTTTGGAGTTGGCTTTGGTTCGGTAAACGTATGTCGATGCTGTAGTCTTAACCGACCGATCTCACTTATATTACTTGACGTCTTGATACAAGTAAAGACATGCAGTCTTTCCTGCCATCTCAAGTAATGGTCAAGTTCAAACGTGCGAGTTTTTGAACGTATTTCACTTCCCCTTGTACAGTCGCGATCATGTAAATCGAGCCACCAAAATGGTAATCTGCCCTTATTGACGCTGGGAGTAAGGGTTACAAAATTCTCGATCGGTCCCTATTTACATGATTGCGACTGTACGCGTTAATTATAACGAATATCTAATCAGGGTTAATTAAAGTAGCGTTTGTTTGTTGAGGGGTTGATTAATAATATACATTGTATCGTATTTTCATAATGGGCATCTTAAGCACATACGTACACAAGACTCAAGTTTGATAACTCCCTGTATGGTAATAATATTGCATATCACAATACAGGGTGCTACCAAAACTGATACATACGTCACATAAATAAAAAAGAAGAAGGGGAATTTTAAGTTTATTTAAGTACGCAAGGTTTAACTTACTCTTCAGATATAACAATAAAATAATGAAAGCACAAAATAAAATTAATATTTCTTCTGCATTACAATGTACAGTCGCGATCATAATTCATGACATAACCTTTACAGAAAAACTCATCGTGGACATTTTATTTGTGGTTTCCAAGCAAAAAAATAATTCACGATATCCCAGATTCGCTTTTAAGAAAATTTGATTGCATTCGACGTTCATAGTTGCAAAGGAGATGGTACGATGTTCTGTAAGCTTTCTGTGAGCGTCATGAATTATGATCGCAACTGTACAACTGAAGTTTTCGATTTAACAATGAAAACAAAAAAAAGGTAACGTTTCCCAAGCACTTCGATAAAAATTTGATGAATACAGAATCTGCTGTTGATGTGAAAAATGTGGACTCACAAAGAGAGCTAATTCTTTCGGTTTTACGCTAAATATAAATAAATATGCTTAGTATCACTGAGAAAATAAGTACTTTCCTAAGATTAAATCGAAACAAAATACATAAAAATATCGTTTTTTTTTTTTTCAAAGAAGAAAAATCTCACTAACACTGCCTTATAAAACACTATAATTTATAAACGTAGCACCCTAGTCTGTGACTTGGCTTAAATCTTAACTGTAAGACCGTGTGTTATCAATGACGTGTAAAACAGACTTGTTCCTCAATTAGTCTTATCGAGAGGCACTCCGGTTGTAGTGGATTATTATTATTATTACTATTACAGTAGAGTCCGTTGTGGCTGACCACTGGCCATCCACAAAATAGGAGGTCACTAGTGACCCGCAGTTTTAGGAAATAAATATTTTACGCCTACAGCTATGTATGTATGTATGTACAACAATATATATCTCTCTATTAAAAATATTGATAAATATACTCTCTGACATAGGAAACAAAAAGTAGTTGTAACTTACTACTACCGTGTCTAGTGCTGATATATATAATATATATTACTATTTTGTATATTATTATTGCTATATATTCCGTGGTAAATGATCTCTATAAACGTAAAGGAACATAGAAGTCGCAGTATTGCTTGCTAGCAGATGGCACTGCGCACCGGTCAGTGGTCAGCTCGCTGTTAAGAACCAAACACACGGAGAGAAACAAGCGATGTGCACTACTAAACTAATATACGAGGCGTGGTGCAGAACTTAAACAGTTCCTCCCTGCACAATAATACTGCCAAGACATTTATCAAGGTATAAAAATAACATCGGCATTCCTACACACACACACAGAGCCTTACAGACACAGTTCCTTATTCGCCGATACCCGATTCACATCCCACATCAACTTCAATCTTCCTTTGTTTTAGATCAACACCAATCAACGACTATAAATACCTAAACGTACACACATAACATCGCATGTATACTCTTCAAAGATTTTCACTAAAAATCTACAGCATCTTCAGATTCGTTTAAATTATTAGTAAGAAAAGTATCTTAAATACAAATGAAAATCAAATCAAATACGAAAATAAATAAACATCGGAAAAATTGGAAACTTGATTTCGAGTGCCATTTACTAGATGGTTCAGAAAACTTTCACGTTGTAAAAGAAAAGGCGTTTCCTTCGTGTTTGGAATTCTCGAAGTAAAATCAACGTGCAATTTGGTGGGAAGAGGAAGGCTTCAGTGGTGGATCTAAAACGCCATCTTTTGGTCGGCCTAAAAATTAATTTCGTGTAGCTTGGGAAAGTTTCAATGATTTTGATCGATTCAGAATTTCTGTTTAATGTTAATTTCACATATTCGACTTTTTCTAATTCTTTTAACGATTTTCTCTATTCTCTTGGCTTGGATCCTTTTATCTAAAAAAAAGTTATTCAATAACTAGCCATATATCAGCATTCATTCATGCTTTTCTTTCTTTCGACGATCTTTCCCTTCAATAAATTGAAACGAAACAAATCCTGTCCTAACCCACTAGCACAAACTGAATCTTGTAAATAGTGGAAGTATAAACAAGTCTACACGAAACTAAGTATTTATCGTGTCGGTCGGGAACGTCGGAACATCCCTAACATGATGGATGAAGGGAGTCAAGAATGTTGGCTAATCATCTCGTACTTCACTAACACACGATCTTTCCTTCACGATTGCACTTTCCGGCGGGAATGAATGCTTGTGTATGGTTAGCTAATTTGAGAAAGAATTTTTTTTAGCCAAGAGAGTGTAAAAATTTTGTTTTTTGTGACAAACAAACAAACGTGCCAAAGTTCATTTTTTATATCGAAAAAAAGATTAAAACGAGCTTATGAAATTCGTCAAAAGATGGCGCTCTGTAAGTAATGTATGTATGTATGTTTTTCCAAAATACGAACTGATTAAATAATTTTCTGGGTCTCAATTGTGTCAAAGTTTTTATCTTTGTAACTTGATGAAAACTAATGCGTCAAAATTATGTTTCTTTTCGAAAAACTTACGTTGAAGAGATTTATCAAATCAGCCAAGAGATGGCACTCTGTTTAACAGCCGTTCATGTGTTTTCCAACATTTGAAGTGATTAATAAATTCTCTGGCCATTGGTTGTGTCACAATCATGATTTTTATAACTTGTTGCGTCGAAACTCAATTTCTATTTTGAAAAATTTGACTAAATCAAAATTGTGATGAAAAAATTGCCAAATCGATCAAAAGATGACGCTACATAACAGCCACTGTTAGGTTACTGTATTTAGAAGGTACCGCCATTCATTTCCGCGGCTTTCGGCCCCGAAGTTAAAAAGGACGCGATGAAAAAGAAGAAAAAGGATAGATACATACAAAGTTACTGTTGCTAAGGAGTTTATGAATGAATTTGATTAACCCCAAATTAAAAGAGATAGAAAGTTGGCGCTACCTTCTCAACACAGTAACTTTAGTCACTGTATGTTACTATTTTCCAAAACAGGAAACGATTAATTAATGAAGAATTTAACAAATCTGCCAAAAGATGGCGCTTTATAACGGTTCCTTTATATTATTTTTGTCCAAAATGCGAAGTGATTTAAAAAATTTCTTGGGCGCTGGTTGTATCAAATTTTTTATAACTTCATGATAAGAACCGCATTGTAGCTCAATTTCTACATCGAAAAGTTTGATTAAAATCAAATCATAATAAAAAAAAATAACAAATTGCCCAAGAGATGGCGCTAGATAACAGTCGCTGTACTTTACTGTTTTCCAAAATATGAAATGACTAATTAATGAAGAAATTTCCCAAATCGGTCAAGTGACGGCGTTCTATAACAGCTCTTTCATGTGTTACTTTATTTTATTTTAGGTCTGTTCGATAGCTCTGCACTTTTCTACACTTTTTGTACCAACCGCTCCTGAGAGAATGCGATGGATATACATAATATAACATAAGTAGGAGTGAGAAAAATAGAATAAAGATGTTAAAAGTGTAAAAAGTGCAGAGCTATCGAACAGACCTTTTACTTTAAAATACGAAGTAATTAATTAATTTTGAGGGCATAGGTTATGTGAAAAATTTGATTTTTATTACTTGATGGCATTTACATCAAAGCTCAGTTTTAATTTCAAGAAATTTGGTCGAAATGAATTTACCTTATGATTTATGATTAAGAGATTTACCAAATCGGCCAAGAGATGGCGCTCTGTATATTATTTTTGTCCAAGGAACGAAATGATAGAAACTTTTCTTGGGCATTGCTTGTGTCAAAAATTTGATTTTTATAACTTGATGAAAACTACAGCGTCGCTATACTTCGACAAATTTGATTAAAACGAAATTTAAATTAAAAACAATATCAAAGTGGCCAATAGATGGCGCTACAGAACAGACGCTGTACGTTACTGTTTTCCAAAATGACAGATTAATGAAGTTATCTCCCAAATCGGCCAAGAGATGGCGCTCTACGTATAAGAGCTTTTATATGGTATTTTTCTCCAAAATACGAAGTGATTAATAAATTTTCTGGGCATTGGATGTGTCAAAAACTTGATTTTTGTATCTTCACGAAGACGATTGCGTCGAGATTAATTTTTACTTCCAAAAATTTGATTAAAACCAAATTATAATGAAAAATAAAAATCAAATTAGTCAAAAGATGGCGCTACATAAAAGCCGCTGTACGTTGCTGCTTTTCAAAACACGAAATAATTAATAATGAAGATGAGTTTCCAAATCGGTCAAAAGATGGCGCTTGCATGTTGTTTTTTCTCAAGAGACGAAGTGTTTAATTAATTTTTTGGGCACTGATGTGTCAAAATTGTGTTCAATTTCCACATCAAGAAATGTGACTAAAACGAAATTATTTTATGACTGAGAGACTTTCCAAATCGGCCAAGAGATGGCGCTCTTTGACAAGCGCTGTATGTTAGTACTTTTCTTTGAGATACGAAGTGACTATATGTATTTGGTTTAAAGTTTAAGAATTTCAAACATCAAAAGAGTCGACTTTCTCTTACATAAAAAAGAAAAAATTTCTGGTCATTCCAAAATCGATTTCCTGGGTTGCGTTCATAAACTATCCCTTCGAGAGAATCTTGGGCGTGTAATCGCATCTTTCTCATTCACGATTTTTAACATACTTTGCGTCTCGCTGATCTGTTTCATGAAGTCTTGTGTTTACATTATTACCATAACAACGGGTGCACTTGTAAGTTGGATGTGAAAAGTGCGTGCGTTGTCATGGAAATAATGTAAACACAAGACCTCTTGAAACAGACGAGCGCGAGACGCAAATTATGTTAAAAATCGTGAATGAGATATAGATCCAATCGAAAGTTACAGTTTCCATTCTTTTTTTTAATTCTGTTTTCGGATTATCCGAAAGAATTTTAAAGAAAAGGGTACCAAAATTTGATTTTATGATTGAGAGATTTACCAAAATGGTCAAGAGATGGCACTCCGTAAGAGTTCCTGAATATTATTTTTGTCCAAAACACGAAGTGATATAAATTTTTCTTAGGCATAGGTTGTCTCAAAAATTCCATTTTTATAACTTCGTGAAAACGACAGCGTCGAAATTCAATTTCTACTTCGAGAAATTTGTTTAAAACGAAATTATAATTAAAAACAATATTAAATTGGCCCAGAGATGGCGCTGCTTAACAACCGCTCTACGTTACTGATTTCCAAAAGATAGCGCTCTATAAAAGTCCTTGCATGTTATTTTTTTTTTTCAAAATACGAAGTGATTAATAAATTTTCTTGGCATTGGTATATCACTATTGATTCTTATTACTCAACGAAAGTAATTGCATCAAAGCTCAATTTCAGTAACAAGAAATTTGATTGGCACGAATTTATCTTTGATTGGGAGACCTTCCAAGAGATGGCGCTCTTTAACAATCGCTGTTTGTTACCTTTTTTTAAGATACGAAGTGATTATATTTGGCTTTACTTTTGTTGGTTTAAAGTTTATAAGAATTTCAGACAAAAAAAATCGACCTTCTCTTATAAAAAAAAAATTCCTGGTCATTCCCAATCGATTTCAATGACGTTCTAGATCAATCGAAAGTTACAGTTCCCATTGTCTTTTTTTGCTTCTGTTTTCGGATTATGCATTTAAAAATTTTTAACCTTAAAAGAAAATCCTTTGTTTCTCCTCGCAATGAAAGCGTGCCTAAATTTTCAAATTTCAAATAAACAGATATTTAAAAATAGTTTTCTGTATACTGCTTGTGTCCAAAATTTGATGAAAACAACTGCGTCAAAGTTCAGCTTCTACTTCGAAAAATTTAATTAAAAGAAAATGGATGAAGAGATTCTCAAATCGGACAAAAGAGATGGCACTCTACATGTTAATTTTTTTCAAACTATGAACTAAGCGTTATTTCCGCTGGTTTTAAATTTAAGAATTTGAAACACCAAAAGGATCCACCTTTTTACGTACATACAACGAAAAAGTTTCGTTGGCCACTCAAATACAATTTTGACAATTTACTGGTCGACTAAAACATGGCGTCCAAAAGCAATCGCTCTTCAAGAATTCCAAAATAATTTCTTGCGGCGAAATTTTTTACACCACCAAAATAAAATTTCATAATGTGACGGCTCGTTTGTATTTATAATCGTTGTGTCCCTTAAGTAAGCTCTAAGGATTTTGATGGAATAGTTTTGAAGTTGATGTTGGGTTTTGTTTACGGACATAAACTCGTGCGTGTAAGCTCTGCGGGTTGGCTTTCACCGTAAAAACGTACCAAACAATTGATAAGTAACTAGTAACTAATTAATAAGTAACTAGTAACAGAAAAGCACGCGTCGTCTCTGGAATGCTAGCTCATCTACATTCATGGAAGATCATTTCTCGTGATAGACTACACAACATGAACAGTAACTAATTTATCCGGCAGCCCGAACGATCATGGCCTCACATCACAGCTCGCACTCCAGTACACTTATAGTTATTTCTATCACAGCTCTTGCAGTTGCCTTTTTTTTATGATAAGAGATTAAAAATGGCGCCCATGTATACTCTAACGCGGTCAGTTAGAAGATTATGGTAATGGCCACAGGCTGCCGACCGGGCTGCCTGATTGATCATACTATCTAACTGTGATTGCTAACGCGGCAATATAAAAATTTTGGTGAACAATATATATTTTTGTATAAGTATATAGTTATGTAAAATTAGCTAGTATAGTACACAAGCTCAGCTAGTGAAGCGTCAGTCTAAGGAACTATTTACTGGGGGTGTGGATTTGGGGTAAGGGGTCGCTAGTGTGGGCTTTCCTCTTCGGTGTCGAGCGGACTCGGCGAAAGGAACTTCCTCACGTATTTAGGGTAGTGCGTCTTTTCGTGTGCTTTTAAAATCGTGGATCGCGAAAACGTTTTCCCGCACAGGGCACAACGAAACGGCCGCTCGCCCGTATGCACTCTGCAATGGTCTTTCATGTGATGTCGAAGCTTGAACGCTTTGCCGCAAAATTCGCATTTAAACGGTCTATCACCTGTGTGAACCGGAAGGTGCGCTATAAGAGAACCCACGTCGGGAAACGATTTACCACAGAACTTGCACAGCACAACACCGGCACCGTCACCACCCAATTCGAGGTCCATCGAAGTTGGCGGTTGGTCCGTAGGGTCCGGCGGTTCGTGGTGCATAACCGGCGCTCGACCGCTAAAATGGGACTCCATCAAGTTTAAGGGTTCGGCTAGCGAAAAGGGCGCGTGATGTTGAGGTTCGCGGTACTTCAACGTTTCGAGGCTATGCGAGAGGATGTGTCGGGTCAGCTTACTCTGGTGGGGAAACGAAGCACGACAGTACATGCAGGGATACAGAAGAGGCGAACCGGTGTCTCTGCAGTCCATCTCCTGCAACCAAACAAAGACATCAACTTCTTGCCGTTTGCCATCGCAAAATCTTACTACCCTGTAACACTACTTCAAGAAGTTGACGATCATTGTTTGGCTGAAGGACTGTCTGCAGTGCTGCCCCCTGTACCGACTCTACACACATCTGCACAAACAGCTTTAGGCGAAATAAGTCAAAATAAAACATCCTAAGCCAAAATGAATGTCAACTTCTTGACAGAGCACACACATCAGTTTCGTTTAGCAGCACAATTAACCACCTTCTTACTAAATCACCTACTACTACTACTACCACCACCATATACGGAAACTTACTACTCACCGTGTCATGAGAATGCCTGGGGTAATCTGAAGAACTTTCACCTGAATTCTTATCTTCCGGCAACCCTCCTCCCCAATCCACTTCTTTTTTCAGGGACTGAAACAATACAGTTTAACTATAAATTCTAATATCCCTTCACTAACACATATTTAAAGATACAATCCCTATCTGGATTAATATACATACAACCTTTTACATCGTTTCATAAAACATTTTTAATAAAAAGTTAATATTTTAAATAATTATCACAATACATCTAATTTGCTGAGGTTAGACAATTACGTTTCAGCCAGGCTTTAACTTTACCCTCTTTTTTAATTTTAATTTCAAGATTGAATTGAACGCAGTAATAGGTACATCTGCGAATTAACAACAAAGGAACGTTGTGACTGATTGAGTTTTATGAAATATAAAAACTTACGGGGTCGAAATGCAGTAGGAGCTTCCTAAAAACGTCCGAAAACATGGTATACATTTGGAATTTATTTTTGTCCGAATTTATGGTATACATTTACAATTTTAATTAAGTACTACTTATTAAACATAATTACGAATAAAATTTAATTGATGAGGGATCTAGCTTTGTCTACGGCTTCTTGGGTACACATTAAACTAGATGGTAAGCACCCTTCATGCCGAAGTTTGGCCTTATTGATGTGGGGAATCTTATACGAATTTCCTCCTTCAACCAACATAGTTGATTCCACATAGGTTTGCAATGTTAGAAAAACATTGTCAAGGGTCTCCCTGTCTTAATCGTCAAAGGCTTTTCCAACACTTTCGATCAATTTGTCAACTGTATTTGGCGAAGCTTTATGTTGCAAAGATTGTATGGAACTGAAAAAGCCAAGATCCAAAACGTTTAAATCGGGACTGTTTGGTGGCTGTGATTTAAACTCAATAGACCAGCCATCTGTTGAACCATGAGCCAGAAGTTCTTCATCGTCGTCACAAGCATGAGGTTTTGCATTATCCTGTTGTACATATATCGGTTTTTGCTTATGACTTACGGAATGACGTTCTCAAGAATAGTTTTTCTATATTCTGCTGAATTGACGGACTCCACATTTTTTCTTACCAAAGTTCTTTTAGGTCTGTTTTTCGAGTTTCGCTTAGCCGGTTCTTTACAAACAAAGGGCCATATACCAATTTCCTCATTAAAAAATTGTTGTCGATGTGAATCGAAACGTGGTCGGGCGATAGCAGCCACTTTGGTTATAAAACGTTTGCTCTTGCAACTTCGGTAGGGTTCTTTGTCGTCTTTCATAATGTAATAACAGCGCTTGTTTTGCGTTAAATGAAACCATTTTTCGTCTATGTGGACATCGTAGTACAAATCTTCAAAACGTCTATCCGGTCTCACTTTCGACAAGCGAAACTTTAGTCTCTCTAACTTGTTTTGATCTGTTAACAAAGCTTTAACAGTAGAAGATATACGCTTTATTGTCTTTAATAATAATAATAATAATAATAATAATGTTTTATTGGACACCCCAAACAGGATTACAACAAAAAAATATATATACAAGTTATATATGTAAGGCCCGTGTGACACCACGACATCTCCCGCGCGAGACCCGTTACAAAGTGAGAAAGTGAGAGAGATGAGCTACCACAGTGAATTCTGATTGGTTGAATTGGCACTTCTCGCTCACCTTACAACAAATCCCGCACAAGAAACATCATAGTGTCAAACGGCCCTAAGTTACACGTGTGGTGACCAATGGGTTCTGAATCAGCAAATTCTTGCGAATATGCTGCTCTACCTTCAGAACCTTGAGAAACAAAACAAAAAAAAAAACAATGTAAACGGCGCAAAATGAAAAAAAAAAAAAAAAAAACAATCCTATAAATGCATATTATCTAATAGATCATTAAATCACCTAATTAACCCACTTACTTAACATCATTAGAGCGAACGCAACTTGTCAGATCACTGGTGAGAAATGTTCAGACTCGGCAACCCAAAATGTGATTTTTCATGTGGTACTTAAATGCAGAAACAGTTTGACATGATTTTAATAAGTTAGGAAAGTTGTTATAATTCTTTGCGATGTTATAAGAAAAAGAGCGTTGAAAGATGGCAGTGCGGTGACCAGGAGGTGTTAATAATCCCTTGCTCCTAACATTAACATTATGAATATCCGTTCTGTATGTAATTTTATTGTAGAGGTAACTAGGTATCTTTTTGTGAATAATTTTAAAGTAGAATACAGAACAATGTAGTAAACGTCTTTGTGACATGTTGAGCCACTTCTCTCTAACAAAAACATGAGAAATGTGGTCCCTTTTACGAAGACCATGTATAAAGCGGAGGCAGGAATTTTGCACTTTTTGAATTCTGTTACGATCACAATTGTCTAAACAAGGGCCGTAAATTACATCTCCATAATTGAATTGAGAAAGTACCAACGAATCACAAAGCTTTTTGCGCATTTCTTTATTAAGAATTTCTTTGCTCCCATATAACATCTTCAGTTTGCCAAAAGCCTTTTTGCACTAACTTGTTGACGTGCGTTTAAATCTCAGCTAACGTCTATAAAAATGCCTAAATTTTTTGCACAGTCAGTGATAGTTAAGGGTTGATTATTTAAGTATAACTTAACAGAATTTAAAATGGAAATCCTAGCTTTATTCCTGCCGAAAATTAAAACACAAGATTTATTCGGATTGATAGTCAAACCGTGATTGGTAGCTGACATATACAATTTGTGCAGATCATGGTTAATTTGACCTACGCTAGCGTGAATATTAATGGTGGATCAAAACAGTGATATAACTGCGTATCGTCAGCGTATAGGTGACATTTGCAAAAATCTAAATTATTAAAAATAAAGCTAGTATAAATACAGTATAACAGCGGGCCAGTATACTTCCTTGGGCGACACCGGTCTTAAGATCAAGAGGTTCAGAAGTAATCCCCTTTCAAAGTAACTGATTGCGTCCTGTTAGATAGGTAATTTTTAAAAATAATAAAGGAACATTACTGAATCCGATATAATGCAAAATAGAAAGTAAAGATCGTGATTAATGACATCAAATGCTCTCGAGAAATCGAGTAATACCAAAACAGTAATTTATTTTCATCAATAGCTGCATAAATATCATCCAATATCAGCGACAGTGCCGTGGCACAGCTGAATCCCTTTCTAAACCTGACTGAAAGGAAGGTAGAATATGTATTTTGACAGTGTAAGCGAATTTGGTTTTCAACACATCTTTCTACAATCTTTGATAGAACTGGCAGTAAACTAATAGGCCTGAGATCTTTAAAATCGTTAGGCTTACTTATTTTTGGAAGAGGGATAACCAAAGCATTCTTCCAACAGTCCGGATACTCACCAGAAAGTAAACAGAAATTCACAATATATGTAATATATGGAAGTATATGTGGGCAACAAACATGTAACATTCGTATGCTTATATTATCCGATCCGCATGACTTACTATTAACATGCCGAATATGATTGAGTACTTCTTCTTCAGTGACCGCACTGAAAGTAAAAAGGCTATCTGAATCGACAAGAGCATTAAGTGAGTAAAAACGGACTAAATTTGTGCTAGGAACTTTTATTGGTAATGAGTTCAGGAGATGAAAATTAATGTCATTAGCATTATTTAAATGAGGCGGTATATCAGTATTGCTCTTTTTTCGATGAACACTAAGATCTTCTAGATCTTTCCAAAATTTGCTAGTAATATAGTTGCGATGACTAAATTCAATGTAAGCTTTTTTTTCTCTGCGTATGGCAGAGTTAGTGTAATTTCGTAACATTTTGTAATAATCCATACCAACGTTATTACCAGAACGCTTAACCTTCTTAAACTGTTTATCACGAAGCGACATTAAAAGTCTAATATTGTCTGTAAGCCAGGGTGCAGGAGCCATACGAAAATTACTAGTTTTAAAAGGAGCGTGTAAGTCAAAAACGAGTGAAATGTTCGTATTAAAAAAGAACAAAATGTCATTTATATTATTCAGTTCAAAAATATGATGCCAAGGAACAGAATATAAATCTACGAGAAAATTATCATAATTAAAATCTCGAAAGTTTCTAAAAGTACGTGTAATGGGGCCGCAGGAGCTGATGTTAAGATTAAAATTGCCATATATGAGGAAATGATCAGAAAAGTCACATAAATCATAAGTGCCAGCATCAACTTGGCTTTCTTGTAAAGATGATATTAAAAAATCTATCAATGTTGAACTAAAATTAGTAATGTGAGTAGGTTCACGTATAAGCTGAAAAAGGCCCAGAGATTCTATTAAATTGTGAAACTGATTAGTAGATGAGCTATTGTAATCTAAGAGATTAATATTAAAATCACCAACGCAAATTATGTCATCATATGAAGTAATATAATTACTTAGAACATCATCAAAATAATCCAAAAAAATATATTTATATTCGTATTGGGAGGTCTGTGTACAACTCCGCATGCTAAATTGACATTAAGCTCGAAAATTGATCCATAAATTTTCAATAAAGGAGCTAGAATCAGTGAGCAATAATGTAAACTTGTACTTACTTTTAATATAAAGGCAAATACCACCACCCCGTCTGCCATCATTTCTGTCGCATCTGATTAAATTATATCCCTCGACAGATATCAAAAAATCATCAACATCTGGCGTTAACCAAGTCTCGGAAATTCCAACCAAATCGTAGTTATTTGAACACAAGTAATGTCTGAATAAACCAAAATTCCGCACCAGTGATCTTGCGTTAATATGCGCTACTGAAAACATGAAATAAATCGAGCAGTCAGTAATTAAATAATTTACGAATTGTGTATAAAAGAATAATTGAAAACTGAGTAGGAAAATTCAAATTTAATAGAACATAACAAACTTTACAGATAGTGAATAAAGGCAAATACACCTCCCAAATAACAAATATCAAGAAAAAGACAATAATGCTTTACAGAGATAAAACAGTATGTAACGAAATTAAATATCAGCTAAAGATATGAATATACACAAAAACAGTTTTTACTTTTAACAAGTGCGTGTAAGAAAATAATCAAAATATTAAGAAAATATATGTTAGTTTATTTTTAGTAGACTAAACTAAATTAGAATGAATAAACCAAAGTGAGGTCAATTAGCGACCAAATAATATAATTAAGATCAAATTAAAGATAGTAATACTAAAACGAACAAGGGCAAAACGAAAAAAAGATTTTACGCAGAACAGAAGTTGCTTGCATGCTACTGCAACGCCGCAGCAAATCAAATACTCAACGATCTAGCGAACTCTTCGGAGACCTCAATGCGCTCCCCGTTGAAATAACAATACACACGGCCATCGTACGTCCAAACATGTTTTCGTCCAATTTTTTTCCTTACCAATTCGAATGTAGCATGTCTGTTTTTTGTCAAATCTTCGGATATGAATAACCTAGTTTCTTTCAATTTTTTCTTATTCCTTAAAACAGCCTGTTTATGTATATACGAAGTGAACTTTACAAGAATTTGCTTGGGTTTGGAAGAATTTGACTGATTAACAGCGTTTTTTCTGCCAGTGCGATGTATGCGATCGATGCCAGCCAAATCGACTTTAACGCCCATTTTCGCGAAAACGCCATCAACAACTTCGTGAATATCTTCAGAGGAAGATTCAGGAACGCCGTAAATACGAATAGAATTACGTCTGGTGTATTGTTCTAAGTCATCCAACTTTGACTGTAACACTGTATTAGCGGTTTTTAATTCAGCAATTTCTGCAGATTGACCACTAATTACGTCATCTAATGCTGCGTTTAATTTCGCATTTACGCACTCTGTGATATTGTCGACAATAGCACCGAAGACACTCTTGTCCTTTAGCAAAGCGGTCATTGTTTCTTTTATTAATTCAAAAAGTTCAGTTTTTTCGGCGCGTGTAAATGTCATTTTTAAGTTAACTGTCACAAAACACTTGATGGCACCAAAAAATACACTCACGAGGAGAAACACTAAACCACGATCAATAATTACTAAGAATATTTAATAAAAATCAAGCGGCGAAGCAGCACACGTCTATTCAGTTTCCGCCATTATCCAGATATCTGGATAATGGCGGAATATATAAGAATATATAAGGATATATAACTTTCCTCGTTTGTAAATGTAGAACAATGTAAATTTTGGAATATCGACAGCAAAAGACAGACTACGAAATGACCCTCGACGATTGAAAGGAACTTCCTTAACCTTAACTTTGGCAAACTGTTCAGAATAATCTTTACGTTTCCGTCCACATTTACTTTTCTTTCTTGAAGTAACATCAGCACAAATTTTACCGTCATTGTACTGTTCTTGAGTCACTTTCCAAATCCTAGACACGGACAAACGGGTTATCCCAAATTTAGCTGCAACTTTATTTATACTACCATGCTTCAGCTTCTGGCCTTCTTTCAACTGCTACAATTTTTTTGCAATATACCTTGACGTTGCTCATCGGTTAATTGCTTGAACATGGAATTCCTTTTCAATAAGCTTACTTCATTATTTATAACAATATCTGCCATTTTGTGAACAGGGCGTGTGTAATATTATTTTTTCACGACTATTTAGTAATATTGTCATGAGTAAATACTTTTTAATTTAGTAATGACGTTCATTACTCAATGACCCGTTGAATAATGCGTTCATTACTCAATGGCTCGTTGAGTAATAACTTCAAATTTCACGGCTCATATCATAGCAACCACAAATGAAAACAATCAAATAGGTGCACGACCTACAAACGACAGATTTGCACTGTCTATAAACGTCAGATTTGTTTTCGTATTTTTATTATTACTCCCGAGTAATGGCTATTAATCACTCGAATGAATTACAACGCTCGCTTCGCTCGTGTTGTAAACTTTCATTCTCGTGATTAATAGCCATCATTACTCGGTCGTTGAAGAATATACTATTTTCATGAAATGAAGTTTTAACTCTATTGACATTTTTGACACAAAATCGGACATGACTATGTTGTATTAGTTGTTTGCCTAGCGTAAGAATTGTCAAATAAGTATGTTCAATTATAATTCTTTACTAACGTCTCATTAATTTTCAAAAAAATTTCATATGTATACCACATTTTCGGACGGAGGGAGTACATAATTAAACATTAAACAAATTAAATTGTCCGTATGTACATACACACACAAAAGAGAAGACCGTTGCGTCATAGTCTGGTGTTGCATCAACAGACTTATGAATCATAACTCCGTCCTTTTTTCTCATTCACCGTTAACAAAGAAATAATACTGAAATAATTGTCGGTTCTTGCTTCGGCGATTGATTACGCAGCACTCAAGTTCCAGTTCAAGTAGATTGTCTTCATTGACCAACTACTTCGGTGGCTCTCGACCAAACTGATTGTTACGAAATGTTCACGTACAAACACAAAACACGTTTTTTTCATGAGGGTTAACTTTAACCCTGACAAGCAACATGCAATACGGACATAAAGTACTTTTGATCATGTGCGGAACTTTTGAATCAACAGAAAAAATTATTTTCGCGAAACTCACATAAAAATTTAATAAATAACATTGTAATTGCACCCGAGTATAGGGGCTGTGCGATAATCAAATTTTACTATCGAATAAAGATAGTTTTGAATCATCGATAAAAATCGACATATCGACAAACTCTGCAACTCTTTAATTTAGTAAAAAAACTGACTGTAAATCTTAAGGTTTTTTAGAGTTTTGATTTTTCTCAACATTGTTGCCAAATCTGAGAGGTCATCTCAAACTTGAGGATTTTTCTGTTAACTTCGGAAGACTTGCACTCTCTTTTTTATTTAGTGAAAAATTTGGCAACGCCGCACCGTGCCATTGACTTTGAGGAATGGTAATAGTTATTTGCGTCTTCATTTTCCCCACCCAAGTTGCCAAGTCTATGGAGTCGTCTTATATTTTAGGATTTCTTGCAAGGAAAATTCCTTGTTTTAGGCCGTTCTTTAATTGAGCGAAAGATCTGGCAACGCCATCTGTAAATTTCGAGGATTGTACACAGTCCTTTGCGCTTACATTTTCCCCCACCAAAGTGGCTAAGTCTGCGGAGTCATCTCATGTTGCCCACTTTTTTTTCTGGCTACGACAGTATTTGACAGTTTATAAATGGCACTACGTGGTGTAAAAGCATTTGTTTAATTATGTCATCAAATTTGTTAGTATTTCATCTCCCCTTTAAGCACTTACCTCAATTTACAAAAAATTGCACTTAGAGATGGCCGGTTGCAGCTTGCAACTTTTTAAGAAGAGCTTAAATTTAAGTTGTGACATTTATTGTACGTATGATCATTATAATGTCAAATACATTCTGATTGACATTTAAACTTCAACTTAAGTATCAATTAGAATGTGACTAACGTTTTGTTAAATCTATAAATAATGTCATAGTTTGAGCTCTGCTTAAAAAGTTGGTGCAATCAATCATCTCAGTTATGTAAATTAATCAGATTCCAGTCTGGCAACCCCCCCGTCTTTATTTCTTGATTTGATGAAAAAATTGGCAACGTCTGTTTACAGTTTGCTTTCAAAGTTGCCAAGTCAGCGGAATCATCTCACATTCAAGGATTTTTCTGCTAAGGAAGATTTTTTCTTTTCGGGTGAAAAAGATTTTAAATCATTTAAATTAATTACAATCAACTCTCCTCTTTAATTCGGTAGAAAATTTGGCAACGCCGTGCCCTAAATTCTGATGAATGGTTATTTGCCTTTTCATTCTCTCCACCATCACCATTGTTGCCAAGTTTGCTGTGTCGACTCACATTTGAGGGATTTTTGCTTACTCTCAGACTTTCAGCAAAAATTAGAGCGGAAGAAATATTTTCACCTGATATCTTGAAACCTTGAAACCGTTTTTTTGAACAGTTCCTTCTGCTTTACTTTCTTTGTAATTCGTTCAACGAAAGGATTGCGTCTCATTTGGAAACTCTGTGTATTTACGTTACGTCGAAAATTAAACAATCTACGCCTCAAACTGGTCGGTCGTAGCCACGCCAATAGAAGAACTAGTTCGGTATTTTCCCGGGCCCCAAGTGTCCCTTTACCTCAGAAACAACACAAAGAAATCATCTTTCCTCGTTTGGGGTTGACATTTTTATTCCGTTTTCACTTTTCATACTGCTACATCATTTTCAGAAAATAAAAAAAAAGTACTATGACAGTCACAGTCAACATATCGATAAATATCGAGATATTAATATATTGATAAATATCGACATATCGATGATACTGGTTGTTTAATAAATAGGTTCAGATATTTATAGATTTATAGTTATAGATCTCATCAACATTCAAATATTTCCGAATTTATGTGAATAGTTTGACAGGTGTGCCCGCATTCCCGCAATTCACTTAAATTATTTACAGGCCTTGCATGGGGATTTTCAGTCACCCAAACATTGTTCCTTAACAATTGTATTTTAAACCACTCGTATGATACCCGATTATTTCCAAAATACAAATCCCAATGCGCATGAGTTTCATTAAAAAAAAAAAACTCAAAAAATCTCGGAAACGGTTGGTTTGCGGACCTATGTTTATTAAGACTTTTATGTTTGCATGTTTGATGAGATCTATAACCGGGTAAAATATCCGAACATGTTTTTTTAAACGCACAGTATATCGAAAAATTTATAGTATCGATATATCGATTCATCGATAGTTGTCGTATATCGGTAGTTATCGATACTTATCAATATATCGAAAATTTTGGCTTTTACATATCCTTATTCGATAATAGATTTGGTTATTATCGATATATCGATATTCTTGCACAGTCCTACCCAAGTACCTGACACCCTGTATTTGATAAAACATTTGAGAGTCGAGCAACGAAACAAACTAAAGTTCAAACTAAAATATGTACCTGCAGGGTTTCTTTTTTAAATATTTTGCAACCTATCTAGAGGCTTTATTTTAGCAGCTAAAAGAAAGTGGAGTAAATAATGCAATTTTTGTTTTTTTTTCTAATGGAAAACCCTATATATTTCAACTTTTCTCCCGGACTTCAAAAATGCATAATACATTGACATTTGGAAGAGCCTTTTATGAAACATTTCTGTTTAAAATAAGTAAAATAACAATAAATTCACACTTAAAAAATTAAGGCGACCTGGAAACGATGCTTCTGTTTTAGTTAACAAATGTGTTTGAAACCCTGTACAATTCTAAATTTTAGAAAATAAATTTAGAGAGACAAAAAATACAAAAACATAACACAAAAAATGTCGATGAAGTGAAACACCTCAAAAATAAGCAATTTAAAATAGTTGGAAGAAATTGCACGTTACTTGAAGTATTGTATATTGCGTAAAATACCAACATAACCAACAAACTATCCTGAAACTCCCTGGTAATTACATTGCTTGCAAAAACAGTTTAAAATTATTAACTTGAAAAGGGAAGCGGGAATTTACAATTAAAAAAAAAATGCATTGAAATGCCTATGGTGCATAATCAAAGTGGACGCCCGGTATACAAAAATCGTTGTGTGCTTGTGTCGTTGCAGTCTATGCATAATTTCATAAAATATTTCATCATCGGTCCATTCTTTTTTGATGAGCTCTCATCTCGATGAAAAATCTTAAAGGCCGCTTTACAGTTCGTAATTATTTATTGCCGGCAATGAAAATTGCAGCGATTTGTATTACACGCATGCGCAGTATTTGCATTTTGTATATACATAAAAATACAACATTGCGCATGCGTGCAGTACAAATTGCTGCGATTTTTATTGCCGGCAACAAATAATTGCGAACTGTAAAGCGGCCTCAAGCAGGCTTTACACGTTGCAATTTGTATTGTAGCAAGACGCAATTTTTATTGTGGTGCGCATGCGCATTGGCAAATGTGTGCGAACAATAATTGTTAATTAAACGCTCAAATATGAGGCACCATAAATATTTACATTCAGAAATTGGTACCTTTCATTGCAACTACTCAGCAATCGCTTAAATGTAAAGCCGCGAGCAAATGGCATTTCGTGTGCAATGTTAATTGCGTTCGTGTAAAGTCTGCTTTAAGCAGGAGGCAATGCAATGCAAGGAACATTGCAGCACTAAACGGCAAGAAAAAATTGCACATTGCTCGTCACTTTACATGATGGCAAGTTATGTTGCATTGCATGTGTATTGTCAACATAACGAAATAAAATATTTCAATCTGACATTGTGCTTTTAAAATCTAACCTGCAAAGGTTCATGTGGGCAGTATTAAAAAAAAAAAAACGTTAAAATCCCTAAAGCAGGCTTTACACGATGCAATTTGCATTGCAGCAGGACGCAATTTCTATTTTACGCATGCGCATCGGCAAATGTGCGTCTTGCTACAATATAGACCGGCATAGTGTAAAGCGGTCTTTAAAAATCGATACGGCCATTGTTCAATTAGATTTTGAAAAATGGAGGAGACAAAACGCAAGGCATTGGCTCACTGATTAAAACACATTTATTTTGGGTGCAAGGCTGTACGTACTTAAGAGATTCATAAAAAAAAATCAGCATTACAAGATTTTATTTATCTTGGTGCAATTTTTTCTTTAAAGTTTCTCTCCCTCTCTCTCTCTTTAGTACGCGTGCACCTGTATAATCTCCTCTTCGTCGCGCTTACAAGGAACGTTCTTTAACAATTTTCGCAATGCTGCCTGCTATCAGAATCGCCTGGCTTGCAACATTTGTTACTGCCAAAGTCGCAATTTCGTAGTTTCTTTTTTGTTGTTGTAATGAAAACGTCCACATACTATGTGTAAACCAATTTATGTAACATGATGAACTTTTCCTTTAAACAGTATAAAGAAAATGAATTAAATTTAATAAAAATGTCACAATATAAAAACGCGGTTGCGATTAAAGCAGTATGTTTCCTAATGGGCGACGAAATGATCGAATATCGTGCAAATGTGAAGGCCACGTGAAATTGCATTTCCGAGAGAATTGCGAACAAGATTCTTGTTTTTTGTTTTGTTACACATGTAATTTAAAAAAATTAATTTTTTCTTTCATAGGAACTCAAATAATAACGCCTTGTTAACAAACAAGCCGCAGCAACCGGGGTAATCTATTTTACGATATGATTAATATCAATGGGCCAATCGAATTTTTTATTTAACGTTCACTTTTGAATTGAAAAGAGCAGGGAAATAGAGTTTTGATATGCATGACTTTCATAAACAGGTTGCATCAGTTCCTTCCGGTTATGGAATACAATAAAAAGTAATAAAAAAGAACGTCGACTATAATAAAGAATGAGAATATTTCAACTGTTCCATCTGCTCTGCATAGTTCAGTTATGTTGTGTTATGTTATGTTCTCTTTCATAGCCATTGGTATAGTCAATGATATTTAATGAAGCTTATACTTAAAACTGAAATTTTGAAGTTCCAACTTACCAGAGGCACTTGTTGAACTGGTGGCATATTGGAGGGTCCAGGTAGTGGCTCATTTTTGATAGGTGAAGCAAGCCTATTACATATCGTCGGTGCTCCGAGCGTAGAACAAGAACTAACATTATTACCATTACTATGCATACTCATATCACTAGGTCTACACTCTTCCGGTGGCGTAACGGAACGTGCCGGTTCAACTGAGGCAGGCCGATCTGGCGTCCGACACATCTTTGGGGGCGTGGGCACGTTATCTCGTTCATCTAATCTCTTGTTGACCAACTCCGTCGGCTCCGTCTGCTCCGGCTCTGCCTCCTGCTTGTAATCCCTCGACGGGCCGAGGTTCGTCATTTCGGCCAGACCTTTGACTTTCAGACTCTCTGCGGTTTTCAGTAAAGCGGACAACTGGCAATATTCGACGTTGACTTCACCCTTGTACATGAATTCGATTAGGGTGCGTAGTTCGGAAAAGCGCACGTCTTTCAGAATAACGATGGGGTGACGACTGGGGTGGTCTACGAAGAGCGTTTGGAAATACGAAGAGCAGGCGGAGAGAACTACTTTATGAGCGCGAATAGAATGGCCCTCCGAGCAGGCCAGCGTCACGTCGACAAGGCTCTCGTCTCGTAGTAGTTGGCTGAACACTCCCAGTAGGTTACTCTGATGATTGTTCCACCTTAGGCAATAGTGCTCACTTCCCATTTCTAAGACAGACCACACTGAAACAAAAATAAACACACCCAATTAGAACATCTCCTACTCATTCGAGAGAGGTACCGCAACAATACATAAAATGGCAAAACTAAAAAAAAATATATATATACAAAAGCGTTTCATACGTAAGTCAGTATAATGCACGCAGGAACAAATGTGTACTGAGCGTAGTAGATACGTGCGCGTTTGATAAGGCAAGAAGGATATTTCATATTCACGATGCTAAGATAAAAACCTTTCCAAATAAATCATGGTCGATTACTTTTGCTGTGACATCAAGAAATGCGTTACTACTTTTTAAATTCAAAACAGTAGGACCTCCCTTTACTTCTAATTTATCATTTTTCAACAGTTTTTACTTTAAGGTCTTGAACACGACCATCTTGTTTGTTTAAGTTAAGCAGAACGTCTCCAAAAAATTGATTAATGAAATCAGTAAATAGAAAAGTGATGGACGTAACCGAAGGAAAGCCCAACCACACTCAAGTCCTCTACACTCAAAGGTACTTAGATGAGGGATGGGATAAGAAAACAATTTTCTTTAACACCCTCTATACCAGTCTTTCTCAAAGTGGGCGATAACGCCCCCTTGTGGGCGCTAGAGGCCTACAGGGGAGCGGTAAAGGGCACAGAGAAAATTGAGGGAAACAAGATAAGACTCATATATGGCAGGCTATAATTTAACCAAAGTTATTAAAGTAATGATTACGATTGTGATTTTTAAGATGTGGTAAAGTTAAAAATTTTAGGGGGCGCTAGAAAATAATTGATTCTCAAAGTGGGCGGTAGACGAAATTAGTTTGAGAACCTATGCTCTATACTATCGATAGAAATAATCATCACATGTAGAATTCTGATAGGTAGCAAAAGCTGTAAGGGGGGAGCGAGATCCAGAACTGTTGAAAGCAAGGGGAGAAGAACACATATTCGGACAAAACAGGGATTTTTTATGATTGGTATGAGAGGAACAACAGGACCTCATTTCTTCCCTGTTCTAATTCTATACGAAAGTGACCAAACCCAAAAGGAAGCATCATGCTGCCCCCTCACAATGTACAGAGCACGAAGAACCCCCTCAGGTGGTGCGGAAATTGTTGAGCAACTGTGGAATTGGTTTTCGGTACCAAGAGCGATTGAGGCCCAGTTTTACAATCGTGGAATAAGGACGGAACGACGATTTCTCCTTATTACTTTCATCTTTTGTTCTCTTTCTCGACTTTAGGTTCTTCCTTTATTTGCATTCTTCATGTTAGTTAACCAATGGGTCATCCACAATCTTTCGTGTTCCTTCTCTATATCTATATACACAGGATGATCCTCTTTCTTACTTTGATCTACAAGCCATAGACAGAGAAAGATGTGGAGAGTGTAGGGGTATGTGCCCACATTTGGGATAGACTGGACGATGCAGAGCAAGACGAAGGACAGCGATGTGTTGGTCATCTTCTGCCTATTGGGCATCCACATTTCCTTGGATCTTTTTCGCTTAGCCTACGTCCTTAAGTCTTCTCTATGCGCATCCACAGCACTCTCACGCCAGCGATCCCCATTCTTATTTTGTTCTTTTTTTCTATGCCATTTATTTCAACCCCATGGCAGATATAGCGACCGAGAGATGGTATGGAAAAATCATAAAGGAAAGGAACAAGAAAGTCTATCACTAAACGAGGCGAAGAAGATAGCCTTTCTTAGCACTTTCTTATAATATACTAACAGGCATTAACTATAACAGAAATATACGAAATACACACATCTGTCACAAAATAGAGATTTCTGTGATGAATTAATATGAAAGTACAAGATCAGAAATAATTAAGAAGCTGTCCATCTATTTCTTTATTGTTCTAATTCCACAAATCCTTCATAAAACTGGAAAACCAAGAGAATAAACCATTCATATTTTGTTGATTACGAAAAAGCATTTGGTAGCGTGGGAATTGTGGAACAACTGGCGATTTGATTTCCGATAGCAGGGGCGGGTTTAGGGAGGGGCAGTTGCTTCCTACAATTTTAAAATCCGTAACCATTTTTTTTTCTTGCAAATTATTGAGAGGGCGGGGAAACGCCCCGTGGAGTCTCTTCCAATGTATCTGCGCGCTTAACTCAATTTTGTTTCCCTTCCTGCGATTACAATCTGGATCCATTTCTACCCAATACAGGCAACTTGATCAAATTAGAATTTCTCAACGAAACAGAGCTAAGATACATCCGTTGGATTGTAACATTTTTCTGCAATAAATGATTGATTTGTTGATGGTTTTCCGTTATTTCCACACTTCTTCCTTTCCATCCAAATTTCGGCTTCTTCCGTATCATTTTCTTGCTCTTTCATTGCGTTTTCATCTAGGGGCCTTCACTTTTAAATCTGACTTGCAAAGTCCACTTCATTTCTTTTCTCAAACCGGCACTGGATTTTGGGTTTTTGCTTCAGATCTCGTTTTAACTTTTGATCTTTTTCTCCAGC
Organism: Dorcus hopei; assembly: GCA_033060865.1. Taxonomy (NCBI): domain Eukaryota; kingdom Metazoa; phylum Arthropoda; class Insecta; order Coleoptera; family Lucanidae; genus Dorcus; species Dorcus hopei. The sequence continues at coordinate 41,799,317 of CM065423.1, read as the reverse complement.
TTGTTCTTGTACTTGCGCTCTCTTCTAATCATGTTCCTCCTCTCCTCCTCAATTTTACCTTGAGGTCTTCTAAAAAAGCCCTTTTTTCTAGTACTTAGAGGGAGAAAGATTAATGCCACCGTCATATTTAATTTCGTTTACTTCGGCGAGCATTTTTCTGATTTGCAACAGCAGTTGTTTACGATTGTAACAAATGGAGGCCTTAAGCTTCGTGCTCCTTCTTACGAAAACGTAACAGTGAACAAGAGGTCCCTTCGAAGGACAAACAATAAGCAGAGGCGTCAAGCCATTTTCCTCTTTCATTGTGAGGATTTGGTTATGATCATGCCATGGTAATACGAAAGGAGCAAAATTCGAAAAGGAGGAATTCTGCAAAGTGGCGTAAGAATCCCAAACCCTTCCGTGGAAGAAGTGCTCAAATCGTTGGATTGGACAGAATTTGCGACAAACACCCATGTTGTAAAAATGGCCCATTTTAAATTTGCTATGATTTGCAAATTTATTATCACAAAGAGGAATTGCAACCTGTGATTGGCAGCAATCGCCTCGGCAAAAAAAATCTTCAGTGAATCATCAATCAATATTTAATTACCACAAAGAGGAATTGCAACCTGTGATTGGCAGCAATCGCCTCGGCAAAAAAAAACTCAATCATCAATCGTCGGTTTCATCTAACTATTGATTTACTTTCAAGATCGTTATTTTGTTGGCCACTTTCTGTGGGCGTTTCGTGATTTCTTTTAAGGAACATGTGCGGAATACGCAGAGGATGGGTCCAAGTACATTTCCGTGCGGCACTCTTCTCTGGATTCTCTTACAATAAAAAAATAATCAAGTTCATTTTCAAGTTCACTATTTTGTTGGCCACTTTCTGTGGCGCTTTGTAAGCGATGTGTGATTTCCTTTAAGGAATATGTGGAAAATACACAGAGAATGGGCCCAAGTACATTTCCCTGTGGCACTCTTGCCTGGACTTCCTTTACCATAAAAAAATCATAATAATTATTGAACGAGGTATAAGTAATCTATGTTTGAAACGTCGATTGCTTCAGGGATATAATTTTCTTGCCCGTTGAAGTTTGGCAATCAAGTCATAGAGAAAGAAGTTGGGTCGATTCGTCTAACTTTTGATTTACTTTCAAGACCGTTATTTTGTTGGCCACTTTCTGTGCGCGTTTTGTGATTTCCTTTACGGAACATGTTGGAAGAAAATTTTAAAAATAGGAAAATCAGGAGTTTCTATCAAAGTGCGAAGAAAGCAAGAGACATCACACAATCTGAAGAGTAAAGATGGAGAGTTAATAGGAAATGTAGAAGAAAAATTAAATAGGTGGGTGGAGTATTTTGACGAAATTTTAAATATTGAAAATTATGAAGAGCAAAATGAGGAGTTAGGAATTGAAGATAATAAGGAGCAAGATGTAGTGGAAGAACTTACAGATCAAGAGATAGAGGAAGAATGCGGAAAACTAAAGAATAATATGTAGGAGGCAAATTGAGAATGAGAATTAGTGTACTGATAAAGAGAAAATGCAAGAGGAGCGAATGCCCCAGCAATGGAGAAATGCCCTGATATGTCGTATTCCAAAAAAAGGAGACAGAACTAACTGCGGAAATTACAGGAGGATCTCACTGCTTGATGTTACCTACAAGGTTTTGGCAAGAATCCATAGAAATAGATTGTCGTTATGATAATAACATTGTAGGAGAACATCAAGGAGGCTTTAGAGAGGGAAGACCAGATCTTTACGTTAAAAATAATTCAAAATAAAAGTTATGAACAGAATTTCCTGTTTATTGATTTTATGAAAGCATATGACTCAATATAAAAAAGGAAATTATATCATGCGATGGAAAAGCTGAAAATAAATAGAGAGTTGACCAGATTAGTAGAAATGAACTTGATAGACACGCAGAATAAAATAGCAGCAGAAGCAAGAATATCAAAGAGTTTCAGAGGAAAGACCAGAGTCAGACAGGGGGATCCATTATCCACAGTGCTGTTTAATCTGGTTCTAGAAGCAGTGTTTAGAGGCAAACGCAAGGAATAATATACAAGTGGAAACAACAAGTAATTGCCTATGCAAACGACGTAGAATTAGTAACGAGATCAAGGAAGGAATTAGAAAATACATTTTACAGAGTGGAAAAGGCTGTCAGAACTTATGGCCTAAAAATCAGCGAAAATAAAACAAAATATTTAATAATGAAACAAGGAACAGTTAACCAGGGACAGTACACTAGATTTAAGGCGGACTTGGCAATCTATAACATTAAGAGTGGACCACTTGGAATATTTGGGGGTAACAGTTAGTAGTAGCAATGAAGAGAGCAAAGAAATAGAGAAAAGAATGAATAAGGGAAGTAAAGCAATGGGCTCACTAAACAGGATGTTAAGGTCAAAAGAAATTTCTAAAGCAGCGAAAATGAGGTTATACAGAACAGTAATAAGACCAGCAGTAGTGTATGGATGTGAGGCATGGGTGTTAACAAAAAAGAATGAAAATAAATTAGAAGTATGGGAGAGTAAGTCATAGAGAAGTTGGGTTGATTTCATACAATTTTTGATTTACTTTCAAGGTCGTTATTTTGTTGCCGTTTTGTGATTTCCTTTAAGTGCACCTTAAATACGCAGAGGATGGGCCCAAGTACATTTCCTTGTGGCACTCTTGCCTCGACTTCTCTTACTTACAATTAAAAATAAAATCAACGGAACAAAGTATAACTATTACAGGTAATATACAGGATGACACTGAATGACTTGGCCCAACTTTAGCGTCATATTCTACTCTTCAAGTTAATGATAAAAATTCGTATAAACATTGTCCGGAAATGACTCTTTAAAAAGTTATGATCACTTGAAATTAAAAAATGATAAAGTGTGAAAACGTTTTTTACATATTTTTTAATAGCAGTATGTCTTGAATATTTGGTACAATAAAAAGTGACCTGTACCTGCATCTTCAGTACATTAGCAATTATTTCTTAAAATCGTTCATAAATACAGCAAGTGACCACAACTTTTTAAATAACCATTTCCGGACAATGTTTATAAGAATTTTTATCATTAAATTGAAAAATAAAGTACAACGCTAAAGTTTGGCCAAATCATTCAGTAACACCCTGTATATGTGCTTCAAAATAATAAATTTTCGTCCGTTTAGATACATTCCTCGAAGCAGTGTTTTTTGCGGGCAATCTACATTTGAAAGAGCTTCAATAGTAACCGTTTCTCTGAAACTAATTTGTAGATTACCTACAAATCTTCGAGAATTACATTTTAAGCTGTATAAGAAACTGACTATAGAGCATTGGTCCAAGTGCATTGCCTTGCGGCACTTTCAAGCGGATCGAGTAAAAAATCTGATTTTCTTTCGAGTAATTCGGTTCCCATGAATGATTGTAATTTGTGTCATTTAAAATTCTGGAAACTACAGTTCTAAATCGGTAATTTTACCACGTTACCTTACGGTAAATTTTCAGTGTAACCGGTAAGGTAACGTTCATTTGTTACCGGTAATTTTTGAATGTTACCTGTGTTGTCAACATAATGGAAAAAGCTAGGAGTATAATTTTTCCAAATGATTGATTGAGTTCTCAACTTATACTATAGTATAGGAAGTCACGACTTAAGCCATTGGTTAATAATCAAACGAAAAAAAAAAGACTTGTAGAGACTGGAGACATACACTTTTAAAAATACATTCTATGTGCATAGAAGAACGTCTTATCCAAAGGGCGAATATTTTTTGTTTGGAAAATGAAATAAAAAGTCGTAATATTTAGATGTAATATTTTTTTCATTCATTGTAATTACAATATGTGCGTTTAGTTAGGATTTGTACTGTAATTACTTTTCCCCCTAAGAACACAACGGTACTATAGAATATGTCCACAATGTTCGACGACCAATTAGCTTCGGTATTATTTTGTCTTGTGGGCTCTGTATACAGACAGCCTCTTGGTCGTACGGTATCTTGATGTAACATTTGTATATATAAACAGTACACCCGTAACACTCTGTTAACGGAGAATGCGTAATTAGAATTTTTTTCGACATGTCAGCAATAAACGGTTTTGCTCAGTTTATTTCATACATAAAACGCTATTAACCCGCGCCGAGCAAAAAGAAAAAAACCTTTTCTCCGTTTTGCGAATTCAACCGCAATTACTTACGTCCTATTACAATTACGCAAACGACTATTATTGAAGTAATTAATAGTATTCGTCTGTATTCAAAACGTTTACGAGGAGAGTAATTTCGTGGCTATTATCTTTATAAAAGGATGTTTTCATATCACTAATCGCTGAGCTTTTACGCTCGTTTTTCCTATGCGGAAGCGAACAAACCAACGTCAGGTTAATTGTAAGTATAGAATGTTCTTAATGGAATTTTACTTGAACAGAAAAGAGATAGGTATGTATGTACATATTTTTCTTTCCTATTGATTTGATGACTTCATTGTGTACAATATTCAATGCCCAATTCGATTTGAGTAATTTGTGTTTAGTACATACTCACTTTAATGCCATTATCATTACCTTTGCAAAGTTTAATCTAAATGCTCTAAATAGGCTATCACATACCCCACACGTAGGGGAGTGTGGGGTAATGAAAGTCTGCGGGTAATAAGAGCCAGCTTGGTTTGGGTATTTCTTAAAACAAGTTTATTTAGGCAGCAGTCGCTTTGCCTTCTTTTTTCCTGGTTCTCACTACCCCAACATGTGGGCAATAAGTGCCAATTCCATTTTTATTTTAAATGAATATGTTATAATTTCTGTTAATGGCAGGAATGATATAGTTAATGGTTTTTCCTTATACGAAACAGCATAAACTTGTTGAGAGGTTTGAGAGAGGATTTTCCCTTAAGTGGCTCTCATTCCCCCCGTTTCCCCTAAATCCCACGGAACTTGTTGAGAAATTATCTCAGAGTAAGAGTTGAAGTTAGAGTAGACTTGAAGTATACAATGATAAAATATTGAGTGTTGAGTTGTCCTATAAAAAAATAATAAGCTGTGAACATTGCGAATATTATTTCACTTCTTCACGCACAAACAAGCAGTTATAAAACCCGCCTTGGCGGGTTTTTCAACAAGCTCTTGTAGTTTCTATGTCGAACAAGTCAATTAGCAGTACTGGAAGACATTATGAATAAAACATGACCGAATAGCTAGCTACACAGATACATTTTGATGAAAATAGACTTAACAAATAAGCCTGGAAGACTATGACTGATGTTTCCTTACCACGGCGAGTCGGAAAAACGCACGTAAGTACCTACTTATTAGACTGTGTAAATTATTCCACGTACGTGCGTTTTTCACGTCGTAAATAAATTTTAATTCCGTAAAGTTAGAGAAGAGCGAGCAGTGGCAAAAAATACTTTGCAGCAGCTGGCTTAATTAACAACTCAAATGCAAATCATTTACATATATCCTGTTTCGATTAAGTACGCTTTGCAGTGGCATACAAAAAGCGTTCTGAAATCTGGAAGTTTGGGCATAGACCCATTCTGAAAGTGTGGGTTCGGCCATTAATAAATACACGTGTACTCGTATTAATATTGGCAAGGATGTGGAGTTTTATTGAGGCGAACGACGTCATGTCGCATACACTTATTCTCAGCATAGCACAAGGCGGTGTTTCCTTTAAGTGCTTCGAACGTCGTGATTTAGATTAACATTGATCTTGACCTTCACGTTCCCTTTTTTTTTCGCAACTTAACCACGCGTGGATAAGAAATATTGTATATAAACACAAATATGTAATCATCTGCATTTTTGCGTTGGCGGGCACTTAATTAATTGGCGAGTTAATGCTCTCTTTCGCAATCGGTCCACGATCTTTAAAGTTGGAAGCCACGATGTCACCAAATTAAAACAACTCGAAGATAGTCGTTCTTGAATAAATTAAGAAGAAGAAGAAATCGAATGGGACGCCATACTTTACCATACGGTTGTTAAATTTGTGAAACAAAATTGGATATTGCTTAGTTATAAAAAATATACATATATGAGGATGGTTTATTAATTACTGCTTCCGCGATGAGCAGATTTAAGAGACGTTTGAAAAGCTGTCGTCCTCGGAGAGTAAAAAGCTCACAGAATAAAAAAACAAAAGATTTGTATTAGCAGTATTAGCATACACACAGCACCATCTATTAATTTAACTTGAAGACTTTCGCGATTGTCATCCATGTTTGAACTGGCTTCCGGTTAGAAGCGCGTCACGTTGACTTCTTCTGCTGCCGACGCGGACGTTTCGTTCTCCATTGCAGAAGGATTTCCTCAGGGCTGCTGCTGGTGGTGGTGATGCGTCTATGGCGAAGTAGAAACTTCTATGTCCTCTTGTACATAAATAGGTTTGTTCGTAGAGGAGTGTGTAACTAGTTTGGAACCATCAGAACCAGTCGCCCATCAAAGTAATGATCAATTTCGACAATTGGATTAGATGCATATTTCCAACGGTTCCAAACTAGTCAGAACTGTTCTACGAACAGCCTAGTACCTAGTAGATGCGGATAGCAGGTACTACGCTAATATAGTAAGTACTTCACTTTCGAAGTAGATGCTTGAAGTATTAGCATATACTACGTTTTATGCATACGACCCAATGGGTGGTACGCATAAAACGAAGTATGTAGATGCTAATACTTCTCAACTTAGTATATTCTTCGAAGTATCTACATCTACATCATGTAGTAAATACTACGCTGCAGTAGTACTTACTACAAAAGTTACAGTAGGTGCTTCTATGGCGAAGTAGAAACTTTTATGTACTCTTGTACTACGTTTTATGTAAATCACCGCAAATCAACGAAGTACATGCTAATACTTCAAGCACCTACTTCGAAAGTGAAGTACCTACTACAGTAGCATAGTATTTACTATGCGATCTAGTAGATACTAGAGCACAAGAGCTCTTAAAGCACCTACTGTAGTAGTAGTATCTACTTCAAAGCCTCAGATTCATTTTAATAGTAATAGTAAATACTACTGCGCTGTAGTAGTATAAACTCTGCTTTCGTAGTATGTATATGCTTCAGAGCTGCAGTAGGTACTTTATGTAATAGAAGATACTTCGAAGAATATACTAATTTGAGAAGTATTAGCATCTACTTCGTTTTATGCATACCACCCAATGTCTTTGATCTATGTATAGGCAGCTGTACTTTCGATCGTGAGCTACGATTATCCCGCGGTTCTCTTTTGTATTAAATAAACATTTTAATGAGTAACGCCATCTATTGATAGACTCCTAAAAGTTCTTAGTTACCGTTTACGCTTTGGTCCTATCCCCGTTATCTTCTTTTCGGTACCTTCTTAATCTCAGAGCAGTTCCGATTCTCGCAGTGGCCCCACAGACTTTTGATGAATTTGACGTCAACATGATCCAAGTTAGGATCTGTAGATCCAAAAAAGAACCAAAATGAAAGAAAGGTCGATCTAGGAAAGTTGAAACTACACCGTTGCGGTGAAAACCATGGACTGCATCGAATGCAAGGAAGCTAATTATGGCTTCTGTAAGAAATGCATTTTTCTTCGTCTGTTTTCTTCTCCTTGAAGGGTTTTAAATGCGTTAAGAAGGATATCGTGCTGAATTTATCATGTTCCTATTCATCCTTCCATAATCTTTTCTTCTACTGGGCACTTCGTTGTACTGTATTAGGTCACACAGTGATATAGTAACAGAAATCAAAACGAATGTGAAAAGGCTATTAAACGTTCATATCACAACTCACAAGGTGTTTCTTTTGGAATGTCGTCAGAAAAACGTTAATCCAAAAAGTTGAGAGAAGCACAGTTCCACATCACACTTTCTTACGTTCACGGAATGTGATCGCCTCGCGTGTGAAAAAAGACCGCTCACACTTATTCTCGAGTTTTAACATTTCTAATTAAATGCAGCGGGATGTTGATACTTAGGGAAATCGCTTTGAATGACGGCCGCTCCGGGCAAGAGCTGACTGTTTAATCGGTTTCGTTCCTCCAGACATGTGAAGTCGCAGGTTTCATTGGAAGAAATAAATACGGCGAATTAATTAAATTTCGCCATATACGGCGTTTAATGTTTATTTCATTGATGAATTTATGCAGGCTTGTGTGCATTGCTAATACGCTGTTTCCGTCAGCGTGTATTCTTAATAATGATAATAATTAGGGCATTATTTCAGATTAAGACGAATGCGATACATCTTGACAGGTTACTCGTTTATTTCTTTTTTTGGTAGAAATGGAGATTTAATCGACTCAAACTCCTAGAGCAATCTCAGAGTATTTTCTCATCTTGTTTTAACCTCATGCAATAGAACATTTTGAGTCAATAAAATGGCATGAGTGTGATAAAAGTTACTTTCTCGTACTAGTGTGAAAAAGAATACCATTTCGAAACTGTAATGTATGTCAAAAAGCGGCGCACTTTTCGTGACGGTTGTATGCAGTAAAATATGCAACATAAGCACGGTTTCACATGGTTAACAGCAAATAAAATTACACGTGTGAAACCTTAAAAGCGATAGGGCGCGTTCCGTGTAATAATTAAATTTATCTGCTCGTTACTTAACGCGCATTAACAAATATTCGGGCGACACGAAATGGGCCAGACGCATTATTTTCCGACTTGCTATTTGAAAAATCCACGTTCTTATCAGCATGCTATTTTTGCGTGCGAAATATTATTATCAAACTGCGTCCCGTGAGTACGCGTATCTTATCGAATCAGATCGACGACGACGGCGGCGGGTGAGTAGTCAAAAATGAATATCTTGTTTGTTTTTGAACGCATCTACTCACATCATCAATTAATAATTGACGAGTCGGATCATCAAGAGGACGCTTCCTTCTCGTAGGAAGGAATCTGAGAGGCTCCGGAAACGGAACACTCGAATCGAGTACATGCTCAAAACTTCGATTCCTCCGGGCGAAGTTCATTTCCGTCGCCTTTTCTTTTTTGATACATTTTAAATTAATTAAAATCTGATAAGACGGTATTAGTTCCACGAAATAATTCGGACCGGAACGGAAGCGGATGATGCACTCGAAAGATCTGTCGATGTGTTGTAATTAATCAGCGATTTGCGTCAGAAAAAAAATTGCTTTTAAGCAAATATGTTACATAACACATAGGTTACGACAGCACTTCACTCGTACGAGTACAGCATTGCTTTTTCATCAGCTGAACGCCGGTCCACCTATTATGTGTCACGGTCAAGTTTGACAGCTACACCGTGATCAACAATGATTGAATGTGCCGCTCTACATTAATTTTTTACTATCCGCACGGCGTTGCGTAAAAATTATTATTGAAGTGAATCAAAAATTTGATATATTTAAATTGCTTCAGGTTCAATTTTCACGTTCTCTGTAAACTGATTAAAAAATCTTCGCCTGGAATGTTCGAGAGCCGCCGAGAAGCTACCTGAAATGCAGTCCCAATTATTATATTAACAGGGCATTCCTCTCTGTTTTGTTGGTGGCCTACACAACAGGATGTAACAGCAAGTATGGTGTAATTTAAAGAAAAATTACACAAATTAAAGTCTACTATGTATCCAGGTATCCTCTGCTCAGTTTGTTTCAACTGATTCAAAACGAAAAAACCAGATTTTTTTGTGAAACCTAGAAATTTTTGGTTTTTCATTCAAGTAACTATTTCTTTCAACTTTTTTCTTTTTAGATTTATTACTATTATAAAGGAGAAATATCTCAACACTATAGAATATCTTTAATTCATAATAAAAGCGTTAAGTCTTATGTTAATAATCTTATTTCCATTAAATCAAGCTTAAGTACTGAATTTCCTGTTTCTATAATGAATTTTATTTGAATACATCGAGGTGATATAAAAACAAATATATTCGCACGTTAAACGAAAAAAGGAAAGGTGTTGGCAGGAGCTTGACGAGTTCTGTGTGGCCACCCAAGAGGAAAGACTCGTCTTGGTTCTAGATAAATCAACAAAAGAAGAGAAAGAAAAATTATTTGAGGAAAAAACCTGTGGAGGCAAAGCACTTGGGAAAAACACGATGCAGAGACTTGCAGAAATAAGGCTGAGTATAAATAATTTGGACTATAGAAAAAAATACGAAGATCAAGCAGTAATATAATTAAAAAGAATAATAAAACTGGATTGGATTGTTCGAAATAGAAGAGAGAGAAACAAGCAACCAATTAAAGCAAAAGCAAAAGAAACGATTTAAAAACCCAAGTTGGTGAAAGGGTGGAAAGTGAAGAAGAAATCAAAAAAGGCGTATTTTCAAACGTTATTATGAACAAGAGAATAACTAAAATTAGTTGAAGTTAGCATATTAATAAAAAAAGACAAGTTAGAATAAAAAGTAAAGGTGATAAAGTATGGAGTTTATAAAATACGGAGATAACAAATTGCACAAAGAGGTTTACTGGCTAAAAAAAAAAAACAAAAAGGAAAAATGAAACTAATTAGGAGTATAAAAATTATAAAGGTATTATATGTATTCTTAAGGGCCAGTTGTATAAAACGTAGTTAACCACTCGATCAAGTTAATTGTATAGTTAAGCAATATCATTGGAGGAAAGTTTCCACCAATGATATTGCTTAACCACACAATTAACTTGATCGCGTGGTTACCTATGTTATATACAATTGGCCCTAAATGTGTGACATACAATAATACAAAACAGGTAAATAAAAATATTTATAAAAGGTCAGTAATGGACAAACACTTAGACATGCATTTAGAATTTGAATAGTTTTTCGTTACAACTAAAACAAGTCAATTGTTGAAAGCTTAACAGAACTAAAAGCAAAATCATTTCTGACGACGATGAAGCAATTTTTTTTAAACCTGATATTGGTGAAGGAAAAGCCGTTAGGCAAAGAAATATTCTGCCTGCCATACCTACTTTAAAATATGCAAAGTGTGAAATAAACACAAAACAAACAGAAATTTGTTGCAAATCGGTTTTGATTGTAATGAATTCGTCCAGTATCCGCTTGGAGAGCTGTTTCGGCCCCAATTGGGGCCTTTTCAGCAGAAGAGGAGTGGCTGGAGAACTCCACTGCAATCTCACCGGCCTGGTCAAGCTACTGCGACCTAAACTGTTGTTTGCAACAAAAAAAATCATTAAGAACAGAAGGATAATTTATTGTGTGTGCAGATGGCATTGTTTTAATAACAATAAAGAAAAATAATTACTGTAGTGTTTAGTGAAAGGGGGCTAAGGATAATTAAAACTAAAACAAAAATGATGAGTGTGAAAAAATAAAGAACAAGTTTTTAAGAGTCAGCATAGAGGTGCCTATACACCGAAATTGAAACACTTTGAAAACATAGTAGGTGGCGCTACGAGCTGAGGAAGAATTACGCAGGAGCAATTGTAAAAGGGCTTGGCAATATTAAAGTTCTGACAAGGGTATAATTGTTGCTCTATGTTATAAAAACTCTAATACAAATACGAAATAACCTAACCTCAATGTCAAGACTCAAGACGCCAATTGTTGTTTATACAATTTTCGTGCTCTTTGTTCCTGTGTAACCGTGCAATGTGTTTCCACCAATCACAAGCGTAGAAAGTTAAGTCCTATCCTTTCCAAACGCTGTGTTCTTATTGTAAATGGAGAGTAGTTCCAATATAAGAAGTAAAATAAGAACTGATTGTGAGTAAAACAGGAATTAAGTAATGGAAGGAGGACAAGGACTAAAGTGTTGTGCTATATACCGATGGCTTCATTGAAGCCTGGAAAAAGGTGGAGACAGGACAGAAATGGTTGTACACAAAATAAAGAACGTAAAGTGCATCATTTCTCCGCGCCAAGTCACGCTCGCCTCATTATACTTAATAATATAATAATAATAATAACTTAAGTAATTAGGTCCCAAGTAGTATGATTAATATGTACACCAAACTGATGGGACAAGTCATAGGCACAAAAAGTAATAAAGGCAAAGTAAAAATAAATAAACAATAACAATAAATATATGCTATGTTACATCAGCTTGACACCTAAAGAGGATACTGTGAATAACTATAAATTTACAACGTTTTTAAATAGGCTGAATTAACTTATACCAATTTTTATAATACTATCATGAAGAATTCTCAACATTTCCGTTTGACAACTTTTTCTTCATACATAAGATATAAAAAGTAGCTAGGGGATTTTAGATAAGTGCGTTCGTTTCCAAGACAAAACGAAACATATGGTATATGTAATTAATGAGGTTATACGAAACTTAATATTTAGATATCACAAATGTTAAAAAAATTAAGTAATATATTAAGGAGCAAAAAGTAATGTCTCTTTAATAAGACGTAAATGCGCTGTATTATCCATTCTGATCACCAAAACAAGCAGGCGGCCAAGCAAACATCGATAAGAATTCGACGAGTGTTACAAAAATTTAACTTTATACTGAGAAGACATTATTTTTAATTCTAACTGTACATAATTAATTATTGAAGCAAACACTAAATTATAAAATAATTTAACAGAAAGAAGCCTCAATTCTCAATTAAACAAACCAAAGTTAGTTTCTTTAATGCTTCGTTACACTATACATTTCATTTGAAATAAGAACCAATCACAAAAGTATGACATTCCCTAACATCACTAGTATTTTTTTATTTAATCATAAAGTACCCCTAAAAGGGTGCCCGCCTGTAAGATTTATTCCATCCAAGGAGTCATTTTTTATCAACCAGAGAAACGAAAAAGGGTAATACCGTCCCATCTGGCAACACTGGTAATGTGAAACAAACGTCACAATTTAAGAAAAATGCGTGAAAATTGATTCTTTTATTTAACGCGTGCGCTGAAGACATGGCGGAAACTGTTTTACCGATAAACCACGATAATTTCTCTTTTCTAACAGCGTTTTCGATTCGTTGCTCTCTAGAGCACTCGCGGAGTATTGCCATTTTCTTTTAATTGGATGCAATAATGGGGAAATGGAAGGCGCTATAAAATAAAATAACACAAAAAACAAAGTACAAAAAAGACTCCAAAGCTTCCGAGAGTTTCTCGAAACAAACGTTTTTATAAGAAAATCCCTTTGTCCCCTTTGAGTGGGTATAAAAAATCTCCAAAAGGGGATGAATCCCTCAAGTTGGCAACTCTAGATCCTATCCCTCCCATCTGTACGTTTTAGGTACAACACCATCTATTGAGAAACTCATTAATTATGTTTTCCATTATTTTTGTTTAATTATATATTGTAAGTAGCGACATCTTTCGATCGCTTGTTGACCTGACATTGCAGTAGGATTGACAAATTGAAGCCAGTTCGCTACATAATAAGTCATCCCATGCAAGGCGGCCTTGCTTGCTGTCAAAGCATATGAGAATTTTAAAAAATTTTGAGCAAATCGGTATTGATTACAGCGGATTCCTCGATTTGCACAAAATTGTTTAATTATAATTAGAAATCGAGTGGGATACCATTCCTTAGTTTATAAAGATGTAGTAAAAATTATTAAACTAAATTGGAAACTGAGCAGCGAATGCACGTAGAAAAAGATCTATACATAAAGATATACAGGGGTGGTTCATGAAATAAAGTCCTCGGATCGAGAGGATTTAATACACATACAAAGATAAACAATTTCTTTTCTAGGTAGTAAAAAAAACTAAATTTAATTGTCGTAATAATTATCATCGATTGAAAAAATCGTAACAGTTCTTTATAACAACTTATAGAATTATAATTACTTAAACAAATCCCTTTGTTCCTTTTGAGTGAGTATAAAAAATCTCCAAAAAGGAATAAATCCCTCAAGTTGGCAACACTGGATCCCATCCCTCTCTCCCACCTGTAAGTTTAGGTACAACACCAAACACCATCTATTGAGGAACTCACTAATTATGTTTTCGGTATTATTTATTTAATTTTAATTAGAAATTGAATGGGAGATAATCCATTCACGATCTTTTCAGGCTCAGAGTAGGGTGACATTTTTGTTGGTACCTCCAAGTGAATATGTTCCATTTTAATTTGACGGTTATATTTTTGAAAACTGACGCCGAAAAACATTGATGTTTCTTAGCATTTTGGCTTAGTATTAAAAAGTCACAAGTAATTATTTGTTTTACTGTTATTATTTTACTTTCTTCATGCCATCGTAAATTATAGTCGTCCCAGTTTGGTAGCGGTTTTATTGCCCTGCGAAAAAAAAGCGACAGAAAGGCGACCGCAGGCCGGTCTCTTTGAAGTTGTTTTTTATAGCAAGATCATAAAACCGATAGAAAACTTGGACGATTATATAAGAATTTTCGTTTGTCACATTTTGAGTTCTATCAAAATACCACGCGATCATTTAAATTTATAATTAAAGTAGGCGGGATTCTTTTTATACGGTTGTGCACCTTGCCAATCGACTCGCTGTGTAGATTAGAGGTTATGTGAATGTTTTGACGTTTATAGGATTCTCATCGAGTTCAATCGTTTTAATTTAAAGAAAGTGAAACAGTTTTAGTGACAACCACAGCAAATGTTCAAAGTGATCGCCCCCGGCAATTAATTAAACATTTTGAAGTGTCACTTTGACAATTCAAACTCAAAGTAAGCTGTCAACAGTTAGTGTTGCCAATCTAATTCAAAATTCATAGCCTACTCTAATTATAAATTTAAATGATCGCGTGGTACATGCACGTAACTTAACGAAAAAAAGCATGGCCCTCCATGATATCAAAAGATCGTGAATGGGTAATACCGCTGAGTATGAATTTTTAAGATAATATAAAAATGCACAGCTACAGTAAATATTAAAAAAACCGTCTAAATATTTTGTTTACGAGGATCCTCTTTTCAACGTCGTACTTTGCCATCACGATAACATTGTCATAACTTTATCATTTGAGTAGTTTGTTATTCATTTAGATTCGGAAGTTTTAACTGTTTATAACAATGAATACAATTTTTCATAAATTACATTTTTTTAAATGTAGACATTCTCTGCTTGGAAAGACAACGTTAAAAGAACATTGAAAACCAGAGGAGAACGTGAATTTATGCTTAAACCAGGACAATCGTGATAGAATGGATATTATTACAGATACATATACATACATAAAAAAGTCGGCAAGTCCTAGAGATTTTTAATATAACACAAATACAGAATGGAATTCGAACAGTAGTAGGTTCGGGTGCTTCCCCTTCAAGCATGCCATGCACTACGTCGCACGTTTACTCAATTTAAAGTTAGTCATTCAGGTTGGTCACAATTTTTTTTTATGGGCAGGTACGTAACGTGAATTAAGCGCAATTTGATTTGGGAATGAAGCGTTGTGAATGATTCCCATTGCAGACAGAAGAGATCGCTTTTATACAGTGGCGTGTATTCACCGATCAAGGTCAGTTCGCTTAAAATTCACATGTTTAAAATTTTGCTCACTGATCCGTGGCTTAGAACTAATTGCGTATGCGTGTGTGAATGGAAAAAAAATAGCCTAACCACATTGCGAATTTTATTTAAGTACGCAGAAACGCAAAACACTCTCTTGCAATGCGATCAAACACTTCGCAATTAAAAAAGAGGAACGCCATTAATTAAACAATTGTATTTAATTATGTACTATTTGTTTAGTAACACGCGCGTGCATCTACGTATTTTAAAATCATTTAAAGATAGATAAAAAAAAAACGGAATGATACCGCAAACTCTGAATATTTTTATTAATACACACACACACAATTTCATTATAAGCGTGACAGATAAAATCTTCACGCGCTCCTATTAATAACGTATAGATAATTGAAACAAGATTAACGCGCGAACTAAAATTGAAGCGAACTTTTATGCAAGACTAATTACTCACATACCTATACAATACAGTTAATCAACAACGAGCCAAAGGAGTAGGATATTTTATATACGTCACGGAGATCTATGATTATTAATTACCAACTTGTCGGATAAAGCAAACTCGATTCGTTCGCGAGCTTCAATGGCCTGATTGCGATTAGCGTAATTCTCATTTTCACTTAAAACGGATTTTTCACTTAAATCGTGAACAGTAGTCAGTCAAAAGCAAGAAAAAATATAGTTACGATACGAAACTCTCTCTTGCGTGCTTACCAACTCGTTATCGCAACTCATCTCATAAA
Source organism: Dorcus hopei (assembly GCA_033060865.1). Taxonomy (NCBI): domain Eukaryota; kingdom Metazoa; phylum Arthropoda; class Insecta; order Coleoptera; family Lucanidae; genus Dorcus; species Dorcus hopei. Next base: position 41,783,232 of record CM065423.1, on the reverse strand, counting down.
AACGTGCTAATCGTAATTATCAACACATGTACTAACCTCGGCTTGTACCGGTTTCGTAAATTTTTTTTGCGTGCAAACTCATTAGCCGAAAACACCTTTGTCCTATTGTTAACGCGACGATGTAAAATCTTTCCAGAAATGTTGATTTTTTTTCTTGAAAAAGAGACTCACGGTTACTCCCGCTCTTTAACTGCGCTTGCTTGAATTTCTTCGCGTTGACATTCAGAGCACTACTGACAGAATTCCTGTAGGCCGTTAGGTTGAACATTGAATTGCGGTGGAAGAAAACATCAAAGAGCTTTCGCAGCATGAAACAACTTTCAAGGGAAGCTAAGGGCACTTTTGAAAAGAGATTCAAAGTTTCTCCCGGTTTTTAAGCGCGCTTACTTGAATTTCTTCACGTTGACGTTCAGAGCACTACTGGCAGAATTTCTGTAGGCAGTTAGGTTAACCATTGAATTGTGGTGGAAGAAAACATCAAAGAGCTTGCGCAGCATGAAAGAACTTCCAAGGGAAGCTAAGGGCACTTTTGAAAAGAGATTCAAAGTTACGCCCGGTCTTTAAGCGCGCTTGCTTGAATTTCTTCACGTTGACATTCAGAGCACTACTGGCACTACTGGTTTTGTAGGCCGTTAGGTTGACCATTGAATTGAGGTGGAAGAAAACATCAAAGAATTCATCTCTCCCAGGCTCAGAACAACGACTTCTCGATTAAGTTTGATCAGAGTTAATCCTTATTCCGATGATACTTAACTAGTCAATTCTAAGCCATTTTACCGTTAGTTGTAAAGCCATTATCCTGCTTTTCTTCCCAACGCATGTCCCTTTTTTCGCTTCTTCCCAAATACTCTCATTCCAAGTCTCTCTTGGCCTGCCCGATTTTGCAATCGTCGGATAAGAATTATTCTTAGAATGACGTGACGTAAGTGTGACGTAGATATGGAGGGACGTCAAAGGATATTCAGCGAACCGTTATTCTGTCTTTATTCCACGATTGTAAATCTGGGCCTTAATCTATTATTTTCCCGTTTATGGGCATTATCTGAAGGTTTCTTTTCTTATTTTATCTCTCTCAATTTTCCCATTTTCATTGAATTCGGTAGGTTCCATGATTCAATGCTGTACGTACTATGTTGGTCTAACTATTTTCTTAACTACTTCTCTTTAGGTATTTTTATCTTCTTAGAAATGTCGTCATCATATTTTTCCTGTTGTTTCTACTCTTCCTCCATCTTTCCGTTACTTTCTATTATTAATTAAATGGAGCTTTTACTTGTTCTATTCGAATGCTGTGATCTTTATTCACTCTGAATATCATCATGCTCTTTGCCATGACTTTGTCAATCTACATATTTATTTTATTGTGTTGTAGGTTTATCTGTGTCTTTAATTACCTGAAGTTATTCCAATTGTCAATAGCCTAATTTTAATGTTATTCTCTTTTCCTCCACCTCCTTTTTGGGCTCAAGGCGTGTCCTTGTTTTATTCCAACATTCGTTCCTTCGATTCTTCTTTTTATTATCTTTGTACGTAGCTTTTACCAACTCGATTGTCCTTCCATCTCATTTTCACTTAAAATATCTTATAAATAAAAATTCTTTTGGTTACAGGTAAACCCTCAGAAGGAATTCCTATTTTTGTTATCGCAGCTTTCAGACAAATCCAATTAAAGTTTTCTACATTAATTTATTAAGTCGTTATTACTTTGCTAAAGAGTAATGAAATTTGATAATCGTCTTGGTTAATTATTGTGGGTAATATTTTTTTTTTTTGGTTAGTATTTGAAATTCAATGTACGTACGTACGAGAAGCAAACGTTCTTGTTGAAATTCTTGTCTAACCATATAAGTCGAACCAAATGCAAATTTTTTTCATGCATATGAAGCACAGCTTAGATCCTGATAGATACCACCGAAATGTTCCCACTGGACGGGCAAAATCTAAACTTATTTCGGATGCAAGCCGGCCCCCGAAACGCCCGCCAGGACGAATACGAATTTGCTTTTAATTCGCGTAAAACCGCACTTCCCTGCCACCTGTTCGAAACTCTTTTCTAATTCGTCACGATTTCGCAGATCGCCAGCACACGTTACACTTTAATAAAATAAATAATACATCAGCGAAAAGACGAGTCCGAAAATGCGCTTTCGTATTCCTTGCGGGCGACGCGAAATTTTGGCTTGATTGGTGACCTGAATTTAAGAATGATTTCGGGCGTCTTTTTTATGCAGAACACACTTTTGGTTTATCACTGAGCGAATAACAAGTGATAATAGTGAAAATCAATTTTCTATAATATATTATTAATCTATGAATTAAAGAATCCTCAAAGTATAATTTATTTTGAGATACTCGACTTTGAGATACTCGACTTTGATGGATAAAATTGAATTGCATTCAGCAAGAAACGGAAACGAACATGACTCTTTAGAATAATTAAAAATCTGTCATATCGTGAGTGCCGATGTATGTACATATATACAGGATGTTTTAGGTATAGGCAATTGTAACATTCATCCAGTCAGACAAAGTACCAAATACTAAATCAAAAGTTACCTGCTATATCAACTATAAAGGAGATAAAGAAGGAATGGCCGCTTTGATACAATTTAAAAATAACGTCGGCATTCAATAAATATATTTTTAAGTGATTACTTTATTGTTTGTTTTAATTAACGTTGCAGTGTTGTCAGATGGTCTAGTCACAATTCCCCACTCCAACGCACAAATTTCCCCCAAATCAGTAAGTAAATTATTGTAAAATTTCCCCCAAAGGCATATGAAACAAAAAAATTTGCAATAAATATTTTTGTCAAAAGTATAAAAAATATCGGCCTTTCAATTGTTAAGCGTAAATATCTAATAAAGTAATTTATATAAATGTAAAAAATAAAGAACATTTTAAGTAGCGATATCTTTCGATCGCTTGTTGACCTGACGAAGGCCCAACTAGGCCTGAAACAGCTGTACAGAGCTTTGTATGCACCAACTTTTTCTAGAACATCCTGTATAGTTGAAAATAATTTTAAAATGTGCCCCGTAATGTCTAGTATAACTTTCTTAATCTTTTCTTCTCTACTTGTTATTCCTATAGGCTCCACAGAAGAAATACAAACCGTTGGGACACCCGGTATATTTTCTTATACTTAGTAACTTTTGGTTTGCTTAACCAACATTATCTATAATCTTGGCAACATTATCTATAAAAGTAAGTACATTTTTGAAAATATTTAATATTGTTACATCCCCTACGCTGATAAATTTATTTGTATTTGTGGTAGTCGCGCCATCTATGAGCCATCCGAAGATTCCAGAACTTTCCGGACGCGCCCTAGATGGTGTTAGAAGTTACAGGATTGTTCATCGCTTTTTCCATATTGTTCTGGAAAGGGTGAATTATAAGCGAGGATCGGCGAATTATTTGAACAGCAGATATTGCCACAAATGCTGCATTATCTATTTATTTTTTGTTGATTATTAATTATTATTGGTTGGCGTGTCAAAAGATTGTAGTAGGGGGTGACGCTAGATCTTTGGAGGGAGAGCGGAGCACAGGGCGATGATTAGACATTAATCATTAGACGAAGAGCGAAGAGTAGAAAGACAGCGGAGAGGAGCGGTTGGTGCGTCCCGACGCAAACCCCCTATATTTTGGTAGCTTAATAAATAACTTATTTAGAAGTCTGAGTTTTCTCCTGGATTAGTGAAGGTAAGATCTCTTTTGTTTGGGGGTCAAAACCACCCTTAAAGGTACCATGAGCGGCTGTTCTACCTGGGCTACCCCCTAGCGGAGCCCTCTGTTCCATGGACCCGTGACAATATTACTACTAAAACGATAAGTATGAATACAGTAATTAGTATAGAACGTTTAAGTTATAAAAGTGTAATCTATAAAAGAAAGTAAATTTTTGAAAATATATAATATTGTTACATCCCCTACTAGTTTTTGCGGTAGTCACGCCATCTATGAGCCAGCCGAAGATTCTAGAACTTTCCGGATGCGCCCTAGATAGTGCTAGAAGTTACTGGAATGTAGAATGTACAGTGACTTTATATAGACAGTGATGACAATAGTGGTCTTTGCCTCATAATGTCTTCAAGTTATTTTGCGTATTTTTAGGGTAAACGTGTCTATTTTGTATTACCTGCACTAAAAAGGCAATCAGTAGAACGTTTAAGTTATAGAAGTGTAATCTATAAAAGAAAGTAAATTTTTGAAAATATTTAATATTATTACATCCCCTACACCGATAAATTTACTAGTTTTTGCAGTAGTCACGCCATCTATGAGCTAGCCGAAGATTCTAGAACTTTCCGGATGCGCCCTAGATGGTGCTAGAAGTTACTGGAATGTTCATTGCTTTTCCATACTGTTCTGGAAAGGGTGAATTATAAGCGAGGATCGTCGCACTATTTGAACCCGTTAGTCGGTTTTCACACCAAAGTAGCAAGCGGCATGCTACTTGCATCCTGAATGCACGCTGTAAGCCACTAATTTTAGAACCTATGTAAACAATTGATAATATTCACACCGGTGTAGCGTAGCATTCATGCGACCTGCCACTTGCGACGTGCAGCTTAGCTTACAGGGCAAGTTCTATATTTTGTTACGCTGCTTCTCAGTAGAGACAGCGGTTTCGTCTTCAATTAAAACATTGTCAAGCTAAATGAGGGTTCTTGACAACATGTTGACACCAAACCATCAGGAACCACAATGTTGTGGTTCTTGATGCTTTCTCATCATTTCATACACGTGCTACAAACAGCATGGAGGTCTTTAACAATTACACCTTCTCTTTCTTTTTCTCCTCCTAACAACCACCGCTGCAATTAACGCCATAGCTTCATCTTCGGATGACATCTTGATTATAATAACTCGCAAGACACTGCCAATTCGCGAATCGCACAGCTTGCTATGCTACCTTGATGTGAACGCAAAATTCTAAGATGCGCTGCGCGGCACGCTACGTCTCAAAAGATGCAAGTAGCATGCAGCTTGCTACTTTGGTGTGAAAGCCGACTTATTGTTTCGAAAGCGATAAATATGAATAGACCATTAAGTTTTTTTTTTAAATTCACTTCTAGTCAATTTTTAGCTAAATGTTCAAATTTTTGTGAAAGCTTTGGCAACCTCTTCCGCTACATTTCAGTTAAATTGCAAATCTTTTTACTGGAATGATCTTACTACGGACACATCCAAGCTTTTATAAAAAGTAATGATTTCTATAAATCATCCTGTACACATATATAGGTACTCGTATATTTATTTAAATTGTAAATCGTAAGCGAACACTAAAATACAATAGACAAACGTTATGCAAAAAAAAAACCAAACACTCGAATTGTAAAAGGACATCAAACTAGACGTAATTGATTACTTACATACTTAGGTGCAGCTGAACACGTTGCAGTTGCAACATTAAAATGCTGTAGTCCTTCAGGTTATTGTTTTAAAGTATGTGGTAAGTGCTTCCATTTATTGATAATAAAAAAAAAGATGTAAAGTCAGGCTTAACGAAGTGTTTTAAAATTGTAACAGAATTTCGCTTTCGGATTTTGAAACCTCGCGGAATGAAAACTATTTCGCGTTCAACTTTGCTATTTCCCGCCTACATAATTTTAATTCAATTCTCAGGCTTCGGTGTTTCCAAGATAATAATAGCGAGAGAGCGAGTGCACACTGTCTGTGTGTGCCTACGATTTTTTCGAAATACTTTGTGTGTCTATGTGCGAAATTACAGTAAATAACGATTACGCAACGTTTACGTAACGGAGCGCGCTGGTAATTACGAGCGCCGCGCAAAATGTTAGGATACGTTTTCGCGGCTCTAATAATACACTGACCTAATCTAATGTTAAATAATTTTTTGATCTGGTAAAAGTTGGCAACATCAAGGTTGGACTGTACTTACTAACCTTGATATATTCGGCGTGTTGCGTCGCGCGGATTGCGATTTTAGCATGCTAAAAACGTCGCGCTATACACTTACAAATTCAATGCTAGTTTTTAGCGCAAAAAAAAGAGTCAAAGCGGTAAGCATGCGTGTAACAAATTCGTTTCATTGCCGACTTTGCTGCTGCCTACAAAGTAAGGAAAAAAAAAGTTGTCGGCTTATAGATTAACAGAATAAATTAGCAAGTCGTTTAAATATTTTTAAGCCGCCGTATTTAATTAATTAAGGCCTTTTTATTCTTTCATCGAAAACTAAATCTTTACTTTTTTTTACACAATGTTTCGGAACTAATATATACCAAGCGTCTTTCAAAAAGTGTACAATAAATGGATTTTTTCTATTTTGGTATCTTAGCAGAAGTATTCTGCATCAATAAAAATCGATAATAAAGGAAAATCGCATTTGTTGAACACTTTTTGAAAGACACCGTATATTATTTTTTTTAATATTGTAATATAGGCTCTCTACGCGATATCTCGCGGGCGATTTTTGCCCTAAAATTATGTGGGACTTCACCACGACATAGAAGATTCCAATTCAATTTACCTAAGGCAAATACCATGCGATCGAAAATAAAATGATTTAGAGTAGGCCATGAATATTGAACAAAAAAATGGTAACTATTGTCTGCCGAATTAAATACTTAAAAAAGACGTTTTGATTGTTTCAAAATATTCGAGTCGGAAACACAAAGCGTTCAATGTTGAAAGTTATTTCAGAAATGGTGAAAAACTGAATCGCCGCCTACTCTGAATCATTTTGTTTTCGAACGCTTGGTACAAAATTAATTACTCTTATTTTCTTCTTGAGAAAAAAAATATTAATTATTGATACGTAAGTCCTAAGCTCTGAGTTGTTGGGTAGATGTTACGTCAGTTATTCTACCGAGTGACTTTTTTAAAATTTCTATCGACTCTTGCCATGAAATCTGGATGGCATGTCTTGGCTTAAGTGAAAAGTACGTCATTGCACTCCTTGATGCTGTTTTACAGTAAAGCTAAGACATTACTAAACCAGCGGGTATACATGGAGTCGCCTAAAATAAATTGTCTTTTCTGTTAACGGATCTTTTTATTAATAAAATAAAAATTGCGAACCATGATAACAACAAATTTAGTGATGCCACCTGTGGAAACTATCACGAACTATGATTTGAAGCGCCAAATTTAAATATCTTAAAAGTAACGCAGTTTTAACTTTTTACGACAGTACGTGACGAGAACATTACTTGTAAATTTTTAATAAATTGTGACAAGAAGTGACAAGAAAAGTTAGCTGTCGCCATCTATGACAGCCTGTTGGAAGCAGGCACACTTTTTTGCAAAATTTCTTCACCTGATTCCTTATTCGATTAATGAGAAATCACTGTGGACTCGCCTAAAATAAATTGTTTTTTCTTAACAGCTTTTAAATGAATAAAATAAAATTGAATAAAATAAAAACTGTGAATTGGGTTTAGGTTGGGATTAAAGACGAGCGACGCGACGCTGCAAACATTAAATTTAGTAGCGCGCCATCTGTGGAAACATCCACGAAATACCATTTTAAGCGCCGAATTTAATTAACTTAAATCAACGCATTTCTCAATTTTTATGACAACATTTGACAAGAACTTTATTTGAAAAGTTTTTCCTAAAATAACAGTGACAAGAGAAATTTCCTGCCGCCATCTATAATAGTTTCCTGGAAGTACTTTTGTTTTTTCTTAAAAACTGATGAATGAGAGATCAATGGTTTAGATCACTGTGTATACGTTCAGAATAAGTTGTTTTTGACGTTAACAATTTTAAGATGACATTTTTACTAATAAAATAAAATTTGAGAGTTACAGTTCTTGTAAACTTCCAGCTAACTTTCGTCATTCATATTTATGACGTAATGCTGTAACAATGTTGCCAAGTATTGAAGTGTTTACATATGATCGGTGGTTGACGGTGTATAGGTTATGTACAGTTGTGTTCAAAAAGGTGTTGTACAGCTACGTTTTAAATATCTTTGCTTTTGAGCGGCAGTTGGTTTTCTATTTTTGTGTTCAATGATATTATTATTGCCAGAAACCGTATATGTTGCAAAACAACTTATACAACAATTTTTTGACTTCATGACAAGTTTACACAGTACAAATTCAGTACAACACTTTTTTGAACACGACTGTACGTGTTGAATATTCACATAGCGTAAACACACCTGAGGTTAGTGATAATTGAAGCGGCGGCAACATTGTCATTTTCAAAAACTTGTATTTGTTACTAAATTTTAACGAATACATCGTACGTTACATCTTCAGTTCAGTTGGTACTAGTTTAACGTCATTGATGATGAAAGTCGGCTGGAAGTTTACAAGAACTGTATTTTAAAGACGAAGCAAGCAGTGAATTTAGTGACGCCATCTGTGGAAACATTCTCGAACTATAATTTTAAGTGAAGAATTCATATTATTTAAAAGTAACGCATTTTTATTTTATTTACAACGATATTTGTATTTGCCAAGACCTTCAGGTGTTTGAATAGACTTTATTGAATAACCGTGCTTGGAGAAATTCGCTATCGCCATCTGTGGTAGTCTGTTGAAAATACAACTTTTTTTTTTACAAAAATTCTTCACCTAGCCTCTAATTCGCTTTCATGTTGAATTATAATTAATTATAGAAAGTTATCGATTGCCCCATATAAGAGGAGTTCTCTAAACAAATTGCATTCTCTGGCAACAGTTTTTAACCGATATATTTTTCATTAATAAAACAAGTTTTATAAGTAAACTGAAGGATACGCAAGATTAAAAAAAAAAAAACAACTAAACTTAGTGGCGCCATCTGTAGAAACTTGCATGAACTATGATTTTAGGCGCCGAAATTAAACGACTTAGAAGAAAACTGCAATTTTCAATTTTTTATTACAAATCTTAACCAGAACAAGTTTTGATTAGATTTTCCTGAAATAGCATTTACATGCATGAAAATCTTGCTGTCGCCTCCTGGAAGTGCATTTCATACAAAATTCCTCCACTTGGTTTCTCATTTCTCATTTAGTCTTTATGTTGACCACTCTCAAAACAAATTGCTGTTCTTATTAACACCTTCTAAAAATGAATCACTGAAGGATATGCGACGATAAAAAGGAACAATTGATTTTATTTTAGTGGTGCCATCTGTGGTAATTCCAGGAACTACATTTTCAAGCGCCGAATTTGAATTATGTTCCTGCTTATAAATACAGCAACTTGAATTTTTTTATACACGTAGTTTTTAATCGTTTTCGATTTCTGCCTATACGTGGAATAAAAGAAGAAAAGTAGAAAATCCACTTAAATCCACATAAGTGTTGTAGTCCTCACATAGGAAACTGTTTTTGAGGTAATTATTAAATCACTAAAAGTATTATATTATATATTATACCGGGTGTCCACTTTGATTACGCACCATAGGAATTTCAATGCACTTTTTTATAATTGTAAATTCCTGCTTCCCCATTGAAGTTATTGTTAAAAAAAGCATCACACTGTACGCAGGCTTGTTGATCCACGACAGTCTGCATGATCGCTGGATTTCATACCATACGATTTCCTTTTGTGGCCTTATTTAAAGTCAGACTTCTTTCTGCGATTTGAATGAGTAAATTAATTCTTTCCAAAAGCTGTTCTTCTAAATTGAATGAATTCCGACAGTATAAACTATTTTCTTTAATGCTCCCCAGAAATGGATATGCTTGAAGTTCTTAGGTGGCGATGACTTAATTACATTACATAAGTGTCTATTTGACAGAAGTTAGTACCTTAATGAAAGTTTACATGTAACAACTTTGAGGTTCTGTATCTACTGAATGAGTAGAAATCGGACACATGTTTATATGAGAGAAATGTTTGAAATTCCATTTCCTACAACTCCTCTCATTTTTTGTCGCGACTTTTAAAACACCCTGTACAGGTATAACGCCTCAATAAATATTTTTTGCTATGCCCAGTAGACAAAATCGAGGATTATAAAAAAAAAATTAATCTCAACTCTCAAAATTGTTTACACAATTGAACAAACTACTCTGCTAGGTTTTAATTCAAGAAGAAGCTGAAGAAGCTGCAACTAATAGCGAAACGTTGAGGAATCTGCGATTTTTAAGCTTCCGTGAGAAGTTATTAGAAAATTGTTTTGTTTAGTGTAAGAGTAATAGATTTGTCAAAAAACAATTCAAAGCAGGTGGAAAGCAGAAAGAAATTATATTAGGTACCTTTGGTCCAGTCTATCTAAATAATCGAGTTTTAATTCTGATGTCTACGTTTACTGTTAAGATAAGTTACACATTTTCGTTCCACTTTAATTTTATGTCCTAATTTCACTTTACAAGTCAAAATCTAGGAATACACCTACATTTTGCTGCCGTACGTTAAAAAGAAAAAAAAAAAAAAACTATGATTCAAAAAGTTGCAGAATCTTTTGAAACGCGTTCATTTGTGAAAGACTTGTGAAACATTGTGAAACCGGCCTGGAACTAAAGGCTTTTTTTAACAAAACTTACTAAGGCCCAATTTTACAATTATCGGATAAAGTGAGCATAACATCATTCTTGGAATAACATGATGAAGATAGAAAAGGTTAAAGGATATTCAGTGAATAGTTATTCTGTCCTTATTCTACGACTGTAAAACTGGATTCAAAAGTACTTACATAATATATATTCAATATATTACAGTTTTATAAAAAAAATTAAGTAAAGTTAATTCGTATATTATTGCAAAATATATATACATATAGCAGACGACCATAAGTATAATTATTCTGCTGACTGTTATATTTTGTTGGAAAGCTATTTAAAGTTCGATTTTTTTCCAAAAATAAGATCAGTTGTCCCTTACCGTAGAACGTAAAATAAGTTGTCAATTTTGGTTTGAGTATACGTTTTAGATATTTGCAATTAAAGAGAAAATAAAATGAAAACAATAAAATAAATTAAGTAAAAGCATTTCTCTAAATACTGCCTTTAACTATTAGTTATTAATTAAGACTTCACTCCTACCAACTTCAAGTATAAAATATCTAGTGCCAATCGAAAATGTTTTCTGAAAATCTTCTCGTATTTAACTAAACAAATTAAAAAAAAATTACAAAACGTCACTCAAAGAATTAAAAAAATATATATACATATACGAAGAATACGAATACATATACGAAGAATAATAGAAGAAGAACTAAAAGGCAAGTATTCTATGTATTTAATAAAAAGTGGTGAAAAAATTATAAAATACTTTTCTGGAACATTAAAAGAGTACTTGATTATTTCAGAGCACCAGAAAGTGTTTTTCAGTAAATAATATTAAGGCAAGGAATTTATAAGACCATCGAGCCAGGTGTTTGTGCATTAAATTGGGGCAAATGTGTTCGATGAAATTAATGAAAAATTTCTGCCTCAAATTCAATCGCGCTGTATTGCACTACCAGGGAACAAGTCGTGCGTATCTAAAGAGTTCAGCGCAAACACAATGAGATGCCGCCATTATTGTGGCATGTCAAAAAAAATTTGTATGTTGCGAGGTAAATCAAGCAAAAACTGTTTTATAACTAAACGTTCCATTAAAGACACCCAGTAATTTTGTCGGTCGTAAGTGATTACCTAGATCTCTCTTAATACCTACCTTCTTACACTCGTGGAAAAATATATGTATATTGTTGTTTTCATAAGAGAAGAGCTCTGCGTCATTGTCTCTGGTGTTGCATCATCAGATTCATGAATCATAATTCCGTCCTTTTTTCTCATTCACCGTTAACAAAGAAGTAATTGTCGGTTCTAACTTCTGCGATTGATTACGCAGAGCTCAAGTTTCGTGATTTTCATATTATTAATTGCAGAAGTTCAAATTCCTTTGTATTATCAAAAAGGAAAGTCAATGGTTATTATTACTATTCTTTTACAATGATGGTTTTTTCGGTTTGAGTCGGATCCACCCACTGCAGGTTCTTCCACAACTTTTCTTAACTCAAACAAGTAATTTTAAATTGCGATTGATGGTTTTGAGTCACCCGCGTCATATCCATCAATCGTTTTTAGATCAAAAACCTAATACCTATATTCATATGAACTTTCTCTTGTACTGATATCTCTGTGTTAAATTTTCTTAGTTAAGAGTTGCACTTAAAATACAAAATAAGAAAAAAGAGGAATCTAAAGTAGGTACTTTTCTTCCCTTAACTTTTAAATATTTTCTTGCCTGCCTGAAATTTCTTCGCTAAAACGGAATTTCCCACATATCTGGCAACACAGTTCAAATCCACGTGTGAAATATCACACTTTGAATTAGAAGAACAGAAAAACACACGTTTTTTGTTAACGTAAAGTTACTAACGTCCTCTCCAAATAATATACAGTTCGTCGAGAAAGTAATTGGAATTTAAAACTTTTTACATACATATTTTAATATACAGTGTGATTTTTAATGACTGAGGATGATTTGAATTTACCACCCTACTAAATTGTTATTACGTTGTTGCCAACGGTTCTGTCACTTACCTATGACAATTTTCTTCTAATCTAAGAATAGTAATAGTAAAATGAAAAACATCAAGAATGTGATTGCGAAAAACCAAAAAAAAATAACGTTTCGGTATTCATTTGCTCATTGTAGCCACATTTAAAACGTGAAATACACTAAAAACTATAGCGCCAAATTCAAAGTATCCTCAATCATTGAAAATCAAATTCTACGCGCTTAATATTTTTAGTTAGCTATGAATATATTAAGAAACAATTGCTTATGTCAAACATTTAAAATACTACAACGTTCCAATTTGTCGACTGTTTGCTCTTTCAATGACCGAAGAATTTCCGTTTTTGTAAAGCATAATTTTCAGAACCTTTCTTTCAGTTTTCTATGAAAATAGATACAATACTGTTTGAAAATCTACTCGACGTTCATTAAAACAAAATGAACTTACGGATGGAAAATTCAATGATGAAAGGAAATGAATAAAAAGAAATCTAAAGGATACTTATGTTATAAGCCTTAAGAAAGAGCAAACAGAAGTATTAATGTAACGATTACGACAGAAAGTTGTTACAAGGAAAACCAAATATGATTTTTTCTCTTTCTTACGCTTTGATCACTCTCAAATTCCTACAAAACGGGAAACTTCTTCCAGTTCACGTTCAGAAAAGAGACGAAGTGAGTAATTAAAAAATAAGACAGAATGTTTTTGAAAATTAAGAAAAAATTAATTAAAATGAACCGACGACAATTAGGGTAAACTTGTTTAATTCGTATCTGCGCCTAAATCGTACCTCCACAATTTCTCGTAAGTCTCGTAATGTTAATAAGCGCTTGTAGCAGCGGAAACTGTGAATAACTAACTACATTATTTAACCTAGCCATGTTATTGTGGAAAATTATTGAAAAAATAAGTTTTTGACTAGTTTTCATAGTAAGACTTTTACTTAAAGTTGGTTCTTGTCCGATGAAAATTGTATCACAAAATCTTTAAACCGGACACTAAATAGCGCACAAACGTTTCGCCGTCGTTCGACGAAGCTGTCGAACGACGGCGAAACGTTAAGTGTTTTGTGCGCTATTTAGTGTCCGGTTTAAAGATTTTGTGATTATAAGACTTTTAAGTCACTCATAATGATTTTGCATCAATTCTAGTGAAGATAATGAATGAAATAAGTTTTTTATGCAAAAGTACACCTATCTGCAATATGATTTTTGGTCCTGTTGCCGCCGGCCAGTTGTTAAAA